>CM072864.1:1530000-2177500 GCA_036937835.1 Pampus argenteus | reverse complement strand
TGTGAGTGTGTTGTGTTCAATGTCTACACGTGCATTTGTTTGTTAGTTTCTCACCAAAATACTGCATGTAAATCCTTGAAACATATTTCACTCACACTTGCAAAGTCATTTATTTTATCTATGTTTTTCTTTCTTTTTTATTTTTTTTAGAAAATAGACCCATGTGTCCTCACTCGTCGAACACTCGTCGTGTTCCCCGCCTATGCTGGCACAGTTTTATGTTTCTTGGCACCTTGAAGCCACCAACTGTCGAACAGCGGAGTATCGTGAATGTGTATTGTGTCGCCCACGTGTGTGTGTGTGTGTGTGTGTGTGTCTGTCTGTGTGTGTGTTTGCACCCATACATAGTAACTTTAAATACTTTTCCTGAGGAGAAACAGGAGAAAATATCTAATATTACAGTTTGAGACGTAAGAAATAGACGTAGAAATCTGACGATAACGACACTAAAATGTGGAAATCCTTTTAAATACAAATAAATGAGTGGGAAGGTTTTTTTTTATTGGTGCATCAAAACCAAAATACCCCAAATATAGATTTCTCCAGCCGGTTCTGTAGCTCTCACTGTTCATTAATAAATTAATAATATATATATATATATATATACTGTATATCAGTATGTCAGACGCAGTGCATACGTAACTTGTTGTTTTCTTTTCCATTAATAAAGATAGAAGAGGGGAAAAAAAGGATAAGGACGTATAAACTTGGCAGCATCTTCTGCCAGGATGACTCACCCAACAACGGGCAGTTCGCATCCCTGCAGCCAAAAACAAGAAACTCAGTGTTTGTTAGCAGTGTGGAGTTATTCAGTAGTTCTCTGCAAGCAGCGCTACACGCGTGTTGTAGAAAGTGCTGACAGTGGTAAGATATCTGAAGCAGATGGAGTTACCTCATAACTATAGGAGAAATCAAAGATTAGCAATATGAAACAAATCAAAGTTCACAGTATTCATTATGCACCAGTTTGTTATGTGTAAATTAATATTATTATATTATTCAGATATGCACAGAAACAGTAATGTGTCTTTAATGTATCATAATTAAATTTAAAATAAAAACTTGTCAGCTAAACTTGGCAACTTAAACTGATATATACGCATATGAGGAGTATAAATAACTTGGTATATAAATACACATCACACATCACTACACCTCCAGTTCAAAGCTCCGCTAACACACCTTTCGGAGGATCAATCCAGCCAACCCTGGTCGATGTGCTCACCTGGAGGTCCAGATAGCCCAGAGACCTCCTGTATGTATGTATGTATGTAATGTATCAGTTTGGAAGCAAAAAGCTTCTGGGTATAAATGAGAAGAGAGGCTCCCCACTGAGAGCCTTTCAAGTCCAAAAAACTCCCACTTCCTGCCAAACAGCATTTCAAAGACAGAATATCTTATGATAGTCTGGACGACCTCCTGCAATGCAAACAATAAAGCCATTTATCTGAATCAGAACTGCCCTAATGCACAAACGTATGAATCATGTTGCCACTGTTTTAATAAAGCTCTCCATGAGGCCGTCCATCCGTGGATAATAAAAGATGACCCCCGATTTGTTAACTTTCTACTGGTGCTTGTTTCAAACTGAGACGTGTCTCTCAGTGTCACTGATTCGAACCTCAACCAGAGAAACCAGAGAGCCTCGTTGGCCTCATTTACATGTTTCACACACCCCGACAGTGTTAAAATATGATTATATGCTTTTACATGTGTCCTCATTAGTCCTATAATAAATCTGACTGTACCTGTCTTGGCAGATCGACCACGCTGTAGTTCAGCAGGATGACTACTCAGCTTTATGCTGGAAAGGTCACAGAACGACTGTATCCCGACCCGCAGACATTTACCATTAAAAGACAAGTCAAAGCATCCAGTCGTCCAACCGTTCCTGAGTCTGCAGCAATGCTAGCAGCTCTGTGAGGCTGCATTTATTATGCATATATTATTTATGCAGCCCAAATAAACTTTAATCATATTATGAGTGATGCTCTGTGTAACCCTGCTTGGTAAATCCAGCTGATCTGATGAGGCAACAGGAGAAGTACTGCTGACTAGGTTCACCAAAATAAAACCAAAATAAGTAATAGATCAATTTCTCTTTTATTTACTTATCAATATCTCCATCTATTACAAATTCTGCCATTAAACTGCATCTTTATCTTATCTCTTAGTCATAAAATGTGATTAGCATGCAGTCCCCCGATACTGATAGCATTATTATCTGCTGCCTGAGTGAATCACGTGTCAATTTAACACAGATCATGTGTGTAGATTTGCATTGCATGTATGCATAACACCTCAACAGGTTGCTCTCCATCAGCGGTGGTCTTTCTAAGTCAAATACAGAAACGTACAGAGAGAGAGAGAGACAATAGCAGACAAAAAGAAAAGCTTTATTTTATTGAATTCATGCAGCAGAGAAAGAAATCTTATTTCCTCTTTGTGCTCAGCGGCCGATCAGGTGAGACAATGTAAGAGAGTCTTAGTGCTTACAAGTCTAAAAAGGGTCAAAAGTCCTGAGAGTCAGGTGGGTTTTATCACTGCACAAGTCTTATCTGACATTTGTCACAAGGACAGACCTGGAGACATAATTGGATGAATCTCTCTCTCTCTCTCTTCTCCTGCATTTTCCTCTCGCTTCACTCTTGCAAACACACACACACACACACACACACACACATCCTCTGCACATTTATCTTTGACGCACTAAGTGTGTGCAGAAGTTTGTCTGCTAGTCTTGCCTTCACATCTCTCAATATCTTATCTCCAAGTAAGACGCCCACGGTTGGCATTTTCAGACGACACATAGCGTCCGCGCTGATAACTGCCGCTACTACTCACTGTCACTCACTGTGGCCCACACACAAGCTGTGTGAGAGTGGGCGAACGAGGTTCGCTTGTATGAAGAGGCACGTGTTGGCTCAGGTTAAGCGTGTGTTGTTCCTCATGTGGAGTAATGTTCGAGAGATTGTGCACGTATGTGACTCACTCTTTGTACATTGTTGTTAATGCAGTTTTGTTTATGTCTTGGGGTGCAAGCGTGTGTGTGTGTGTGTGTGTGTGTGTGTGTGTTGTTTTTGTGTATCTGCATTGGTAAGCACTGATTATACAGTAACGCTGGGGTTGTCAGGAAGGCAGCAAGCAGCCTGGTTTTAGCCGCAGCAGGAGGTGGCACCATCATCACCATAATACCAGCCTCGGTTTCAAACTGAGAAATATGCCAGCCTGGACAGAAACGGGGACCTTTCTGCAGTTTATTTTGTGTGAGTGGACTTCGACTGTCTCTAAAAATAAAATAAAAAATAAAAACTTGCCACTTATATTTAATTGGCAGACTGAGCCGTATGAAACCACTTCACCTCGAGGTGCTGCTCATTTTTTGTACAGACTCTGTTTAACACAAACATGCTTTAACTGCGATGAGTTGACATGAAAATAACTTGAAATGGCTGTTTCACAGAAACCATCTTAAGATATTTATTCTCAAACTATTGACTTTATTTTTGTTTTATAACCTGCTGCTGACACACTGACGTAGCCTCGCTACAACAGAAGTGAATGGGACACGTTAACGGTGCTCAAAGTGTAGAAAACACCAACAGAAAGCCAGTAGTACTATTATACAATGATACAAATCTGCTATACAAAATCAATAATACATAATCAAAAGCTCATGTTCTGTGTTATTATAACACAGATTCTGCGTGTGCAGTTACATAAATTAGCAAATGTAAAACTTAAACTTTACAAACTACAGTCGATTTAAACATTTTTGTGCCGGGTTAAAACAGCAGAGGGGGCGTGTTGGGGCGTGTTTTCTAATCTCCTGATTGGCAGGACAAAATTTAAAAAATAATAATAATCATGTTTATAACTTTGTGGTGCGTTTAGGTTCAGAGAAAGTATTGAAAATATTGTTTATAGACACTTTAACAACAGTTCAGGGGAATTATTCACTTTGACTGTTTGGTGTCTGCAGCTCAGCTCTTTAAAAAAAGTGCAAATGTTGTAGAACGAATGTTAAAAACCAAAAAGAAGTAATCCATTCAGGCAGCAAATGTATACTGAAATGAACCATTGTTGAAGGCGTGTGTTTGTGGTTGAGCCGTGTAACGCTGACGATAATGAACGGCGCCGTGTAGCAACGTTCTTCTGCCGTTTCTATTTCACCCTGGCTGATTCTTCATTAGAGCTGTCTGTACAACAGAAAGCAGAGCGAGCGGAGATCAACCTGCATCCTGTTTCCTCTGTTTGTCATTATCTGCTCCGTCGCTCCGGCCACACCGTCTCATCAAGACTTCACCCTCTGAAGAACAAAACGGAGGCGGTCAGCTGTGTGGAGGCAATTAAGCTTTGAAGTTGCAAAAGTTTTTTTTACCTAAAGGTGCAAGATTTGGCCAGAATTTATTATTATTATGTATTATTTATACCAGTACTTTAATTAATTTAGTCTATTCGATTACTGGATTTATATCAACTGCAACAAACTTGAGCATCTGTGCTTCGATCACCTGCTAGTTCCTACTTCTGCTGTTATTTTGATAAAATAAAAGTAATGCAAAAGTAGTGCAATGTGCAGGTCAGTAATGTCATCACCTGTAAAGTAAGTAGTTATTACTTTCAAATGAAAGTAGCTGAAAGTAACCCGACAACGACCAGCAGATGCTGAGAAACGGTCTGCTGGCGGTTTTAAATAATGGAGCAGAGAGGGAAGAAAAGAGAGCAGAAGAGAGACGACAGTAGCAGAGCCGAGCCGAACAGAGGAGGCTGCTGTAGCCGGTCATTAATAGTCAACCAGGATATACCGCAGGGGGATTGCAGACCGTGGAGGCAGCTTGATAATTCAATCTGTCAAGCACACGCTACAAGCTAGGCCAATTAACTGGAGAGGAGCAGGCCTGACCCCCAACATCCCTCCCTCCCCGCCTCCTTCATCCCTTCCTCCGTTGCAACATCCCTGTGCGTGTGTTAAACCAACATCTATGCCAGTTAAACTGTCACTCCTTCTGAGGTCAGTGTGTGTGTGTGTGTGTGTGTGTGTGTGTGTGTGTGTTAGTGCATTTAAAATCTCTTCATCCTGTTTTTTTCTACAGTGTCTGCTCTAATAATGAAGAAGATGCAGCGTTTATGGACAGATGGCTAAACAACAGCTGGTAATTGACGGCTAATTGCAAACATTCAACAGGTGTACAAGCTTTCCAACACATGAAACCTGAGTGATTTCTCTCTCTCTCCTGTTTCTAGTTCCATCTTTTCCTTCCTGTTTTCTTTCCTTTCCGTCGCTACACCTGTTTTGTTTCACATCTCACCGCACCGCCTCGTCCCACACACTCTTTATTATTATATTATTTGTTTGCTTTAATAAATTATACAAAAACCACTAATTAAAACACTTAAAGAAGCCAAATAAATACAATGCGGAGGTGTGTGTGTGTGTGTGTGTGTGTGTCTGTGTGTGTGTGGACGACAAAGTAAAAAAAAACAAAAACATCTTTTCATGTTCATGAAAACGGTTGAAGAAAAAGGTGTGGAGACCTTTTCACGAGCAAGGTCGCGGTGGAGTGTGAAAGAGAAGCGTCACGGTGCGCAACATACTGTTAGCCGGGCTTCATACCAGACTGATTGGCTTTTTATTGCCAATAACTTACTAAAAAAAAAAAAGAAAGTGAAATTGTATCACAGAAACCCAAAAAGCTCAAGGTTTCATTTACTGAACATTTTCTCGTCTGTGAGGTAGGCAAGGTGATTTTCATAGAATAATATCCGTCAAATAACAATCATTTCTTCAAAAGACAAAGAGAGATAGGTGGTGTTTTGAAAGGCAGCTCGGGTAACACCTACAGAGAGACACGTTGAATATCAAGTGAATGTTGAAAGGCTTCTGGGATCATTAGAATTCACTATGCAGGCTTTCCAATTAGCTGCTGAGCTCTGCAGTCGCTGTTGAGCCTCATGCAGGTTAGCTGTGTGTATGTGTGTGTGTGTGTGTGTGTGTGTGTGTGTGTGTGTGTTTCATGCAATGACGTGCTACTTTATTTCTTTCACTTTCTGCAGCTGCACGGCAATCCATTGTGCTTGCTGTAGGGTTGAAACACGGCCGTCTGTGCATAGCGTGCATTGGTGAAATCCAGCAATATTAATAATAATAATAATATGTTTTTGAAGCTTCTCGCTTTGATAATTCTGCACCAAAAATGACTCTCCAAAGAATTATTCGCCGAACTCCAGACAGCTTCTGTGGAAATGTACTTTAAGTTTCTATAAAGAGGAGAAAGATGTAAAGTTTTTTTTGCATCAAAAGAGACTCGTCTTTTCCCTCGACCACAAAAAAAAAAAAAAAAGGGGGTCTAGTTTAGTTTGAACTCTCAGATGAATACTTGCTTCTTCAGAGGAACGAAAGAGTCCAAAGAGAGTAAGAGCTGAAGCAGGTGGAGCGGAAGAAAAAGAGAGAAAAGAGTCAGAGGTGGAGGAGTCAGAGAGTGAGTTGGATGAAGAGGGAGAAAGAGAAAGACTGGTGGCGTGGAACAATATCTGGCTCTCGTTCATCAGCAGGAGCTGCTTCTGGGAAGATGACTTTTTGGGGTTAGTGCAGAAGGGACCCCTCCCTCCTCCCACACACACACACACACACACACCTGAACAGACTTTGTTTTGTAAAGGACACAAAACATTTTAAAGACGCAGCTGGATTAAAAATGATCTCTAAACACACACAAACACACACATCTCATAAACTCGCTGCTTAACTACCGTACAGCCAAACAGTAAACACTAATTACACCAGCGAAGTTTTCAACCTGAGCCGTGCAGCGAAGACGAGGTTTCTTCACAATAAACTGTCAGGCGGCACAGCTAACATCGTTTGATCATGAAAGTTTTATGACATGTTTGCCTTCGCTCTGACTCTAACAAATCTTGTGAGTGTCAATTAGTGGCAGCAGATCAGGAAGCCCTGCCAACCAAAAACAATCTTTTTTTCATATTTATATATATATTTATATGTTTTATTTTTTTGTTGCTCTGACTTCAGAAGAATGAGGATTAAAGGGAAACGGGAGGAAAGACAAAAGCGGGGTGCATGTTAGATTTGCCTGGCAAACATCCCCGACACTTATGATTTGTTTGTAGTGTGGCAACACTGTCAACCGTTCTGTCGCTGTTTTGCAAGTGCTGCATTTTAGTGCATCGTTTATTCTCGTTCAGATGTTCCAGAAAGGTCAAAAGCTCGTTACGGAGAGTTTTCTAAAAGTTTAAGCAGCGTGTGATGTGATATTTATTATATCAATAATCTCAGTGTTTTCTTTTCATGTTAGAGTCTCATAGTTTACAGAGACAAGAATGAGACGTATTGAATTTGATTTCAATGTTCTCATCTGTTGTTAACGTGTTTATTCAGATCATATTTCTGTAGCAGGTCAGATTAGGAATATTTTTAGGGGCAACAGTGATGAATAAAACAAGCATCTCTCTGTCATCAATTCGCCATGGCAACAGGTAAATGAACAGCAGAGCCTCCACTTTAATCCAGTGGATGTAGACAGTTCATATTTACCTTTTAAAAAGCCTGAACCCTGAGGGGAAAAGTATCAATACATCAATAATAATTGTTAATTCATCAATAATATCATTTTAATGGAGGAAAAAGTGGACGTGTAGCTGACATTATATTTAAAATACATACAAATACAAAAACATAGTGACAATCTGATCCAGTAATAATGTGTCTGATGATTTCAGTGCAGTCACAGTGTTTTATAAAAGGAGATGTGGAGGTTTTATTCTGAGCCGAGGGTGAATTCACGCTGTGTAATGATTGAATGTAAAGACTATTCAAAGAAATGAGATATGCATAAAAGCTTTTTGATTCTGACATACGGTAAACCGCTAATGAATGCGTGCTTTGATACGGACTGAATGAATGAGGAAATGAAACGTGTCTGACTCTGCAAGAGGGAGGAGACACCGAAGAAAACCTGCCAGTAAGCATGTCCTGACATTTATTCATTTGGGTTGTTAGGGGGAGTCTTAAGTGGGCAAAGCTAAAGAAAAGCTAATTACAATAATTTCACAAGCCCCAAAAATTCAAAATGAGACCCTCAAAATCATCAGAAATTACAAAGGAGATGCAATCAGTGCCGGTGATTCACTTTTCCTTTTATAATTGATGGGACACAGGACGCAGCAGGAGTTCATCAGTCTGGGAGAAAAACATCAAGATCCGACAAAAGTGCCAAAAAGTGCTCGATCGATGTTTACTGAACTTTCCTGTCTGGTAATAAAAAAATCCCCCCCTCAGTCAACAGGGGGCGCTACATCCAGCCATATATCACACGGTACAAATTGCTGCCATTAATCACTGCTTGCAGCTACATTATATGTTTATGTTGTTTTGTGTCTCGTGGGTTGATAACAGATGTCAGGACTTTGCTTTTACTTGTGTAGTTGTCGTTAAAATCCAGATTTTAATCCAGATTAGTTTTTTATTTTGAGACAAAGGAACAAAATTTAAATTAACTTGGACTTAAAAGTTAAACATTGTTAAAGGGATAATCTGTCATTTGTTCAAGTACAGTATTAGTTGTTGTTTTAATCATCATATTTACATAATCATACTTCAGCTGTGTTTATTTGTCCAATACTGAAAATGAAAACCATCTTTAGGCTTCAGACTGTCGTCACTTTGCTCTGCTATAAATCTATAAATGTCTATAAATAACTATAATAATCAATAGCCTGATGATCAAACATGTGAAGCTCTGAGCCACGCAGGCCAACACCTCCACCATCCATCCATCCATCAATCCATCCATCCATCCATCCATCCATCCATCCATCCATGCATCCATCCATCCATCCATCCATCAATCCATCAATCCATCCGTCCATCCATCCATCCATCCATCCATGCATCCATCAATCCATGCATCTGTCCATCCATCCGTCCGTCCGTCCATTCGTCCGTCCATCCATCCATCCATCCATCCATCCATCCAGGCATCCATCCAGGCATCCATCCATCCAGGCATCCATCCAGGCATCCATCCGTCCATCCATCCATCCATCCATCCATCCATCCATCCATCCATCCAGGCATCCATCCATCCAGGCATCCATCCAGGCATCCATCCGTCCATCCATCCATCCATCCATCCATCCAGGCATCCATCCATCCATCCATCCATCCAGGCATCCATCCATCCAGGCATCCATCCAGGCATCCATCCATCCATCCATCCATCCATGCATCTATCCATCCATCCATCCATCCATCCATCCATCCATCCATCCATCCATCCATCCATCCATCCATCCAGGCATCCATCCATCCATCCATCCATCCATCCATCCATCCATCCAGGCATCCATCCATCCATCCATCCATCCATCCAGGCATCCATCCAGGCATCGCCATCATTCTTCTCAATTTCCCAGCTGTTAGACAGCAAGTCTATTGTACAGCAATGAGATATCACTTTAATTTAGAAGAAAGGAAGGACGATGCAGCCTGATGTTTTCTCCTGGCATCCGTTGTGTCTTGGGACCTAATAAAAATGAGACTGCTGTGCAGCTCTGGTCCAGCAGAGCACTGGCCGTCTCACACACAGCGTTGTATGTTCTTTATTGGCTTAATAATGGAGGACTAAGGGTTCGGTGGAAACAGTTGTCTCGCTGTGAGTGCTAGATTCAAAAATCAAACATGACCGCGCTGGCTTTAGATCCTCTGGAGGACTTGGTGCAACAGAACAGCACAGTGATATAATTAACAACTGCCTCCTGAGAGGGACGTGTGTGTGTGTGTGTGTGTGTGTGTCATTGTGCGTATGATATACACCTGTGAGTCTGTGTACAGATGCACGAGTGTGGGCACGTTGTACACGGTCCATTACCCGCCCCCACACCCTTTTACACAGGCATCTGCACATGTGCAACAGCCTTTTATTCCTCCTGCTTTTGAAGTTGAGTGAGTGCAAATATGATTTCAAGCAGAATTCCTTGTAATCTATTAATGAAGTCCGCCGCTGACATGCACCCATCTGAGTCACGCCACGCGGTCATGCCCAAAGTCTAACCCTGAACATCTAAACATGAAGAATGGCACAAACACGGTAGCCCAAGAAACCACATTAAGGAGAAACTCTCGCTATCTCCCTCCTGACAGCTCACAGGGAAGCTGTAGGTAACAAATCAAACAAGGAAGTCGAAGCCCCAAAACATTTAAATGGAAGTGAGGCAACAGTCTCACAATGCTTCTCGCCTTATCTCCCCTCAAACACCTGCCATGTCGGCTGCTACTTATCCTCTGATTACAGCTGTAGCCATTTTGCTGTAATTCGCCAAAAAATTATTCCTGAAATAAATAAATATTATAATGCTGTGAGAGTGAGAGTGGGGGGTGGAGGTGGAGGTGTGGGAGAGAGCATGTAGTGAAATATTCAAGTTAAAAATTTTCTCTGGGAACATGGTGTTCTGAGATTGGAATAAATAAGTAGACGAGGAGGGAAGAAGAAGTGGAAAAGTCAGGAGGAGGTTTGACGTGATGTCTGGTCTGGAGTCTGAGCTGTTGATCTCAAACAAGGTCATATTATACCACACAGTGTGCAATCGATGACTTGAACTTGCATTCACGCTATACCTCACAGTGTTATATGCAGTGACCCTCAGCTCAAAACACAGATTCTGAAAATTCAGGGAGAAAGAAGAGAAAATGCATTAATGTCTCACAAGAAAAGTGGAAAGAAAAATAAATAAAATAAATCACATTCTGGTCCAAACCACAATGGAAAAGTTCGGTTTCTTTAGGTCAACTGCACAACTAACGTCACATGAATTACAAATAGGCTGCACTCAAATGACCCAAATGAACATTGACATAAGTTCTCAGGTACATCTGAGCACACTGAGTATGTTATTATATGTATTATATATATATAATTATATATTATATGTGTATGTATCATCCTCTTGTATGCATGGATTAATGAAGATGTTCAGATTAAAGGTAAAGAAGACCTTCATAGATAGAAATTGTGCATAATTGGATGTAAATCAATACTAGGCTGATGGTATTTGATGTTGTACACTCATTTTCAGTTAAGTAATACTTTAGTAAATGTCAATTAAGTCAATACAGTGGAAATATATGCAGATAAAGCTGATTAATTCAGGGTTTCCATGCATGGCTGATTGATTTATATTTCACTGATATCTTTTTTTTATTTTTTTTATCACAACTAAAGACAAAAATATGATCAGGAAGGACGTGCTGATATGTGAGGAAGGTGACGATGGTGACGATGGTGATAGCTTCCATACTGGAGGATTTGATGCACTGATAATGAATACGGAAACGCAGTGCAAAGTGAGTGTGAATTTAACACAAATTAAATCCGGCATTTAGATTTTAATCTTCTGACTCCCATCAGAGATCTGCAGTGAATTACGATGTTTAAGCCCCCTCCTCGTCGCCCCTGTAGCCCATCTGTCAGTCACTGTTGCTTTTTTTCTTCTTTCTTCCTGTTATCCACCACCCTGTTGCTCTTCTTTCTTTCTTTTTTTCTCTCTCAGAAATCCTCATCCAGACTCCCACCACCCACCGCCGACTCAGTCGCAGGTAAAAGACAGTGTGAGTGCTGCTTTTATCCAATTTCTTTTTTAATATTGTAAACAGATAGCAATGCTGCTCTCTGCTGGCCACAGAAAAAAGCTGTTAAAACGAGAACATCTGGACCTAAAAACCTCCAATTTTCTTAATTTAAAAGAAGGAATTATTTTACATTATACACTTATGTTTCTGTGCCTGCAGTAGCTTTTCATTGGGACGTCATAAATGTCCAAACGTTCAACTGTATCTTTAAAATTTGGGTGCGTTCATTGTCGGTCTCTTCAGTGCTTGTGATTGCTGCATTTCTTCTGCCTGAAGCTAAATGCTGTTTCATGGCAGACAGCTCATCAAGATGAGTGACAAGTGTCGGAGCAGGAACTTGACCAGCTGTGGGGGAGGAAGGTGTTGCACTGAGCCCCCTCAAGGCAAAAAAAAAGTCACATCATTTAGCTTCAATCTCACTTTTCTCTGCATGGGTCAAGCATGATTTAGTGATTTGTGTTGCAGTATGCAGCAAACCAGAAAAGGCATGTTTGAAATATCAGTATGTATAATGAGTGTTTGATCTGCTCTGTATCCATGTGCAACAACAACTCATTCAGATGGAAATTGAAGCAAATCTTTGCATTGCGTCATTGGACTGTTTTTCACTCAGCTTCATGTTAGCTGTACGCTGGTTATCAACACGTCTGTGGGGATGCATCCATGCATCCATGTATGTGCGCTCAAAACTCAGATCTCACCAGAAAATCTAAAATTTCTTTTCTTATTTCCCTGCAGCTTCTCTTCTTTTCCACGTTTCAAGTTAAAACAATTTGCAGACAGTTTTTCCCTTTTACTACATTCACCGTGCTATTATAAGATGTATTCCACTCTGAAAGTGAAAGCTAGCGGGCTAGGCTACATAACCCTCCACTTGAGTGGGTGCTAGTTAGCGTAGCTTCTTAACAGTAGCGCTGATGCATGATGGACTTTTCTGGTATTTCTAAACCTGCTGAGTCATTGTCTCTCTTTCATTGGTTGTCGCTGTGGTGACTCAATTACAACAAAACAAACACTAAGTTTGTTACATATGAACTGATTTTATTAACAAAGCAGCATTTTAATTCCAGTTCAACTTCAACAGTAACACATGCATGTGCTGCAACAAGCTCTCCTCTATAAGCTGCTTTATCCCATATTGTCTGGCAGCCTCTGATACTTGGCTAATAAAGCACAAGCTACCACACTGATGCTCTGCAGCAGAGTGGGCATCCTGCTATTGGAGAGACCTGTGGAGACAGATGGGAGATTTATAAATGCTGGAAGAGCAGGGAGCTGAGTTGGCAATGGCGAACCTCAGAGAGATTTCCTTTTTACTGCAGCCTTCTTGTCTTCATCAAGGTTGGCGTTATGGTGTCACTTCTCTGCTGCCAAAGTGAGCTGTGAGAGTGTTGAGAAAGACAATGTCACAGCATCTGCTTTAACCGGCAGTTTGTCTCTGTTATCTTGCCGTAACTTGCAAAACTGTTTAAAAAAATTAAAATGCAATCGATGAATGTTTATCTTCTGCCATCGTTGTGTTTCAGAAATTAACCGTCGACATCAGGGTTGGCCCGCGGTGTGTGTGTGTGTGTGTGTTTGTGAAGAGGTAGACGGCAGTAATTCTGCAACTGAATAGTTTCCTAATCACACATTACTAATCTGGCTTCGCTCTCGTGTCCCTGCACACAGCTCCTCGCGCTCCTCGCACTCCCCCCGCTCCCTCCCCCCTTTTGTTTGCTCACACGTCTAGTGGCCTCGTGGATAATAACGCGGACCATTGCTCCGGTCACAATGAGGAAACGGATCCCAACTCAAATCTCATAACCTGACGGTGGCGACTCACTATTGATTTCTTTCATAAAGCACGCTCGGTGCCTCTCTTCTCTCTCTCCGGCTCTTTCTTTCTATGTCTTGACCTACGCGCCACCTCGTCACCCACAAACTGCACCCACCCACACCCAGACCCGCACTCCTAAAGAGTAATTACTCACTCTTTTATTTTCTCCTGCGTGGCATCGTATCGGTCTACTCATCTCTGACAGCGGTGCAACTCAAATTAAATTCTCCCATCAGATAATGAAAGTCATTAGATCTCGCTGGAGCCTCGTGAAAGGCCAAACAAAGCCTGGTGGAAGCCCGTGTAATAACCCCAGGAGGGGGACAAACACAGCTGAACAGAGAGAAATAAAGGTGGACATGGACTTTCTGGATGCACAGGCTGATCCTTTTCTACTGATTATTCATATTTATCATGCTTTTTTTTGTTTTTTTAACACCTTATATCACAGAAGACCTAATAACACACACATATCAGAAAGGTGTTAAAAATATATTACATGTACGTGTAAACAGAAAGTGCTGCTTCTTTCTGTCGGTTACGCCGGGCTCCTTCTTCACTATTACACCCATTTGTTCTGCACCTGGCAGCATGATTGATAGCCAGCGTTTAAGCTAATTCAAACATGCTTTCAAATTGGTTGGCATTTAGATTTTCCACTATGGGAGCGAGTTTAACCGTCCTCCAACTCTATTACAAACATATGCAGGTGCTGTGACCTTTGCCAGTCATGTGAGCTCTAGTGGGAGGGTTGCATGTTGATTTGCCATGACCCTTCTGTCAAGGGTAATTTGTTTTATGTTTTTTGAGGGGTTTTTTTTGCACTTTAAACAACATATTTTTGATTTATCAGTCCCTCTAGGAATTTTTTTAAGTTTGCGTTGCAAGAATTGCAAGACCATTGCAATATTTTAAAGTCCACAGCAGTTTTTAAGCAGAAAATAATTAAACGGGAAGCTTGACGGTTATGTCGCAGAAAAATAGAAGCTAAAGTCAAATAGAAATCAAGCCTCTTTCTCCATAAATAAACATCCTCATGTGCAGATGGAAATAAATACCTACAAGACATAAAGAGACCAAATGAAACCGAACCTTTCAGGTAATAAAATCACATCAACATTTCTATATGACGTAAATAACAAGGACAAGGATGATGGTTTAAAAAGGAGAGTAATTAAAAAGCCTTTAACCGTCACATTTAACCCGAGAAACACACAGAAAAACTGATTAAATAAATGCATTAAGAGAGAATGAGATTGAGATATAGAAGCTAGTAGAACAGAGGCGATCGTGGATGTAACGTTATGGTCACATGGTGACCAAAAGGACTGATTCATATTTGTTATCAGTTGGCGGATCAATAAACCCCCTCAATCCAAACCGAACCGGTCCAAACTGTGTGAAGGGCAAAAGAGAATCTGGCTACTCTGATGGAAAGCACATCGCTAACTAAGCACATAATTTGTGGGGTAACAGATCAAAATAAAGCCAGATTCACACCCAGGACATGGAGAGTATCGTCTCTCCGCGCTGTGTAAACAGATCATCAGCCTCACGTTCACGTTTGAGACATGCAGCTCAGTCGTTTAGACCAAAATCAAGGTCTTATTGTTTCAGAAATGACGTCTTTGTAAACTGTCGAAAGCAGATGTGCCGACAGTTAAAGGCAAAGTTTAGGATTACTGCAGCTGGATGAATATATTGTTAATATAAAATATAGTAATTGTGCTAAAAATATTTTTAAAACATATATTTCTATACATAATGTTGTGTTTTTATTTAAACCTGCTTTAAGGATCTCAGACAACAAATGGTTTGATTCTGCTGCTGGCTGGATAAACAGGTCTAATAAATAAAAACAGCAGAAATGGCTGTGCCTAGTGTGTGTGTGTGTGTGTGTGTGTGTGTGTGTGTGTGTGTGTGGCGGCCCAGGTGGGGGGTCCCTCTGTTACAACACTCAAACCATCAGGTTCATTAGCCCGACAATTACACATTCATGAATTTGCCGTTAAAATGGCATTTGCTGAGCTGAGTGCGCCAGCTCCTGTCAACCTTAAGTGCTGGGTAAAATACTTTTAATTGGTCTCAGTCTTTCGCCTGGTCGATTATGGGGGGCCGGCTTTCTGGGAGCGAAGTTGAAACGTGGGGGCTAAAAGCCTCCAAGATGGGAGGGGAGGGGCTGGCAGAGGCAGAGTGGAGGAGATGCTCTGGAGGGAAAGGTCACAGTAATCACCATAAAGGCCAGCATGCAAAATAATTAAAGGAAGAATAATTGGCTGCAAGTTGTTTATGTGCATCTCTGTGTGTGTGTGTGTGTGTGTGTGTGTGTGTGTGTGTGTGTGTGTGTGTGTGTGTGTGTGTGTGTGTGTGTGTGTGTGTGTGTGTGCCGGAGCATTTGCACTGCTGCATATATAAGTGCTTATCTGGGTGTTGGTGGTGATCACTGCCTACAGGTGTAGATTCACTATATAAAGGTAAAACATCCACGTCTGTCACTGAGGAACCAAATATATGTAATATTAAACCTTGGCTAGCTAACTTACATTGATACATCACAATACCCACAGTATACCACATGATGTTACTATATTAATAATATATTGTTATATTATTGTATGTTCAACAACACATAAATCTACGGAAGCGTATTGCATTCACTTGAAATAAAAAAAAAAAACTCCTGTTTTTCTAAGTAATTTTTTTTCCTCCTGTTTTTCTGAGTAATTTTTTTTAACCTGTTTTTCGAGGTAATTTGTTTTCTATTGAGATACTTAGAACGGAAGCAAACATGGCCGGCTTGTTTAGTTTAATTAGGTTTTACTTTGATCTGGGTTTAAGACACTGGGAGATAGTCCTGTCTTTAAGTCATATATGGTATTAGTTTGTCGACTTTACGCAGGCACCTGAAGACTTTGCGGTTGTTCAGAAGGAAAGCCCATTCAGATCTCATAGACATAGCAATGTTTCTCCAGGATCAGCTGGATATATATGGCATGCTCCATGGATACAAGATGATGTATCCATGGGCATGTACGTGCGGGACAGGAGTCACCATGGATGGACGGGAGTCACTTGCAGGTTGGATTTTCTCGCGGGATTTAAAAAGTATCGCGATAATTTACACAAAAAATTACATCGAAAAACAGGATGGGTGTTCGAAGAAGTATCGCGATAATTTAGGACAAAATTTGCACGAAAAACAAGGTGGAAAAAAATTACTCGGAAAAACAGGAAAAAAATTACTCAGTAAAACAGGAGGTTTTTTTTTTTTTCAAGTGAATGCAATACGCTTCCGTATAAATCACATGAGAATATAATAGATATTTTTTTTAAAAGCAGGTAGTTGTACATCAACCGATCTGCTGCTTTGTTATTTTAAATGAGGCAGGTGAGTCCTGATCAAGAGAAGTGCTGCTGGAGTTCAGAGGTTAGTGCTTAATTATGAAAGATGTCATAACGATGTATTATTAAAACTAATTAACTAAAATAACAGCTAGCGGTGAGTTTTTAATGCTTTTATGTGATTTAACAGCTGAATAAATGATTAACTTTGGCCTCTAAAGTCAAGTGGTTTTCTTATTTATTAATTTTTGCTCTTCCATCGTTTTTCACCTACAGCTTGACGGTGTCTGTTATGAGATCAGCTGGAAGGTATTTCAGGTCTGAAATCAGAACGATGTGCGAATTTACTCATAACCTCTAAAAAGGCGCGGCATCATGGGGGAGGGGGGTCTATGGTCGCAACAGTTTTGACTGTAAACGCAATATAACCAGCATTATGAGATGAGAATCGGAGGCGTGCTAATGGTCGAGAGAAATCGATGCCCATGTGGCATTTAGTCAATATCTAACAATGGAACATGCTGAAAACTAAATGCCACAGGAGCACAGTGCTGCAGTTAATTGTCGGAAACTTCTCTCCTGCTGTACTTTGAGGGGCCTAATTAGTTTACGGTGTCTGGAAAGAGATAGGTGGCTAAATCAATGTTCACCAGTGAAAAGGATGGAGATACACATCCTCCTGTTGTGATTTTAATTGATTTCGGCAGGTATTTTCTTCTGCTTTATAGTCTGAGGTTATAACGACAGCTTAAGTCTTGTTTTCTCCTTTTTGGTTCTCACCTGTTTGGTTGATGGAGGCTCCTTATGTGTTTTCATATGTGCAGACTGCATCCGATGCAGATTTAAATTAGTTTAATGAATGAAAACATAAAAACAATAAAAAAAACAAACAGATGCTGAACTATTTGATTGTAGCCGACGTGGACGAGGACGTTTTATGTCGACATTGCTAGAATGATTCACATCTGTTGTCACAATGGGTGGCACTTACTGATAATGTCTATAATCAGCCTATTTAATGCTTTCAACAGAGTGGCACATACGAAACAGATGGTGAATCTGCGGGCGTACTCTAAACACAACATGCTCCATATTATTGAGATCGGCAGTCGGTGGAAGGACCGTTGTATTTAAACTAGTGGTGGGCATAGATTATTTTTTAATCTAGATTAATCTCACTGAAATCTTGAAATTAATCTAGATTAAAATGGCTCGTTCAGAAGTACTGACCAAAAGTAAGTCTTTGAGAACGGGTTTCTTAATCCAGAGGATGCATCACTGACTGCTTATAGCAAAGGGATGCTTTGTGTTCAGGTGGTATTTGAGACTGGATGAACTCCTACAGTAAACCAGTTCTGCATTGCATAAGGTGAACACAACCTTAGTGCAAATGACCTCATAAAAGGTTCATTATTTTAGGTGAATTACGTTATTAATATGCTAAAGATAATTTCTATTTTTTGATACTGCGTTAATATCTTTCTACTAGCAGTCAGTTTTGTTTATGTACAGAGGACCTCTATGCACTGTGCTAAGAGGAACTTTTATTTTGAAAAGCTTAATGTCCGTGCTACTGCACCTGTAGCAGGAATCGTTCAGTCAGACTGCAGCGCTCGTAAGAGATGCTCACATAGCGCTATCTAGCCAATGTTTTCAGTTTGGACCCGTAACGAGGCACCAACTGTTACGGTGGTCATAGTTTATGATATATTCTTTGTATTAAGTTGAAGTGAGAAAATAAAAACCATAAACTTAACCAGCAGTTTAAGATCATTGCCACAAAATTACGAGGAAAAAATGAATTTTCCCTGAAGCAAGCCTTGCGGCTTCGTGGCTGCATCGTGATAGACGTTCACATCTATCTCTTATAAAAATCACGTTTGGTAGTTCGGTAATTCACAGGCACGTAGAGGTTCAAAAACTAGTTCTCGCCCCCTACAGTGCAACTATGTATACATCCGCACTAAAACATCACAGTGAAAGTCATCAGTTTGCTTATTATAGGACCCAGCTCCAAACCCAATTTTGATAATAGATTAACGGCGGTATTTTTTATATCGCTCGATAAGAGTCTCACATTAACGGCCCACCACTAATTTAAACATTTTACCTTGAAGCAGCTGTGGAGCCTCGGTGGGTTAAGAAGGCTAACTGAAGCGCTACGCTCCAATAAATCATTCTGTACAGGTGTAAAGGACCCAGGTAACCAACCATGTAAAGACCTCGCTTGAATTCATAGAAATGCTGGACAAAATACAAAAGTGTCCATAAACTTTAACCTCCCGTTGCAACCAAAAG
Source organism: Pampus argenteus (assembly GCA_036937835.1). Taxonomy (NCBI): domain Eukaryota; kingdom Metazoa; phylum Chordata; class Actinopteri; order Scombriformes; family Stromateidae; genus Pampus; species Pampus argenteus. Next base: position 2,158,394 of record CM072864.1, on the reverse strand, counting down.
GGATGTTTTGTTGACTTTGTTGTTCTTCTCTGGCCAGGATAAAGCAACCCTGTCCTTCTCCCCGCCACGCTGCAGCAGAGATTTGATGAGACCCCTGCGGTGAATCATGTTTACAGTCCTGCACACAAGGTAAACACACACACACACACACACACACACACACCCATACACTCCATCCACACATCAGGGAAGCTGAGGCTTGGTGCACATCTGAAATCTCTTCACAGGTGCACGAGAAAAGCGAAAGGCATTGTTGGGAGAAACACACGTTGTCTGATTACCGACATGTTTGCTGTGAGCAGTTTGTCAAATGAAGTGCACGTTCGGGAGCTGACAAACAGAAAGGAAGCAGTCTCCTCGAGAGGTTATGGCTGCAATCAGAGCCTCTGATGGAAATTGAAACAAAGCACCCATTTAGTGCCACACACACACACACACACATACACAGAGAACGGACCCATGCAATCATTCACTATGCATGCAGGCTTTAGCCATGACCAGTTTTACCATCTGCAAAACACCTAATTTTTTTGTTGCTTTAGCAGCTTAACATGGAGCATAATGAATCACAGTGTTATACATTAATGGCCTATCCATTGATATAAGAGCATCACGGTGCTATTATGGCATAATCTCTGCATGTCCAATCAGTGTAGACACCAGTTAGCGGGCGGTGTAATGCTGCAGCAGTCACTCCTCCTCTGAGCCGTCAGGTCGGAGGATATGATCTCCAGAGGAGCAGGCAACCTGTCATTGAAAACGTCCTTTAAGTTGATGAGCCGTCATTTACGATACATCAGAGATGGCCTTGCGGTGGCAATCCCATTCAGCCTGGAGCCCAGCGCCATTCATGCTCGGGAGAAAAACACACAAGAAAAATACACTATTCTAATTAACATCACCAGTGACCCGAAAATAAACATTTATTTTCCCATCTCGTGCACGCAGCAAAGGATTTCTGACATTGTCCTTTGATAGCTTCTGATTTCCATTTTCATCTCAGTTTTTCCTCCTCGTGCCTCGGCCGTAATTTATGCATCAAATTCATGCATAATTAATTTTGAATTTACCACTGTATAAGTATTAAAATACCAAAACAAATTCTGTGATAATGGAGGTGTTTGAGGTCTCCCTCATTTCAAATTAATACCTTCACCCTCCTCCACACACACACACACACACACACACACACACACACACACCTTTCTCTCTTATAAAATAAATGGAAAATATAATCTGAGGACACAGTGACAACCACCCACGATTAGAACAAGACGATAGAAATCAGAGAGGAAATTCAATGTTTCTGTGGTGAAACTAAAATTATATTTTTCTCTTCTTTTATCTTTTTCTTTGTCGTAACTGTTTCACGCACACACACACACACACACACACACAACAGAAAGTGATGGAGCCCTTTCAATAATAACAGTGAGTGATGCATCACTGACACATTTAAACCTGTTTCGGTGCAAATCAGTCAACGGGAGCGTGTTTTTTTTATGTATACAGCATATTCCATTCATCTCAGCTGCAGATCTTAAAATAAGGATTGAAGTGTGAGACAGTCAGTCACTAAGTGCTTCAAGAGGGATGTGAAGGTGAAGGTGAAGGCTTTATTCATGCCATGGCTGGATATTCAGCGTATACAGAAATACTACAGCTGCTGCTAAATTAGCATTAGCACAATCCCTGTGTTGCTTTCATGGATTAAATAGTCCCACTACAGTATATCCTGCCTCTGCTCCAGCTGCATTTCCTATTCATGACAGAAGTGGGTCTAATAGGTGAAACTAATAACATGCCATTTGACAGCTGCTTTTACCCAAAGTGCCATGTGGCATCATGAGTCCGTAGACTTTCAGGATGGATGACCCGAACACAAACTGAACCCCTAATCTTGGTAATGTTAGAGAAGTACTGTGCTCTACATTTCAAGCATATCAAAGAGATTGTGATACAGGAAGTGCTCATCTTTGTATATAATCCACACATTCACAAAAAAAAAAATCTAAAACTTTTAAAGTTTCATATCCTATAAAGTTCAATTAAAAAAATTTTTTAAAAAAACAATGCAAGGAGCAAACTGGGCATGAGTGACTTTTAAAAGTAGATTATGTCTGAAATTAATTGCAAAATATCCAATTAGCAAGAGACAGATTTCTGTATACTAGTGTCAGCTGAAAATTGATGCCTTACAAATGATAAGAAATGCTCAGAATATCTATATTCATTGACTTGATTCATTTATGTATTTATTTATGTAACTTTTCTATATGTTAAAGGCATTTAAAATCTAATTTATTAAAGTTTTTCATCAGCATTAGCATCAGCTTTCTCCATTGTACATAATCTTATATATAAAACTCGGAAAATGTTTAAAACTCTTAAGCATAGCAGGAAAATTATACCCGATAAGTTAAAAAAAAAATTAATAAAAAAATAATTTGAAGTTAAATTAGAGCAGTCATGTGTCAACACAGCAATTAACAAAGCCCTCGCTGCCTTTAGCTTTAATGGAGCAGGAGATTTATCAGGCGTATTAACAGCTTAATCTTCCACACCGAGGCCAAAGTCGTGTGTCAATCAACGCTCTCTGTGTGCGTCCTATCAGCTACAGTCACTTTGCCGCCTCTAACATTTAATGTTACAACGTTAGATGTTTTTATAAGAGGTAGATGTAAGTGATCAGTGAAGGGTCGATGCCGCTGTTGGAAGTCACGGCGGTGGTCGATAGCAGAAACCGACTAAGAGAACGGAGAACAGCGGCGGTATTAACACGAGAGGCTGGTTTGGTTTTCGTCCATCATTTCATTCTGTCACCCCAAAATAATTTAATGGTCGACTGTGGCAACTCGATGTCAGCTGGAGTACATCGAAACAGGTGAATCTCTCTTTGAGAGGCTTCATGTCCTCATAGAGAGTGATGCTGCTCTAGCATTCGATCCCGTTTACGTAGCTTCATTTCTAACATGTTTCTCTTCCTCCACCTGCCAGTTTGGTTAAAGGACAGCTTCACAGTTCTTCTAGTAATAAATACCTACAGTGAAAGAGGTTTTTTCCTCGCAGTAATCATCCTGTTCAAACTGGCTGTTAAATGTGCTTTCAATGTAAGTGATTGGGATCAAAATCCACAGTGTGTCCACAGAGTCATTTAAAGTGTGAGTTAGTCATATCAAGTGGATATCTGACACATTTACAGTCTGTTTAGCATCTTTGTGTTTCCCTGTTGAGCTGCGGTGGAAGTATAGAAACAAAAACTAACAATAGTTGTTTAAGTTATTTCAGCTTGGACCAAAAACTGTAGAAAGTGATGGGGAACAGGTAAAAGATGAGAGGAGAGAGATAAAGCAGACAGTGACGAAGCAGCCGTAGCCTCAGCAGGCAGATTTAAGTCTGAATCACTTGTAATACATCTGCTCTCTTTGTGGCCTTTGACTACGATGAAGATGAAACGACAGAGGTCAACTTGTATTAGACGGGAGACAAAATGTGAAGGAAATGTCGGCAGATTTCAACAATATCTGGAAGGAAAAGTGCTGACAGCGACTGAGCCTGGAGAATCAAAGATCAGAGCTTTTTCACAGACCTTTATCATTGTAATGAGCCTGAATGGACAAGGTGAGCGTTGCAGGACGGCGTGGTAATATGCATGTTAGCAGCAGGTATGGAAAGATAGAGGAGCACGCAGGCAGGCAGGGAGGGAGGTGGGGGGAGTTTTATTTCCTCCTTCGGCGTTTCATTATTTTCTATTTCCCATTAATACAAGCATCTCCGGAGTCAGCAAACAGCGCCGGGTAAATGGAAATGAAAATGGAGCGTCTCGACATGCTTTGGCTGCCGTCAGCGTGGTGCATTTAGTCGTGCACACAAACTGCCATCACGGACAGCGGGAGCCGCTTGCGGACGGCGTTTCGCTAAAGCAGCGGGTGTCCGCCATTTGTTTGGCGAGATTACATGGTGGGTGATCTCGTTTAGGAGGTTTTATTCTTTGTTTCACGCCGGATGGGTGAGCAATGTTTGGAGGGAAATGAAGGAAGAAGAAGAACTGTGAGAAATAAATACAAAAAGTAAACAGCAGAAGAAGAAAGTTGTCTGGAAAGGAAAATGAATTACTGTGTACGGAAAATTTACCCTAAACATGCTTACTGCAATGAAACTGAAGCTCTGAGGATCAAATATCTGTAGAACGTTAAAATCAATAACAATAATGATCCTGTAAAGATGTTATTTCATTCTCAATGTTAAAAATCTCTTCATCAATGCACAAAAAATACTGATAATGAAAAAAACCAAAAACATTGAGGCTCATTTTCCACATGACGAGTTCCTTCCGAGTGAATGAAATGAGCGTTGAAAGAGTTTCGAAGGAAAGAGAGACGACTAAAAAGTGCACAGACGGATCATAATTAGGAGGAAAGCTTCAAATGTCGGTTCCACTAGCTTAGACGTCTCCCTCCACCACGTCATGCAATCTGCCTTTCTAATTCCCAAAAGCCCCCCAGGCCAATTTTCTGCTATGCTAGCACTATCCTTCTAAGGAATTGCTTATGCTAATATGGTGTAAAAAAATACTCTCAGCAATTAAGCAATTAATGTGTCTGTTGTTGTTTATTGACATTTTCATGCCTCCTCAACCAAGTCAAGAGACGAAATAAACAAAGAAAACAGCTTTTTTTTTTTTATGCATTTTATTTTAATTCATAATCGTTGGTATTAACCTTTGATTAAGATGGATTACACCCTGCTTACATACATGCTAACAATGCAACTCATAAACAGACAGACATTAACTGCGTCACTTTTTCTGATAACGTTTTTTGGGCAACGTCTAGTCTGCCGTCTACAGTTTTTTTTGGCCACTTTGCGTCATCGAGCTGTAAATCACGACCTTTTATAAAGTTGTTGCGGTTAGCATGTTAGCAAACAGTTTCACCAACTCCTGAGAGGACATATCTGGCTCATTAGCAGCTAATTGCTCCTCTGTGTTCACCAGTTAATTGCTAACGTTGTCCATAGCCGGTAGCATACAGTCGGTTTATCACAGCTTTGTTGCTTAAAACAGCTGCCTGGGGTCGATGAGACCGAACCAACACAGTGAAGCTGCTGGTTTAATAAAAAAACACTGAGCTGCAAACTGGAAGCTATTTATTCATCACGACAAATGAGCCGTTTCACATTAAACATGTTAGTAATATATTGGGCTTTTATAACAATAATGCTTAATACGTCTTCAGCTGCATTAAAAGACAAAGACAGAAACATTGAGGGGACTTGACTTCAGTGCACATGTTTGTTCTTCAATGTCTGACTTCATCTTCAGCAGCCTGTCAGGTGTGATCTTGATTAAATATACACACAAATTATAATCTAGTGTGTGTTACCGTGGCAGCATGTTGATTGGCAGCACACTGCGTTTTCAGCTTGTTTTTAATTTTTCCCCCCCAAAAAAAAGCATCTCCGACCACCTACAGAGGAGCTTTGAATGATTACAATACGTCTGCAGTACATTTACACATTAATCTTATGCATCTTTGCATGAAATTCTGATTACAGACACATCAGCAGCTGGAACATACTGAGTTTAAAGTGAAATTATTATTATTTTTTTTGTTATTAATGCTTCAGTGTAGCATGTGAAACAGCCTGGATGGAGATAGACGTATGAGGGCGGGTGAGAGGATGAAAGGCTGGCGACTGGAGAGAGGATGAGAGATACAGACAGAGGGAGACTGTTATAATATAACCCAACCTGAGCCGAGGAAGGGAACAGAAAATTACAGAGGCTCCTAAGTGCACTTTTTGATGCTGAAAGAGCAGGTGAGGCTCTTTGAAACAAGCCCATCAGTGCTTTTTCATGGTATAGTGCGGGGCCATACAGGCATGGGTAAATAACACCTGCAGCCCTCAATCAGCGAGACCCAACATACAAACACTCAGCTATAATGCATGTGTGTGTGTGTCAGTGTGTGCTTGTTGATGTGTAAACTGCTTCTTTCCTGTTAGAAACTGGCAGTATGTTGAGTTCTCGTCTCTCTTCTTGTCCATTTTTTTGCTTTCTGCCCTCTTTGACCCTGTTTGAGCTCTGGTTCACCTTTCAGTTGAGAACCACCATTATCTGTCCTCAAACATCTTCTGGACCTTAAATACACCTCGGCTTTCCTGTTCTCACTTTTTACTTGACTTTAAACTTGTTTTATGTCTCTGCTGCTTTGTTCATTCATTCATTCATTCATTCATTGATCAGTGTGTTAATATTCCCTCAGTAATAGCTTGCAGGTACAGTAGCAGGTTGGGTTAAAGCATGATTTCACCTGTACGGTTTATTTTGTATTTAATTTAATAAGGGTGTATTTTAATTATTTCATTTTCTAAACATCTTAAATCTGTGCAAACCTTTCTGATCTGATTGTAACCCTAATTTACATACGTTGAATTTGGCCTATAACAATATGCAATGATCGTATATATATATGTGACATCACAACCTTACAGAACAAAGGCACGGCTACTTTCACAGTATTTATATATCATCTAGAGCTGCTTTATATTATTATTCATCCTGAGGTTCAGTTAACGGTCACCACAAACCCTCCACTGACATGGTCGAAGTAGGCGGAGCTAATGCGGCCGATCGCCTCCCTCCTCGTGTTCAGACGGACAGATGGACAGATGGGTAGACGAATGGTCCTGCTATGATGGTAACAAACAGCAAACAGATTGTCATCACACACAGCCGCACGTCTGAATAGCTCTCTCTTTTTCTTTCATTTCCCTTAAGCTCCTCTTTCTCTCTCCCTCATCACTTCATCTCTCCAGAGTTTCATTTTTCTTTCTACCTCTGGCATATAAGCAACACTGGCGCATGACGTTAACGATCAATTTAACAATATATATTGAGCACAGTTCCCGGGAGAAATTTGTAATCAAGAAGTGTATCGATCCAGTGTATTATTCTGCAGTTTGCTGTGAATGTTGGAACAAAGTCACATAATAATGCTTGATTATAGGCAGATACATCCCAGTTTTACTGCAAAAAAAAAGAGACAAAGGTAATAGCTGGAATTGAGTTTCTCTATAGAAAAAAAAAAACTGTGAAGTGGTTTTTACTTTGACAAACTGAGAGGGTGAATGTGTCATCACGCTGATGTCTGGAGTTATTTTACTTATCCAGGTGTGTCGCTCCTTCTTTATGGATGGAGGATGGAGGATACTCCATCTTTTATCAACGCTGTCTTCTTCTGAACCTGTGCAACAACACCGTAATAATGATATAAATCGTCCACGTTTACGGACTTTATGTTTCATAAAAATATGCGTTTATTTCTGTTTTCAGATTTACATCAGAAGTGGGCGGGGCTTACACCAGACTGAATCATGTTTTCATATCACATTGTTTTCTACTGACATTTATAGACATATTTACATACATGTAGCTGCTCAAAAATATAAAATAGACAGTTTGGTTTATAGCGTCTTAAATTATAAAAAGAAAAAATAAGCAGTCATGTGACATCATAAGGTAGAAATAACAGTCAAACTTCAACCTGCAACGATCCTCCCAACAACTGAAAACAGATGAAAAGTTACCGAGGATGAATTTTACTCATGTAAAACTATCTTCAACCCTAATTTCCTTTGGCTGTAGTCTATTTATTTACATTTTTATAAATCTGTACCATTAAAAGTCTAATCGGATTATTATGAGGTAAGATTAAGACTAAATTATCATTGATGGAAATATGAGATCCTGCTATTACTGGACAAATCCGCTAATTCTAACGTGTGTTTTGATTAGACTTAGTTATGTATATGAGCACAAAAATACAACTTAATACAACTTCTCTCCAACTTCAGGATTGTTGTGTAGAAAATGCACACAACACAAAGGCAGCAACTCTGCTTCCTCTTGGGAGCAGGTATCACACAACACCTCACCGCACTGTTCTTCTCCTTCAGAGAGGAAGTCGGAGCGAGGAGCAGGCCAGCTGTGCAGGATGCACTCAACAGCTGGCATAAGCGACACCTTGTGACAACACGCCATCGCACATCTTGATAATTCAAAGAGGCGAGTGAGGCTCGTGACATTCTTGGCATATGATGAAAATTCTTTCTTCATCAAAACACAAGGCTGGTTTTTCATTGTTAAATGCAGATGTGAAGGCTGTGACACTAAGAAAGAAAACTGGTAAGTTGAAGGCTGAAAGGCAGAATTCAAAACACGTCATAAACTGTCATATGGTGGTGCAATCAGTCTCATGTGTTAATATGCACTGTAATGGTAAAACAAAAAGCATTATGATTGAAGTAAATATTGCATTGAAGAGTTAAAGCCTCTTAAACAGCAAAGTGGTCGGTCCCAGTTGGAAAAGAAATCCGGACGTTCTTTGAGGCCTGAGTGGCCTCACATAATTGTCTGTAACAGGTTCATTCCTCTCTTATGAAAGACGTATGAGTTTGTGCAACATGCATTACTGTGACATTAATGAGAAATGGGAGAAAGGCTCAGTGCATCATGGGAAGTCCCCTGCTCGTCTAGGCCTATAGCAGCATAACTGATAACTGATCAGACCTGAGCCAGCCTTCACTAAAAACTTTATCAAAAAGGAAAGTTTTAAGCCTCATCTTAAACATAACGAGGGTGTCAGGTGTTCGACACTAGAAGGTTGTTTTCATATTAATCTGCTGAAGAGTAAAGTTTGTGCTCACTTTAAATCTGACTTTGAGGCGTCTGCTATGAGCATGATTTGTGAAGAATAATTAAGAATTCAAAGTGTGCTTTTTATATATATATCGTTACACAAATAGAGGGGATCTTTAAGGTTTAATAAAATGTGCCACTGATCATGAGTAGCACTTAAAAATTAGAATAAATAAAGGATTTTGTCATCATTGTGAAAACTGCTTCACTGCAGTCTTTAACTCTGGAAGATTAGCCAAGATTTATTGTGTCGTAGCCGTTTTTAACAGCTTCCACTGAGCCAGAATCTCTAACGTCACCTCTGATTCTTCCTCCGCAGGAGATGATGGATCAAAACTTCAGAGAGAAACACAAAAAGTCTCTTAAACAGCAGCAAATGAGCTCCCCCTCCAGATCGAGCTGGACTCACTGACACTCCCCTCATCCCTTTGATTCTTTTTAAGCACATGACATGAAGTGCACACGCCAGCCAATGTTACCGCTAAAAACAGAATCATGCAAACAGCTGCCAATGTGCAAAGTTGCACCATGCAGCTTTAAAACACACATCATTAGTTCTTCTCTTTAGTCACTGTTTGTGTATAGCAGCAGCTTTGGGTGTTTTTGTGTGTGTGTTTACTCAAAGAAGTCCTCCCACATTCACTACTGAGCAACACAAGCAGTAACTCCCCACTGTCCCCATCGGCGTCGTATCCAGCAGTGTTTGCTTTAAATGTACTGACCCGCCAGGAACCCTGGGTAAATGGAGATCCCGCTGTTACGGCCAGATCACAACACAACTAACTAAAAAAAGCACAACAAGCAGGGTTCAACTCAGCGGAGACCTTATCACAATACTAATGGAGCGTTGCACTGTATTCATATTTACATTACGGACCATTTATTTCTTTATTTTTAAATAATTGTGTCTCTGAGGATGTGTGTGTGTGAGCACATCCATGTGTGTGTGTGTGTGGAAGCGTAACGGGTTTGTTTGTTCTCCGGTGAGTCCACACACAGCAGAGTTGTGTACATAACATACACTACTCACTACTGCAGTATCCAAGCCTCCACTGTGAAGACATGGCAGGAGTCAACCAGCTCTTCTCAATGTCTCTGCTCCCTGCAGTACAGCTTTGGGGCACACACACACACACACACACACACACACACACACACACACACACTCACACAAGCACAAATCAGTCTTTGTGTTGAGATCACCTCGGTGGAAGCTAATCCTTTTAGCTTGTCTGAAAAATATAAAACATTCAGATGACATATATATGAGCTCACTTCCTCTGGGTAGTTGTCTAGAGAGTTAGTTGGATGGCAGAAACTTGCAAAAGCAGCATTTTTTCTGACGACTATTTTAACCCAAACATGATCTTTTCCAAATCCTGACCAAGTGTTTTTGTACATAAACCTAACCTGCCTTTAACCTCAGCGTTGTCACAGCATAAAACACAATTATTCAACTGATAACAGGCATTTAATACAGCATTAAATGACACGTTAAACATATCCGTGGTTTGTAGAAACAATGGACAAGTGGGCGGGTATATCAGGAACCACATATGTTTTTTTAATGTTCTCTGTCCAAACAAACATCTGCTGTCTGATTATGTTTCATCATCAGCCTCTTAAATATACGGTGTGCCACAAGGCATAGTTTTAGATCCTGTCATGTTCTATGTGTAAATGCTGGCTTTAAACCACCTAATTGGTTGCTTTGATTTTTCTTGTCAATATTATGCTGATGACACACTGAATTTCTAATGAGGGAGAAGGAATAGATGCAACTTGTCAATTGTACTTTTTTATTTGTTTTTAGAGACAAATTAGTATTAGATTTCTAGTGCAGTCCTGTTTTTTCCAACTAAGAAAAACTGCAAAAATCAGACCCCTACTAAGATTTGAAAAATACATCCATGCTTTTATTACATCCTTGCCTATTGGACTAGTGCCTTGTTCACCTGCTGGCTCAGCGATTTATCTCAACACCTTCTCATCAAGAACTCTGCAGCGAGGGAAATTTTTACCTTTGATAAAAGGCATTTGATGCATGCATGCATGCTCAGACGCCTCCAACCAATGGAAATAGATTCAGAACAGAGACTTCTGGGTATTCGAGGTCAGGGCTGGAAACTAAACGTGATCGCGAGACTCACGCAAAGTCTCAGTGAAGCCAAATCAGTGTTCATCTTTTAAAAAAAAGGATTAATCTCTTTCATCTCTTCTAGTTATATGACTTTTTTTTTTTTAAACAGTGATCTGTAATGTGTAAACCGGCTGGTAACCGGCTGTATAATCAGTTTGCCTGTTTACATAACAGCTCCTGTGTTGTGTGTGGGGGTGTATTTAGTATTAGGACAAGTCTAACTCCTGCCAAAGGCACCTGTGAACTATAGAGATGAAAGCAGGGCTGTTTTCTTTTTCCCTGATAGACGGTTGTTGTGCCGTCTTTCTATCCCTCTGTCATCACACAACTTCTATAATCTCCTTATGGAAATCCATAATCACAAACCGCAGCAGCAGCAGCACAACGCAGCCACTGCTGCGTCGATGTGGGTGCGTCGCACGATGAAACGAAGATGTAAATAAATAATATTAACAAGTGTCACCTCTAATGGAAAAGCTGGAGGAGCTCTCTCGGGGACTGTGACACATCTCACGTGGTTTCACTGTTTCCACTTGTCAGCTAAAAAAAAAAATAAAAATCTAATCCAGCTGCTTTTCACCTAAGAGCTTAAGTACGCGGTGCTGCTGTTTCAGGATAATTTTGTCTAAAGTGGACTTAGCATACATCAGCCTCATTTTACGCTTCTTATCTTTCCTTCTCTTCCTTGTCGCCCTTTTCTTTGATTTAGTTGACTTTGTTTTCGCACCGTGTTGACAGATTCTGTTCCTTTGTTTGTTGTTTAGAGCGAGTGAGGATTTAACCCTACACCGACACAGCTTTTGGCCTTGGAGCTGAACCGTTTGACTCCTGATAAACACCTTCTTCTTCTTTTTTTTTCTCCCTCTCTCTCTCTCTCTCTCCCTGCTCCCAGTGTAATCCTCACAGATAAAGCAACCTCTTCGAACACAGTGGAGTGTAGCAGTTGCTTAGGCAACAGACTATCCCATCTAATCCAACCTGTTCCCATCTCCCCGAAGTCTGAATACCTGTCGAATTGAAAGGCTTCCTAAGCTCACAACTTGTTAGCCTTGAGTCTTTGAATAACATTTTAAAACTAAGATTTCAATAACCGCATGTCAGCTTATTCATTGACATTAAAGCTGGAGCAGCGACTCGTCTAACTGCAGGACAGCCGGGAGGAGACGGCTCCGTTTTTAAGGCAACAAACAATTCGCACCTATTTCATGACCTCAAAAACAACATTTATTCTTAACAGTGAGTCCACTGGTTGAAAATTGGCTGTAATGAAAATAGAGCTGACCCCAGATTACCCCTCAGGACAACACATTGTTTGTCTTTGTATCCCCTCCCCCCCCAAAAAAAATCATTCTTCAATTCAGGTCTTAGTTCCTACCTCAGAAAGAAATGATGGGGGAGAGACGATCTAGCCAAGCGTTTTATAATCTTTCCTGGGGTGCCGGGAGCAGCAAAGTGTTGGGGTCATATTATTGATTTATATGAAACTCAATGTTCCCTCTGCTGCCCAGATCTGAGTGTGTCTGGACCGTGAGAGCGATAAGGGATTGGACTAATGTGAGTGCAGAGCAAAAAAAAGGGCCTTGATGCCAAATGGATAAGCTCAGAGTTTTTTAACGACCTGAAAGTTTGCACTCTCTCTGCTGTTTTTTTTATTTATTTATTTTTTATTTTGCTTCAATGTGTCACAGTGCTGAGTCTCCATGAATTGTAACATTAAGGATTATGTTCTCCGAGAGATACTCCTGGTGATTTAGGGTAAAAACTGGAATATGTCATGTCACAGTGTGAGCTCAACTAGCAGCTACCGCATAGTTTATAAGACTAATTAGGCTTAAAACTCTGCAGACTTCACCTTGTCATAGTTTCTTATCTAATGACATCTGAGGGCAGCTGAATCTTGACTATATCTGCTGGGACAGAGCATATATGAAATATATATGACGTCCTACACAGCGTTGCAATTTCCAGCTCAGGCAAACATTTAAAAAAAACAGTGTATGTCAGATTTCATTCACCTAATTGTCTTCGGAAACATTGCCTTATTATTTTCCAATTATTCAGAGAGGCTAGCTAATTGCTTTTCTTTAATTGCTTCATTAGATTTTCTAACCACGTATAATAAACACACCCTTAAGTCCTATTGTTCATGTCCTAATTAAGATATCCTGTTAACTGAAATCTAGAGAACCTGTTGTGTCTTTAAAATGAATCACTGAGTCTGGACATTTTTAACCGAACGCAGAGAAATATCACGATATCACTTCCTGTTGGAAAATAAAGGACCATACCGGGGTTTTAGCATGTTTAACACCCATTTACTTTTTACCACTTCGACATCACAGGAAGTCACTGTGCAAATGATGTCTTTGTCTAACGTCTTGTCTGAGAAAAAAATAATCCTGATGATGTCATAGTGAAAAAATTAAATAAAAATGATGGAAATGATATAAAGTCATTGCTGCTTAGAGCAGTGGGGAACATACAGGGAACGTGTGCAGCGTGTGTTGAGAGCTAAAACGCAGATATATCTTGTATTTCTTTCTTCTCCTAGCAACACCTACCTCAGTGTATATGACTGAAATAGATTTATATTACACACACACACACACACACACACACACACTGCACATAAGATTCATGAAGTCAACACACTTCACTTTAAGTACCACTCTGTAGCATTTATAAGCAGTATATACATATACTTATATCTGCTTTATTATTTCCGACAGCAGATTTGTGCAACATGTTATTACTCTGATTGCCTTTTTTTATATATTATATTTCTTCTTTCTTTGCAATTCAAACATGAAAAGTCTTGGCTACACTCATCCGGTGCTGCCATTACAAAGAGAGACACACATGCTTTGATGGAGAAAGCTGCTCTCTCACTGCCTCTCTAAACCTCTAATGATACCTGCTTCCAAGCCTCATTCTGGGGACATCAAAGGATCAACTAGCCTAAGTGCTCATGCCACAGTGTGAGGGTCCATATTGAAGCCAGTATTTGGAAACTCCCACCTTTACCATACTGGTGGAAGGTGATGTTATGTGATGGAAGGTTATGCTGCAAAGAGCTTCACCTTTGAGAGGCCATAATAGGGTCTGTAAGATGAAGCAATGGCGCCATCATATGGACAACAGAGATAATGATGGAAGTGATGGCTGATTATCTGTTTGAATAAAAGATGAAACCACAGTAGAAAAATCCGACTGGTGGAATTCATGCGTGGCTCTTTTAGAAATATATTTATGGCATTAAATAAAAGTAAAAGACATTTTTTTGGCGTCAACCGTCGTGCTGCGGCAACAAAATCCTTGCTGCTGTTTTAAAATCTGAACAGCAGCCCACCTGTTCCACAGGTAATATTCAACTGTTCATACCTGACCTCCAAAATAATTTCTCACAGTGTCACGTTTCTTTGTTGACTGAGGAGAGCAAACCAAAGTCATCTCAACTTGTGATTTTTCTGTGATGTCTTGGAAAAAAAAAAAAAAAAAACATCCTCCAACAGCATCTGCTGCTGGAGGAAGGCCAGAGTGATATATCTGTTGCTAAGCAACCGCTTTGACTTATTTTGTTGTGCAGGACCACTAACTAGATATTCAGTCAAGGTTGCATCATTTCGGTTTGATTCCTTTGCAACGCTGCAGACGTACAGAACTCAAAGATGAGGCTGTTTATTATTGATGTGCTGATGTTTGCTCTCGTTAGCAGATATCTTAGAAAACATCTTTAATGATCACAGATAGGCTGCAGATGTCTCTACATTTTATAATGATGTTTGGTGCTTTTTAAACAAAACTTACTTCTTATACCTTCATCCATCATCAGTAAAACCGGAGCCTGGAGCAACAGATCATTTCTACACCTACAAGGCTGCTTCTGAACTCTTTTTACCATTCAAAGTGTGAGTTTTTAATTGAAAATATAATAGACACATTTTTTTATTAAGAATTCACTGTTAAAATTGACATTTGTTATGTTTGTACTTCTTTAATCTTCTTTAATATCTGATATTTCTCTGAACAGACATTCAGATCAGAGTTGGTGGAAGATCCACACATTCAAAAAATAATTTGAAGGAAAATCCTTTTTGCAGGATTGTGATACAGAAATGAGTAAATAACGAATACTGGAGGATTTTGAAGGAGGTTTCTCTCACACATTATTTGAATTATTCAAATTACAGTTTGTCCACACAGTTTATGTCTGGCCAGACGTGCACTACTTTCTCCTTTTGCTTCCCCTCCGTTTCTCTCTATGCACTGAGGACTTTTGGAGGAGTTTCCTCTTTCTTCAAACTACAATGAAAAATGAATCACTCATGATAAAACCGACATATGAAAACACCAAGACACAAAGGTAGTTTTTGGGACTACAGCTTCTGTGGATGCCAGGCAGTCTTAGAACAAAGCTGCAGGGTCGTCTGGACCCATAAAGATATGCAGCACATAACCGCTGCAGCATAAAAACACCCATCTTTACAAATGATGTAATCTAGTTTTTGTAAAATGCAACATAGCAAAAGTCAATACAATCTATTCACAGAAACGATTTAGAGACGCCTCATAACTGGAGAGCTGTGACATTCTATTATGCTAAGCGGCGAAATATTAAAATTTCATTTTCAGCGTTTTGTTTGTGACAGGCAGGTAGCAGAGAATTAATTCTCCTTATTGCTGTTGTTGTGACTGCAGCAAAAGAAAGTGACAGATTGTTTCTGGCAAGTTGCTAATAGAGTGCGGAGCGCGGTTTCAGCGGTGACAAGTGTCTCCAGTTTCTGTTTGCATTTGCAAAGGGACACGCTGCCATTACTGATAGGACAGATCTGGCTCGTCAAATAGCAGAGAGGGAACCTGGGAAACTGACGCCTGCGATATGAAACACTTCAAATAAAAAATAAACAATGAATCATTTGGAAACGTCTCAGTGGAGGAGTCTCAGTCGTCGTGATCTGTGCATGTTGTGTTTGAATAAGTTTCAAAGTAATCTCAGGATGGATGAGTCATGCCTGGTGATGATGCAGTGGTTAAGACCCCCTACCCGTCAAACCATTCGTACCCCTGCTGGTCAGGGAATTGAATCCTCCAGACCTCTTTCTCTTGAAAATAAAAGATACTGAGGAGAGTGGACTTCTCTCACAGTCGCTGTCGTTAGTGATAACTGTGGTTCCACCTGCCCTGCAACCTTTTGCTCCAGTATTCTTGCACACCTTACAGGTGGAGCAGGTGTGTAACAGTACAGCTGGAGTAAGAACAGATGGCTTTTAATGACTGAGGTACTCATCATTCTGAATGTTAGAAGATTTTTTTTTATCTTTGAGTGTTTAATGTTGGGTAAATAATGTCTGCTATCCTGTTGTGATGTTGTAATGTTAAAGATCTTTAAGCAGCATTGAAAGCAACTGTGATATATTATACAGTATTTAACTCCATCACAACATCATGATGTGATAACTGCTGAGCTTGTCACATAACATCACAGTTTGAAAGAGGTGTGTGTGTGTGTGTGTGTGTGTGTGTGTGTGTGTGTGTATTTCCTGTGACAGGTGTCGGTAAATCACTGAGGAAAATGATTTCTATAGAAACTGATAAGAGAGAGACACCTGTAAATAAAGTTGTTATTTGTTCACCTGAAACAAATAAGTTGATCGGGAGCAGTGATTGCTGCCCCCTGCTGCCTGAACACTGTCACAACACCTGTCTGAGTAATTTGTATGTTGTCTTTCACCATGGGAACAAGTGAGCTGATCATACATCAGCTGCTATGATGACGTCTCTCATCATGTATAGTATGTATGTGTCAGGTAAACCAAATACTTCTACATGTAATTAAATCTCTTTCTTTTTTCTTTTTTTTTTTACATTGGTTGTTGTTTTCCTTTTGGTCAGCAGAGGTCAGAGTTCACCCTCCTTTACTGGCCTCAGACCAGCTCTGCTAACTGGAGGCTCTGGTTCTCATTGCAGCTTCTGACAGAAGTGGTCGCACCTATTCATGTTTGATATCGTTCAAGTCTGCAATAAACATGTCATCTGCATCTCATTTTCACTTTCTGAGCCACTAAGAAAATTCTCTGTCATATTTCATTTTTCTCTCGCAGTCACATTTGACCAGATTTAAACCGTTTTATTGTGTTGCTGTCTCTTGTAGGACAGAAAGCTGTTGTCCATTCGTATTTTCTTCCACAATCCGAATTACTGTGTGCTGTAAATTCACTGGGGCCTCATAAATAGTCAGCTGCTTCCTTTATTGTTACGACTATTCAATTGTTTTCTGTAGATTCTCCAGCTAAGTTGAAGTGCATGTGTGCCTTCAAAGACAGTCTGTGCATTTATGTAGACTTGAGTTCATGAATATTGGATGAAACATATTGCAAACACATGTCTATTGCCACATAAATATGGTTAACAGGCAAATTTCGCATCCTTCTCTATATCAATACCATCATAATATGAGAGACAAACTGCCAACATGTATTTTTCCACTTATTTTTAAAAAAAGCAGGAACGTTGGCATTGCAGTGTCATAAATTAGAAAAGCATGTATGATTGTTTAACTGTGTGCTGTCCTGCAGACGGTGTGGAGGATGCACCAGTGACATACAGAAGCTGTAATCTGTTCTCTTTCTTGAGCATTGTTTGAATTCTCTGCTGCTATTGTGGGCTTTGAAACAGAGAAAATGAGTCCATGTTCTGGCCTGTACAGGTATCTGGCTCTGGCTGCTCCTCTGAGTTAACTAACAGCAGCTTTTTGCTTTGGGATAAAGTCATCTTGCATGTACAGTTAATGTAGCAGACACTATACAGCTATAGTACTTGGTGCACAGTGTTAAAACATTAGCCACACACTATGAAAATGTATAATATATATATATGTGTGAGTCATGATTATAGAGGTGATTGACACAGTGGGTGGAGGAGGAAAAGCTGACCCTTGATAGGACAGAACTGTCTGCAGATTCACCATGAGTCACTTCTCTTCATCATTTTTCTATTTTCTATTATCTGATGGTGATGTGTCTGTAGGGGGAACATCGGCGCCTCCCGGTGGTACTCGTGCTTATTTCTGACTTCACCTCTTCATTGTGACTCATGCACACACGCTGTACTTATCTTTTACACAATATGACCCCATGAACATATATTCATCACATTTTAAGCAAAAAAAAAACAAAGCAAGTTGATTGTATGAGTCAATTTATGGTTAAATATGTATTTTTATATTACAACACATTTTTGTCCGTAATGTTTTTGTCTGCTGACGTTTGCTGCTACAGAGATAAAAACTATAACTGAAAGATTAGATTTGGACTAAACTGTCTATTATATACAAGCAAACTGCTGCTCTGTTAGATTTGCAGCCTCTCAACCAACTGAAAGGCATCTGACACAGTGACCCGACCCCCCCAAAAAGAAAACTTTCTCCAGTTTCTCCTGGGGAATCTCAAAATACTCCCAGGCCAGATGGGGATTTGTAACCCCCACATTATGTTCTGGCTTTGCTCAGAGGTCTTTTCAATGTTGGTCAGGATCACAGCACCTCCACAGTTTGACCCAGGGTCATCCTTTATACTCTTACCAGTTGCTTCAAACCATTTCAGACAACTCGAGCGCTCTGAGAAGAAGGATAGTTTCTTGTTTTTAGAGGTGGGGGTGTGACCAGGATCAGTGGCGATTCTAGGGTCCAGTGGGGCCCCAAGCAGAAATTCATTGGGCGGGCCCCCCACCGCCCGACCCCCCCCACACAACAGAATTTCACTCTGGGCCTTTGTAATTTTAATAAATAACCAACAAATTGTAGCAAGTATAGTTTTGTTTTATTTCACAAGTTATAAATATTACTTACACAAACATTGAACGTTAAACATTGTGAAGTTTCTGCTTATTTTAACAGAGTGCAATATCAAATATAATATTATATCAAAATCTATTATTTTAACATTATATTAAAACAAACAAACAAAAGAAAAGCCTTTAAACTTGAAGTCTTTGTGTAAGGCAACGTTTTTTTTTAAAAACAAATGCCCCCTGAACCTCACCATATACCTCCAAAAAATATACCTTCTTTCTTTTTTCATTCCCGGATGGATAGCTTCTCTTCATAATTTAGCTCTCCATAATTTTCTCTCCATAGTAGAGAGCGCAAGAGCCGATTTGTGCAAACATGTGGTTGCGCGCGCAGCAAGGGATTCCTCTGCAAGCGCGGATTGCTTGAAGACTTTTGTCACTCAAAAATGTGGTCACGCAATTGGCTGCTTAGCATTTTGTTCCTCCCAACAGCTTGTTGTAAACGGGAAACCCACGAGAGTCAGACTCAGCGAATTACTTTTCAAAACGCAAATTTCGTTTCTTCACTCTCGACTATGTGCAAATTTCGACTCTCTGTCGCCAGCTAGTGGGGGCCCCAAGCAGCTGATTGGCTTGCCTGGTGAGAAAAATCGCCCCTGACCAGGATCATCATGTATAGAGACTAACACAACCTCTACATTACTGGAGGTAATTTACCAGATGTCAGTATAATATTTCTGAACCATTTCTGTTGTGATACCAGTTATTTTACCCTCTCTTTTTTCATTTATCATGAGAATTTGGAAAGTACCCCAGCAGATTAATGCTTTGAGGTCACTTCCTCCCTGCAGGATATAAAAAGATATAATAATATTTCTTCAAATCTAGTTAAGCTATCCTATACTGTTTAAAAATGCCTCAACTTAAGCTTCAGTTGGAGTGCCGAGGGACTGCTGGGGCCTGCTGAGTGCCACATGAGTCCAAAGTTGTATACTTTGGGAATCATTCAAGTGGTTTCACTGCGGTTAGACAACCCATTTGAAATGTATTCAATGCAGTTTTACCTTCCAGCTGGAGCTGAAGTAGAAGAAACCAAAGCTTTATAGATGAAATGTAGGCCTGAGGCATTCCACTGCCATGAGCCCCTCCTAACATTTGGAAAGGTATGGAGTGGATAATGGCCCAGTCAGCAGGCATGCCTCGCTGCACAGCCCCTTCTTCACTCTCACCGTGTGCAGACAAACCACAGGCTCACCCTGCATATTGTACTGTAATCTCACCAAACCTGATTAAAACAATTTAATGACAAGTCCAGTGTCTTGCTATTGATGTGGCATCATAGAAAGTATCACTGCCAGGACTTGTGTTCTCATTAAAGCCTGTGTGCCAAACCATTAGCTGAGATGCAGCATGTGGAAGTACTCAGGCTGTGTTAAGGCTACTCCCCTCTGAAGACCACCTAACCATTGCTAGAAAACAGCAATTTCTGCAGAAGAGCTCATCAAAGCATGTATGACGTCTGTGCCCTTTGGTGTGTGTGTGTGTGTGTATTTGTTTCGGTGTACAACAGTTTAAACTACAGTTTCATGAGATCAACAGCAAATAGTGGTGTTTATCTCTTTCATAAACTCGACTTTCTTATGCCAAGCTATTAAAACCTCTTTAAGACAGTCATTGAAAGCTCTTCAAAGGATAAATCTGGTGATGTTCAATATTATTATTTGTGTCAACAAAAGAAAAGACCATAATTAGCAATGAATTGATCCCACTAAGTATCTTAGACCTCCACATTACCGGTTGTATTGAATATGTCCACTGCAGTATCTTCTAAGTCCCATCTAGTACCATAAAAACGACCTTTATTTTTTTAACTGGCTACCTTGACGACTTTTATTAAATAAAAGGCAGATTGTTCATGATGTGAAACATATTCAGCTACTTTGCTGTATTATTGTTTGTCTGTTTGTCCTAGTTACACTCCAGTATTACATAGTGTTCCCACTGCATGTATTTAATTGATGTCAGCTTCATCTTTGGTGAAGAAGTGTTAATGGTTTAATCTCGCATCATGGCGGTCTTGTTGCATGAACACAGGTCTATAAAACGTTGAGGTCATATTTGGCATATTTCAGCTACTGCTTGGTTTAAAAATGCTGTTAAACGCCAAATGCTTGGCCAGTCTGTGGAGTTGTATTTATTTTCCGTGGTAATGTTTGTTAGAAATGAGGTACTGGAGAAGCAGAGCATCGGTGGAATATAGCAAGTTTTTCCCTGACAAAGTGTAATACAGTCTTAAATCATAAAATGTATGATTTCATTAGTTTGTGTACTTAAAGTCCATAAAGTACCTTACAAATCAATCTAATATTTAGGACGTTTTAATGTATTTTCTATCTGCAGCACATATAAAATATTTTACACTAACATTGTCACAGAAAAGATTTCACAGGCAGCTGTTATTCATAGTTTTAAAAGGAAATATTGGGGATTTTTGGAGTTTTCTTTATATTTATTTCTTTTATTAGGCACTGTCAACATGGCTTGATGGGTAATGGGTGACATCTTCCTCTTTCACAGGACAGCTCTTCATCTACAGTATCTATCTATCTATCTATCTATCTATCTATCTATCTATCTATCTATCTATCTATCTATCTATCTATCTATCTATCTATCTATCTATCTATCTATCTATCTATCTATCTATCTATCTATCTATCTATCTATCTACAGAGCTGTTGTGGTGCACAAAGCCTCGACTGCATGTTGAATTTGGTCTGTTGCTTTGAATTCAGATCAGAAAGGCTATTAATAGGAGCACTAGTAAACATAAATTGCGACTATTAGAAGGACTAAATACAGAAGAAATGTCTCAAGCCAAACTTCCTGCATAGTTGGTCAAGAAAACAAGCAAAACAACTCTGATGCAAAAAAAAAAAAAATTACTTGTCTTATAAAATATCACCCAGATCTGTTAAGAAAGAAACATGCATGATACCACTCACATATGTGTCAAAAAGCTGCAGCCCAGAGTTAGTTAGCTTAGCTCAGTTTAGCATAGCTTAGCGTAGCTTAGCTGAGTGTAACACCAGAGTACAAACGACTATTTTTTACACTTTTATTTTTATAACTTCCAAGATTTTATGAACTACATATACTATAATGTGTTAATTAGTGAGATTTACTTCACTTTTAGTGAACTATGTACTGACGTTAGCCAGGTTGTTTCCCCCTGCTTCCCTCAGTATCTATGCTAAGCTAAGCTAAAGTTAGCATAGCTCATAATGAAGACACAATGCAGCACAATCTAGCGTAAATACAGCAGCCGTCATGTTGTTGGCACCTATGGTAAAGGTAAGCTAAAGGTAAAATAGGCTAATGTGTCTGTGTATGTGTGTTTCTGTTGCCTTTTAGCTGTTTTCAACCAGTGGTTTATAAAATAAAAGGCAAAAGAGCATTCAGTATTATTTATAGCTCATAGAAATCCAAAGATTTTCACAAATACTTTTTTAACAGGTCAATAAAACCATCCATCATTTACAGTCTAACAGTGATTTCAGTGGAAGCGAGCCTCTATTGCTGGATTCCCTCCTTCATTGGGGTTTTCCTTGTGTTTAAGGCTATCTTTAGACCTTCAGTTCATTAAGTTCGTTCCAGTTGACTTTATTGTCCCACTGGGGGAAATTCAGCTTGCAGAAGAGCACAGACTGATAATTCGAGGGTCCCTAAAATCAAGCCAGCCTTCTTTAAGACCTGCCGATAAAAGATGTCTGCCAAGGAGGCGACGTTTTTTAAATTTTATTATTATTTGTTTTGGACATTTGGATTGCCATACAAGGATCATAATGCTCCTCCACTGGTTAATACTCAAACAATACTTGTTTTGTCCTTTTAATATGATAATATTATACTGTCATAAATAAACAGATGAAAGAGATAAACAGATTTCTGTCATCAGGTGAGTTTCTCTCCCGTGACGTCTGGAGGGTGACGCGTTGGTTACAGGGGAGTCTGGGAGCAAACTGCAAGCTGCATTTCAGACAAGATGGACCTACTGACCTCATTTAAAAACTGTCTGTGAAACTCAACACTGGTTTACTGTACTCTGGTGCCTCTTTAACTGTACTGGGCTTGTATTCATGGAACATTTAGTTTCCCTTAAAACTAAACTGCAGACTTAGAGAATAATACTGTGACAAATGTGCAGTGATGCTACATGTACAGTATACTGTATATATATATATATGTATATATATATTAAACTATTAAACTAATAGGTCTATCATCAACAGCAGGTCGTTGGCCTTCTCTGATCAGCTTGGCTTCTGACTTAAAGCTGCTCTAATCAACATTATCCGCAGCATCCAACTCTGCAGGATCCTGCAGCTCTATGACACTCTTTTTACTCTCTTTTTAGTGTCTTTAGGTTCATTGTTATTGTTTTGGTGCAGTTCGGTTCTGTTTCCAGACCTCGCAGCTGTTTTAAATTTTGCATCAATTTATTTTATTGCCACTTTGGGGGACCAGCAACGAATTTTGGGACATATGATATCTTTTAAATTGATATGGTGAACTTGTTATGGAGCAACATTATAATTCATTCAGTTGTGTTTCTGTCTACTTGATGAATGCAAATCCAATATTCACTTTCTTTTAGCTCTGTTTTTGCTCTCTATTAACTCCTGAGGGAAATATCTGGGTCCTAAGCTGGTAAATGCTTCACTATGTTCGTCCTGTTCACTGTGTCTGTTTGCTGTTAACCTTTTCATTGTAGCGGAGCATTTAGCGGATATAGAGACAGATATTATACGTGGTAAATAAGTGGGAATTAAATTCTGTTTTATTCCCTTTTCCAAATGATTCCAATAAATCTTCTTCTATTACATATTAATAAATATGCAGTATGTCAGGTGTACTTAATTTAAATGATTCCTGCACACTTTTATCACTTATTTTGGAAGATATCTTTATGTTATATGTTTATGAAGTTGCTAACATGCACACACATAATGATTCATGCTTTCCATGGTGGTTGTAATGGTTCAATAAAAGTATTTTCATAGTCCATTAATCTCCAATAGGGTGACTAAACAGCGATAGATAGAACAAATCTATTTCTAAGTTTATGCGATTTCCTTAATTGGGTTGCACCATTCAAACTCAAGAAATGCCTTGATTGGTATCTAAATGTAGCTATTATTTACTATTATTAGTCTATATGCAGTTTAAAACGAGTGATTGCACTAAAATATTCATAATTGTTTAATACTAATTTACATTTGTACGACTTATGTAATATCTTAATGTATTTATGCCCAAATTCTCGCTTAGTTAATACTTATATTATAAATCTGAATTTACAAACAGCTGGTGCAACGACTCCAAATATTAATTTTTTATTTTTTTTACCTGTTATCGAGCCACAGGTCCTCGAAGGTATTTTTGTGATTTCTCTGTTTGTCTGGAGCAAAACCAACTCTGTGTGACTGAGTCATAAACGGCCACCCAGATCCTGTAAGAAGCAGTCGACACCATTAAAAGCACATGTGCTCGACATTAATACAATTCTAACGTGAAACATGGACATACTGTATATATGACGTGTTGAAGTATTGATGTACAGCGACGGTTCTGGTTGGGTTCGAACCCAGGTCATCAGGATCACATGTGCAGCCTCAGCAGGATCTTTTGGTTGTACTGATGTCTAGATTATTGGGTTGGGTGCATTTTAAAGGCACATAGTCATTATACAGGGACCATTAAAGTAAAAAGGACGGGTGTTCATGTCATGAGGTTGTCGTGGGTGTTTATTTCTTGTTCTCACTTTGAAGGATTGATACATAGAGGGTCATTTTTTAATTATTTTCTTTATAATTTAAAGGCCTTTGAGGCTGGATATGTGATCAGAACAAAAAAAGCTATTTTGGAGCATGTATGTAGATGTAGAGGCATGGTCAGCAGGCAGTATGATGACAAATGTACAAATGTCCTCTGACCTGGTGCAGTTCATTTTCTGTATGGTTGTTTAAAACAAGCCGATGTTATACAGTCAGTGTATTATAGGCTGGATTCACAGACTTATGATTAAATCTTTTCTGAGCCTTAAAAAACGAACTCCAGGAAAATCGCCCTTCATTTTGTGCAGCATGTTTTAAGGCCCTATTATTGTCTTGTAGTTTTACAGGGGATGTCTCCACACTAGGCCAGTCATCCCGGCCCATCCCAGGACCACAAACAGAAACCCAAATGAGATCAAAGGGTTGTAATGAAGTTAACCGCTAACTGCAGTCTAAGACCTGCACATGCTGGATGGAAAACTACCAACATTTACTTCCCCGAAGTCCCATCAGTCACAAATATCTCCTCCTTTGATTTCTTCCTTTTACATTAGTTTTATTGATTGGACATGTGTGTCATAAATGCTTAGTTGGAAGGTATCAGTTGTTTAGGGAGATTTATTCACATTATAATTAATGCATAAACAGGATAAAGGAAAGATAATTATATTTACTGTCTATTGACACATAACCACATCAACACTGCAATCGACATGATCAATCATTAGTGTTAGTGTGGCTCGTGTTTTGGTGGCACGCTGACGAGATCATTGCAAGCCAGAGTCAGAGCACTGTTGTCTCTTTATTGTTCCCGGATGAATCATATTCACATTTTGATTCAGCAAGAAGAAGCACAGGTGAAACTGGCTCCGGTAAGTCAAATCCAGCAGATATGTTTCAACGTTACAGTGTTTTTAGAGCCAAAGTCCCTCTTTTTGTTCCTATACTTCCACCACAGCTCACCAGGGAAACACAAAGAGGGAGTTTGATGCTTTTACACAAAATGACTGTGTGGACACACTGTGGATTTTAACCTCCATCACTGACACTGAAAGCACAGTTGAAGCAGATCTTTTAACAGCCAGTATGAACAGGAGCAATGATTACAGTCACTGTTCATATGGACACCTGACTGATGCTTTAACACAGACCTTAAAAATTGTGAACCTATTTAACCTTTAATTCAGACGTGAACTTGTTTCCCAAAATGTTGACGTATGGATGGTTTTGTTTCACATAAAGCTGAAAGTGCAAACCTGCAGAGCTTTATACTGTTTATATGAATGTTTAACTCCTTTTTTTAAATGAAATCAATCAATCAACTAATCAAAGTGAGTTTCCCCTTTGATCTCTGCAGAAACAAGCTAAATGCTAACTAGGCTGTTAGCATCAGTATGTGTCAGTATCATTTCCATTTCATCTCAGCACTGATACAGCAGTTTACAGAAGCCTGACGATTGTTTTACTGACAGACATTATAAGATGAAAGCTAAATTACAGTTTCCTACATGTGTTTCTTCTTACAGACATGCAGCTCAGTGAATTAAATTATTTTTGACATATAAATGAATGTATAAGAGTTAATCACAAGCAGCAGCCACTGCCCACAGTGCTAGTCAGTAGTCTGGTGATGGTTTTCCAGCGAGGGTGAAGTAGATCTGTGTGGGTGGTCAACCGACCATCTCCTGGTGAGAGTTATGTGGTAAAAGCTAACATTTGTCAAGTCACCCCGAACAAAACCTCTCATTCTCAAGTCTGAGTCTCTCTGTAAAGTGTCTCCAAGAAAGCCGGGAGGCATCGCATGTTGTAGGTCTAATGATGGGCATGTGGTAATAACACTGTTCTTAGATATGGCAGCATGGATGGTTATGTTGCTCACACGCTGACATGACACTTCCTTAGTGGTTCAGTTTCTGCCACGTCTTTAGACTTTGATCAGGTTTAATCCTGCTTCATTTACAGGCACAAAAACACCTTGAAACATTTCAGATGAAGTTTTTTTTTTTGAGCATTTACACAATAATAAACAGACTGAAAGAGGCAAAAAAAGTAAAGAATTACATGTTTTTTCTCTGTTAGGGATCCTTTCCAATATGTTGTCAGACAATAACAATCTCAGTGCTGGAAGTGGAAAGAAATAAGTGCCAGTACAGTAGTAAAGCAGACCTGCCCATCACAATCAGATGAAGACATTGAAAGAAGTGAAAGCACACAGCATACAGCATAATGCACTGCACAGTTGATGTCTTAATGAAATGATTACTAGGAAAACACAAGCTGATGCTGTAGATCATCAGGAGTCATAATAACGAAGCCAACGTGACAGAACCTTATGTTGCAGCACCATAACAGATGAAATGCATGTCTGCATGTCCATAATTACCCAAACTCTGCATCAAATCATCATTTAATCCTTATTTATACTTAATTTAGAAATGTAACATAGATGTATGAGTCAATAAACTATATGCTTTTTATATGTAAAATTGTTTTGTATTATTGTAGTCGCGACACTCCAAATAGTAAAATGTAGAAGTGCGTACAGGTGAGTACAGGTGAGTACAGGTGAGTACAGGTGAGTACAGGCCCAAGCACTCGTTTAAGTGGATGTACATTAACGGGGTACATTGCAGCTAAATCACTGTCACTCAATAACGGACCAATTTCAAAAATTGTTCTCCGTATGAGTCACTTTGACACAAAATGATGGGAAAATAGAGTCTAGGCTGAAAAATCCTGACATTTCCCATTAAGTCTCTTAACAGTGACACAAGCAATCAGCAATTTGCAATAAAACTCTTGACTACAGATATTTTAATTATATTTCATGGTAAGTTATGCAAATTGCTTCCTATGCTGTGAGTGTTTATTTTCTGCCTGTTAAAACGTCTTGCAGCCAGCGCCATTTACAGTCCATTTAACTGTCAAGATGCAGGACACCCTGTACCTCACTTCATCTCTGTTGCCTTCAGGTACCCACTGTAAAACCCACGCTTATTCAGATTTATAGTCAGACTCATGCTAGTTTTGTACTGACTGACTGTCATGGAAATGTAGTGAGGACATGGTATGTATCATAAAGTGATGCCACATATTTCTTGTACCACATATGCTTTACATGAGACGTAAAATCAGCGTGGTTGTGGTATTTCCGGCACTACGTAAAGGCAACATATAGCCTGTGAAGCGATGCGCGCGGGGTGGGCGTGACGTCATGGCACGGTGCCCCGTCCATGTTTGGCGGAGAAGTTTGTGTAGCTTCGACAAACTCCAGAGACGCTCGGCTTTAGGCAACAACGAGACCCTGGAGGGACCAAAACTGTTTATTCACAACGTTTTCATTTAGTTTTAGAGCTTCTTAATATCAACACAACATTATTTAATGTCTTATTTAAGTTAATTTGTCACCGTTATTTTAAGGTAACGTCTGATGTCCATCTCACGTCAAGAGTTAACGGCTAATTACGGTTGTCGGGCTGTAGCCAAGCTAACGTTTACTCATGGATGGGCGGCGGCGTTTTTTTTTTTGTCTCGTTTTTCCCATAATTAATAAATAGTCTTCTCATTCTTCTGAGAGTCTTTCCATCCTCCGCCGGGTGGTTGCGTATGAACGGCGTCGAGGCAGCGGCGAGGGGTCGGGGGCTCCGCCAGAAGAGCCGGTCTTCAGGATGAGGATGCCCAGAGGAGGACGCCTGTTCCTGGCGACGTGCCTCGGCTCGCTCTTCGTTCTTGTGCTTTACTTCCAGAGCATCACCAAGCCAGGTAAGACCGAGCACATACTGTACCTTTAAATACAATATATATATATATATATATATATATATATATATATATATATATATATATATATATATATGTATAACGCCTTTATATTTAAACACAACAGCATTAAGGCAGATATATTAACCCTTTCTTAGTTCACATTTAGCACACCTGTGTTTATGTGTGAAGCACATAATGACATGTGATTGACATGAAGTATGAATAAGCTCACTGTGAACACAGGAATGTATTAAAGCCCCCTCCACCTCCTCTCAGAGACCCCCTGCATTCCTCCGCTTCAGCCCTCCTCTCCTCTCCGCTCCTCTTTTGTTTCTCCTTCTGGACATTTGAAGACAGATTTCGGCCCCCAGGGGACTCCAGACTGCCAGAGACAGGAGTCAGATCTCAGATAAAGAGAGAAGGAGAAGTAGAGATGATTGATTTACACTCATGCAACACATGTTGCAGCACAAAGGCACATATGTTAGAGAAGAAGGAGAAACAGCAGTTTCTATGTGGGTAGAAAGTTTTTGTTTATTATTTATAAATCATTGCGGTTTTTCACTGAAATCGAAGTATTGACATAAACTCTGCAGTGTTTTGGTTAAAACACTTGTCACATACTGAATTATCTCCAGCTGTCACACTGTACATGTCGTAAGATATAAAAGATAACCATGATTAAACACATTAAAAAAAGCACATTCACATCCATCATTACCATTAAATTAAATATCTTAGTCAGAAATTATGAATCAATGTTTACAGACAAACACACATTGAATATATGCAAACGCACAAAAACAAGTAACAGCGCTCTGATTTAAAACATCCTCCAGGTGACTTTTAAAAGTGCTCATCCATGTTACCTGCACTGCCTCGACTTGTCTGCTGTACGCCTCCACCAATGAGCATGTAGGCCGCATGAAATATGTGGTGGAGCCACATTACACACAAATAATTCCCAGGATGTCAACAAAGCACAGGGCTGCTTTAATGACTGTGTATCTAGTCAGAGACAACATGTCTTGTTGACTTCTGTATCGTCTGGATGGTTGCTGAGATTAAGTTATACTGGTAGTGTAAGGCTGCAACTAATGATTATTAGTTATTATCTCGATTAATTGTTTGGTCAATAACGTGTCAGAGAACCAACCGACAGTCCAAAACACAGACGATGATATTCAGTTTATTATCATGTATGACCAAAAAAAACCAAACATGAAATCATCACATCATCGGCTAATGTTTGGGCATTTATGCTTAAATTAACGACATAAACAATTAATTGATTATCAAATAATCACAGATTGGATGTTAAAAGTCGCTGAGTCAATGCGTCAGTCGAGAAGTCGACTGTTCTGTTCTGTTTCAGAAAGTAGTATTTAATAGTCAGAAAACCTACAGTTCATTGTTTACTGTTTGTTAACAGTACTTTAGTTTCACAGAAACAAAATGTGCCGCCAAGTATAACTGTCAGTAGCGTTAGCAAGAGACGTCCAATAAACCAAAGATGTAAAACTTTTCTTTAGGCTGCGATACTCAGAGCTTTACAAGATATTCAGGGCTGATGACGGGAACTTTAACATCATTAACAGCAGGGCAAACGTTACACACTTCCCCTCAGACACACACACACACGCACACACACACACACACACACACACACACACACCGCCTGGTGCTGAGCTGCTAATGCTAGCTCAGCTGCAACACAGAAACTGTTACAAAGCGCCACGAATGAGCGTCTAGTGACTCTCTGTGTCTCCAGCGTGGACACGTAGAGTCTGAGGGACAAACGTCCTCTGTGATGAAGATGGTTCACTCTGCTCTGCTGCAGGGGACGAGTCCACACAAAGATCCTCTCTGAGGAAGATGGTTCACTCTGCTGGAGGCATCAACACCTAATGATCATCATGCACTCATACAAATGCATGATACAAATGTAACCACAGGATATTTTTTATCTATTTTTTTAAAGCCACATCTTTATAAACTGTAACGCAGGGTGACGGCAGTACAGATTGTAAACTTTTACAGATTCTTGTCTCTCAATGACCTAAATATATAAATGTGATGGAAACTGAGGGACTTTTTATTGTTCTGACTGTGTGGAAATCATTTCCACATCACAACAACAACAAGAACAGCTTACAAGTAAACATAACACAGAGGAAGAATTATAGATGAAGATATGAGAATACACATTTTATTTCTCATTTAGCACCAAGCTAAACACACACACACACACACACACTTGGCAGGGCCACTTTTCCAAATTAAGCGTACTGTAATATCGGACAGGAAGCACAATGCATATTATTGGTGTGCTTCTATTGTCTGACTTCCTGTGCCAACACCCTGGGTTTGGCATTCAGGAATCTGACGTGCTATTAAAAACTCAAGTCAAATCATGTCAGATTTATTTCTATCAACTGTTTGTTTAGTTAAGGATTTGATTTGATGAGACTAAAATGTGTCACCTTACTTTGACCTTTAGAGTTTTGCAGTATGAATCCCTTATTATCAGTGGCGTTGAAGATATTGCACATGTGACTGATGTAGCGGCGACATGTGACGATATGTAATGTTTTTATTTAGAAATGTGCTCAGGATTTGTTGTATTTGGTCTCTGCGGTGCGTTGCTCATGCCTAGGTTTAAAATCATGTAGATGACGTGTATGGATAAAATCAGATCATGGTCATCACTGCTTCCTGCAACTTATCAAAATTATAAACGGCCGCCAGGTCAGTGCAAAAAAAAGACATCCTGAAAAACGTTTTCCTGACATCTGCCTTTTCCAGTCCGCCTCTCTTATTAGATACATCATAATTAGAACAGAAATAGACACGAATCTTCCTCTCAAACTCTTTTATGTGGTCGCTTTGAGTCATCGTGTGTTTGTAGTAGGAGTACAGACACGTTGCCAGGTATCGTAGCTCAGCGTCGGAAAGTCAACTCATCATTTACAAGAGAAATGAGTCTCCAGCTCCGCCGTTCAACACAGGAAACGTTTATTATCACCTCTAACCACCAGACTTCAACATTTGTTTTTAATAACCATCATTTCTGATGCTGTAGACGGTGAGAAAACTCTCCTCGCCACTTCTTCTTCTTCTTCTTCTTCTTATAGCTTATAGTTTAGCTTTTGGCTCATACATACTGATAAAAACTATCAGATATCACTTATTCTCAACACTCTGCACAGTTCATGGTCATTTTATTTACCCACAAACACAGTTGTTCAACGCACACACAGATCAGTCGTGTAATTGAACACATCAGTGCCACTTTATGTGCACGCTGTCACTTATCATCTGGCATCGATATCAGTGCAGCCGTTGTGAAACAGCACACGCTAACCTGCTGGCAGTTTGTTCTGCCTCAATCTTTTCAGCTGTATCCAAAAAGTCTCCAAACATGTTCCTTCTTGTAAATCGTTAAGCCTGTTGCTTTCTCACGTTCCCCTTTTTCAAACCGCTCATAATTAGGAGCGTTTTGACAAGAGGAAGCGGTAAAACTAGATTTATATGCAAAAACAAGAACTACCAGTGACACTTTGGGGATCTCCATACATTACATTGCCCTGTCAACCCGTTTCTAACCAATCATATGGCAGTTATTTAGGATTGGGACGTCCTACTTCCAAGGATAGTCACAGCAGGGATGGTTGAGTTAGCTGGGAAAACGTTTACGAGCTGTTGTTGATAAATGATGTAACTTCGGTGGTTTGCTGCTATTTAAAACCCTGTTTGGCCACTCAGTGCTAAGCTAGGCTAACGTAAAACAGACGATAAATTAAGTTTATTACCAGAAGCATTATCTTCCAATAAAGAGTGCAAACACTTACAGATACACACTCACCAGCAATTAGACCCATCCCATCCACAACAAACCCTAAGTGCTTTTCCACCTTTTTTCTTTTTAGACTTTAAAGGGATCTGATGACACACAGTATGTCAGATCAAGCTGACATCATATGTTTTCAGTTGAGAAGTTGTCTGGTTGTAATTTAATGCAGACATTTCTTAAGGTCGTGTTTTTGACAGGAGGTGAGCAGGTAAGACTGACATTAACAGGAAGTGCTTTCATCACAACAAAGGCAGACGCTGGTCGTAAAGCCGCCTCGTCTCGTTGCTTTAATTACCACCATCTGTTACTCCTGATAACACCGTCGACTCCTCCACCGCTCACTTTGTTTTCATCTGTGACATCCGATTTTTTTCCCGTTCAGTCGCATCGTGAAGCAGATTTTTAATATATCACGATCAAAGCAAATTCACCACACTGTGGTTTTCTCTCAGCTTGTGGGATCTTCCATCACGTGGCCCTCGTAAAGACAGGCCTTCATTTCAAGTGCAATTTTACCTCTTTTTAAGTAAATATTTAGAGTGCTTTAGAGATTTGTCTTGATTGGAAAGAAATAAATAAAACCACATTTACAACAATTTATGCATTGAGGCCACACACAGTGAAAGTATGTTAATGTGGTTATTAACAAACATCGTGTGTTTATGAAGCTGCAGAGCCGTACGGACGCTTGTTTGTCTGAGTATATAACAGACTTGAGGCGATTAACGGACGCCGTGCTGTCGTAAGTCAGTCTCCTCGCTCCTCTTCAACGATCTGTGTTGTGTCACTTCCTGAATCTGAGAGGAAGTGGTGGTTTTTCTGGTGCATGTGACACAACACGACACAGAAAAAAAGATCTGGTTTATGATGCCTGTCAGATGTAGCGTTCAGTGAAACAGAAAACAAACAAACAAACAAACAAACAAACACTGACTGAAGGGTTTCCTGAGCCTGAACACAAGAGGCTGTTTCCATCATACTCATCCGTTCACACACATGTATTCATGTTTAGTGATTTATTATCCAGTTACATCGTAATGTGACATCCTCACATGTCTCATAGAGGACTAAAGACACCAGGAAACATTGATTAAAATTGTCTTGTTAAACTCTTGATTGATTAACCACTTATCAAAACAGTTGCTGATTAATTTAATAGTTTCTCTTGACGACTTTAAACAAGCTCTGCATTTGACATTAACTTTCCCGTCTTTCCCTCGTGACATCATCGTGGATCAGAGACCTAATATTTCCGTGTGTGTGTGTTTATACTTGAAAACACACAATAACCCGTGAATGGAACAGCCGCCACAAGCATCTCTTGACCTACTTTCCAGCTTCCTGAGGAAGCGTCCTGAGTTTGAGCAGACCTCAGTGTCAGCGCCGTTTCGTCTATAGTCACGTCTACCGGTGGCTTTGTATGTTTCAAGCCTCTCAGATGGCAGTACGCTGCTCCTGTGACCCCACTGTGACTTTGACTAAACATTTATATCATATATAAGTTAACAGGAACTGTGATTTTTCTGATTTGAAGACGGGATTTGACCTGTATCCTGTAAAGCTTTCATCCCGGTCCAACATGGATTTGATCCCTATGTCTGTGTTCAGACGATGTGGCAGCGGGTTGACCCGGAGGAAGTTGAGGACACAGACAGGCTTCAATCTGTCTCACGCTGTAGCTCAGATCCTCTTAATGTGCTCAGTCATCTGCATTACTGTCATTGTTCTTCATTTTTCTCTGCTCTTGCTTCCTCACATTTTCAGGAAGCTGTCATGATTCATAGTTTGATTTTTAATCTCGAACATGAGTTTGTACACAATATGTTTTTCATGAGTCTAAAGCCAACGCTGAGATTTTATACATTTTTCAGAACAGAAAGAGTTTCTTTCTTTACTTGAACTCATCAGAAAGACGAAACTTGGAGAGAAAAACCTCCTTCTGGATTTCATACTTGCACAGCACAACCCTTCACCTTTGTTTTTTTTATGTGCTAACTCAGTGATATACTTTCCATATGATGGTGTGGAGTTTCCTCATATTTTCTACTGGGCCCTCCTCCAAGTACTTTTCCTCATGCTAATACACATAAAGCATATTCCTCCACCTCACTCCACCTCGCTCCACCTCCTTGTCATTCCAGCTTTGTGTATAGACGCAAAGCAACCCGAGGCGTTGTTTAGCCACATATGCAAAGAAAATCACTTCTCTCGCTCGGCACCATCAGCTCCAGACTCCAACACGGAGCAGCTTTGGGCCTGACTGGGAGCTGGAGCGGGGGGTGGGAGGAAAAGACAGATGTGTTTATACTAGATGAGGAAGGAGAGACGGTTACAAGGTCTCCATCTAGATATCCTGAAAGCTGCAGGTCTCCAGCCTCCTGCAGGATGCATGTTATGCTGCCAAACACTGGTGCATATTCACCATTGTTTGGTTGTGTAATGTTAGTAAATTGGAAGTGTGTGTGTTTCTCAAATCTTTTCAGTCTGTTCTGTTTTGTGCTGTGTCCTCCAGTTAGTTAGTCTGCTGTGGATAAAGCACTTATTTTCTATAGTGTAAAAGACGGCTTTAAGAAAAACAAAACGAAGCAGAGACGGAGTCGGAGGAGTCACTCGACTCCTGTAAGACAGAACACAGTGTTCCTATTGAATCTGTGAATAAAGGGAGGATTTTATTAAAGGATCACGTCATGACAAGAAGACCAGAGGAGGGCTGGAAAGTTCTTTACAGTGTAATTCAAACCACTGTGACCTTCATACAGGCCAATGTAAAAATAACAATAACGTGGTTCAGACTTAACACAGTGGTGATAAAGTTAATAAAGCAGTGAAAACGTCACCATACATGTTCTCCTGTTGACATGTAGAACACATGACATGTTAGAAACTCTTCAGTCAAATGGAGGGTTTTGTTTTTGGCCTCAGATTGTGTTGATTGGTTGTAATCACGCAGCTTTTTGATTTGTCCCTGTTGACCTATCCCTGTAGAGCCTGGTGTGAAGAGCGGCAGCAGACCAGCGAAAAGCAGAAGAAGTCCACTGCAGAGCCTCTACAACGGAGACCAGGTGAGAACGAGGTCATGTGATGTGTCATTACTGTTGTTTTATAGTGCTCCTTTTTTTTTTTCACTCATCACTTGTAAACTCAGGATCCTGTAGGAATAATGACTCTTTTATTTCCAGTGATCTGATTGGTCAGTGGTCGGGGTGTTGACAGGTTAGGATTCAATCCTGTTAAGTTAGAGCTAGTTAGTCCCGGTTAAAGCCAAAGTTATCTGGCTAACCTGCTAATCTCACTTTGCACTTTTGTCTGTTTGTCTTCACCTTCAATCACCCCACCTGGTCCCTCTTTAACCTGTCCTGCATCGTCCTGCATCGTCCTGCATCGTCCTCGTCGTCCTCGCTACGAGCAGCTGGAGCTGTTGGCAGCTCAGAGGTCCCTCCAAGGCCGCAGGGAGCTGCTGGAGCAGGAGTGTCTGAGTCACACGAGGAAGCGGCGGGTGCTTTCGCCAGAGGATCTTAAACACCTCATTGTGGATGATAAACACAGCCTCATTTACTGCTATGTACCCAAGGTTGGTTACCGTAGTAGTAGAGAGTAACGAGTGCACAAGCTCCAGATTAGCCTCCAGTTAGCTTATTTATGTAGCGCAGACTGCTGAGGTGACAGTTTCTTACTTTTTTATGGATAAAGGTTGTTTTTTGATTCCTTCCAGGTCGCCTGCACCAATTGGAAGCGAGTCCTCATGGTCCTGACCAGTGACGGCCGCTACACTGACCCGCTTGCCATCCCGGCCAATGAGGCCCACGTGGCGGGAAACCTGCGCACGCTGTCTGAGTTCTCGGTCACCGAGATCAACCAACGCCTCCGCAGCTACCTCAAGTTCATCTTCGTGCGGGAGCCCTTTGAGCGGCTGGTGTCCGCCTACCGGAACAAGTTCACGCGCAGCTACAACACAGCTTTCCACAAACGCTACGGAACCAAGATCATCCGCCGGCACCGGCCCGAGCCGGATCGCGAAGCGCTGGAGAAAGGGAACGACGTGTCCTTCCATGAGTTTGTCCAGTACCTCGTGGACCCTCGGACCCAACGGGAGGAACCGTTCAATGAGCACTGGGAGCGGGTGCACTCTCTCTGCCACCCGTGTCTGATCCACTACGACGTGGTGGGAAAATATGAGACTCTGGAGCCGGACGCGCAGGCTGTGCTCCGATTAGCCGGAGTCGACGGGACGCTTCGCTTTC
Organism: Pampus argenteus; assembly: GCA_036937835.1. NCBI lineage: Eukaryota > Metazoa > Chordata > Actinopteri > Scombriformes > Stromateidae > Pampus > Pampus argenteus. The sequence continues at coordinate 2,122,072 of CM072864.1, read as the reverse complement.
CAACGTCTGGTAAGAGCACCCGGACTGATGGTAACATGGCGGCACGCTTCTTTAAGCACATCAGCCCTTCGTACCAGAAGAAACTGTTCAACCTGTATCGAATGGATTTCCTGCTCTTCAACTACTCGACACCAGAGTATCTCAGGACTCGATGAGGAGCAGCGGAGGTAGTTTTCCTTCCACATTTCATTAGCAACGGTACGTTTGCACTTTCTGGTCCCGGCGTTGGAGTCATCCATCACAAGCACAGTTTAGACGATGTGACTCTGATAACAGGGAGAGAAAACCTGTTTCAGTCAGGAGAGAAGAGTGAATAAAGCAAAGATATTTGTTTTGGCTCTGAGACTCTACAGGGAGAGTTTTTTATAATTGAAGGACGTCGTCTCTGAGCAGCAGCCGACGGCGCTGATGAAGTGATGAACTGATGAATCTGTGAAGACGCTCATAACAGCAGCACGAAAGCGCTAAAGGCAGCGAGAGAGAGACAAACATATTTAAAAAGAGCTGATACCTGTTAACGTTACTTCAGAGTGAGCATGTGTGAGATTTGAATGGATGAAACTACAGGCCTTAATTAAGACGCTGAAGCCAAAATGACTTATTTATTATTTTTACTCACCTGATTTCTCTCCAATAATTCACCTTTTTAGTCAGTGCTGCTGTTTGACACGCGGTTGTTGAGTCGATGCCTGCGGTGCCACTACAATAAGTTCCCACGGCACTAATGAGCCACAGATTACAGTCACACTTCAGAGGAGCAGGTTCTTCTTACAGGTGGAAGCGCTGACTGCAGCACCGACCTTTATTTATGTATGTCACTGCATACAGTATTTATTGCCATGGAAACGTGTCTTAACGATTTGAGCTCATGATTTAGTGAAAATGGATGTTATATGAAAGAATAAGAGGTTTTCTCTTCTTCTGTGTGAATATTTACTTGCTGTCTGAGCTTTTGCACATAAACAGAAATCTATCATGTTTTCATGCATATCATACATTCTGTATCTTTAAAAAAAAAAATCTAATCTTTGGTTAAAAACGTATTTCTGCTCGTCTTATCTAACCCTCGTTCACACTTATCATACGTGTCTATCTGAGGGTAATCCCAGTAGAAGCTCGTCGTCCCTCCGCCTGTATTTATCTGAACAAACGGCACGGAAGCAGCACATTAAAGGGTTAATCCAGGTACACTCATCACTCAGCAACTTTTAGTGAATTTAGCCTCACGCAGGCTTAAATAATCAGAATCTGCATTAATGAAACCAGCATGTTTTTAAACTAGTAACCTCCTCAGATACGTTCACTTGTTTCTGTAGCCATGAAGGACAGAATATAATAGTATAGACTATACTATTAGTACAGTTAAAGGAATAGTGCAGCCTTCTTAAATTACTGAATATTTACTCCATTTGAAGGTTGACACCAGCTACAGATCAGACATGAAGAATCCAGATTATAAATAAAAGATGAAGTTCTTTTAATACACAACTAACTGAAAAGAACTTACATCATTTCCACAAAACCTTGTGTGAAATTATTATTAACTAGCCTATAATAAGAAAAGTGTTGCTGTGAACACCCCCCCTCCCACACACACACACACACACACACACAGTTATCTTGTACATCTGTGCTAGTGTGATAGTGTGTATGTGTGAGGATGTGTAGTTTACTACATCTACTATCTTCAGTCTACTCCTCGACTATCTCGTGTTTTACTGCTGATAAGTTTATCAGGGTTCAAACATTAAGAAACATGAAGTTCTGGTTTTTATTTAGTTGGTTTTCCCCCCGAAAAGAAACAAGAATTCACCACAAAACAACAAAATATTTTTAACATTATGTGGAAACTACCTGACACGCTTTGAAAAGTGCAATATCTCTGTGACAGTGTGTGTAATGGGTTAAAAGTTGTTTCCTTAAATTTGAACCCTCATGCTTGCCGTACACCACATTTAATTTTTCCTTTGGCCCATGATTGCAGCCATGGATTACAGGGTTTTCATTTTTAATGCTCTCCTGTGTGATTTAAGCCATAAGAAGCTGTGACTTGCCAAAATCCAATCACACCCTTCATGTTGTTTTCTTTTTACTGGCTGGATGACGCGCTGCACAAAATATGTTTTACCTTTTATTCTCTCTTTATTTCCCTGGAAAACAGAAAACACAAAGCTTGTTCTTTCTTAGGGAACAAACACACCGTTTATTCATCTCACATACCTGGACGCTGCTGTGTATGAACACGGCTAGTCAGACACCTCCAGCCACATCTGTAGAAATGTTTCTTTAGTTTAATCAGAGCTGAGCAGCTCTCATGCACCAGTTTACTTTGTGCCACAAAACTGTGAATGTGATAACTGAAGTGCACTTGCTGATGTGATAGTTATAACTGGCTGGTTATTGTCTTAAATACATTTCCTAAACAGCATTTGAGTGTGTGTGGTCTTTTTTTTGTTGTTGTTCTTCATCACAAACTCAGATCGTCTCTCGTTTTTAAAAGTCACGGTGTCAAAGTGACAGATTTCATTATACGTCTGGTTTTTATTAAAATATAATCGTTCATTGCCACAAAAATCACAAACATTTGTTACGTTTTTTGTTTTTTCTTTGAATCCACACTTGTTCTTTGCGCACACATGAAGACGTAACACAGGTGTGGAAGCTCAGGTGAACAGCAAGATTAGAAAACGAGGCGTTGTAAAAGTCATAATGTGGCAGTGTCAACATTGAACAGTACAAAGACACCAGAAGAGAAAGCAGCATTTAAAATAAAGCCTCTGTTTCTTTAACACTGATAAGTTGTTAAATTTTAAGATTTTAGATAAAACGCTTCACATTTATTTTGTTTTCAAGGCAACTTTAAACTACTGTTGAAACAAAAGTGCAAGTTTGCAATCAGATATTTTGCCATCACACTCTTTTATGTGTTTAATAGGGCTGGATGATAAACCGATAGACGATCAGTTAGCTTAGCATAAAGCGCAGTGAAACAGCTAGCCTAGCGTCTCTAATTATTACTGTGTCATATTACATCATGTTTGTTTAATCTGTACATGAAAAGAAGAGTAAAAACATGTTGTGGTTTTATGGGCAGATATGTGCTGATTCATTTCTTGGCTGTGTGCAGCGGCTTCTTGTAACCGCCATGTTGCTCATAAAACGGTGACAAGTCTCTGAAAGTCTCCACGAAGTAATTACAGAACAAAAAATAACCAATAAAACCACAACTTGTCTATTAGTCAGCTTTAGGGCTGCTGGTAGGCAGACAGTCAGGCTAGCTGTTGTCCCCTGCTTCCAGTCTTTAAGCTAAGCTAAGCTAAGCTAATTGCCTGCTGGCTCCAACTTCAATTAATCCTTTTAATAAAATTAATAAACTCCTAAAATGGTTACAGCACCCACTGCTTTTTGCATGAACCATTTTAATAATATTGTAATATATTATTGTATATCTACTGTATGTGCAACAAAAAGCAATACATCATCTGCATCATTACATTCATTATTCTTTCTGTGAATGTGACAGTAGGTCATATCGTCCAGCCCTACTGACTAAGACACACCTATGTGCTGGTACATTCTCACAGTATCACAGGTAACACGTAGATCTCATACAGTAAACGTAAACGAGATAAACTGCGACTCAAAACGTACATATCGATGGTTCGTTACCTTCTAGTGTAGAAAGTACCGTGTAACAGTGTCACCATAAAAGCTTGTAGCAAAGCACTAATAACACTGAGAGTAGAAGAAGAGTTTTGACAAGACAGGTTGTTTCTGAGAAATTAATAAAAAAAAAAAATGTCATGAGGTTTGTCTCTAAAAACAGGTATACAATAAACAGCAAACATGTTTAATGTGACTTCATCAGTGCATTTACACACGTGTACATATGTATGTATTGTACTGAGATATATAAATATTTGATATGAAGCTCATATATGTATTAAGTATGATAACCTCTGAATCCTAAAGACCGCTCGTTTTTTACTTTGATTATCTTTTTCATGTAAATATAAATAATTAGCGTGACTTTCATTGACTGATAAGTGTTAACGTGTGCTTGTATTTGCACTCACTGCTGTAATAATGAGGTTTTATGGTTTTTATGGACAGAGTAACGTCATAATAAACAGTAAGGCTCTGTGAAACCTCCGTTAAAGGGACTCCGTTAAAGTAAACTTATAGATCATCTGCATCACTGCTTTATACTGAAATTGCTGTACACATATTGAGGGATGTAGACACGATTTGAACCTTTGAAAAAGTTGCTATAACATGTTTAATTTATATATAATTATCACTGTTTCATATGCAGTTTAATAATCTACTGTATGTTCAACAAACAGCAGTATATCGTCTGCATATTATAATATTCTGGAGACACTGTGCAGATTTTGTGGCATTTTCGTTGGGCTCATTTATTTATTTATCATTTATCATTCGGTGTTTTGTTGAGTTGCTGTGAATTTGAAGGACAAGAGGAGAAGGTAAAGCCAGATTGTACTTTACACCCTTAACAATTCAGATTTTATTCCACTATGTGCCGTGACGTGTGACGAGAAGGGATTCATTATTTATTATTTATATATGTCAAGAACGTGCTGGTGGACGTCCTCCCTCCTACAGTGTTTATGGTCTGTTCTGTTTGGTTCTGTTGCTCATCAAACTGTTTGCACCGTGCAGCCATTTGCTTGTGTCTTTCTCCGTTACCTCTTAAACATGAATTTGCAGAAAATGGGAGCTTTGGGTTAATTAATGTTACAGGTGCTGAACTTGATGATTCCAGTTAGTGTAGGACACATACCAACCTCCATATCCTCTGGCATTAATGTATAGTCTGTTCAAACATATTATTCACAGCCACTGAACAACAACTCCTACTTAGTTGATATGCTGATAAGTTGTCTTGTTGCTATGATGGTAATTTGCTACATAACCCTCTGATGAAGCAGGGGAAACACGCCTCCATCCACATATTTAGCTAGTGCAGGAAAACTAAAAGACAGACAGAAATAAGGAGGAATGATTGTAAACTAAAGTTCAAAGCAGATGCAGCGAGGAACACAGATGGATGAGTGTACATTTATCACCTGCGCTGTATGAACTGGCACTGGGATGAAGACCAGAAAATGCTTTATTGTCCAATCAAAAGCATCTCTGTGTAAATATAACAAAATGGGTGCAACGTGACAGTGGCTGGCTAAGAGTTCAGAGGCAAACGGGGGGGAGAAACTCAGAGACCCAGACTTCCAACCAGTGAAACGCAGCGGAAGCAGAGAGCCAGGAAGCCGGTGCCCAGCAGGTCCCCCAGGGCTGTCAGGTAGGGAATGGAGAAGTTGTCAGGGTCCAGACTCCGTCTCCACATCACACGGATGATGAGGTCAGCCATGTAGAGGAGGATAGCCACCTGGAGGGGGAAAAAAGGGCAGCGATAAGAGAAACTAAAATATATGGATATAATGGGGAGAAATACATATATCTCATAAGCTGTAATACTCATTCATAGTACATGAGGATCAACACACAGGATACTTACAATAACTAGTCAAGTAGTACAATAGGCTGAGAGTGCAGTAAAACTAGTTAGCAGGCAAGTAGAAAGTTACATGATAAAATAAAACTGTTGAAAGTAATGATTACACAGCTGCTTCATGTTGTTAGCTTACATACACGGATACATGGATAAAGTAGTAAAAGATAATGGATCAACAGATACATGGGCTGAAATAAGTAGATTCAAATAGATAAAAACTAGAATAGAAAGATTCGACAGCTATTATAACTAATGGATTAAAACACGTTGAAAGTATCTAATAGTGATAATTAAACCATTTCTTTAGACCAACTCAAAGTGATGATTAGATGTTTGGAACATTGAACTAAATGAAATAGTTGGCTGACAGTCATCAAACACTAACAACTGAGACGATGTTATGTTGAGCAGGACTGTAGCAAGAGTGCATCTATCCTGGAACAAAGCTTCATCTCACCAAGCTGCTGAAACACCAACACCTGGCACGGGTCATTTCACAGTTAGCTCACAGGTGGCAGCAGCCATATTTATCTCACTGTACAAAGCCTCACAATGTACCTTCTGAAGGCTGCTTTCCACGGTTTGTATCAGAGCGGCGTGTGAAAAACCCTCGAGGCCAGTGAGTTTATGAGAAACCCTTCAGTGTTAATGAGCATCGTCTTACCTGCAGCAGAGCAGCACACAGGTAGCAGATGGTGAAGGCTACAGTGATGGGCGCCTCCTCTCCCTGCAGCAGAGAGATGGCGTAGAGGAAGACCAGATGACCGGGGACGACCAGCATCAGCAGCACCCGTGCTGATCTAGAGTTCACCCCTGAGACACAGAGAAGACAAACATTCATTCAGTTTGGTGACCAGGAAGGCGGCGTTTTGTTCCTGTAGCATGTTCAAATGAAGCATGTTAACTCCAGTCGTGTCGTGTTTGTTCTGCTGCAGGTTTTTTCTTTATCCCCACCCGTCTCTAGACTCTACCAGAGAAATGAACGTGATCCCTGCCAAGGTTGAGTAAAACCTGATGTACTGTATATATATCGTCAATAATAATAGCTGTGATAAGTGATTATTATTATTATTGGCCACTCTGGGAACTACACACACACAACATTAACCAAGTGTTCAAAGGAAAAGTCCTACACTGATTTATTAAATGCATGAATTTATTGACTTGTAGAAGAGTTTTTGGCAGTACTTCCCCACTGAATATACAAACATTTCCTTCTGAACTAATATAGGTAATCAATCAACCTGGTCCCAGATAAGTGGCAGCAAATTGATGCATTGATTAACCAATTAGAAAATAATTAATTTCCTTCCATAGTGAGTGGATGTGCTTCCTCGCTACCGTCTACAGCAGGAAGGAGGACACAATGCTTTTTGCTTTTTAAGGTTAATCCCTGATTAACACGTTATTGCCTAACATGTGATTGCAAACATGTTAGAATAATATAAAATATGTGTTTGTCCAGAAAGCACAAAGCAACATTAGCATTCATCTGTCATCATGCCCGATAGATAAATCTGTCTCTTTATGGCAGTGTTACCTGAGGAGAAGAAAGTGATGCAGGGATTAGGCCAGTGCTGCCTCATCTTATAGGGAAGCACTCCCGGGATGCTCCAGAAGTGCAGGTAGGTCGAGATCCTGCTGGCCTGGATGGCCACCAAGTTACCGCCCACTCCTGCACAAGAAGAGGACGGATTATATGAACAGAGGTTGGACATGATGCTGTTAGCAGAGCAACCACTTGTATCTGGTGCAGCTTTAATTCTACCGTGTTCAGAAAAACAAATGGTAGACAACAAAGACGTATTGTATCACGATGATCAACAGAGACAGAAAGTTCTTTTCCTGCAGGCGACAATAAACACAGATTTACAATTAGTGATGCTTAATCTCTTTCATCAGTCGCAAGAATACACATTAAACCACACAATGACACGAGCTTGGCTCAGCTGTGATCTGGACAGAGTCTGTTTTACTAACAGCTGAAGCTCGGCACAAGTAGGAGGCACAACGTTTGATTCAATCAAAAGAGATGAAAACACGCAAAAGCAGTGAAACGTATGTATGGAAGGAAAACGAAGAGGATGCGACCGTATCATATCTGACTCCAGTGTTTCTGGTAGACACCTTGTTTCTGATTTTCATATTTTTATAATATGATAAACGTTACAGATATGACCCATATTTATTCTGGTGGGAGTTGAGCAATTGTATTTACTTCTTCAAAACCACAGTTGTTCTGCTAAACAACTTTTCCAGATCTCACCGGTTTAATGTCGGTGTTGACAAGGCTATCTTTGCCTAATTCTGTTAAATCAAACAACTTTCCAAGTATTTAGCCCCAAAAAAACCGGCACAGATGTTCTTTTGTGAGATGGAAAAGACTTGAGGGACATTTTAGTAAAACATAACACTGGTTTATATGCAAGCTAGTGGGGGGAGAAAGGGAAACTCAAACCAGATTGGTGAATTTAGAAGTGAACAGAAGGGGGTCGAGAAACAGCAGGAAGACGGAGACAGAATGAGAAACAGTGACAGCGAGACTCAAAGATCATTAAAAGACGCTGTCAGCTTTGCACTGTTAGTGGCTCGGATCGACTTCTCTCTCCCGGATCCCTGCATGCATCACCTCACTGCCAAACCGCTTATTCTGGAGGCTGCTTCTTTTTTTTTTTGCCTCCACTTCTCCATGTCATCATTCTTCAACAGCATTATGGGATGAAAATCAGTTTCCTATGTGTGTAAAGTGACTAAATCTCACAGTCGGTTGGAGGAAAGAGCAGCGTGTGAATAACATGAGTCTGTTTCTAAGCTCAGTACAGTTTTCTCTCGTCTTTTCCTTCTCTCCATCCAGGACCTGTACTTGGTGCGATCTCTATATGCATCTAATGCGACCATCAGTTGCATCACATCTGATGAAATTCCTGAACTCATGTCGCTATGCTTGTCAAGCTTTCTGTTGTCAGGTGACACATATGTAGTTTGCAATGATCACGGTGGCAGATTTACAACCTAAAATTCACTTTTTTTAATGTCTTGTTTCAGATAGAGGTAGTCTAAAGCAGGCATCGCGGGCAGATTTCAGCTGTTACTAGCAAGCTAATCCATGAACTGGTTGAAAACGCCGTCTCTGACTCCAGCTAGCTAGTTTTAAAAAAAAGAGACTGAGGCTGAACATGTCCCAGGTAAACAATCAGCATCCTCTCCAGCTGATGATCAATACAAAAGATAAAGAAATAAAGAAACAGGATTGTAAAGTTACTGTCAGTGTTGGAAGTACAATGAGGACTTTTATTCTTACATCCCCAGTTCGGATGCTTAGCTTGGACGAGACAAAGGTTTGACTCATGTGTTTGGCAAATATAATGTTATCTCAAATAACACGTTTGGCTGGGTTTGCTGCCTCAAATGTAATGAAGAGCAGGACGGAGCCACCAAGGTTTGTTAACAGGACTGGCTCCAACACAATGGAGGTATACTAGAGAGCAGATGTACTATTCTTCTTCTTCTTTATTTATTCATGTAACCCAACAAAATATTTGTCCTACCTGTAAGTAATGCTAGCATGGTGTCTATTGCAGGTAGTGATTAAGCTGTCCACTCTTTGCACTTTTATTTTTAGGTTTCTGAAAAAGCTTTAAAGCTCTTTATATGTAAATTATTACAAATTAAAAAATAACAAAAAAACCACCACATTGGTTTGTGGATCAATCCAAAGCTTCAGGGCAGCATCAGGGGAATTTAGCAAACAGTCAATTTAGTCCTTAAACTTGTAAATTAAACCGGCTCGGTGCATTTGCATTCAACTCTTACAGTTTTAAATATATTATTACTATTTTGAAATTCTCCTGTAGAAACTGAACTTCACAGCGATGCATCAAAGCGGTTTGATGCTCCACATGACGGCCTTGGTGTATTTAAAAATAATGTTGCAAAGGTTCAAATGTGGTTTTAAGGCTTCATTTAGGCAGCTCTGCATGTTGTAGCCCATTAACTTCAAATCATTTGTACTTACAGCCTCATATTTTCCATGTCTGTTGACTGGTGTCCTACCTTCCTGGTTTCAGATCATTTCTTAATGTTGTGATCCTCTTGTTGGTAGGGCTGGATATCGTATATATTATATCTCATATTACTTTTCTGTCAGGTTGGACTTGACATAAACATGTTTGATGTTTGCTGACTCTTCTAGTTCCTGATTTTAAGTAAAGTTTGGCCATTTTTAAACTATTTTATTTTGGCTTGTTCTTGTATAGATTCTTGTGTTTAGAAATCTATAATCATATGTCTCAAAGCAAGGCATCAATACCAGAAACTTTCTTGAAGTCATTTAACGTTACAGACCAATCAACTTACCGTTAATGACGGGTGTAAAGACAGCCATGCCCTCGAAGTTGGGATCACTCACTGTCTTGTCCAGTATAAGACCTCCAAAACTAGAAACCACAAACAAAGAAAGAATCACTGCTACGGTTTCCCAGCATGACGGCTGAGGTATGAAGGATTTGACTAGACGTCTACAGTGCAGGTTTTGATTTATCCAACGTTTGCAGCTCCCTGTGGAGCTACAAAGTGTTTTATACCACTTGTTTCACATATGCAGTAGTACAACCTGTACGTGTACACAGACCTCGATGTGTGAAATCAAGTCTGACACTTTTTTTTCCGCTACGTTTGTTCAGATGTCTTTTTGTCGGTAACATCAGTATAAAATTTACCTGAATAAACGTATGTGATGAGCACTAATTAATAATAACATTTTATGTTATTAATTTTATAGTTTGTGTTGTGTTGTGTATATATATATATATATATATATATACCTGCTTATGGACATGGCTACTATAACAGGCTGCCATCCTGAGCGGAGAACCTCCTTGATCTGAGGGCTCTGTCGGGCCACCAGCACCCACAGTGGGATCAGAGCCAGGAAGACCAGACACACCAGGGGGGACAGGTACCATATATCTGTGGGACAGGTGGTAAAGAAATAAAGTGACCTCCTGTATACATTTATACTGATGATCATTAAATTATCTATAGAAATCAAATGTAAATGAAGCTATACGTTGATATAAGAGGTGAGGACACTCTGATACAAACAAAACACATAACTGTTATTTTGTCCACTCTGAGTACATCATAGGTTTATATGAATTTCAAGTCATAAATACTCTTTTTCATCTTAAAAAAAGGTGTAAATCTCTGGTGAAGTTTTTATACCACAACAGGGTTACAACAGTTTACTTGCAAGATAAACATTTACCACAAATGCAGAAACAATTTCACAAACAGTGAAATTAAAACCAAAAGTCTCACACACACACACACACACACACACACAAACACGCACACACACACACACACACATAAACACACACACACACACACATCATGATGATCCATCTGAGAAAATAATAAACCTGACTGTTGCTGCCATCTTGTGGTTCATTCATCACAGAACACAGAAGAACTCAAAAAGTCCAACTAATCCCTCTGATTGGACTATATATCAATAATCAAATCATTACCCATCATCACAGGAGGCTGCGGTTACTGATACTCACAACACAGCAGAGTAGCTCAAAGTGTGACATTTCCTCACCTATGTATGCATAGAGCGTGCTGCTGACCCCGGCCAGCAGCGACAGGGTGATCAAATCACCCAGGCTGGCAGCGATGGGCGTGGCCACGTTGTCGGGGTTGATTCCCACCTTCCTGGATCCGATGATCACTCCAATCATCACCAGACCTGCAGAGGAGAAAGGAACAAGACAACGATTTGTTTAACGACAGAAACAGAAAATAGGATGTCGGAGAAAAAAACAACCCAAAACTGTCATTACAGTTCAACCAAGATGTATGAAAAGGAAAACTATATATAAAAGGTAGAACAATGCTGACGAAAGCTTTGCTATTTCTATATCAAGACAACAGAAAAGATGGATATAACTAAGCAAATAACAAGAATGTAGGATTCATACTGTGCAGAGAAATGTTACGAGGAAATAGCAGAGGGAGGAAAACTGGAAAGAGGTTCCTCCCCACTGAGACATGATTCAAGACATTAGCAAGAACAGAAACAAGTAATTTAATTCCCCCACTCATCAAGCCTGCCAAACACTAGAGCATAGATGCTGAGGATAAGACTGGGGAGGCTCATATGGGGATACGTGTACAGTCAAAACCCAGCTGGATCTGTATGATGACATCTCGTTTTACACTAAAAAAAGACAAACAGAGCTACAGGTTGCTTTTCCTTGCTTGATGTTTTGGGGAAAAATGTTTATTTGATTTCTTGTCGAGGTCTAAAACTCCCTAAACCTGGAGTCTTGTCTTACATTTCAGCTTTTCTACAGACAAACATTATTGTAAACTTTGGACAGAGCCAGGCTAGCTCTTTCCCTCTGTTTCCAGTCTTTATGCTAAGCTACGCTAACCATCCGCGGTCTAGCTTCATATTTATCCTTCTGATGTATTAGCTTGATGAGGATGTTTCAATTTGTTTTTTGCTGTTAGATGTGCAGAGTTTTGAGTTTTATTAACTAAAACTTAAATTTAAGAAATAAAACATGGTATGTATAGTTTTATAGGTGACTAACCTAAAGAGAGAGCAGCTACAAAGGCAGTGGTGATGCTGCTGGCACACAGAACAGCTGCCTGGTCCAGTTCAATCCCTCCTCTGGAAATCGCCCCTAAACACACCGCCGCCACTGCTGCAAGGAAGCCCACAACTGTGGCTTGAACCTGCACAATATAAAAAAAGGACATTATCATAAGATTCAACTGTTGTACAGTACATCATCATCATCACTGAATATATTTGGGTTGTTGACTGTAAACAAGACATTTGATGACGCCGTGTTGGACTTTAAGAAACAACGATCAACATTTTTCACCATTTTCTGACATGTTTTAGACCAAACAACTAATCAACAACGAGTTTCCAGTATGTTACCTGTATAAGAGCCAGATTGCTGCACACCATGGTCCACTGTTTATCAGGGTCGTCCATTTGGCCTGTGTTGGCCTAAAGACACAGAAATACCACCAGTCATAGGATAGAAAGGCTACTTTCAATCGTTCGAGTTATTATTTTAACAACCTTGTGTTTCTATTGTAGCAATGAAGTTGGTGAGTAAAGTGTCATCATAATACATGAGTAGGTCAGACAAACACTGTGAAAATGAGACCCGGGCAGGTTGAATAAGTACCAGAACAAGACCTCATTGTCATCCTAAACGACCTAACATCTGGTGATCATGACTAATATCACTTCTAGAAACCAATTCATTGATAAACATGTAGCAATCAGAGCTTTTTACAGTTCAAACTGAGCTGAAAAACAAACATTTTGAAAGTTATTTTTTTCACAGTATCATAAAGTTAACACTGACATCATTAGTAATAATGATCTTCTCTTAAATATTAAAGACTCTCATTCAACAAACATGAAGCTTTGAACGTTGTAATGTTATGTAACAACTATGAAATTGGACCTAAAGATGTTTAAAGGAGTTTCACATTTTTTCAAGCATGTCTTTCAACAATACTCACATGCCCTTATGTACATGATGGTTGTTGTTATTGTTTCTTCTGTCCAGTGTGGGTAAATGTCTATATCAATGTACATATGGCTTTGTGAACATTGTTTTAAGACTGACTTGAAATAATATGAACCTACAGTATCCTTTAACACTTAGCTCTTCTTACAGCAGTGGAGAGGCGAGCAGCCAGGGTCATCTCCAGGTTCCCTTTGAGTCCAACCAGTGCAGGTACCAGGATGAATACCTCTGTGATCACCTTAAACACCTCCCAGTGCTGCAACACAAACCAGGACAACCAAACAGTTCATCCTTGTTAATTCAATGTTAAAACGCCAGTGTCATTTCCACCAGCACAGATGTACCCTATGAACCTGAATGCAGTGAAATAAGCACATCACATATTCTAGACTAACCCAGTAGCCTACTTTCCCTGTTTCCACATCTCTGAGCATCGTCTCTGATGCCACACAGAACTGCACAGGTTCACTGGGTTTACAGCGTGCACACTTCATATTTTCTGACTACTCTAGACGGCAGGTATAAGACGGTTTAAAATCTTTAAATAGATGCGCATTATAAAAAAAAAGACAACACAGTTGCCAAGAACAGAGTAATGTGGAGCAAAGACAGGGAGGGAAGCAGAAATATTTTCAGTCATTCAGTAAAAAACATAGAAACACCCTTGAATGTATAGTTATATTTATCTATATAATTATATATGGTAAATATATATACAGTTATATAGATAATATGTCACAGAAACATGAAGATCACTGACCAGGACTAGCTTTGCTTCAAGGCAACATAACTACACATGATGCATTCATTTGTGCAGAAAATTGCACTCGTTTGACTCACTGTAGAATCCAAAGCCTGTCGAGTGCTTTGTTTTCCCTGCAAACATGTCCTTGTATGAACTTGAGCAGATTAATTTCTGTAGCGAATATGGCTGCATTCAGGGTGAAGCACTATTAAAAAAGTGAGGTGTACAGCTAACTCGATAAGCTTCTTAGCTAGCACAAGAACACATGGCTCGTCCTTCAACAGTCATCTGCTCTATTAAGAGTCGATGAAGTCAATCTGTTCAGACATACGTAATAGAGACGGCTATAAACTCAGTGTGGTTCACTGCATTAGGTTTAGGTAGGTGCAGTTAGCGTAGCTTTCTTAAGATCATGAAGGTTTAATTACTAATATCAAGTACTGTAGTAGATACTCATTGATGTATCTACAACAATATGGATCGTAAATCCAATGAACAATGTTTTAACTTTTCAGAAAGACACAGAAGAAGCCTTAAATGAGCGATTTCATGAGGGTTAAACACCCAAAATATAGTGAATGAATGAAGTCGAGGGTACAGAAAACTAAATATGCTAGTTAGCTAGTCTGCTCACCCAAAATACTAAAAGCCATGTTCAAAAATACATGCAGTAAATATCATTTATACATATATATACTGAGTCACTCACTAACTTACTGACTGAGTGATGAAGTTACACTATTGGTTGGCCAAAGCTTGGTACAGTGAAGTATCCCAGAATGCATTTCACACCAACCGGAACATTATCAGAGGTTAGGAGGAACCGGACTTTGTCCAATGAACCGACTGTGCAGCACTTTAGTGATTTACTGCTGGCTAAAGGCTCACTAGCATCTTACAGATGAACTCTTAAGAATTGTAGCTGTCACATAATTTACTGCAGAAAGGTCCTGCATCACTTTATCTAATGTGGACTTCAGCTCCACCCAGTGACAGTTACCCCGACCGATGAGATAACTGTATTCATAACCGTAGCTTTAATATACCAAGTGGTGGAAGTGGTGATGAGGTTTGAGTGGGGCAAACAAGTCCATGGGAGAGGGATGAATGAGGGGGATGGTGAACTGTAGAGGTGTGTGGCTCTATTTATACACATCAATCTAAGGCTGTGGACTGGTAGGTCTCGCTAACAGCTGTCATATTGGAAGGTTATCTTGGGACATGGCCCACTTCTGCTGTAATACTGCTGTTGAGAGTGAAGGGCTCGGAGCCAAGATAACTAAACACAGTAAACACGGTGCTATACTGGATCTCTGGGGAGAAAAACAAAACAAAAAAACAATGTTTATGATGCTTTTAATGTCAATATCACCTGGTACGTGTCATATTATTATTATAATATCACCAGGAAGTTATTTTATAGAACAGTTCATGTATTGTATTTCATTGTGAAGTAAACCTGTCCCTCTCTCTGGTCTCACCTCTTTCTTTACTGCATCTCTCATCCTCGACTTATTAAATTAACTGCTCACATCTACATCTGATAGATGTTAAACAAGGCTCCTTGTGTTGAACAGACTGTCAAACAACGACGAGGCAGGGACGCTAAACCTACTATACAGTACATACAGTAGTAGAATCAATATTTCCATCTGTCTGTCCATACATCCTCTGACGCATCCACTTACGCATCAGTTATACGTCTGCTGTGTCCCATCTTCTATCCATTTGTGCATTGTTTATCTATCATCAGCTGTAAACATTAGCATGCCAGGCTCACCAGCTTACTGCCTGCAGTAGTGGCTTAGTGTTACTTCCAAGGCCAAGGAGCTTATCATTAAACAACTATATTATTTACATAATTTTATAGAATTACAGGTTACAAATCCCTTTTTTAGGACTGGAACATCTGATATGGGAGCTAATATGCCTCTAAATCAGAGTTCAGAGGAATGATAGCAGCTCTGCCCTGCTCTTAAATGCACTTGACATTTACAGTCCAGCAACTCCACTCAAACACTGAGACTGTGTCCAAAATAACTCCCTGTTCACTATATAGTGCACTATATTTACTCCCCACCATTTTATTTGAGTGTGTAATCCACTACATAGCCCATGGGATTAACGCTACTTTTTGCTAACACTGCAATGTACTGCGTTTGAGAGATGCAAAAATGACTGTTGTGCGACTACATAGCTAACAGTGATAATGCAAAATGATAATTAGTGATATCTCACAGCTCAGTGATATAGGAAGTAGTGAAGGAGTGAGCGAGGGAGTGATTTCAGACACAGCACTTCATCCTCAGAGCCTTTTTGCTTGTTAAAGTGAAACATAGCATCAAATCACATTTAAATAACATACTAGACTCTATTATTGATCCTCAAATGAATCATCGGTGAGGATGCTAACGTTTTTAGCCTCAGTCCTTTAGCACGATATCATGAATTTAGCCTTCAAGTGCATAATTTCAAACATTTTACAAAACTTTAAAAAGTCTGCAGTGAGACGGTGTTCTCACCCAACACACATAACGTAATTATCGTTAATTATCCTGATAAAATCTGATAGCGACATAATCAAAGCTGTATTTGGTTACTTCTGTGTGAAATTGAAGTCCTGTTGAGTTGTAAATCTGCCACCATTTTCATTGTAAACAGCATAAACTCGAGAAGAGAAAGCTTGACGGTAGCTATGGAGGACGAGGCTAGCCAATGGTCATGCATATATAACATTTGACTTTGGACTTCTATTGAACAAAAAAACAGACAAAAAAAACCCTGTTTATATTAGATATGGGTAAAAGTAAGTATCAGTAGTTTTGGTATTGGTTCCAATGCTTGTGCTGTTATATCGGCACTGATAGAATACGAATAGTATTTCTTAGATTTTCATACTTGTATGAGGTTCATAACGATACCAGCGGAGACCATTCCCAGACCTGACACCAGGTACGGCACCATGACCTGGGCAGCAATGAGCCAGGAGCTCTCTGGTAGGAAACCATGTTCTGAGCGTGTCAACTTCCACGTCACGCCACGTAACTTCTTGCCCTGGTAGCGTAGCTCTAGTTCCAGTCGAGTCACCACCATGTTGAATGAAGGGTTAATTGAGTACAAAGTTCGATGTATAGTTATCCCATGGTAATGGTAACTGCATTGCAAACGTAAAGGATGTGGGTTAAGTTAAAGTACAAAAATCAGCTTCTCATTTGTCCAAAAAAAAAATTAAACTAAAGATTCACCTGTCTGTAGGACTGAGAAGTGAGCCAGGTGAAAGCTGAAGAAGAAACCAATCAATGTTTTTGGTTTTCAAGCAGCCACAGAAATGACGAATGCGTAATTGTTCTAGTCTCAAACGCAAGTTTTTCTTGAATCATTCTTGACGGATGTAAAACAAACACCTTACATTCACCGCTTTGACCTCCGAAGAAAACTGAGGGAGAGAGTAATAACTGCCATTCTTTACAGCTAAATCAAGCGAAACAAGGAGGAGACGGTCACGTAATGCTGCGTTTGGTCCAAATATTTATCTTCTATTCGCAGATAAAATCAAAGTTTAGACTGCAGGGTAAACAGAGTGTGGCATCTTTGGCTCAGAGGTGAGTCAGCAGTGATGAGGTATCCATTTGTCAGCACCACTGGGGAACACAATCATTAACACCATTTCTGATTCATAGGTCACATCTGCAGTCAAACTCTCTTCACGTCCGCAGGTAAACAGGTTCAGAAGTCAAGCCTTTACTGACCTGCTTTTTAAAGTGAAGCTTAGTAATGGATTTGACATTTGAGAGGTTAAAGACAGTGAAGAGTTAAGATTTCAAGTCCAATTGCTTTGATCTACTCCAGAGTCCATTTGATATAGTTCACAGTCCTTCAATCAAGTTTAGTGTTTGTTGGATTAATGTATTTGATCCCATCTGAAATCCACTTGACCTCCTGTGTAAAGGCACAGCTGTATCGTGCAAATGATGACTGGCAGGAGCAAGGAGATGAAAAACAGTCCAAAAGGTCTTGAGAGTTAGGAGCAGCACGATCCCTTTTCAGTTGTGATAATGTGGTCTTTGTCATTCCAGCTCTGCTCTTATGGAAAGCTCACAGCAAGGTTGGAGATTTAACCAAAAAAAAAAAAAAGGAGCTCTGAATTGTCAATGAGAGATCTAAAAAGGTCCACTGACAAGATGCTGCAGCTGGCGTCTGGCAGGCTGGAGTGCTCCTTTCCTCCTGTCAGCATCAGGGTAGTCCTGCTCCCTCTGCTCCCTCCGCTCTGCTCTGCTGTGACGTAGCACAGAAAGAGGCAGGGCTGTCTGCACTGCCCGACATGCAAACTCATGAGGGAAACGACCAGCTTACCGGCTCACACGAAATCTCCCCCTCTTGCTTTTTCTTGCTGCGTGTCTGCCTCTCATTCTACCTCTTTTTGCCATGTGACATCCCTCTTTCTACATCGCCTGTTTCTCTGCATTCGTCCCTCTCTCATCCCTCTTTTTTTTAATCTTCCTCTGTATCGTGACTCATCTATTCCCTCCATCTCTATCTCCGTTCCACCTGCTATATTTGTGCTGTCACAGGCCTTCATACTCAGACCAAACATAGATAGATAGATAGATAGATAGATAGATATACTTTATTATACCCAAAAACTGGGAAATTAAAGAAATAACACATGAACATTGTCTTTAATTTTAACACACATTTGGTCAGCAGTTTAGCACAACATTTGCTGGTTTCAAATATTCACAGTATAAATTGCCTTTTATGGACACCACATTTTCATTTGCATTTATTTGTTTGGCGTGACAATGACCAGTAACGTAGTGGTTCAGTTTGAAAGAGTCGGGACGAGTGATTTAAGGCCTCTGTGTTCATTTCAAGACAACAAATTATGTTTTGGAGGCGTCAATAAATAAATAAAAATGTTTGAATAATTGAGTAATGTAGCCAAAGCTTGGTAAACCTGAGTGAGCTTAACTTAGAAAAATGACCACTGGGGTCCAAAACTGAAAAGTCTGTAGGCAGACATGAGGTGCAGGTGTAATACAAGATGCACAAACACCACAGGCTACAGTAACAAGCCTAACTGCTGATAGTGTTTGTGTCTTTAACTCCTTTCCATTCAGACACTGAAACTACTCTCTGTGTCCTTCTTAGTCCCCTGTGCTTTGAGACACAGCGCCCAGCCAAACTTATAACTAATCACCCTCCATTGGAGACAGAGGGGGAACAGATACTGCAGAGGAGAGGGTGGAAGCAATACTGATGAGCAACAGATGGAGTAAAGGGACCAAGCTAGATGAGGATAGACGTTGTGTGTTAATCAATGGAGGACAGGGAGGAAGAAGGAGAGAGGTACCAGCTTATCATAGAGCAGCTGTGTGTCTGATTTTTCTGAGCCCAGCTGGCTTAAAATCAAATACCAGCAACGTCTGGCAGAGGATAAAGAAAACAACATAAACACACAGGTACCCACTTCATATCAACTAAAAGAGAAGAAGCAGCATGTCTACGAGACACACAAACATACTGGCACAAGAGAGAGGGCTTTACAGTGGCAACAAAGGACCTTTTGATGGCTTCAACAATAGCTGAGATCAGCTGGTCTTCTAACTTCACAAACATTATTCAAATATATTCCCAGCTACAAATGTCCCTACCATATACCCTATCTTATTGGCTGACGGGCATTTCAGTCAATATTTCAAATAACACTAGAGCAGTTGGGTGATTAAGTTATGTTTTACAGATTTACCAACGTTTTACCGAAGAGACATAACGAGAAAAGACATAAGCAGAAATAGAATAGAAAAAAACCAGATGTGTCGCATAAGATCAATAACCATGAAAGTTATCAATCGCAGTCAGGTACAACACACAAACGCTCAAACTAAGCATCACTACTGGGTGAAAATGACCATCTACTATCAAGCATGCCACGGTTACAAAATCACCTCACCTTTATACTGTCCAGCACCATGCCAGCCATCACCATGCCCATCCCAGCCAGCAGGTAGGGGAAAAGCACCTGAAGACAGATAGCTATGGATGACTCCTCCTCCGCTTTGGCCACTGGTACTTTGAGCCTCTCCTCTGCCGGCTTTTTAGGAGGCGGCTTGAGGACCGGAGGTACGATGAGGTCATCCTGTCCCGCTAAGGTGTCTTCCAGGCAGGCACTAGGACTCCCGCCAGGGCTCTTCTTCTTGGAGCGGGACTTTTTGCTCTTTTTCCTCTGGCGGGTCTGTTGCGGTGGTTTCTCCTCACCGGGCATGATGAAGGTGTTGGTTGTGATGAGACGGGCAGCGGTGACTTAATCTGGGGATACGTGAAGAGTGAAAAGGGACATGTGGGGGAGGGGGTCAGGCTCTGTTTCAAATGTATCCCCCACCTGGAAACAGACAAAAGATAGTAAAAGAGAAAAATAAAACTATATAGAAACTATTTTCCTATATCCTCCAGTCAGCTCATAAAAATATTTTTCCTTCACTTCCAACAAATTAATTAAATAAATTAAGACATAATTTGTCCTATTCTTCTATTTACAGTGACTAGCTAAATAGCTAGCATTAGCCTGCTGTTTAAAATGCTTTAGCCACTGTTACGCAAGTTTATCCAGTGATGCTACTGTAGTGTATGTAAGATTAAAATGACCTGTACTGGTATAATTTATGATAATAATTAGCTGTAGATAAGTAGCTAGCTGGAAGTGTAGCTAGCAGTGTTTCAGTTAAGCGAGCTAGGTTTGTTCCACTAATGTTAAACCTACATAATAAACACACAATAATGTGTGTGAGCAAAAAGGAAAATACATAAATGATTAAATGTGATGTGAAAAAGTAATCTAACCAAAATAAAGACCTTTATTACCTTTTATACTGACATAATTTATGATAATTAGTTGTAGATAGCTAGCTAGCTGAAAGTTTAGCCAGCTGTGTTTCAGTTTAGCAAGCTAGGTTTGTTCCATGTTAAACCTACATAATAAACACACAATAATGTGTGTGAGCAAAAAGGAAAATACATAAATGATTAAATGTGATGTGAAAAGGTAACCTAACCAAAATAAAGACCTTTATACCTTTTATACTGATCTAATTTATGATAATAATTAGTTGTAGATAGCTAGCGGGCTGAAAGTTTAGCTAGCTGTGTTTCAGTTAAGCAAGCTAGGTTTGTTCCACTAATGTTAAACCTACAAAAAAGAAAACACATAAATGATTAAATGTGAAGTGAAAAATTGTAACCTAACCAAAATAAAGACCTTTATTACGTTTTATACTGATATAATTTATGATAATAATTAGCTGTAGATAGCTAGCTAGGTGAATGTTTAGCTAGCTGTGCTTCAGTTAAACTAGCTAGGTTTCTTCCACTGTTAAACCTACAAAAAGTAAAATTGATAAATGATTAAATGTGATAAGAAAAATATGAAAACTAACTACAATTAAGACCTACATTACCTTTTACAAAACATTTTAATTATTTAACTTACTAATTAATGTATTTAATTACATGAGTTTGATTATTTTTTGCTGCCTTTTGTTTACATATGAACGTTAAAGTGTCAAATATATGTATAGTGTCTGAAACTGTGGTCTGTTTGATGCATTGACTCATCTGACAGCAGCTGTGTATGTTAATGGATCTGCTGACTCAACGCGTCTTACTGTAAATGAGTGTAAAAGTGGATGAGTAGCTGTTAACAGCAACCTACACAACAAGAAAGCATCGTTTATATCATCGCTAATGATCCATCAATCACAATCTAATCCAAAGCAACAAGAAGTAACGTTAGACTACTGAGATTAAAAATATAAATACACACAATATCGACGGCAGATTCCCGGAAATATGTCCGATTTCATCTGACGGTCCATTCATCAGTAACATGAAAAGTGTAAGTGTAAAAACCTAATGTTGACATGCACTCCCCCAATGGAGGCTGCCATGTCAACAGCCCATAATAGCACGGTTCTGGTAACCGTAGTTACACATCTAAGCGCTTTCTGATTGGACACAAACTGGAGTGAAACCGTGGCAGCGAGTAGCCCCGCCCCCCTGTGTAGAAAGAGAGCAGCTGCTTAAATCTGCGTCAGGTTTCAATCCTGATGTTACACCAAGTCTTTACTGTATAGAAAATGTGTTTTATTTTATTATAATTTAATATAATATGCATTTCCTCACATCCTTTCAGGTCAAAACATATTGAGCTCAGCGTGGCTGTATTACATCAAAAATAATAATAAAGTAATAGGAAGATAACATATTAGAGGCTGCTTTTCTCATTTTTATTGTTAAAAAGTGTCCTATTCGGGAGCAAACATGAGTGAAATCAATGACTGGTTGTTGCTCCATAACTAAAGCAGAGAATAGATAATGGAGACACACGCTCAGTCAACATATACTCACTACATGTTATCTGCTGTCCTCCTCAGTCTGCACACAACTGAACTAGGCCTATAATAACCACGGTGGAGATAAGTTGCTGTATTTAAAGGCAGAGATTTGATTTGTCTCTTACCTTTGTCTTCAGAGCTTGAGTGTGTGCACAGCAGAGCAGGACGCACGCTCCCAAGAACTACAGTGTGTGTAGGTATGTATGTATTTCAATGTAAATGTCTGTCAAGACTATGTGTATGTTCCTCTTTCCGTTTGCTCGTGCATTTTTTTGTACGTTTGTTTGTGCGTTTAGCTCACTGTGAGTGTGTGTGTGTGTGTGTGTGTGTAATGTGTGAGCTAATGCGCATGCATCACAGGGCACCGTCTTGAATTTCATGGCATAGGCAGATAAGGATATCCCCCTCCTGTCCTTTTCCATCTCTGGTGGGCTGGTGACAGCAGCGAACAGCTTCAGTACTTTCACCGTTTCATTCATGGGAGGAATAAACTTTACAACAGACCACTCAGGATTTCTTAAACTTCAACATGAATCTCAATCAATTTATTAATCTTTATTTCCAGAAGTCAGATTCATTACAGATGAGCATCATGCTGCTTTATTTTAAATCACTTCCATTACTTGATTTATGATATAATACTAAATAAAGTAAACACTAACAAAACTGAACTTAATACTTTAAGAAGCAGTTTGCATTTATATTTACCATCTTTCCAGTTGATTAAAATAGTAAAACTGACTTCAGGTTTTGTGTGTTGACTGTTACTCGGCTCTGATTTATTGTCGTCCTCTAACCCGCATGTGTAACATAGAACAGCATGATGGTCATTTTATAGGAACTCACTGTTGCTTGTAATATGACACCACAACATGCGCATACTGTGACATTTAGCGGTTATGTCACAGTGATTATGTTAATTATACGTCTGTAGCAAAATGTGTAATTCATTCATGTTGGTGACAGTGAAAATTTCTTCTTCTTGCTGCAGCCATAAATACAACAAAAATGATGACAGAGTGGAGCCTAAAGTGAATTATCTCTCTTGGTGTCTAATGCTGGTGATCAGGTAGAGAAGCGTTGAACATTGGTTGACCATATGCACACTTCAACTCACCCAAACGCATTGACTCAATTAACAACACATCTTGGAATTACTGTGAATTAAACGCTGTTGGCTGTAGATAAATCAACCTCCAGTACAGATACTCTGTGGGACCATATGGGACCATGTGGTAATAATTTGGACCACGTTGCTGCAGTTTTCTCACAACTATACACTCACATTTTTTTCTTCTACGTAACAACTGCATTCAAGTTATTGCTAGTTAAGCTGCAGAGGTGTCCTTGAGCAAGGCTGCCTATTAGCTATTTCACTTCCAACACTTCACAGTATTGTGTGTTACTGCATTTTTATTTAACTCAGTGGCAGCTCACAATTTCACCACTAGGTGGTAGCATAGATTTAAGAGAAAGACCCCCCCACCCCCCATTAAAGGTTCAGCTCATGTCTTTATTACTTTCAGGACTTTTTAGTGTCAAATGCCTGTCGAAACATAATACTAAAGCTAAAAAAAAGACCCCAGTGGAGAGACTTTGTTTTTCTAAGCACACGTGAGCACTTTAGATTTGCTCCAAACTGCTGCAATCAAAACAAAAAAGGCTTGTAAAAAAAAAATGTTTGAAATATTAGAGTCGACAAGAACAAAGAGCAATTTTCTACTAAGATCTTTAAGTAGACAAAAAGAAAGAAAAACCTTCAGGTGCACTCGCTGGTATCGGCATCACGGTGGTCTGTGAGTATGATCTGTCTGTAACAGGCTTTAAGTCCTGCTCTTATTTAAGTTTATAGTAACGTGATCCATGCTATAGTTAGATGCCTTTATTCCTCCCTATGGAAAACCCCAGGAGGTTATGGAAATCTGGTTTACAGGCCCTCACTGTTTATTTTCAACTCATATTAACTATAATTAAAACCAGAAAGATCGCCGTCCCATATGTTTTCCTATACATTTCTCTATTTTGTGTTTCTTTTTTATTTTTATGTGTACTGTATATGTGTTACGTGCTGTTCTCTGGCTCCAGATCGCCATGGCTGTATGAGATCTGGCATTTTCAGCTCCTCATTAACACCTTCATGCATACATAGTGTGCACACACGCACAGACATACACATAGAAAACATGAACACACACACACTGTAGAAGATTGTAATATGACAACGTTATAGATAAAAAATACAGCATTATCGTACTGATACTTTAAAATTATTCTATTCTAATGAAAACTATCGAGAAGAGACCGGGATACTACGCTGAATAGTTGAATTTCACCGTGCTGTCTGTCTCTGAGGTTGAGGGTCATTTCTTTTTTGTAAAAACTAGATAGTCTCTGAGCGCAGCATTGGTTTGGTTTGTTTCGTGTGAGCTTTGAGCATCCATCGGGTATCTTCTGACGTGTGCATGAGTCCATTGAGTGTCTGACAAAGTCTGTTTCAAGGTTTTGTTTTGATCAGGTTTGAGAAAACACAGTGACATGAGGTGTTTGTGTGGTGGAAAACAAGTGACGGCAAGTGTTCCACAACTCAGTTCATTAGGAGCATCCTCCTCTGAGTACAGTCAGTGTCATTCATGTCCAATATTCATGGCATTGTTTGCATCAAAGGGAACAGGGAGAGGTGCAGCGCTTGTGAGTGTGTGCATCAATCATTCGATTTGGGTTGAAATGACTGAGGCAAAGCCCACAAAGACTTTATGAGTTTCTGCTGAAGCCTCCTCAGTGACGAACTCTGTGTTCAGATCAGCTGACTCGTCCTCAAAATATCAAATCTTAAGTAACATGCTTCGTGATTCAAGATTCAAGCCCTGAACTGTTTTAGAGTTTTTGAAAACATATTTTATTACATCCATCATTTGATGCATGAATCTAATGGCACTATTGTGTTCGTCTAAAAACGCTTCTAGCTTCATTTCGGCTGGTTTCACTGCAGTTTCCAGCTTTTCTTTTTCATTCATTTGTTGTAGGACACTGGACAATAGATACTTGATTCGGACCAGACATTTTAACTTTCCCATGTGTTTGGTCCCCTTGGCATGGTTCTTGAGAACTGTGATTTCAGACACCATCTGGACATTGCAACAGCGACAGAAAGCTTTTGTCTCGTTCCCAGCAACTGGTTTCAGCCATGCCTTGAAAATGGATTTTAACTCCCACATAGAGACCTGCACCACGGCCACGCTGCCACGCTTGTCACAGGTTTTTTTTGGTAGTTTGTGCTGTGTCTTCCAAACTCATATTTACACTGAACTGAATGAATATCAAAATACTAACTGTTTGCTAAAGTAGTTTGATTTGCAATGACTGCGCTGCCTCTGAAGCAGTTGCGTAGCTAGCAGTAGCGCAGGTTCACGTGCCTAAATAATTTCTTCTACCTGATGTGCAGGCGTGATCCGTGCTGCAGATGTGATCAGTGCTGCAGATGTGATCCGTTCTAGTAATTACATT
This sequence comes from Pampus argenteus, assembly GCA_036937835.1. Classification (NCBI taxonomy): domain Eukaryota; kingdom Metazoa; phylum Chordata; class Actinopteri; order Scombriformes; family Stromateidae; genus Pampus; species Pampus argenteus. The sequence goes on along the minus strand of CM072864.1, from coordinate 2,096,335 downwards.
GATGGGGTTCACAGTAGCTCCAGGATTACGTAGCCTCGTCCCTGCTGAATGTTAATGTAAGATACTGGCGATCTTCAACCAAAACTGGGAAGCAAATTCAAAGTTTCACAAACAAAGTTTCATTGTGGGTTTATCAAATAGCTAATATATTGATCATATATCATACAGTTGTTAAAATTATCATACAAATACAATAATTAACGTACATCTGGCAACACTACATCTGCACCACGCTGCTGATTCCATCAACCGGTAACGAACTGAAGGAAAAGATTCATTATTGGCATGTCATGCAGGGCAGTGGGTGTTTTGGTCCATGCAGCGTTTCATGAGCTGCTGCCGACAGAGCAGCTTTGGTACTCGTGTGATGATAAGCGCAGCGGTTGATAGATAGCCTTCGCTGGCCCGCGTGGTGGAAACTATCATGGAAACTTGTAATGTTGCTATAAATAAACGGCCCTGTCCCCTGTTGCCAGCCATGCTATCACAGCAGTCCTTTTGTCAGTCAGTGGTCTGTCTGTGTTTCTGTCTTTCCATCTGACTACTTACTGGTCTGTTTGTATTGTGAAACATCCATTCATCCATTGCATATCCATTTATCTGTCTGCTGTCTGCAGAGTGAAACTGTTTTCAACATCTTTCACATAACTTTACAGATTTACACCCAAGATTTACTTATTCTAAGTTGTTTTTTACACTTTGTGAAGTGGGCAGATATAATGTAGGTGTATGAACAAAGAGACATGTCTGGTATACCTCTGGTTTACCTTGGAGCACCTGTTGCAGGTCACACCAGCAGCTGTTGGCCTTGTGATACTTCAAACACTATCTCAGTCTACACACACACACACACACACACACACACACCAACTATTTCACCACTCTTTCAACACCTCCTTGTGTCATTACAGCTAATATGAGGACTGTGTCCTGATCCTCACTGTGTGTATTTCTCTGTGTGTATTGTGAAAATTATCTATTAAAATACATTTAACTGAGTGTAAACGTAACTATTTGTCATTGCAGCCACATGCTGTTGAGTTATTTGTGTCCTGTAGCCGACTGCTGCGTCATGCTGTTGTTGAGTCGCGTTTTGCAGTTTTTTTTTTTTGCAAGTCATTTCGAAAACATCTAAATAATCATTAACATTACCTACCTTACACATTCATTTACAGAACAGGCATCAGCTAGCTATCTTAAATAGTCCACATGAATGCTCAACCAGGGTTTGAGACGAGAGGAAGTTTGGAAATCTAATCTAAATGGTGACTTTTTCACCTGACAAAATAACAGTGATGAATTTTCTGTGGAAAAAAAAATTACAACAGCTTTAAACCAGCCTCCAAATTCCTGTTGGTGCAAAATGCATTCTGGGATATTTGGCTATCCTGCATCCATTGTATCCTTGGTAAAACTGACGATGCAGGAACACTTTAAATGGGAATAGTACTTAGACTGTGACTGATGATGTTTCAAAAGTCCACAAGATCAGACAAGAACACAGATTGAGAAAAAGCCTCAGACCTATCAGACACCATCATTTCTACTCTTATTCTATCGCCTGCTCAGTTCAGACACATTTGGATCTTATCGTCCCACTTAGAGCAGTGATGTCCCTTTCAGGCCCTGTTCACACCTGGCATTAAATGCTTTTTCGGGGATATGATCACAAGTGGACAGTCTAACTAGAGGTATGAATGCACCCGAGACACATTGAGGACATATTGAGATCCGATCACTTGGACAACATTTGGAGTATACAGACATATTCTTGAGTATGAAAAAACCAGTTGTGGTTTCAGGCTATTGCCCCTGTTCAGGCTGAAGACCAGGCGACCCCAGAACTTAAATGATGTACGTGTTTATTTGCATATAGAGCAAAGAAGTGAGATCTGATGTGGAGATGCATATTAACTTCAGCTTTTAGAGCTTTCACTGTTGGGTTCATGCACCAGTTGGCCTTCTCAGATATATATAACGTATACCGTTGTGACCTGAGCTCTGCTCCCAATAGCTAGATTTTTCTTCCACTGGATTTTACACCTATACTGAGCTGACAACATGCCATTGGCTGTTGTACACGTTCAGCGCTGAATGAGTAAAGGGGCACATTAAAGAGGCCCATGACACTGCTGCACAAATGTTCCACTGCCACAGTCACCCTGTGGGGGATCGACTTCAACTAGGCAAGTTTTTAAGATTGCATCACACAGCCAGCGAGCCAGCCACGTTTCAACAGACGTACAGTATCTGTGAATGTCCTCTGATGTTTGACGTGCACAAAACACATCGGAATAGAGGACAGAGGCAGTGAGATGTTTCCTCTGCCTCACTTTTGTGTGGCAGAAGGAAAAACGCCTCTACGGAAAACATCCCAGACCTAAAGGAGTTATGACTTTAGGAGTAAAGGACATAAATCACTCACTGTCTTCACTGATATCAGGCCTAAGAGGAGTGCTGAAAAACAGACCATCTACATCCGTAGATGCAGGTAGATGGTAGGTTGTAGTGTAAACACTTGCCCTCTGGATAGTTCGTACCATTGCAGTTCCTCAACTGAAAGGGACTAAGAGGCGAGGAACCAGGGGAACAAGGGTAAAGACGACCTTTGTGTCCACCTCCACTCTCCCACCTGTGTGGGTGTTGTAGTCTGCAGCATGGTTCTTTGCGTCCAGGATGTACAATGCTTTGCTAACGGAGGTCTTTGTAGGAGGCTAGTTCCAGCAGCTGAGCATAGTGCCCGCTGCTGCCGTCATGTTGTCCTCACTACTACATGTTTGTCTGTCAACAGTGGGGCAAAGTGTCTCAACACTTTCAGCACCGTGGACAGCTCCAGGCAGTTCATGTGGAGAGATGGGGCCTCCGGCCACTTTCCTGACTGACACATTCTCCCCCAACCGTCTGTGAGGGGAACCCCAGTCGACAGACCACAGAGGATTTACTTCAGAAAGACTCCAGTGAGGGAGGAATCGTTACCTGCTCAAGGTGCTGGAGCCAAGCAGATGCATCAGCGCTCTCCTGGGACATGACAACCAGGTCGTCTTGGTAGAACAGCACTGTGATGCCTCTCCTGCATAATGGGGATCCATCCAGAGCCGTTTCCAGAAATTTGGAGAAAGTTATGTTACGACTACATAGAAAGTGTTTTTGATACGCTTTCATTTTAGCAAATCCATCGGTCCTCCATATCTTTTCAAGTCTATTTTTTCTCATCTGGTGCGTTTACTGCACAAACGTCTCTGTATATGTTTTGAACTTCTATATTAATTTCTTCCCATGGAGCCGACATGAGTCACAGCAGCCTGCTGAAAACAAAAAAACTATGTTGTGCTCTCGAATTAGTAATTTAAAAACATATAAATATTAAAACACACACAATGTTCACTCTAAATACAACACAGGAACAGCGTTAGTGATCAGTTCACTGAAGGTTTCAGGGCTTAAATTCAACTCATTTTTCTAGTATCGTCCAACTGATGACGCAGCATACAGATAAACATGCATTAAGGCATTAAGACATAAAGACAGGTACAGGTACAGCCTTCTTTTAATAAAATAAAATAAAATAGTTTTAATCAGGTTGCTGCAAACTTTTTGACAGACAGAAACGTTGGAGCAAGGTGTTAATTCAGCACTATTTGTCCATATTAAAGAAACTTCATTTCATATTTTACATATTTTATTATAAAATTCTACTTCATTATGTTTTTATTATGAATACGTGATGTTTGTGTATATCAAGCCAAATTCCTCGTACTGAAATAAACCTGTTTCTGATACAAGCACAGGAGGTGCTACGTAGATGTGGAGGCCAATAGGAGACAGAGAGTAAACTTTTTTTCCACTAAAAGGCCCATTTTGCCCGACGGGCCCTTGTCAGTCACCATCTTTGATGCTAATCCAGGTATTAACAGCAAAGCGAGCTGCTTCCTGCCTCAGCATTCTTCCACTACTCCCCAAGAAACAGCTGTCACATGGCTATCAGTGGCATGATATACAAGTCCTTGTCTCAATGTGCATGTGTATGCATCAGTATGTGTGTGCATGTACAGTGGGGCGTGTGTGTCAGCTTTCACTGAATGAGTTGAGACGGGCCATCTGTCGAGTCTCTGCTGTCTGCGTTGTTAGAGGCACATGTTGCATAATCCGTCTGAGGTTTACAGTATGATGGATTACTGGAGCTCCTTACACAGTTGCTGTATGTGCTCGATTTTCTTTTATCACGCACTTCTCGTTCATGTCACGAGCTCTGAATGAGTTTTTTAGAGGTTTCAAAAGAGGCCGAGTAAAAGCTGCAATCTGAACTGTCACAGCTTGGAAAGCAAATATTATGTCATGATAAAGAAGAGAATATATTTCTCACGACACTGAATGAATCTGTCACTTTTTATTTGATGGGTTATTATTCATCATTCAATCATTATTATTGTTATTAAAATAGTGATTTATAATTTATAGAGTTTGAATCACCTCCCAGTCAACCAGAAGAAAAGGTTGGTTTGTAGACAATAAGTAAACGAGTGGCTGTGTTTGGATGAGCTAATGGTAATATGAGAGATAAGTCTCTGTTCAACATCTGTCCAGGCAGATGAAAAAGATTATTATTCACATTCGTTGTTTACACACGTCTGAATTGTTCATCTGAATCGGCTCATTTTCTCCAAACTCTAAACACAACACACGAAACCGCAAACACAAAATGAAAAACTCTTTAACTCTCCAGCAAAAGCAAACACACACACACACACACACACACACACACACGTCACTGTAACAATACAATTGTGTATAATATTTATAATATGTATAACAAATGAATATTATATAAGTAATAAAATGCAGAATTTTTACCCAACAAGAGAAAAACATTCAGTAAGATAAAAGAATTTATTTAAAAAAGAGTAAAAGAGGCTCATAAACACAACAAGACAAAAACAAAAGCAAAAAATATAAGAAAAATTAAATTAGTCTTCAGCTTATCTAAGTTCTCCGTGGTTAGAAAGCAGAAAGCAATTGTTGCAAATCAGTAAATAAAACTTTTGATTGGCGTTGCTTTCCAGAGGAACACAACAGATTTTAATATTTAATGTTGTGCGTAAATGTAGAAAACTGAAAATTATCTGGTGATAAACAGAAAATAATGAATGTACCTGTGGATACCGGGCAGGTGAAACCCTGTAACGCACAGAGCTTCACCTGCCCGGAGATCAGTAAATAACATAAATAAACTTTTCTCCTGGAAGGTTGTTCAGGTGTGACGTAACTTCACTCTTAAGTTGTTGGTGTCAAACGTCGGGGTCAAGAGTCTCGTGAACGAGCGAAAGGGTCTCGAGGTGCTCGGTGCATCTGTGAAAGGCTCAACGGGGTCAGTCGGGCCGTGTGGGAAGGGTCAACTAGAAGCAGCCAGTGTAGAGTCATTTATCAGGATTACACACAAGCACACACACACACACACACACGTTTCTACTTTCCTTTGCTTCTGTTATTTCTCCGACACCCTCTTCTTCTTCACATCATGTATAACCACCTTGTTTTTTGGCTGTATAAAAAGGTTTTGCTTGTTCCTCTTCTTATTACACTAAATCTCATATAAATATTACTGATTATTTATTACTGCTTGATGTTTGACATCACTTTTCATTGAAGAGCACGTTCAAGCGTCCGTCTTGATCATACCAGGCAGTAGTAATGTCTACGTCATTTATTTCTACACCCTGTCATGCTAAATCTCAGTAGCTCAACCAGCTGCTAACTCTGCCAGGAGCCCACAGGTGCAGAGACACCAGCTCATGTTGCTCGCACCAGTTTCCTTTCATTTCACTATGTGGTGTCCTACAATCACCATCACTATAATAGTAATACTGCGTCCCAGACAACTCGAGATACTCCGACTTCCGACTAGAAAAAAATACTATTGAACGTCTGACGTCACACAACAATGGCAGCACCCACATGGTACTAAACTAACTAAACTACAAATAAAAAGTAAAATAATATCATATAGTAAAAGCTGATGAAAACTGATGTTGAAATATGTTGCACATTTTCTCATCGTTTTTTGCTCTGAAACTGACCTCTGACCTTTGACTCTCAGGGCAGCTTGTTCTTATTCGCTCTGCACTGCAGCACATTGAGATCATTCAGAAGCTGTGTTCACTCTGTGTCTGTGTTTACAAGCAGCTAAAATGTCAGATATTCATGCAGCGGTGTTGCCAAGCAAACATCCGACCGTTGCCGGCCTACATTAATCCTTCTGACAGCAGCATTTAACATTATATCCAGAGTCGTTAATAATTTGGATTCATGTTTTTCTGGTTTATTTGCGGGATTATAGATTAATTTAGTCTGTAAATCTATATTATTAATTTATCCTCCAAGATCTGTTAACGTTACCTGACGTTACTTAACTGCTCAAGCAGATAAATCAATTTCTGGAAAACGATTTGGGCAGCAGAGGATCCTGTTTTAACACCACCACTGCTACTACTAATAATGATGGTAATAATAAAAATAATAATAAAGTATGCCGTCAGTCCTCGCTGGCACTTGTGGATTATAATGAGACTGGAAGACAGTTGAGAAATGCGATAACGAGCAGCAGCGCTCTGATATAATGAAGTGAGCGGAGTCTTTGATTCCTCCCACAAACCCGACGGCCTGCTGTGAGCAAAGAGACGCGGGCCAGAGAGCAGGAAAGGTTGTAAAACAGACCAGAGAGGAAAAAAAAACAACATCTACAACCAACCTGTGACTCTGCTGTCAATGAGGCCCAAAACAATCCAACAGCTGCACATCAGTTAGTATTTGTGTGTCGGGATGTCAGTATTTTACTACCGATACTTCCTGATATTAATAGATGCCTTTTTAACACCCCTGTTCTCCCTGTAAATAATCCTGAACTCAGTGTTCACCGTAAAGTCTGTTCTCTTCCTGCCGTCAGTCCAAATACATGAAGCATTTAAAACGATTGTCAAAAGGCCACAGATCAAAATGTAAAACCAAAGATCACCAACCAGGAAACATGAACTCTGAAGATCTACAACCGTGTGTGTGTGTGTGTGTGTGTGTGTGTGTGTGTGTCAACCTTGAATGAGGTTTGCTGACCGCGTCGAGTGTTTCTCTTTGGAAATCTGCTTGTTTGAGTCCAAGCGTAAGTACACAAAATGACGCAACTGAATGTCACTGAACCACTTTTTATTTTCTGGGTGACTCAGACTTTATGAAGACGTTGAAGCGAACGTGTCCGCTGAGAAGAAAGAAAGAAAGAGACACTTTTACTGCTGTCACTCTCTCGAGTTTGGAGAACACACACGTCATAAAATAATGATAATAATATCCATTCCCTGGTCCTTCACTTCATGAACAGCGTCAATGGGAGGAGATTGAAGTACACCGTGATGACTTATCACCAGGAAGTGACCTTTTAAACTCAACTACAAAGTAAATCTACCAACATCTACTCTCACTTATCTTTTGGCCACTTGGGGGCAGCATAAATAAAAAAAAGCTATAAACATCGCGTAGCATCGAGCGAGATTAACAGATAAACCGCTGCATCTGGAAGAGTAAACCAAAGCAGGAAAGTTGGACCAATAAAATGCTCTGAAACTCTCTATTTTGGTGTCTGCGCTGCCACATGCTTGAAATTATATACATACATATATATATATATATATATATATATATATATATATATGTTCCCTAACATGTAGCCACAGAAGAGAGAAACCACACATCCGTAATTTAAACCCTCGATGCTGCGTGACTGAAACCACATGGTCAAGAAACCGTACGTTTGGTTGTGAGAAACTGGAAGATGATTTATTTTCCCTTGAATAAGATGTAAAAATAATAAAAAAATATATATATAATGTTGCTTTAAAACTATAATAGTGTGTAATGTTTGTGAAGCTCTATAATGCAGCTGAAAAAGAAACGATGTGTCAAGAATTCATCACAACTGGATGAATTCTTCAGCTGGTTTTAATACAGGCTTCTTTAAGCATCAAATACGACACTTGAGGGAGCCCTCCCACACACACACACACACACACACACACACACACACACACACACAGCGAACAGACAAATCTTCCCGTGAGATGTGCTGGATGTAATCTTCTCATTTCGCTGCGGTTCTGGAGCGTGATGTGGGATCATTTTACTGAATGAATGGTTTCTCTTGGAAATGTCCGGGGTCGGTCTGACATTCATATAAAAGTGGGTAAATACAATTAAGCACATAATACACCCTCACACATACACATATACAGTATATGTACAAACACAAGGGCAGAAAATAGGCCGACCGCAGGAGAAAGTGTAAAACGAAGCAGGAAATGTTAGACGGTGATTTTCTGACTGGCCGTGCATCATCTTACATAATTCTCCCACAGAACTATTGTGCTTTGTAATAAGCATCATGTTAGGTGTGTGTGACTGAGTGAAAGGCTTTAAGTCTTTGGCTGTGTTTCTTATTGACTTTAAACAGGCAAGCGCGTGGTCTTCTGCCAAGTACAACCTAATCAGTCTCATAATTGGTCTGAGCCAAGTAAACAGTGGATAATAAAACTACAGTCCACTCTTTCTTTCTCTCTCTAACACACACACACACACACACACACACACACACACACATGCAGAGAGATAAGTGAGCATAAAACACACAGATGCAACAATGTGTGTATAGCACAGAAACACACAGCGTGTTTCTCTCTCGCTGCGGGATTCGTAGCATGTGGTAGCGTTTAAAGCTCTGTCTTCAAGCTCTCTCGCTCTCTTTTTTCTTTTCTGTGTGTGTTTCTACCTCTCTCTGCTCTTTTTTTGGATGCCCTACCCCAAAGTCTTCGCAAGGTCTCAATTTCTGTACATTCCTGTGTAACAGAGAAAGCAGATATCCCAGGAGAGGGACTGTTTTATAACAAACACCATCCCAGACCTCAATATTAAAGCACCCGTTCTCAGTAAAAAGCCACATGAAGCTGCAGTAGATGCAAAAAGCTGTCTGCATGGCGGGCAAACACTAACACACACACACACACACACACACACACACACACACTGTGATACGCAGGAGCAGGAGTGTTGAAACCAGGATTTTATCAGTTAAAATCATAAAGTGGTTCAGTCTGCTGTCTGTTAAAGTCCATCACTGATCAACAGTCGACTCCACAGACGGAAGTAATAACTGATATATGAGAAAAGACATTTTGTGGTGATTTCAGTTGTACGGTTACAGTTACAGTCTGTCTGATAGTTAGTGGAAAAGTACATTGTTGTGTTGAACATGAACAGCAGGAGCCTGAAGCTACTTGTAGCTCGTAGACGAGATCTCAGAAGATTTTCTCTTTTTTTTTCGGTGCTGTTTCTGTTTTCTTCTTTCTTCAACGTGGCTTCTTGTTCAACATCGCACGCCGTTTTATTCAAAACAAAGTTACTGACAGCAAAATTTGCACCAAAAAAAAAAAATCAGCACAGATTTAAACTGTTCCCATTTAAATGTCTTTTGTGTCTTGTCTTGTTTATTGATACTGCTGCATGAATCCAGGTTTTACTGCTGCTGTTGCCCAGAAAACAAGCTGCTTCTGCTGACAGCGCAGCAATGGAATAACAAGTGAAATATTTGCCTATTTTTCATCCAGGATCCCAGCTGTGAAAAGGTTTTTAGGACACCTTCTTTTTAAACAGATATCTAGTAAAGTTAAATAAGAGTCTGTCTGCAGGACGGAGACTAATGGACCCTCAAAACCCTGCTTGAAGGCTGGAGGAGAAGCAGTGTGGCTCCTGCTCACTTTAATCATGCTGATTTCCCCAAAAAGCCAAACTCGAGAAGGAAACAACCGGCCTCCATTAACACTCAGCACCCAGTATTTTTATCTGGACTCACTCAATTGATTTATTGATATGTTTGTGGTAGAACTTCAGTAATAAATCAGAGTGTTGTTGGGGATTGGACCTTTCTGTAGGAGGGACAGGGAGGCATGTTGGAAGAAGACATGATGAGATTTCTTATCTGGTACAGTGAACGCACCAAAAAAAAACCCGTCCAGTTTAAACAAACACTTGGCAGTACACGATGCTGCAGCAATTACATGAAAGAGATTCAATTTGATCTGGTGAATGAGTCGCGTATGAGAGCGTGTGGATGAAGGCCGAACACGACAGATAGACGGGAAGATAATGGCTGCGAGAGAAAAGGGAAATGAAGGATAATGTGACAGAGAGATTCATCCTCCTCTCTCTTTTTATTTCTTTTGATATCTGAAGTGGGATTTGTAGCAGGCTTACAGCTGACACAACGTACCGCTGTGTGTTTGCCAGATTTCTAACTGTGTATGTAATGTCAAACTCGCAGTATCTGATTTGGACGACGTGCAGGAAATTAAGTCCAATTAGAGTCTGAGATTGGTGCAATCTAAAATCCAAAGAAAGTCATTCAAATCATGTGTTTTCAGATCATGCTACATGCAAATGTGTGTGATTATGAGTGTTTGCATATGACTATATGGAGATAAAATGTGCAGAAAAACCGTATCATTCACATTGGCCTGACAGAGACCTTTTTACTGCAGGAAAATAAATTGCCTACTACAGAAAATGTGACTCAAAACAGAACAGAAAAACTACAGTAAACGCTCCACCAGTGGCTTATAAATGCTGCTGTATACGTAAAACAGCTTCAGGTTGAGATATTTAGTTTCCAGGTCCTGCGTGGTACGGAGCCAACGGCAGTAATGATGGACTGGCACAGCACACTGGAAATGTGACTGAAGAGGTCACAGGTTCAAATCTCAGGTTAATGAGGAATGAGGTATGATAGAGAACACACACACACACACACACACACACATCATGTATTGTGAACAGTGTTGCAGCCACACATAATCTATATCAGTCAGTGTCAGTTTGCTTTTTTTTAACATGACAAAACTTTCTGAGGAAATATTTTCATTCATGATCATGATCTCCCCGCGTCATACTGAACTCCAACACATTTTTATGTTTTCATTTTGTTGCTGCATTCATGTGTTTTCTTAAGTTTAAATTCAGAGAGCGGCTCTGCGCTGATGGTTTTCCTAACACTTGTTGGTTTTTCACTTCCCGGTCTTGGCACAGTAGCACAGTAGATGATTAAACACGAGCTATTTGGACGTCCACGCTCATTCCTAGAATGCGTGGAGATTTTGGCAAACAGTGTCTAAACTGATCAGTCGGTACAGGGACACATCCAAGTGTCAAAAAATACATTTTACATCTCAATCTGATGCTTGCCAGTGTTTTTATGCAGAACTATTTTTGCATCAATACAAAACTCTGGGTTCACAAAGTCCTTTTCACTCAAAGATACTCTTAACCTATTAGTCTTACAACAGAACAGCAATTATCTGAGCTCCGAGAAGCTTTTGGGCCCCAAGTCGGTAACTTTCCAAGCCTGGCTCAGTGCTTATACTGCAGCGTAAGGAATGCAGTGGTTGTTTTAACATTACAATGGTTTGGCAGGACTCTGCTGTGGTCAACCACTTGGTCCCAGACACCCTCAGACATGCCCTGCAGGGTGCCTCCAGAGCAGAGGCAATCACAAAACGGATAAAAGGATAGATCTGAAATCGCTCTGTGGAAAAGTAGCAGAACGTGTTACTTAGAGATAAAATATCTAAATAAATATGCTAAAGCTATTTATATATATGTCAATGTCTAAAAATATCTATTTTCTGTCCTGGTTGTAATAAACCAGCGTTTTCACTGAAAATGAGCAGAATGAAAGCTTGAAATGGATTCATTCAGTCATTCATTCATTCATACCATAGTGTTGCACTTGTTTTTGCAGAATTAAAAGTAAATAAAAAGTCTCTGTGAAGTTACACAGACAAGGGGATTGTGGGTAACCATCAGTCCACAAAGTCTGCAGACCTGCGTTTGTTGATTGATTGATTTCTGAAGCTGTTTGTGCAGCTGACGAGCAGCTTACTGACGTCTTTATCTCTGAACCGGATGCATTATTTACACTGGATACGTAGGAGGAGTCATCATGAGAGTGAGTGTACAGAAAGACAGAGAGGAGATAACTGTGAGTGCACCTGCAGAAATACACAGTTTCATCTCTTGTTTCATTCCTGTGATAGTTATTGACCTTCCTGCACGACATTCTGCAGATGCCATTACAGCCCAAAGCAGTTCCGCCAAAATAAAAGGAGGCACAAACAAACAAACAAACAAAAAACAGTAGCCGGTGTTATGTGTCCTCAGCAGCTTTAGGTAAGCTCTCTTCACTCTGAAGATGTTGTTTGTTTGTTTTTATTGTGGCCGTTTCTTTTGTTTGTTTAGCCTCCTCCTTCCTTTTCCAGCCATTCCTCCACAGACACAATACGAGACGCTTGTTTACTCTTCACAGGAGTCAAAGACGTCCAAAGGTCCAATTTTTAGATTCCAGCATAAATGATTTATGATATATAAAAAAAAAAGGAAAAACTCAAATTAAAACTTAACAGTGTGTGTGTGAGTGTGTGTGTGTGTGTGTGTGTCCAGGTATTTCTCACGCTGTGGGGACATAAATCTGTTTACACACTTATTATTTACACTCATGTTGTGGAGACGTGTCCTTCTTATGGGGACAAACAGCAAGTCCCTTTGACATAAATCATAGATTTTAGGGTTTAAAGTTAAGGTAGATTTATGGTTGGGCATGTGGTGGTTACGATAAGTCTCCAGAAAATGAATATATGTCAATGTGATGTCTTCTGAAGTGATGAGAACCTGATGGGTGGCTGTTTGTTGTTTATTGTTGCCCAGCAGTCATTTGCTTCTCTCCGTCTGTCCCTCTGATTTTCTCCCTGACATGATGTTGTTTATCGTGTCCGTTACCAAACACACAGCTGATGAATGATTGATGAACCCCCCGACTGGCGAAACATGAAATCTCGTTCTCACAGGCAGAGCACGAACAAACAAAAAGCAAACCAAAAGAAAGTAACCAACGGACCGCATTTCACAACATCTCTCAGGGCAATTAATGCCAGAGAGCATTCTGGGTAGGCCGTGTCCAGACAAACACTGTCAACATGACATACTGGCCACAGATTGGAGCTTCAGTTATATAAACAGGAGTCAGAAGTAATATCATTTGTTGGAGGAGAACAAGAAGCAGAAACAGGTTTTCACAGAAGTACAATCGATGACTCATTTCAGTTCCCATATGAACATTTTCCCTTTTATTAGACAAGACAGCACAAATAATGAAATGAAATGAAGCGCAGAACGGACACACGTTTCTCTCATGTTTAAGTCAGACACTTTGTTCATCCTTTCATCAGGCTGTTTTCACACCAACAGTGTAGTTTGCAAGAGGCAGAGAGTGCAGGATAAGATGTGATACACTAAACCAGGATGCTAAACGCGACATCGTGATGCACACAATTATTCTCCACCTTCCCCCTCATCAAATGACTCGACGAATCTCCAATAATCCGAATTTTCCCTTTTATTAGATAAGATACAGTAGATTTGTCTCAATCAAATTGGCATCATTGGTGTTAATTTGCATTTTCCTTGAACTTCAGCCCTTCAGAGTTAAAGCACCAAATATAAACTGCAACATGCATTTCAACCCTTTTTATTTTGTCCTTCTACAACAGTCACATTATGTAATAAAAAAAAGGTCTTAAAATGCCAAAATCTGGTTCACGTTTCTAACAGAACATATTTTCTGTTTTTAACTTGTAAAGGACGGAGAGCAGATCATTTTCAGCTGTTCGAACATGTGACCGTTTTCATCATCATTATCATCCATGTTGCTTTCAACACGCAAGATATTAACGTCTCAAGTGTTGTTTGATGGACACGTATTTAATGTACAGTAATACAATAACAGTATCATTTTAATATCTGTCTGATGCAGCTTCAGCTCTGGCGCACCCTCGCGTATGTGCACCTATATAAACGTACATGTGGTCTGTTAAACTGGAACAGATACGGGTGAATGTTGAAATCAACCAGACTACTCATAATCCCAGGCTGGCCAGAAGGGATCAACTATCCGACTGTGATCTTCTTTCTCTGCTTCCTCTGCAAAACAATTTGGGGTAAAATGACCTTCGACAGGTAATTAAGGTGAGACAGTTACATAAGACGTAAGATCATTTAAGGAATTAAATGTAAATCTGTCGTCTGTCCTCTTTTTCTTGTCCGTTCTTTTGCTCATGTTTGTATTAGAGGCCTGAAAATGTGCTCTCACAGTCGAGTGTCTGTGTGAATGTGGGTTTATATGGCGAAAGGAGAAAAGCAGAGAAAATCTAATAATGAAAGTAGCTTTTGTTCTCTGGTGAATTAACTATCCACAGTTTCCTCGGCTTTTTCTTCTTCTCTGTGGTGGATGCCAACAGAGGATGGAGGCATTACAGTGTTGTCATTCTTCTTCTGGTCTCAACACACACACACACACACACACACACACACACACACACACACACACTTCATCCTGCTATGTAGAGGATTGAATAGAAACCATAGAAATACAGAAACAAAAGGAGGGGAAAAAAAGTTTGGCTGACAAGAACCACAATCACCATTTTCTCCATACAACACAAATGGAAACCAGATGCTGGATGTATATGGAATAATGGCAGGATCAGTGTATAAAAGAAAACAAAAAACAAAAGAAAACAAGGAGGAAAACGTGAGTTGCAGCTATGGCAGCCATTCAAGGTGTAATTTACTGTTGCTTTATTGTTAATGACTGGAATAAATGGACCTGCGTGTTGCATGTTTATGTGTTACATGGAGGTGGAGCAGGTGACCCTCAATAGATGAGGAGACGGGGGGGACGGTGCGGTGGGATGCAGGTCTGGGACTGAGGATGTTAGCAGAGCACCAGGACGAGGCTGTAGGGGGCAGGGGACAGGAGACAGGGGACAGGGGACAGGGGACGTGCAACAAGATAACGAGAAACCTCGGAGAAATGGCTTCAGGTGAGCCGAAGCAACGATGTGGCAAGACTGAGTAAGTAGAGGTCTTGATTAAGGAATAAGTTGCAGCTGGTTGGGCTCTGCTCTGACTCCAGCACACCTGTCTCCACTAACACAATCACACACACACACACACACGGAGAGAGAAACTGGAGAAACAGCTAGCGAGACACAAGACTGCTGCAAATGTTCTGTGTGAAATGGACATGTTGGCTTGAGGATGGCACACGAAGAGAGGTTAAAGACAGTGACAAAAACTAGTGGGATGTTTTTGTACTCGTAGCAGAAAAATGTCAAAAAAAAGAAAGAAGAAAGAAACAACCGACATGGAAATCCAGCAACCGAGTGTCAGATGATGGCAGCAGTCATCATCAGTACGTCCTGAAAGCTCGGGACGTGTCGGATGGATGGATGAACTGCTAACATCGGTGCTTCATTTCCAGCTGCTAGTGGGATAAAAACTGTGTGTAGGTTCTAGTAATTTAATAGTGTTGTTGACGCACTAAAACTTGGAGGCAACATGTCTGAAACACAGCACTGACACACACACACACACACACACACACACACACACACACACACACACACACTCTTTCTGCCTGCACCTCGTACCGAAGCTGACGGATCAACTAAAACAAACCGATTCGACACCTTTGACACAACATTTAGTCATTTTATCCACTGATAATGGAAAAAATATTGATGAGTGCAGCTTTAAGGTGACATTCATAGATAACATTCATCAGATTATTCCAGCTTTCAGTGCTTTGAAACAGTTTAACTGAGTGATTTCATCCACCCGCAGCATCAACCCAAAACTGCACATCTATAGCAGGTTTAGCACCTCAAACTGCAGGGTGGAGCTGTTTGGCTTAAACGTCTATTAAAATCAAGCTGGGAGGCCCTCTGCTGTAAACCAAAGAAGTCAACTATTAACCTAAAGCAGAGAATAGAGTCCAAATCCTGTTTAGAGATTTATGGGACGCAGCGGGACATCGGCGACACACATAGTGAGAGCTGGACCCTTACAAGAGAATATCACAAACCCAGAAAGTACTAATCTGCCACATACCACAGCTGGTGTGTTGTAAAGGTGCAATAATATTACTGGAAGTTGGTTCCACTGGTTTTTTTTTACACTATTTTTCCAGGCATGTAGATGCATAGAGTCATTTTGGACCAATACCAAAGTACATGTATGTAAAAAATAAAGAACCGTCTTTTGTTCGTGCACCAATTTAAACAGACAATTAAGTTCTCTGATTATTATAACAAACCGATTTTGACAGGTCATGCAAAAGAAACACTTGACGTTCATTATAAATGATTGTACTGCTGAGTTTTACAGTCGACCCTCGTGTCTTCCTCGGCTGTAATAAAACCTACCGACTCAAAGCCACAGAGCCTCCGTGTTTTATACCGCTGCTGTCTATTTGCTGTCGACCTTATGCTGGGCCATATTATCCTCCAGAACATGTTTTTATAAGGATCTTGCACGTTAGCACACATGCATTACCCATCACACCAGTCAAATAACGCTGTTAAACTACAGCTGTAAATACAGTCAGATGGTACATACGGCACATACATGAAGAATATGTAACTCTGCCTGTCAGTTTCTGCTAAAATGCTGTTGACACGAACATGTATGTGAAAAATAAAAGATAATATTCAGCCATTCATTTATTTTGATTCACCATTTGAACATTTTCAGCTCCTGAACGAACAGTTAAAGCATCTCACGAGAGAAACTGAGACGGAGAATGAGACTGACAGACCGCAGTGACTCAGTGTTTCACTGGAGATGAACCTGAAAGCGAAGATCGTGGTTTACGAGTCAATCGATGCTACAGAGATCTGGGCCTCGTTTCCCAAAAGGAACTTAAGGACGAGATGATTGTGAAATCGATCTTTCGAAGCTTCTTAAACTTAATAAAATGACGACAGAATGATGCATATTCATGAAACTCGGCGGCGCCACTGTTTCATTTTAGCTTTAATGTGATCTTCACGGTATCGTCTGCCTCGAGCAGCAGCTAAACGAATCAGAGTTTCATTTTTTAAACAGAAACATGAACGAATTTATCACAAAAACATACTGAATTTATTTATTTGTGTCGTTTACAACATTTACACTGTATTAAGTTCATATACGACAGACAGGCAACATTAAAGGCAGAATGAGAAGAAGTTGTCGGATTTTGTCAATCAAAGTTGCCTCCTCGCAATGTCGTTATGTTTTTATAGCGTCCTGCACCCTTCTGTTACTGGCTGGAGGCTACGCACCCACCGGCCAAATGTTGACCCCCAGAAATGTCCCAAACGCAGCAAAATAAGACAATACAGGCCGAGTGTCTGCAGATACTGATGCTGCCACACATTTATAGTGACGACTCAGAGGGATTATAGTTGTATGAGTCAATACGTGTTCTCATTTTGCCTCTAAGAACATTTATGATTGTTTGTAGAAACACTTTGAGATTGATCGTTATCAGGAAACAAAGCTCTGGGTAGTAGACAACGCATCTGGGTCATGGTGGCAGCAGGCTAACTACGGTAGGGTGACCATACGTCCGTATTTCCCGGGACATGTCCGTATTTCACGTCCTGTCCTGGGTGTCCCGGTTTATTTTTAGAAAATGAGGAAATCTCCCGGTTTTTGTAAAATTACTTTCATTCAGTTCCTTTCCGACACGTCTTTGCTTACATCGGACCAGTAAATCGACAGGCACTAGGACACTGCGCACGATGACGTCAGCCCTGAGCAGAGTCAGTGCAGGCAGCCTTCGTCAACCAGTTAGTAGACACTAGACAGCGTGGTTGTCAGTCTCCACCACCATGCCCAAGCGCAAGTGCACGTTTACAGACGAGTTACAGAAAAATTCCCTGCATTCAGACCGGGGCGAGACAAAAGTGAAGCACTGTGCACTGTTTGCAAAGCAGGCACGTATGTCTCGCTCTGCAATGGTGGTGCAAGGGACCTAAAATCCCACATTGACACAGAAAAACACAAAAAAGCTGTTCGAGGCGATAGTAGCGCCTGTTCGATATCTGAATATTTTTCCAGAAGACAATTGTTAACCTTCTTTTTCAATAGCCTACAACAGACATTGTGTCTGAGAGAAGTTGATTGAGACATTATTTCTTTCTTTGAAACATTCATAAATTGTAAAGCACTTTTTGACTTTTTGAATAAATGCATTTAAATAAAACCTTTCACATTGAGTAACAGAAATAATTTGTAATTGAAGTTATTTTTGTGTGTGACTTTTACTTGGGGAAAAAAAGGTCGTGTCCAAAGCCCCCCCCCCCCCGGCTAAGGTGTCCTGGTTTTCTCCTTTGAGAATATGGTCACCCTAAACTACGGTGTCCTTGTCCGTAGTCGCCTTCTCCAGCTCCTCCAGCTCCGAGCTCTCCTCAGATGTTCGAGCTTCTTCCTTCACACAAACTTTTTTGGTCACTTCCCAAATCTCGTGACCATAGCTGAGCGTGTTCTCGCTTGGCTCCCTTTACCCCAACAACAGTCTGGTACATTCCCACAAATACCCAGAAGTACCTGAGCTCCTTCACTTGGAGCAGAAACCTCGAGGCGTTGACTCTGATCCCAACCATACTAGCAGTGCATGTATTTAGCTGCATGGATTTGCACATATATATTGTACCTCACGGGTATATTTAACTACTGTATGTGTGTGTTCAGCCAGTTCATGGTCCCCTGATGGCGTTATGAGAACTGACCGAAATTGAGATCCAAATAATGACCTCCATTATTGTAATTTTAAATAATTCTCCCTCCTGCATTTTGGTCCAAATGACGACCAATAAACACTTCAGTCATGGCCTGTCCAGCCGTGAGGCGCAGCTAACCGCAGGAGTCTCCTTACAGTTCTGTCCTCGGTTCTTTGGATGTGGTCGAGCACTTAGCCAGACGGTTCAGAGACAGACTGTTGACGTTTTTACTGCTTTACTGTCATTTGGTCGAATAGTCAAAGAAGAGGTCCACGCTGTGAAACTTAATAGTTGGAATCTGTTTCAAACAGGTCGATTTTACTGCAAAATATGATAAAATATTATATTTACAGCTTGTTTCCAGTGTCCTCAAATCACCACAAAAAACGTGTTATTCTTCCTTTAAAGTTAAGACATAAAAAAATGGTTTTACGGTGTTTTCACAGACAAAGCATCAGTGATGTAAGACAGTCGCCATTATTAGCTTCACGTTGCTTCCCACAGGCATCATTTGGAGCCAAAACATTACATTGCATCACATTACAGAGACCATTTTACAGAGTTTCCATTTCTTTTTATCTCTTCAGAAGGATTCACTGAGCAGCAGCTCCGTATAATAGACAAGAATAAAATCACACACTGCAGATTACGTGCATGCATGTCGTGTTTCTGACCTGCTGTAGAGAGAAGCTGCTCTGGAAACCTGTGCTAAGTTTCAATGTACCTCCACTCAGTTACAGTAAATGACCGTAAGGTAATTTAAGCAGTTTAAAAAAGTCAACCAGATGAGATTTATTAGGTGAAATGCTCCCTTCCTTCTACCCCCCACAGGCGTATACTGAGAATTTCACCCACCACCACACATGCATGAAGACACAGCTCTCTCTCTTTGTCCCCCCCCCCCCCCCACACACACACACACACACACACACACACGAGGAAAGTAAACACTTCCCAAGGTGTTCTATGAAAGACGCTTGTGTTTTGACTTTATTTTCCACCACTCTCTTACTCAGTGAACACAAGCCAGCACTCATGGAAACAACTGGGAACTTGAAATTGAAAATCGACCCCAAAAAAACCCAAAAAAAACTGATTTTGCAAAACCTTATTTATTGATCCTCGTAGAAAAATGATCTTCTCTCTTGTCCCCCTCCAACCAGACATCAGAGGACAACCACAGACGTCTTACGCATCGACTCTCTAACATTACGTCTCCTCAAAGCGGAGATGGACTCCTTCGGTGCTGCTCTACTGCCAGTTCACGAGGAGTTGACGTGGGTCAGACCTGTTTGAGGTTTTGAAGTTATGAAGTTGCTCTTCATTTCATTCCAGTTTGTAAACAGGTCAGAGCCAGAAGTGGATGAAACTGATGCAGTAGTCTGAAAATACAAACTCATAAAACTCATAAAATGTTC
The DNA here is from genome assembly GCA_036937835.1 of Pampus argenteus. Taxonomy (NCBI): domain Eukaryota; kingdom Metazoa; phylum Chordata; class Actinopteri; order Scombriformes; family Stromateidae; genus Pampus; species Pampus argenteus. The sequence goes on along the minus strand of CM072864.1, from coordinate 2,076,228 downwards.
TCATGGGTCAACGCTACAAACATACGTGTTTATGTATGAGGGTTTTAGACAGGAACATGTCATTTCCCCAAATTTAAATCAATGACGTACGTCTTGTTACATCTTTAAACCATTATCACTGATTTATTTGAGAAAAGCGTTCTTGCAGTGCGTGTTTCATGACTGACACTTGTGTTGTGTTACAACATGCTAGATGCATGATGAAAGCTATTACAGGTTAAACGTGTGTGTGTGTGTGTGTGTGTGTGTGTGTGCTTCTAAATGCTCGAGGCTTATGTTTTATGTGTGTTTGTTCCTGTGTGGAAGCTTGGGTAAAACTCCTCCTGTCGGATGCATGTGTGTTTGACTGTGAATGTGTGTCACATGTTTATCTACACAACAGAAGATGCAGCGCTGGCAAACAGCGTTTTTGCCTCCATCCCTTGCTGTGAATTCCTTACATTCACAAGACCGGAGGGCAACTTGAAATGAGAGCGCTCAGCGAAAGTGTGTTATGTTTCCCCTGCACCCTCCCCTTCTTTTTTTTTTTTTTTTTTTTTATAGCGCTCTCCTGCACCTTTCAAAAGTGTGTTTGTGTACCTCTAATTCATGGCTGCTTTTCTTAAAGTGCTGTTAGAGCCGGTGTAAATAAGTATAATGTAGCCGCAGAGCTCCTATACAGCTGTAAATAATGTGTGGTAAAACGTGGCAAAGGTGGGAGGGCGGTGAATGTATAGCTTTTTATATGGTTCCCATGTGCAGGAATATGCTCATATATATGTAAGCCAAGCCACACACAAGCATGCAGCTACACGAAACACACACTGCACACATGCACATGATTACATAAGAGAGAGCGGCTGAGTGTGTGTTTAGGTTCAGGCTCTTTGCTCTCACTGCAGATTCTAGCAACTTGAGTCAGTGCAGGTACATGCTGACAAAACGAGACACAACTTTATCTCCTGACATACATGTACATGACAGCAGCGTCTGTATGTGTCCTACTTCTATCCTTTTTTTTTAAACTTCATGTTGTTAAAGATCCAAGCTTTCACACACATGAAAATTGCCAACGTGGTGAAGTCATTTCGCTTCTAATAGCATCAGTATGTTTTTTAACAAACGGGCTCAGTTGTGGAGGAAGGAGTCTTCGTCTGGTGCAAGTTGAAAAAAAACACCCGAAGGATCTTTTATAGAGGGAGCCCCTCCTCTTCAGACTAATTAAAACATCTACGTGTTATTTAAAGTATCCTAACATAGGAAACATTGACAAACTTATTGTTTAAAAGATCAGTTCCTTAAAAACAATGAATAATCTGTGTGTGTGTGTACTCCAACCCGCTCCGGGTTCCCTCTGCTATAAAACCCTTTGGAGCCTCCCACTTCCTGTTTGGCAGTTTGATTATAAAGTGGAGCACATGGAGCACAACAAGACTCTATGTACTGAACTTCAATTAATGTATGTTTGGCTCTCTATAGGACACAAGCACCTGACAAACAGACACGTATGATGGGCAGCAAAAAGGTCAGAGGTCAGAGAAAACACGCTGCATAGAACATGCATTTTGCAAGATTTAAACATTCATTTTAAGGAAGGAAGCAGCGTATGAAGACGTGGAAAAAAGCACCAGAGGGAGACTCGATAAACACGCTGGAGCAGAAATCAAAAAGTGTCACTGTTAAAAAGCCAATTGAGGCCAATCAATACAACAAACACATACATAATATTTTAAAGGGGTTCAGATTTCTCTTTCATTGGTGACAGTGATGATTTCTGTGTGAGCTGATAACACGTTACAGGCCTGCTGGTATACAAACATGCAACACGCCAAAGATCTCAATGAAAGATGACAAAACACACACCAGGCGCACACACACACACACACACACACACACACACTGCTCTCACATGTCATGTGTGTCTTTGCAGTTGCTGTTGAGGGTAGATTTGGTCATCATCACCTTCCTCCAGGGAGCATGACTCACTAGATAAACACACAATGATGCCAGTGCTCACATTAGCCCTTTACATCACAGCCTGTTACTGGACAGTGGTCTGTTCTGCAGCCTGATAATGGCTCCGATCCATGCAAGTCAAGTGTGGAAAAAACAACACGCAACATTTACTAATTTGATTTTTTTTTTTTTTACATCTCTGCAGCACAATTTGTATTCATCAAGATCAAAAGAAAGGTTTTGAATCAGTGTTTTCACATTCATTCAGAGTCTTAGAACAACAGCAGACTTAGTGTAAAAGTCAAGGATAATAGCTGGAAATGAATAACTGACAGGAATGATCATGAAACCGGTTTACACTGTTCCCAGTCAGACCTCACCTGCACAACAACTTTCTACTGTAAACTGTGACAGTATGTGTTTCAACATGCAGCTTTCATCAGTCATTAAATCATCTTCTGTCTGTCTTTAATGACAATCGCTGTTAAAAACGATCACATATTGATTTTAGTCGCAGCTGGCAGGGTGGTTTGTTGTTGTTGTTGTTGTTGTTGTTGTTTTGTTGGTTTTCTGGATGAATTTCTGCTGGATGTATAAACAAAGTTGTATTTTTTGTATGTTTTTATTTGTATTTAACTCTTTTTGTCAGTTAAAGCTTCATAATTTTACGTGTTTAAAGCGACTTTAGCGTCGGTGGTTTTAACTATAATCCACAAACATGAGTGTTAGCTTGTTGTCTTTTGCTATTATTAGTAGATAAACTGTTGTTTTTATCAAAACACATTTGCAGCACTGAATCAGGAGATTTTATTGTAAAATATAAAGAGTTAAATAAATTAAAAAACAGCAGCAGTAGCAGTTATGAGCTTTCTTGACTTGATGTTAAATGTGCTGGCTAGCTAACCAGCTAATGTTAGCTTTAGTTTAAAACATTTTCACTCATATTTTCTTGATAGATTTTGCTATTAAATGCAATATAGTGTTAATAAGTGTCATTGAATTATAGTTCTGGATATTTACTAGTTAAGGTTTGATCATAGATGCTAATAAAGCAGGTTTCTCCCTAAAAAAGAAACTATATCCTGCACGACGTCCTGTATATAGATAGCTGTTAGCTGCTACAGTTATACGTTTGCTTTAATCACTTATAAGGCGCTAATATGTCAATGTTGTGTTTGCAGCTTGTTTCTGCTACCCCCTAGTGGCCAAAAAATATCTTGGTTATTGTTGCAGGTTTCACACTCACAGCTGTCAAGCAAGTTTCTACTTTTTTTTACCAATTTTAGAGTAAGACTGTGATTAATGCTCCATAGTGATACCGGTACGATATGCCACACGGGTTAAAAATGCTTTGAAAGCCTTCAGGCCGGGTCCGGCGGTCACGCTCCAGTCCCAAACCCATAAGCGCCTGGCCTCTCTGGCTCTATGCCCACTGACTCTTTGCCAGTTTGTTCTGCTTCATTAAAATCACATCTCGCTGTCTGTGTGAAAGAAAGAGAGAGAAATGGGAAAAGAAGGGAAGGAAGAAAAATGATTGATTTCTCCTCTGTACTCTGCTTTCATTGCAAGTCAATGGTGAATGCCTGAAATGTAAAACATATGTTAATGTGGACAAAGAAGAGAGGGAAAGACAGAGAAATATAAAGACAGTGGTGACAGATGTTATTTATATATTTCTATTATATATCTATATATATATATATAGATATCACAGGAAATGATAGGATAGTGTGTAGTTTTAGTAATCTTAGTCCACATGGGGTTCCTGGTTTGTATGACAAGGTGGTTTAAGCCAGGGGTGGAAGAGGCATGTCTACAAGGTGAGCTGAGGGTTCGGCATGTGGCCTGAGGGAGATGATAAACTCGCAGCCCCCCTCCTTTTGCATACCACACTGCTTTTCCACTCCTTTGACGTTGAACCGCAGGTTTCACAGACTTCACTTCTCTGCCAGTAGGTTGGCGTCAGTCATCTCAGACAGATTGTCACTATTCACCGAAAGTTTATGTTGGATCTGCAAGACAAAAAAAACAACATGTATTTGCAGTTTATTTTAGCTTTAGTTGCTGCGGCCCTCAAAGACATATAGGATGGAAAGTGAATAGAAGAAGAAGGGATGAAAGGAAGGAAAGTAAAAATGTGTTGCATGCTAAAGATAATCTGCATGTTACCTCTTGTATTGAAAAGTAAGTAATATAACACAAACTGATCATTTGTCCCAATTACATTTTCATGAATTTCTCGCTATAATTGTTCAGGTTTAACATGTTTTAAGTTTATATTTAAGAGATTATTAAGTTATATGCTGGCTTATTAGTTAAGGCGAGTTTGATTTGTTTTTTTTCTGTTATTTTTTGGTCACATTGGTCTAAATAAAACAATCTCTCACCATCCCTGATGACACTTTTACGTCTGATGCAATACTTATGTACTACTTCTTCTTTATTTTAACAGTTTGAACGTGAGACTTTGATTTGTTATATAGTATTTTTACACTGTGGTCTTGCTGCTTTTAAAAAAGGATTTGAAACCTGTCAACAGTTCTTATTGGAGACTACTTTCTATTGAAGTATGATTGCCAATAGTCCCAATGGAAACTTTACTTTTTCTTTTCTTTTTTTTTTCTCATGCATGCAAGCCAAACCTTTTACTGAGGGCTGATGGTTTTGTGGCTCCTGAAAATGGCTCGAACACTCTCCCCTCAGGCAAGTTTCCACGTCTTAACTGCATGAATCGTAGTGCTGTACGAAAGAGGCATGTTTTTGATTCACATCCTGTTGTACATAAGCAAGCGCTTCGTTTGAGATAAACGCACCACCTTGATGTTAAATTGACCCACTCGAACAAACCTGTGTTTTACCAACTGAGCCAAACCAGGAAAACGTTTCTGCAGAGTGGCGGCTTGTTTTAGGCCACAGTGACTCCATCCTCATGAAGCCACTCTGTGTGCACCCATTGCACAGTGTCCTGTGGGAATTATGTAAGACATGTGGGCTCTGTGAAACATGTGAATAGCCAAATTGCCAGCGAGTGGACTCCATCTCCTCCTGCTGTCATAAACTTGGCTCTCAGTTGGCTGGTTCACCTCCAGTTGTTGACATACAGGAGAATTTCTCTCTCCTCCATGCATGGTGTGCAAGAAAGGGTGTTTTTTCATGAATGTATGTGTGTGTGTGTGTGTCAATCTATATTATGTTAGTCAGATGAATTGCACTTGCAAGAGACCCATCTCAGCACACTGTGTGTTATATCAGCTCAGTTTTGACCATTATTGAGCTGCCAAGCCAAGAACATTGTGTGCTCACCAATTTCATATATGTCCCTTAAATATGAGGATATAGGAGGAGACAATTAGCTTAGCATAAAAAAAACTGTTCTCACTAATTGATATGTTGTATCTTGTTAGTTTGATCATCAATAAGTGCTACACCCTCCTCACCCTCATAAGATCAAACTCTTCTCTTCACTTTATATGATCACACAATAACCTCAAAGGGTAAAATCAATTAAATATGAATAGTAATGTAATAAAGTCAGAACTGGCTTGAAGGAAGATGTGTTGCAACTTGTGACAGTAGAGTAATGTAAAGGTAACACACGGTTGCAACATACTCATTACATGTGCTCTTTCATTAACATATTACTCCATTCTTTCCCCCTCTAAAACACACACACACACGCACACACGCACACACACACACACACACACACACACACACACACACACACACACACACGCACACACACCGAGGTCTGAACTTGGCTTTGGGTTGTAAGCAGTTACATAACAGTCAACATCTGATCTCTTATGTCAAATCAGCACATGGGCTGCTGTAGTTTGCTGCAGGCTGACTTGCCTCTGACCTTCAGATTTGTGTACAGTATCTGTTTCTCCTGCTGCTTCCAACACATTGAAGCTGTCGGTTGATCAGCGACTCACCTGTTTTCTTTTTTCTATTTAGATTTATAAATTAAATCCTTTAAATCCTTTAATGGACAAAAAAAAAACAATAACATTTTCACTGAACAATATATGATAGCGTCTCATTTATCAAAAATATCATTACATTAAAGCTACATAAACAAAGTTTTGGCCACTAGAGGGCAGAAAAATCACCAAATTCACGACGGCGTAAACAGTTAGTATTATACAGTTATTATGATTAATGTGTCACATTATCATCCCATCAGTCCAATATTTAGGTTTTTTGCTAACGTCTGACTCTTCAGCTGCTAAAAGCTCCATTTTCACCAGCTTTGTCACCTAAAACCGCTGTTGTTGTTGTTGTTTCTTCAATGCCTAATGAGGATAACTATCTACTATCTACGATACATATACATATGTAATATATACGCTCCTTATAACTTTACTGTTTATTCATCAAGTTTAGACTTTTCTTTGTGTACAGTCGAGTGTTGTCTGCATATTGTTTACAGTGTAAACAGGAGATTGGTGCAGATCAGCTATAATGTAAACGACTTTAAGTTATAATAATTACAGGCCTCCGGCGTAGCCTACAACTACCTCAACCCATGTCAACATTATACTGTTTGCACTGATGTGAACTATGGTGCCAAAACTCAAAACGTATTTATTGCTAATCAAGTTTTTTTTTTTTTTTTTTTTTTAATGAATAACACAGAAGTGCTGAAAGCTTTAGTTTTTATTATTACACGATCATTATAACATTAAGACAGGACGGCGGTGGTGAAAACTAAGCAAAAATAAAACATCTTAAGGAATTTAAGGGATTATTTGTAGCTAGTTTGCTGTAGATGCCTACAGGTGTTGATGGACGAGACATTCAAGCACAAGTTCGCTCGCTGTAAACAAACAGCAGCGAGAAGTCACTATGATATTTGTTCATATATATATTTACACTGTTAAAGGTGACGTTTCAATTTACACGCGGTTGACTTCAAATTGTAGGTAAAGTCGGGAAATAGAAACCGTTTTCTTGTTGTATAAACTCTTTGTTTGGTATATCGCTTTATTTATTGAACTTAGTAGTTGTTTAAAAAATAAAACGAGTCGATTACTTTCAACTCGATATATATATAATATTAAGATTTTAGGTTGAATTAACTTTAAATTATAATACATTACTATGCTATTTTCCATATTTTCTTTCTTTTTCTTCATATTTTGAAAAACTCCATAAGATAGATTTACATGTAATAAATACAATAAATGTCTAATATGTTTTTCACGTATTAAAATCTGAGTTTTTAAGTTAGATTCAGTCAAATTGTGTCAGGAACAAGTGAAGTTAAACAAAATAAAAGCTGTAGTATACTGTGTTCACATGCATATGTCATATTAGACTGATTTAATTCTCCTGTTGCATGTTCATACATAATCACTATAGCATTTTCAGGTAATCGATGCTTTAGTATGCTTTAGGTATTTGGTGTCCAGTAACATAAGTAACCTGTAACTTTTTTTTTTTTTTTCCTTTCAGAGAAACGTCAACAGAAACGGAGCCTCAGTGTTGAACCTGAGACGAGCAGCCAGGAGAGTCTCGTTTAGATCCAGATGTGATGAATTAAATCCTCCTGTTGCATCCCAGAATGCCTCTGAGACTACGCTGGCTCATAAATCAACATGATCTATATCTCAAACAGACATCACATTGCTTGCTTTTGCTGTTACTTGCTACCTCTTTCTTAGCTGCAACCTCTGTGCTTTTTTTTTTGCACAATGACTCAGCAAGAAAACACCCAAAGCCATTTTTTTTTTAAATGCAACAAGGGGGGGATAAGTGGGAGAGTCTGGATGAAGGAAGAGCAGAAAATGGGGGTATAATGTCCATGCAAATTGGCCATGTGGTACAAATCTCACATTGACATTCCTCACGTTTCCCAGCTTTATGTTCCTTATGCAACTTTACGGGAAGCGCTTTGAAAACATGTATGGAAACGTCTTTTTTTGCCCCGGAGCTACATGTGGATGAAAAGCACGAGAAAATATTTGGATGAAAAAAACACTTGGAAAGCTGCTGAAATGACAGCGCTGTGTGTTTATACTGTTTGATTCCCTGAGATTTTATTTTGACATGCTTGTTAAAAAAAACATTACGAAAAAACACGTCTCTATTTAAAGAGGTTGAAGGCAGTTTCTTTCCGTGAAAGTCCGAAATCTGCAATAAATGATTTGTTTGTCAACACATTTAGCTATTAACATTAAGTTTATATGGCTAATTTGTTAGCAAATAGTTGCTAGCAGATATATAGAAACATTCATTAGCTTTAGCATTCATTAGCATTAGCATTCATTAGCATTAGCATTCATTAGCATTAATTTGGAGTTTGTTTCTGGAAACATGTAAATGTCTAATGTTTTTAAGTTATTTTTAAGTTAATATATTGCAGTGGTTTAGCTGTGTGTTACGAACATAATAATTATAATAATTAAAACATTTTGTAGTTCCCAATTTCAAAAGAAGACTCGTTTTACAGCCAGTAATTATATAATTGTATTTAATAAATATGTCAAAATATAATTTACACGACATTTTCCCACAGTGGTTTAGTTGGTTTTGTACTTGTCTGGTAAGGACGAGATCCTGGCTCTACCCTGTTGTAAAATTTTTACTTTATTATTTTGTTGTAGGTAGTGACGGCCACCGTATGTGATGCCAGAGATCTGTCAATGTCATTCAGTTCTAGTAGGAGCCATAATTAAAAGCCATATTTCACTGGATGCCCCTTTAGGAAAAATACCACATATCCCATATATCAAAGCAACTTTGAAAGAAGACGCGGAGAAGAAGGACATAAATTACTTATTTTACAAATTATATGTTTCCTTCATAATTAAACAAAACACACCTTTGCTAACGCAGCTGCTGCTAACGCTAACGCTACTGCTGCTAACGCTGCTGCTGCTAACTAACGCTGCTGCTGCTAACGCTAACGCTGCTGCTAACGCTAACGCTGCTGCTAACGCTAACGTTGCTAACGCTGCTGCTGCTAACGCATTACCTCCTCTGATATGACCAGTAACTTATGGTGGCTAATGTTTGCTAATGTTAGCTGTGTAGCTAACATTACTGAGTCACTTTTAGCATTTAGCATCATCCTGTAATTACTTGGGACTGCTGTTATCCAGGCGCTTAATCACACTTTATATTTTGGTGCTTGCTTGGTCGAAGCTGCTTTTATTGTCATCTTTTATGTTAACATCAAATTAACACTCAGTAAAAACTAAACACTTTATGTTTTAATAAGATAAATAAAGATAAAAACTGAGAACGACTGTTGGCTTCTGCTTTGGGATTTTTTTTTTTTTATTGAAAATGTGTTTTATGTAGAAGAACAAAAGAAAAAAAAACACTTTTAGCAACTTTTTTTTGTGTGTTAAGTGTTTACAGAGCATATTTCAACAATACATTATGTCTTTCTGCATGTTGCACCTGTGAAAACAAGTCAAGTATTTGTCAAATGTTAATCTATGGATGTATCATGAAACATTTCATGTGAACACCTGACAAACAAGTTGCCATATTACGGTAAATATATTTCAATTATAACTTTCTTTACATATATATTTTCACAGAAATCACTAGAAGAATATTTCAGTTTTTCTTCCAAATGCACATATTTACATACATTCATGGACTCATGGATATAAAACAGAAAAATATTTTTTCTGATTGTATGGAAGGATCACTTGGCAGAGATAATACGCTTCCTCCATACAGCGTCTCATTCACCACTTTGTCAATCATTGTAGGTTTCAGCAAATCAAACATACCCCAAAACAACCAGAATCCAGTTTAAACTGAAACACTTCATGCTTCGAACCGTTTCAGTCCATTTGGTTCAATTCAACTGAGATGCTAAACACAGAATAAAGACAATCTAGACATGTAAATGTAAAGTAATGTGTTTTCTGGGTGCTTTTTAACTTCTCTCATATGTTTGATGAATATGAATATATGCAGGAACAAGTCACGGACGCATTTGAAGGGACTGATACAGATTTCCTATGAATTCATTATTTGATGCTTTAACAACATGCAGTTCATGTCTAGAATAATAAGAAAAATAGTTTAATTCCATTCAATATGTAAATATATTAATCTTATATTCATCAATTAATTCATGTGTGGGGAGAAGTAGAAAAACCAAAAACTTGATTCCTACGTAACTTTTGAAAGAAGACATAGCACGTTGATTATCTTACAAATAGAAAGTTTAATTCAAACACTCCCTTTTCTCAGTTCAATACACTCAGAGGTTTTCCTGCAACAATCTTACTTAGTCTCACATGACCAGTAGCTTATTGTGGCAAATAAATGAATAATGTTAGCAAACTTTACATATATATTGCTGTGTTTTTATTATTTACCATCTCCTGTTATTGATATTTGTGGTAACAGTGGACACCATTACATAATCTTAAAATTAAGTTACATAATCTCGTTTATTTTCATGGTCCGGATTGAATTTGTTGTTTGATGATGTAACGACATAAAAGGATTAATTTAACTTTGAGAGATTTGATATGTTCGACATAGCCTTTCCTTGTGCCAGTTTACCATGTCCTGTTATTTTTCTACTTCTTTGACAGCTGTGACGTAATTAAAGTGACACTAAGTAATAAATGATATGATATATAACACCTCAAAGAGAAAAATGACCAAACCAGAGGACACATGTCGTCTCACTGGTCTTTCTCTAGCTATACTTTCATGATGCAAAGAAGCAACGTATCATGATCTGGAGACAGAACAACAGTCGTGTTTCATCAGAGGACGAAGCTGCACCCAAATTTGTTTTGAAGGCCATAAAAACAACACATATTCACACAAACGACCAGATGAGATTAAAAAAAAAAAAAAAAGGCGTCACTGAACAATGATTTACATAAACCAACAAAACAATACAACATTCTCGGCAGTACGGGCAGATAACCAGAAATTTTAATGTGTGCCAGTGCAAATTACATAGTGACATGATGTTGTTGGTGAGCAGTAATTCAACATGAACTTGAGCTTTGTTCTCCTGTTTGAGGCCATTACAGCGTTTTATTCCCCTGTAATTAAACTCAAAGGAAACAAAGAGATTTATTCAAAGCTAAAGGAATGTCGACGCGTCGTTTTCTTTTCCGTCTATGAAGAAATTAAACCAAGGCCCCCCGATAGTTCCCAATACTTCTTAATACAATGTCCAACTAAGCGCTTGTTGCTGGGCAACAAATTAATTTCAAGACATTATTACCTTTCAACAACATTTGGCTCCAGGAAGGTAAAAAAAAAAGAAAATCACTGGGGTTTTAAATAGTAGCAGACCCCTTTTTATTGATATAAGGCTTTTGACTCCAACATTAACAATACCACACACCTCAAAGTGTAAAAATACTCTTTCTTCAAATTAGTTAAAAGATTTGAAAAAGTTGTAATATACAAGAAGCTTATTCCACCTGTGGAGGTGTGTCAAGTAACAGTTTTCTGTTTTAGTTTAGTTTTTACAGTCTTTTCCTCGTCACCCAATAAATTATCACAGTACCATGAATGTACGTCACGCGTACATATTTGAACATAAACACACACGAGCAAAAGAGTCCTGCACGGACTCCTTTAAAGGGTGTTTGGGCTTCACCCCCCCTCTCTTCTGTCTTTCACCCCCTCCTCCTCCGCTTAGCGTCAGTCTGTCAGAGCGGGGTCAGAGGGGTCAGTTTGCAGAGCGTCCTGTCCTGCTGCTTCGTGGAAAGCGGTGGACTTTGAGGTGTTTCGACAGGTGATCGCTGCGGGCAAACTTCTTCTCGCAGACGATGCACTGGTACGGTTTCACTCCGGAGTGGGAGCGGCGGTGTCGGGACAGTTCATCTGACCGGGAGAACCTGCCGGAAGGAAACCCAGGATGTGATTTATGAAATGGATCACATTTTTAACAATCAGTAAAATAAAAAACGCTGATTGAAACTGATGAATGAACCGATATGTTTGTATACAGCACCTCTTATAGAGAAATATCAGTTACAGTCTTCAAGCTGCCAAATAACATAGAAACCATGTTTTATATGAGGGTAACCTGAGAGGTGTGATGCTATACATGTGGACTGCCCTGCATCTTCTCTGTGAAGTTTAAGAGGCGTCCCATATATAGCTCAACACATGAGCATAGCAAATCCAAGCCCAGTCTATTCCTGGCCTGCTCTGCTCGGGTCTCTGTGGGCTCTGGACAGCTTGGATACCATGACATGAAGGTTTAAGTGCATGACAGAGTAGTGCCTCTCATATATGTCTTTGTGTGTATCTGTATGTATTAGTAAAGCTGGTAAAATGAGATTAATCTGTAACACGGATTGATTTGATTTTCCGACACATTTTCCAGTAGCAGCAGCAGGCTGAAGGCATGACGGCGATAACTCACAGACATGTAAAGACGTCACTCACATTTATTTTAAACCCATATCCACTCTAGACACAGATTACACAAGCAGGCTATTCATCATTTTAATGACCCAGCAGTAAAACGAAGATAAGTGACAGAGCTTATAAAGATGGGATGTGGACGTTTAAAAGCCGATTTAATAACCGCAAAACAAACATGACCTGAGGACTGATTTGGTATTAAGATCTCTTCCACCTTCACCATCTCTGTAGTGAGTGTTGACTTGGCCTATGGTCAAACAGCCAGAGAATATCTGTCCTGAAAAGGTCTTTAGGATGAAACTAAACCTAGATGTAGCACATAAGCAGCATATGGTTCAGGTAAAGCTGCATTATTTCATTGTTTTTGGGCACAATGATCACATTATTAGGTTGTTATGGGGCGAATGTGTTAGCAAACAGTTAGCTATTATCACATCCTGCAGACACCGAGCAGCATTTGCATTCATTTGGAGTCATGTTTCTGGATCTAAGTCCACTACTGCTGCTCGGCTTACGGTGTATTTATCACATGTATTCTGGATATAAACATATGAATTAGTGCAGCTTTAACATAAAGAAATGCTGACTACTACTGTGTTGACATTTGACAGATTTTACAGATGTACATTTTGTCCTTAAAGCAATTACATTACACCCTAAAGCTGCACTATTTCAGCTTCAAGCTGAGACATGTATCCTGACTCAAACTGGGCCTGAGCCCAACTATAACATAACGTACCGGGGATCTGTTCAACAGAACATACATTTAGGACTTATGCAAATATCCTGATTGCTCTTTAAATCCACATATTTTGGTATGACTGATTATCTGTCAGTTCCCTCTTGCAGCTATGCCATCTGTTTCTCTCTAACTCATACCCTCTCTTGTTATAGCTCTTCCACTATTTCTTTCCTAAGATAACTTGTGCAAGGTTTCTCGACTATACACGATCCTGGGATGGGGGCGAGGTCACTGAGTTCATATTTTAAAAGGGTGGAGGGTACTTGATCACGCTAGTGTATCTTTTAATTCAGGTCTGTGGTTTCTGTATCTTAGGTCCTCTGAGCGGCTTGGCAGGGCTGCAGAACAACACATAGTTTACATATTAGCGTGGGCGCTGTGGGAAACACATATGCAGGCTTTGTTCTAGCTTGTCCTTACATTTAGCTCGTCAGCCAACAGAGTGCAGTGAAAAAAAAAAAAAAAAAAGGTGGGGCGGTCAGGTTGGTTACACACCTGGAAATGACTAACAGAGATACTGGAACATGACATTTTATCTTTATTTATGTTGTCGCCTTTTGTTTGTTTTATCCAGTCAGCTCATTGGTCGTTGAGAGACAATATTAAGTCTGTGTAAGTTCAAAGGGATATCATATTAATGCATGACTGCACTAATCAATGACAGATGTACATATAGGCAACCATAAAAACTCATCTGACTGCTTTTCCATGATTATTTTTTTTCTTTTAACCAGAGCAGCCGGATTCAGTTCCTCCTTTTGCAAAGCTACTAATTATTTCGACGTTGCCGACCTCCCTGTTGGAGGTAAAGGTTGACCTTTCTCTTTTCATGCCTCTTATTGAGCTCTGTCACAATCTAAAGGATGAAAGCGTGTCACCACCCAACAATACTATTTAGTTATAACAATGAATGCATCAGCTGACACGGACAACAAGCCGCGGCCCCGATGACAGATGTTGAGTACACACACGTCACGGTGTTATTACAGCAAACTGTTTGGGTTTGAGCCCAGCCGTCCAAACCTCACACAAGAATCTCCATGCAGGTCTGAGCTACACATACTGTATGTGCTGCCTGCATATGTTCTTTTAAGTGTTTACATGTGCATCCAGATCTGTACATGAGCATGACTATAAACTAAAGAAAAGGATGAAGGGATGAAAAGAAGCAGTTTGGAAACGATAAAATACGACTTATATATATGTAGGAGTCCAGCCAATGAAATATCACTCCTCTCTACTTCAGTGGATCCAACACATGGATCTATTCTAAGGTTACAGAGGGCAAGAGGTGCCTGACTCCCCAAATCACCTCCATTTCCTGGCCCAGAGGGAGAGGAGCAGGGAAGGGAAACTGTATAATACACCATATTGTTGCTGTCATGTAAAGGATTTGGACCTGAGGTTTTCGGAGGATTATGTTTTATATTTTAAGGTCAGCTAAAGAAATGTCCTGAGTGCCTGAAGTGCATGAAAGAACCAATGCAAGCCTTTCAAAAATGAAAATGAAAAATACAATCTCCTTAAAACAAATTCTTGCCTTACAGCAGGAAAACTGAATACGTATTAATAATTGCACTATATGCACTGCAAGACACAGACAGAAGCTACTGACTGAATATAATGATTCATATGATTATGTGGTGGAAAGATAACTGTTGAGATAAGAGAGATAAGCTACCAAACAGGTTCAAGCACTATTTTCATATCCTGGACTCAAAACTAAATATAGTGCAGTACAGATAAAGCTATACATTGTATTCTATATGTTTTCTATGTTTTCCATCTATAAAGCACATTTCAAGCTGCAATCAGCAAGACTTTTTATCTAAGATTACACGTGTCCATGTGTCAGTCTGTATAAATATATTTTTATTGGTGCAGCTTGCTGTAATTCTGGACTTTTCAAGATGCAAGATCAATTTCCTACTTTCTCCAGGATAACTTGATATTGCATAATATCCTCATAACACTCGAACATCCCAGACATGAAGTAAAGATCTGGAGGATTTGCAGTGGCTGCAGGTGCAGATGTTAGTGCTTTAAGGAGAACCACAAACCAGAACTGACTGCTGAGCTGCTCCAAACTTATCTGATTATCTGATTCACTCTTTCTCTCACACACACACACGTCTTTGCATTACTTTCTTTACCCTAACATAACCCTAATCCTAATTCTTAATCTTAACTTTACACTGAAGTAACCATAATTTAAACATAATTATATTGTTTGCCCTAATTTAACCCTGTTATATCCATGTACATAAAGATATACTGTGCACATACACCTACAAGACTCTGTATGCAATAACTGCAAAATGTATAGAAGAAGACCAACAGGTCAAAAGTTTATATTTGAACTTTGGATAGAAGAGTTTAATTTTTATTTTTACTTAGATGAAGGCAATGATTAATGGACAGAAAGGAGAATTGGACCATTGTACCACAGATTGAAAATTAATTAGGAGTCTGTGCATATTGAAAACTTTGAACTTGATTCTGCAATAATCCAGTATATTTCTGCTGCATGAATATGTGTGTGTGTGTGTGTGTGTGTGTGTGTGTGATTGTGATTGCAGACAGTAAGCAAACAAGTGGAATAACTAGCAGAGGGCAAAGTCTGCATCCAGACAACTTCAAAAGGGACTCTATCTAATCTACAACTTTACCATGGTACAAAAACACAGAGATAGCAGGTACACACAGCCAGCATGTACAATATAACAAATTATAACCTTCTTAAATACATCTATGCCGAGGATGGGCCTTTTCCTCCTCTCCTGAGTCTATATTTAACACATATTTACTCCCCCATAAAACCTCCCCCTCTCCTGTAAAACAACATATTTGTTCTTTTAAACGAAGTTTATCCATCTAAAACCTAAAACAAGATAAAGTTTCCTGTTCTTTTCCTAAAGAGTGTCACAGTCTCTTCTTATGAGTAATAAAGACCATATTCTTATTTGCAACACACATCTGGAAAAGTCAATTATCAACAGCAGATGTTGGTAACCCTGGTCAATGTAATCTATTACTGTAGTGTAGATAAACATATAGATTGTCAATCATCTCCATCCACTCATCCAATATTTGATCAGTTCAAGCTAGCCTGCTCACCTCCATCCACAGCCGGGCCATGTGCAGGCGAAGGGCTTCTCCCCCGTGTGCCTCCTCAGGTGAGCTTTAAGGTGGCTGCTCTTGGTGTACATCTTGTTACAGCCGGGAAAAGAACACTTGTGCATTTTAATAAGGTCTGCTACTGCACTCTTCTGGTACCTCTGACCTCCAGCAAGGATCCCTGCCCCCGAACCTCCGCTTAACCCACCTTCCCCAAGACCTATGGGTTTGGCGGCAATGGGTACCGGCGCGATGCGGACAAATTTGGATGAACCAGTGCTTCCGTTTTTGCTTGTGTTAGCTGGATTTGCCGGGGAAAGCAGCTGAGGCACCAAGGCAAAGGTTTGCCCCTGGATGTTGACCAGGAGCTGGGCGATTTTGATATCCGACGAGGCTTGGGTTGGCTGGGATTGGGTGTTCTGGGGTTGCTGGTTGACAGTATCTGATATGGCACTGGGGTCTGGCTCTTGTTTGATCTGTATGGGCTGGATTTGTAAGATGACGGGCACACTGGAGGCAGTATTGGTACCTTCTGCTAAGGCTGACGGTGAACCACAGTCCTCCTGTTTGATCCCATCAACTCCACTAGCTATACAACTAGCATCCACTGTTGATAGTGAGCTGTCCATGTCAGAGGGACATGGTGTATGTTTGGTCTCTGTGGAGGAGGACAGTGGAGAATAAGCCACAGGCACAGTCTGATCTGAGTTCTGCGACACTGATATGAGTTCTCCTGCTATTGTCCTTGCACTTTCGGTCTCAGCGTCCTCCAGCATCGGTGACATCTCTTCATCGCTCCCCTCCTCTTCTTTTTCCATTGCCACCACCATGTTTTCCTCCAGGAACTCCTCAATCTCCTCCAGGGTGGGCTGAAAGAGGAGCGCCGCGGGATCCTGTAGCTCATCCAAGAAGACAGGTAACCCGTAACAGTCCTCTTTGGTCTGCTGCTGGAGGAGACTCAGCCGCTGCTCCCGCTTAGACTCCCAGGCCAGGCCCATGGGTAAAAGGGGGGCAGCAGGACATGAGGAGGAAGAGGAGGGTGGGGAGGATAGGGACAGAGAGCTGCTGCTGGTGTTATAACTTAACGAGGTGGTGAGGGAGGCCTGTGAGAGGAGGAGGTCCAGCAGGCTGTCTTGACTCTCTCCTCCTGAAGAGCTGCCACTGCTCCTGCTGCTCCTGCTTTCATAGCTTGAGCTGAAAACGTGCTGAGATGTTGGCGACGAGGACTCGGGGCTGGAGCATAAGGAGGAACAAGGGCTGGAGGAGTCGCTGAGGTCATCCTCAGAGAGGCGAGGTGAGGAGGAGAGTGTCACTCCTTGGTAGGGGTGGTGGTGGTGGTGGTAGATGCACGCGTCAGTTACCATGGTGCCCAGCGACACGCCACCACTGGCGTGGCAGCAGAGGCTTTTGTAGTCAGACCCCAAGGAGCCGGTGTAATACAGGAAGGTCTCGTCACCAAGCGGCAAGTTGTCCACCATTCCTGTGCGGATGAATGGACTCTGCTCTGAAGATCAAGCTGTTCTGCTGGAGGTTGGCTGAATGTCGATGAAAACGTCCTTCTTCTTCTTCTTCTTCCTGCAGAAGACAAATGATTGTGTTCATCAGTTATGACTTGTGACCCTTCCAGCTCTGCAAACCAGCACAATGACACGGTAAACACTCTGTGTGGTCAGCGTGACTTAAACTGTAAAGTTAATGTTTTACATCATAGTCCTGCGAGTTTATATAAAAACCAGCAGACTGAATATTAATATTTGGTTTCTATACACTATCTGCTGCTTGTTCATTAGGTTGTAGATGATGGCACTGCAAAAGGAAAGTCAACCATGTGTGAAGGAAGTGGAATTTGAAGACTGTGTGCATGTGTGTGTGTGTGGTGCAGCTGCTGGTGTGCACCACAAGCTGACCATGTGAAATCAAGGGTTCCCATTTCTCACCACTTCTGAGAGAAAGCTGCATGTTTCTGATGTCATTTAATCGTGTGTTTCTATTTATTTCCCTCTTGTGGACATTTTTTTTTACTGACTTGTTACACAAAAAAACAATTGCAATGCTTTTAGGTGGTTATATACTCTCAGCAAAAAAATGCAGTTTGAGCAGTTGACAGGTCAACAGTGATATATCATGGAAGTATCTGATCAGCAGATTTCACTGGAATGATGAGGGAAGGAAGGAAACAATGCACCACACCAACATATACACAGATTATCAAATGGCTTCAGCAGAAAACCCTGAAACATAATTTACTGAAGTAGAATAACACAGTAAACATATCTGAGGAGAGACGTTAAAAGAAAAAAGTGTGCATACAGTGTTATACTATGCATACACCACAGTACACACACACACACACACAAAAAAAGGCTGCGTGTGTATTGAAAGCATGTGCGCCCTCTTCTGTGAAGAGAAAAAAGTTTGTCCAAAGTGAGGTCTGGGGACCTGCAGGGGTCCTTAAACAGATCCCAGGTGCTCCATGTTCATAGTTTAATATTATTATACTTTATAAACTTACTGAGTTACATAATAACAATCACATAAAGTTAAAGTTATTCTTCCTATGACACTTTAGCTGCTGTTATTTCTCGCCTTCACCTTAGTGGTCTATAATTCAGACTCAGATATAGTTTCTAATGAGATAACCTCACATAACATTGAGGGTCTGAGGTCTACTGCTGCTGTACCTGCATCATGGAAAAAAAAAAAAGTTTTGGGAACACCTTGGCTTGGCCAAGTCTTAAGTCATCTGCCCGACAGTAACCCCAGCAGCAAACATCTGAAGAGTTTTGACAGCATGATGCGCGCCTGCTCACCACGTTGCACGAGGCTAAGTGTGAATTTATGGCATGTTTAACACAGCAAAGCAACACACAGCACAGGATGAAAGCAGATGTCAATTATAGAGGACGAAAATGTGCAAAAAAAAAAAAATACATTTAAAGTGTGGATTCATATTATTATTGCTGTGCGTATAATATATAATATATAATATATAATATATAATATCACTGCATCGCCGTAAGCTGTAAGCGTCACATGGAGTGTAGAAAACAGATGTCTCCATTCACTCAGCGCAGAACGAGACACACACACACACACACACACACACACATATATATATATATATGATATATATAAACAAGTCCACTCCTGCACTCACCTGTATATCTGAAGAATCCCAGATTCCGCTTCGGCGTTCAGCGCTCTCCGCTTGAAAGTAGCTGTCAGTGCGTAATCGTGCGTAATGGCAATATAACTCCACGACACGGTCTCTGCATAGCTGTACTCCTCCAAACTCTCTCTCTCTCTCTCTCTCTCTCTCTCTCTCTTTCTCTCTCTCTCTCTCTCTCTCTCTCTCTCTCTCCAGAGGGCTGGTGGTTCGTTTAACAGTCACATGACCGGAGCTGGATGTGTTACAGCAGTTAAAATAGGGGGTCGGCTTATGAAGGCTCGCCTGCCCGGTGCGCCTGTATTGGCTGTTGTCAGCAGGGAGGCCGGACTCAGAGAGTGGCGTCAATGGAGCGAGGGTGTGTGTGTGTGTGTGTGTGTGTGTGTGTGGTTCCGATCATAAAATGTTTTTATATACATATAATGACCTCAGGGGACTTCAGGGTATTTTGTTGACACACTTTTATTTACACGTTTCATTTCCCAGGAGCTGTTTTACTGTCACACACGTGGTGTGTGTGCGTTTTACAGTATAGAAATACATTATGATGTCATATAATAATATTATTAGTAAGGCTGACAGTTGTTTCTGTTGTTCATGTGAAATCTCTATAGGATAATAGATCACTAAACATCACTATAATGAGCCCATAATATTACCATATGTTACTGTATCTGACATTTATTATTAGTATCTTAACCTGCTCAGATTAAATGATGAAAATAAATAGATAAATAAATAAATAAATAAATAGATAGATAAATAAATAAATAAATAAATAAATAAATAAATAAATAAATAAATAAATAAATAAATAAATAAATAAATAAATAAATAAATAAAGGTGTATTTGAGTTGACAGGCGCCCTGTCTGTTGACAGGAAAGCACACTGAGCTTTAGCCTGTTTACTGTGTGACTGAGGGAGCTATTGAGTGACTGAGTGACTGTGTTTACACGGTGCTAATTAACATTAGCGATCAAGTTTGGCTGAGCACACTTCATATAAACACATAAATAAAGTAACTTCAGTGGCTCCAGCGTAATTTGATTTGCTGCTGCAGGTTAGATTAAATTTGTATACAGCAGTGAGTTAGTGGCTATTACATAAAGGACCTATTGAATACTAGCCAATACTGCTACTGATACTACTACTGCTACTGGTACTACTACTGACACTGGTACTACTACTGACACTGATAGTACTACTGACACTGATACTACTACTGACACTGACACTGGTACTACTACTGACACTGATAGTACTACTGACACTGATACTACTACTGACACTGACACTGGTACTACTACTGCTACTGGTACCACTACTGACACTGACACTGGTACTAATACTGACACTGGTACTACTACTGCTACTGATACTAATACTGACACTGGTACTACTACTGACACTGACACTGGTACTACTACTGCTACTGGTACCACTACTGACACTGACACTGGTACTAATACTGACACTGGTACTACTACTGCTACTGATACTAATACTGACACTGGTACTACTACTGACACTGACACTGGTACTACTACTGACACTGGTACTACTACTGACACTGATAGTACTACTGACACTGATACTACTACTGACACTGACACTGGTACTACTACTGACACTGATAGTACTACTGACACTGATACTACTACTGACACTGACACTGGTACTACTACTGCTACTGGTACCACTACTGACACTGACACTGGTACTAATACTGACACTGGTACTACTACTGCTGCTAGTATTGATACTGAAGCTACCATATACCAGACCTACTATACTACTGCTGCTAGTACTATTACTACTGTTAATACTACCAATACTACTGCTACTACTGCATATAACAACTGTTACTTTTACTGCTCCTGTTGTGATAATGCAAACACTACTACTCCACTACTACAACTGCCACTGGTACTACTACTGCAATATCTAGTCCTACTACTACTATCACTACCCTGACTATTATGGTACTACCATTTCTACTAATATGTGTACACCTACAATTACAATTATTAGTTACTATAACTGCAGTTACTACTAGTAGTCTTACTGATACTACTACTACAAGCAACATATTGCTACTACTAACACTACTACAGCTACTATATAATACTTAATATTGCTAAAGCAACAAATACTGCACGTATTACCACTTTCTGCCTTTTTTTCAGAAGTCATTTTGATGTGTCTCAGTCGGATCCACACAGGTGCAGATTATTATCTAAAGTGAATAAGTGCTGAGCTCCATTTAGCTGCTTCAGACGTACTTCTTACTTGGACCGAGTCGTGATTATTGTTGTAAGTCACAGCTGTGCTTCTTTTACTGCGACTGTCTGCTGTGAGAAAGCTTCATACGAGCATCAAATCCTGCCGCTGCTGCTCCATAAATGTCCAACACGACATTTAGAGTTTAAATTACTCCACAAACGAAATGGACCACGGCTCATTTATTAAAGTCTTGATACTTCACTCTAAAACTGGATGTTAGAAGGTGCTTAAAGACAAGCAGGACCGCTGCTGTTCACTGGATCCAGTCAACACTTCTCTGTTTTCCCACACAGATTCTATCTTTGTTCATATCCACAGCTTGTTTTATATATATCGGGAAGTCCCTGTATTTTATTGGCCTGAGATCTGTGTAAAGTTATCTCTGTGAACAACTCCCAGGACATTTTTAAAGTCTAATTTGATGTAATATTTGAGGAAATGCTCATCGTGATTACTCAGTAACAGTTGTTCTTTTCTCTTCCCCACAGAGTAATTGGTTTTTGCTGCTCTATTCAAACTCACAAACACCTTCACATATGCATATTATGTAAGCTCCAGATGGACCTAATGAATCAAATTGATTTATTTCCTCTGGTAATACCTGCGATGTGCCAAAAGTGAAATGGGGAAAATGTGTGCTTCTTGGGTGCATTTTTCAAACTTATAATGATCACAGATAAAACCTTAATATACATAAAATACTATATGTTTCATATAAAAACCCCACAAAATTCAATCAATAAATATGCATAAATGACATTATAACATATGCATATAATTGTAAACTATATTTTTGCTGACTGGAGGTTTTTTAGATTACACACAGTTTTGTTTGGTTTCATCCAGCGAGCTGCAACCGGCTTTGGCCCCGCCAGCTGACACACCCCATGCAGCTTTAAACCCGTTCATGTAAACAGGAAGCCGCAGCGGTTCACTGGGTGATTACAGCGAGTCTATGACTGAATTTACACTGCGATGTCATAAATGATTATTACACCTCACCTGACGCTGACAGATATAAACAGCAATGAATCAGACTTTCATGTGTCGGCGGTTGTGAAACATCTGATCAGATCTTAAACAGATCCAACGGCGTCCTGCTGTGTTTCTTTTTTTTGCCTCAGAGATGCTAAACATGGTTTTTGTGCAGGGTTAAAACAATTACAGTGCACTTCACCTTATGCATACCAAGCACAAACACACACACATATATGCATACACACTACTCTATTTTCAGTCAATCTCCTGAGACACTCACAGCACCAATAACAACAGGAAATACTTAAAAAACCATCTTGTTGTTGGGAACGAAGACTCCCTCCGAGAATTACGCAATGAGATTTTAATAAAGCTGCTTCCACTCCCAACCAATCACAACCATCAACACAAACACTCGCACAAACATCCCTGCTGCGTCTACAGCGCTTCTTAGACAGCTTAGATGGCTTTGAGTTACACTAGAAAATCTCATCCTATTTGCAGGATTAAGAGTCATTGCCTTTTGCCTACATACTGACTGACTCTTGAGACATTAATTCAACAGAGGATCATTCATACAGAGATGCAGCAGATAACCTGCAGATAAGCTCCTTTTGCACACTGACCCTGAACTGAGTATTTATGTAATAATGTTGGCTGATAAGTGTCAAGAAATCCCAGACGTTATCCCGACATTTTCAGCAGTTTATTCAGATTTGAGTTACAGTGACAACTTTCTCCATCTACTTCTAGGGGATCATGAGGTGTTTCCAGGTCAGATGGGATATAAATCAATTAAAAGTCTGTTCTGGTGCTGCATCTCAATTAGATGCTCAAACTGTCTTAATTGACTCTTAATTGTCAAGCGATTTACAATGATAATAACAGCAGATTTATCAAATTTAAACAGCGGTAAACAAAAGCAAGCTCTTCCTAACTAGCCGGTTAGCATCCATGACTTGGTTGAAAAGTCAGTCTCTGTCTGAAGTCTCTAGTTTGAAAAATGAGTAAAAATGCACTTGATGGCTAAATAATATATAACTCTGACACAGAGGCCTTTTCTAACATGACCTTTGACCTTATGTTGCAAAATAATCTAGTTAGATAAATATATATTTTCATTGTTAATATTAATATTAAGGTTGGTATGCTAGTTAGCGCAGGCGCATGCCCTTTAAACTCTTTCTAATGTAATGTTTCAGTAATGTTTGTTTCTGTTTTTGAGCTGTACTGTATTACCCAGAACTTTAATCTTGAGCAGATTTTGGTGCAAGATAAGTGGATGTAAAGGGAAGCAACACGTGTGATTTTAGTCAACAGAGAGAGAGAGAGAGAGAGAGAGAGAGAGAGAGAGAGGTTATGACCTCATGACACAATGATGCATATATTATATATAAGAGTTCACTTTTCAGCATCACATTTTATTTTATTTTTTGTTATCATAGATGTTTACGCTCTGTTAATCTACATTTAAAGGAGAATCCGAAGACTCAAATCACTCCTTTAGTTCATACATCCTGCACCTTTTTTCCTTTACATGTGTTTAATCTATAACAACATGTCATGACCAAAGTCCATCAGCTGCCTTTTAAGGTTGTGAACCAATCCTGTTGTCAACAAACCTCTGGGGTTGCAAGTACTTTCACCTATAAATACTTGATTGAGGGAAATAATAACCAGAAATATTCGGATATTTAATCTTTTTGTCTGTTTGAGTGAATATTTGACAACATGAGGCCAGCGGTGTCCTGTATATTCAACCTGATAGCTGAAATCTACTTTTAAAGTAACTGATGGAGCGGTATTTGATAAATACCTGATGATAATGTGGAAGAAAGGTAGTTTACTCAGACGCAAACCCCACAGATGGCACCAAAATATGCAAAAATGCTCATAATACCTGCTGTGAGATTAATGTTCCTGCCTCCATTAATGCATCATACTGGCTGCAGGTGCATAAAAGATAATCTTTCCTGTCATTTGACTCAGTTTTGTTACCTGAAGTAGGGGAAGGTCCTTTAGATAGAAAACATATTTTAGTTTAGCAACATGTTAGTTTCATTAACATTATATACGTTAACATTGAATCTTCAGATCAGTATTTTTATATTATCATGTGGCCAGAAACACAACTGCTAATAAATATTTAGATATACTTCATGTGTAAATAGTTCACCATATCAACTTAAAAGGACTCAAAGCTTGTAATCTTGACGCTTTCAGTACTGCTTGATTTTTGCAACACCTAATAGCACCTATAGCTGATAACAGGAAGTGCTTTTTAATAATGCAGGTCTGCTCTAAAAGACGAGTATTGACCACTGGGGGCAGCAAACAAGCCTTCACTGACTTCAGTACAACAGAGGACGGGCTACTGTGAGCTCAGAGGGTTCATCCTGTCACTTTGTTTTTTTCCAACACAATCAGCTGAAATAAAAAGCAATGACGCAGAATGTAAATACACCGAACGGCTATTGTGGGAAAATGTCTGTAATATATATATAATTCATACCTTTAAAGGCATGACTATGTGCTGCTGGGATGGACTACGCTGTTAAAGTAATAATAAATTCAGTCATCGCCATCATTGTTTTCCAAAACTCCTCACAGATCGCCCAGTTTCTGCTGTTTTTCCAGGACAGAGGCTGCAGTATTTAGCATTGCTGTCATGGCTGTTGCCGTGCTCCACAGAGAATATTATGCCTCCAAGTCCTGGATCCAAAATCTTAATCCAAACCGTATACAGACACAGAGAACAAAGCTTTGCCTTTATTCAAACCCCAAAACAGGGGTATTATATATCACCTTCCTCCTCTGATTGTTCCGATCTAAAGATGCTTTGTTTCAGTATGTAGAGACCAAGCCGTGATTAATGGCTTTAAGTCATGTCGCTGCCTATTTACAGATTCCAGAGATGAGAAGAGACGGAGAGATTATGAGATGATGAAGAGATCTGTCGACAAAACACACCGAAATAATCAAGTAGATTTAAGGGAATTCATGTAAATGAAGAAAACTGTATATATATATATATATATATATATATATATATATATATATATATATATATATACATAATGGTTGTTATATGGTTCAGAGTCCATGGATTTTATCTAAAACAAGTTATAACCAATGTTGTCTGTTTCTTGTTCTTTTTGATAAAGGTTTTTACTCTTTTGTCTCTTTTGTCTCCACAGTAGGCAACAGCTGATTAGCTTAGCTTAGCATAGACACCCTGTAGATGATTCATACAAAAAAAAAGTGTAAAAATAAAAAAAAAGTCAAAGTTTATGATTTCTTTTTTACATGTAGTAACTTCCAGGAGGGTTTTCTTGGTTTTTATACGAATCAATATGATTTTAATCAAATCTATAGTTGCTGGTAGTCAAATTATTTGACTTTAGACTAAGCAAAGCTAACTGTCTGCTGGATGTAGCTTCATATTTATATATATATATATATATATATATATGTATATATATATATATATATATATATATATATATACAGATTTAAGACTGGTGTCAAGCTTCTCAGCCTATTTCCAGAAATGTCAAACTTGTCCTTTAAAGGGATTCAAACTCAGCCCCTCCAGGAGACACATTACAAGCGTACGATTGTGCCGCCTTTGGCTACGTCCGACTCCGTCTACGGCACCTCTCAGCTGTGACAGCGTAACAACAAAAAGCTGTTTTATACAGCGGCTCAGTGGTGAGGTAAGTGGAAAAACAGAAAGGCCACACTGCTGTTATTGGTAATACTACAAGTACTTTTATTGAGTCTTTAAAACACTGACACAAATACGTGTCCTTGATTATTTTACTCGTTATTAATTTGCAGCGTGTACAATGAGATCTGTCACTTTGCATTAAGCATAGTCATTCTATACTCTTATAACTGATCCTATAACTTAAGCTTGTTTCCAGTTAACGGTTTGGGAACCGGCTTTGGAGCATTGCAGGGAAACCTCCCGGCTTTTGTTCGGGACCAGTAGTTAAAGCAATTTTCTTGAAGTGTTAAACACAATCTTACAGTAGTCCGTCCAACTGTAGTAGCCTTAAAGCAGCAGTGCTCGCTGCAAACTTCAAGTGCGCCTCCTTTTTCTTCCTCTTTTTTTTTTTTTTTTAAGCTTGAAGGCTTCATTTATTCATGCCCAAAGTTTCCCTGAGCTAAGCCTCTCTGACCTATTACCCAAAGTCCCACAAAACCAGGTTTGTTCAAGGCCCTTTAAAAAATAACATATGTTTTTGCCAGATGTTGTTCCTTGTTTCTTTCCAAATACTCATAAAAAATTATGTTTAGAGTGTTGTAATGACATCAGGATCTCCTTGTTGTTGTCCAGAGCTGCTGCAGACTGACGCAGTGGTGGATAAATGAAAATGAAAAGATATTAGTGTAAAGTTTCTCACTTCCTGTGCCGCCTCCGTCTCTCTCCTTGACTCCTGCCTGCTTCATAACACCTCCTTTAATAGCATGTTTACATCCAGCAGAGCGACTCCTCTGCCTCTGAGAGTCATTATGTTTAATGGGCTGTCACAGCACATCCGGCACTGACTGTTCCTTTACGCCACTGCACTGATCGCTTTAGCCACTTTTTCTCCACTTTGCTAATGTTTACATGAACCTAAACAACAACAATAATAATAAACAACCTATTCAATGATTTCTAATGCTTATGCATCATTTCAACCACATACACATATACTCATTACTAACCATCTTCTAAAGCACATTTGTTTCCTACCTTCCAGGCAGCCATAGTTTAATATATCATTCAGAAAATCAATGTACAGACATTTTATACGTGTGTCATTGCATATTTATGTATAAGTCATTATTTATACAATGTTATTAAGGCAGTAATGTGAATAGGGGTCTTTTTGGTGCATTCGAGGACAGGCAGATCTCACTGTGCACAGTTTTCCCAATGAAAAATGTTCCCAAAGACGTTTGCAGACCAATGTCCAAACTAACAAGGACACTGTGTCTGTTTTATTACTTTTGAGGTTTTTCAAATATCATTTTTCAACCCGTTTAGCACCATAAACACAATTATATCCACCTCCAGACTTTTTGGAGATGGGTATCTTAAAAAAGTGGACCAATAAAACTAAACCTAGCTGGTGAACATTTAGCAGCCAGATATTTCCTCTATGTGCTGGTGGAGACCAAAAACAGAGCCATAAGCAGAGTGAATATTAGACTTACATGAATTAAATGAATGCTAATGAATGTGCTACACCTGCTGGATGTCTAAATACGGAAAACAACCGTTTGCTTCGTCCACTGCTGTGTGTCATATATGAAAGGCTAGCTGCTAGCTGTAGCTATCCAAAGCTAATCAAAGCAGTGACTTTGCAACTCCAACAAAATGCAAAATGCACTGAGATGAGAAAAAGATGTTAAACTTTTGTGTCTCAGCTGTTTCAGTGCCTGCAGTTCATTTACTGATGTTTAGTCAAGATTAGTGTTGTGGTAGAAACTTTAATACCTTCCTGACTTGAGAGTGTGTGCACAACCCCGTCCAACTTTACACTGATATTTTAGACGATAATATGTGGGGAAAGGCCTTTTTTCCCTTTTCTTTGCCACCTTTTGGATTAACTGGACATTTATCATCCAGCATCAGTAGCCAACTTTTATTTTAACCTTTTTATTTATGTTTGGAGCATTTTAAAAATAAAACTCAGTACCAGAAATACTGTAATAATCTAAATCTTCCAGTGGACAAACGACAACGACAAACAATAATCAGATTGTGCAACTTTATGTTTGTTAATATTGTAATGCAGTTCATCAACTTCAGGATTTATGGATAAACACAAACATTAGTGAAACCTCATATCAAAACACAACAAGATATTTATCCAAACAGTTCAAACTTCTACATTCTTCTTATCTGGACATTCATAAAAACACAGTATAGATTGATTATTTATTACTGTAGACACAGAAGTAAAAGGTTGTTGTAGCTCTACTGTAGAAGCAAACAGATTGAATCATGTATATACAATGACACCATATACATCTTCATTTTTTAAATACTGATCAGTAGGTTGAATACGTTCATACAGGCATAAAGACAAAGAAGAAGAAACAATCCTTCGTGGTTTTTTTTGTTTGTTTTATGACTCCTTTATGTCATCGCAAAATATCAAAAATACATGTCTCTTGATGGGTTTCATTTCTACAAGACACTGCACACACACACACACACACACACACACACACACACACACACACAGGTTAGTTCAGAAAACGACAGCTGGAAATATACAATGAAACCAGTAAAATGCATATTAATTTGAGATATATTTCTATCTCTCTTGGTTTTTTTTCTTGACAACACCCACTTGAACAAAACGCACATTTATTCCGCAACATGCAAGACAAAGTTATAAAAAAATAATAATAATAAATATACTTACACACACAACAGTGAAACACTCCTAAACATAAACACTCCTCTAAGCCACCGTCATCACAGCGATATGAAGGAAACGTCTTTAAAAGTCATATTTCACATCAGAACATAGAAGTGTTTGTCGTTGTTTATGAGCAACTTATTTGAACTTTTGGGGATGCGTGACGTCACTGCTGAGCTCGGTGAGTAAGGACGGTTACATCGGGTCATGCCTACTGTATATGCTGTGTGTGACCTAGTATATGAACCTACAGTAATCATGCATAATAAAGACACCCTGCTATACAAAGGATGACCACTGGGGGGCACACTTTACCCACTTTGTGTGTGACAACCTGCCTGGGAATAAAATGTCAAGTCACGGCAGGGGAGAGGGAGGGACATGCATAGGGTCGACATTAAACTGGGAGTCTGGGGTATTGCTTTTTGGAAAATGTGCATTTAGATCTCTTTCCTCAAAAAAAATGATGCATACAAAGACCCCAAACTAAAGCTCATGGTCTTCCTCCTAAATGCTACCTCACACTGTTGCTTCTCATTTTTCTTTCTTCTGTGGCATCAAACAAAAACAAATCTCTGCATCCTTTGATCCACACTTTTATTGCTCTATTGCA
Source organism: Pampus argenteus (assembly GCA_036937835.1). Classification (NCBI taxonomy): domain Eukaryota; kingdom Metazoa; phylum Chordata; class Actinopteri; order Scombriformes; family Stromateidae; genus Pampus; species Pampus argenteus. The sequence goes on along the minus strand of CM072864.1, from coordinate 2,046,587 downwards.
CTTTTCTTCTTTGCTCCTTCACCTATATCCTCTCTTCTCCCTGCCTCTTCCTTCCTTCCTTCCTTCCTTCCTCCTCCTCTTCCTCTCAGCAGGGCGGCCGGGGAGACTGGCATTTCTCTAACAGCAGGAGGGGAATCTGCACCCAGCGTCAGCCCACACTGGGCAAAGAGGGTGGGTGTGCCATGGCAGACAGAGGTGTGTGTCTCTGTGTGTGACTGACAATAATGAACATGTGACCGAAGCCCCCGCAGCAGACCTGCCAACACTTGTCTGCTACCCTCCGTGTCACGTCCACATCAGAATATGTTTGGATCTAATTATTCTGCAGACTCTCTTACAATTTTCATGAAATTTAGCTTTCTACACACACAAACGTGTAGCTTGATGATAATGATGAAGGGAAAGTATAAATCAAAAACACTTGGTGTCCAATTACTCCAATGAATTACCGTCAAAACTTTGCCAAAAATAGCTCCAAAGCAACTGATGCAAGCTGTTGCATATTACTCATCAAACGCTGCTCTACTTTCAATTAATTTTTTTTAATTTTCTGCCAAATTTAAGAAGAGTCAACAAGGACGAGGACACGTGTAAAAGTGTTTTGTCTGTCGGTGAGAAGAGGGGGGGGGTTCAAAGACAGATTCAGAAAGTCAAGCTTTGAACCGTACGTTTGTAGTCAGCAGGGAGGAGCGGGGGCGGTCATGGTTCAGTCCCACTGTTCTGTCATACAGTAAATGAAAAGTAATGGTACATAACAGGGTGAGTCAGAGAGGAAAGTCAGGCATGAGTGCCTGCAGCTTCACCGGTGATGAGAGAGGAAAGGGCAAGTCAAGGGGTTGATCCTCCTGCTCCCCTTTTCAGAAACACATAACCATGCGGGAGGTGAGCGTAGATAAGCAGGAAAAGTCAGGCTGGAGAGGCAGAGATGAGAGCCGGCCGCGTCACGGTCAGATGTGCTGGTGTAGCTGCGGCAGCGGCGAGGTGGAGAGAGCCGGCCGCGGTTCGACCCCTCGGCTCTTCATGAACGACAGCAGCTGGTCGGGGATCTCGGCGAGGACGTCTTTAGCCAGCCGGGCCATGCTGAGGACCTGGTTACCAGATCTGTCCACGTAGTCTCTGAAAGGGACAAACTGGAGCCAGAGAGAGACAATGTGATCGATTGAATGTCTTTATCAGTTATTTTATTCTCTTCATTCTGAATAAACACGTCTCATTAATGTGAATGTGTAAAAGAGATAAAAGAGATAGACGTTCCTTAAGTTGTGTTTTCTTTCTGCACAAGAGGAGATTAAATAATGTAATAAATACTTTGGCAGCAACTAACAGTCAGTATTTTCTTATCTAATGTATTGATTATTTGGTTACCTATAACCTGTTGAGATTCCAATTAAAATACCCTGTGCTGGGTATTTTAATTGGAATCTCAACAGGTTATAGGTTATATGTATATGTCAACGTTGACATATTCAAGCTGCTTGTTTTGTCTGATAATCAGATATTCAGACGAAACAATCAATTTTACCACCATCGAAGAAATAGAATAGAATAATGTGTTTTTTGCCATTTATGCTGAAATTATGACTAAAACTATCACTAGATCAAGATTGTTGCCTATAAATTTTCTGTCAGAAATGTCACACTGTGTTGAAACCTACAAACATACAATAATTTAATCCTGAAGGCAAAAGCTTCATTAGATAATCAATGTCGCTACGATGAAGGCGACCGCCACAATGGATCAATAACAACGAGAGTGCATGAAATGGAAATCGATTGATAAAAGTTTTTTTCTTTTTTTTCTGCTCCAGGTGTAAACATCCTGATTGAATTATTGTCATTAGAAGGTGAGATCGGAGGGCGACTGCGTGCATGTAAATGTGATTACAACAAACCAGGCGGGAAACGATGACGATATCAACACAGCTGAATGAAGAAAGCAGAAATGATCAGGATTTTAACCTGGTGTGGGATCAAACTACAGCGTCATATAAGGACAGTTAAACCAAACTTATTACATATATGATGATACCAATGATGACTTTCAACATGCGTTTATCGTTGTATCTGCTCTGCCAGCTGACTGGCCAGTATTCTTCAGTATATTGCTGCCACTGGGCATTGGTTTTACTTCTCATATCTCTAAAAGCTTGCTTGGGTTTCTGCTTATTGTTCATAAAAATTCACTGCAAACCAATTTAAAGAGCTGCTCTCTGTGGTTGATGTTAACGATGATAATGGATAAAGTGTCTTACAGGTAGACGGAGGACATTTCTTTGTCTAGCCAGTTTTTTTTTTTTTTATAGGCTTTAAAATGACTTTCTCAGAGTCTGTCCATTCATTTAGACTGTATGAACTGTCAGAAGCTTCTTACAATACCAGTAACACACAATGTCATGTAGTCTCAAAGATGAGGCAGAGACTGCACATCGTATTTCTTCCCAGTGTAGGTCTGAGATGACGTGGAGTTGTTCCCTTTGGTTTTTTACTCAGCGGATAAACAACTGCATTAGCTGTTTGTTGAAATGCTGAAATCGACATGTGACACTATTTCATCATTACAATATGAACTTGATATCTCTCTGACCGTGTGACCAAATACGTCCTAAAACCAAAACCAGAGTCAGAAAACAGCACGAATCATTTTGAACAGTTATAGTTTGTGTCGCTGTGGAAGGAAACAACAACAACAAACTGTCTGTTGTGTCAACGCTACACAAACCTTTTCTAAATCCACATCAACACAACTGATATGTTGATGATTATGTTACATATATCTATATCTCCCTCTTTATTTTCTTTCTAATTTCATCATTTAAAAAAAAATATTATAAATATTAATAATTTGTAAATCACTTTGAATTGAACTAACCTGTGTGAAAGTTGCTATACAAATAAAATATTATATATTTTACACTGGATGTGATTTTTATAAATCCAGACTTACAGTATGTGGCCTGTCATAGATGAGTATAGTGTACTGTGCGAGGCGGTACCCAGCGTGTGTTTGAGTGCGTGTTATGAATGTAAACCGTCCTCCTCTCCAGGGACTACACCCCCATGCTGCCACTGTTGACAGAAATGTGCTCAAGTCTAACCTGCAAAGTTAAATAGAATTACGATGAGTACCTGTACAATGTCTCTCTCAGCAAGACGTCCTCTGGAGGATACTCGCACCTCATCTCCATCCAGCTCCTCCATAGCTAAATTCAAGGAGAGACAGAGAGAGAATATTGAGTCTCCGCTGAGGGAGAATATGAAGAAGGAAACGGAGAAATAACAGGGATTCAGTGGAGAACGTTTAGACCACTTCATGCACCAAAAACCTTCTGTTTCTAAAGCAAAAATGATGCAAGGGTTACATTACAAGGGTGAGAAAATGAAATAATAATAATAATAAAAACAGCGCGATTACAATAGGTCCTAATAAATACCGGAAAATATTAGAGGACAAAGACTAAAACTGACAGTATAATAGTAAAACTGCACAAAAACATGACAGATAATAATAGCAAACAAACAAACAGAGGCAATTAGGCCTGGAAATAAGGTGTAAACACACACACACACACACACACACACTGAAGTGCTATTAAGCTACTTTGACCTTGTGACTTCCAAACATGCCCAGGTGCTTTCACCACCAATCCCACCTCTGCTTAAACACGTAGAAAATGATGGGCCATCCAACACAATGATGAGGTGTTAAGTCATCACACCCTGCTGAGCAGCAACAGTACACACACACACACACACACAGCCCCCACTGAACAGTCATTGATCTGTGGGCTGGAAGATGCCTGCAGATTTAGCTCCAGTGACTTTCTGTCAGGAAAGCAGACAACAAACTGGTGTTTATGAGGAACCAATTATGATACGAGCTGCTGTAACGTTTTCCTGTTTACTCGACTGGATGTTGCTGAATCCCGTCGAGCTCAGGAGAAAGTCAAGGTCAAAGTCAAACGTCACCGTTCAAATAAATAAAAAAACAACTGCATATTTATGTCTTTGCAATGTCAAGGTTGTTGAATTTGATTAAAACTATTTACATTTCAAACGTATTCGCTGCACGTTGCTTCCGATAGCTGAACTGTCCTGTGATTGGCTGAGCGATATGCCTTACTGAAGGTGCATTGTGGGCGCACTATAAACAACGTCGTGATGACTTTGTCCTCGTATTGTTTGTTTGTCGTCCTCTACAGCGGACAACAAGAAGACCGCAGGCTCACGTAAACAAACCAGGTTTCAGGTTTTGCAACAACACAATGTGTACAGAGAATATTTTACTGCTTTTGGATCAATATATATATATATTATATATTATTTTTTACATTATTAGACCAAGTTTAATGTGAAATGAGTTGCTTGTAGTGATTGTTGTGAGTCACATGAGACACAGCAGACGATTACGTCACTGCAAACGTATTTCACTACTGTAGAGGAGTAAAATAATATCACTTCCAACACCAAGAAGTACATCATGAACTATGTTTGTTTGTGGGGTTATTGTTTAATGTTTTCCTGCTGTATGTGTGGAAGCTGGTCCTGGATATCATCAGAGGTCCCAGAAACATTTTGTGTTGTTTACTCATGTTAATATAAACATGAAATACTCACCATCAAACTCAGCGGGCCCGACACCTACGATGATGATGGACAGGGGCAGTGATGCTGCCTGTACGGGACACAGATGGACAGACGGGAATGAACATTGATCTCAATCAATATCTACGAGGCATCGACACGTCTAGAAGCTTCGACTGAACAACACAGCTGTTAATTAACGTGATTCTGATCATTTTAGGCTTTTAATCAATATTCTTCCCTTACTGTCCAGGATTAATAGGCTGTAAACATGAACTCAGATAATTAACAGTGACTCGAGTCATTTAGAGGATTTAAAGTAAATATCTGAGACTTTTCTGAAGTGTGTTCATCATACACATGTGAGCTAATTACTATGCTACACCACATAGATACAGAGATAACAGAGATAACAAAGCTTTTCTTCTGCTTGACATGACATCGTGAGCAGAAATCGGTAGCGTAACGTAAACTGAGTCTCATGTGTTCGTTTGCACACGCGTGTGTCTGTCTGACTCACATTGACCACAGCCTCTTTGGTCTGGACCATGTCAGATATCACTCCGTCTGTGATCATCAACAGGACAAAGTACTGAGAGCCATCTGTAATCTCTGCTGCACAGCTGGGGAACACACACACACACACACATGCACAGGTTAACCAACACACCTGCCTGTTGGTCTTAAACATACTATCTTCCATGATATGAATCATGCCTTGACAACACAACAGGCCGGGGTAATGTTGTCTTTTCTTTTCTTCTCTGGACACCAAAATGTAAAGGACTATAAATATCACAGCTTAGCAACCATAACGCAGCACAGCAGGCTTGACGAGCTTTAGGTTCCTCTACATGCTGAAGCATTGAAAGGGGTTTTAGCAACAGTGATAATTGGTATTCAAAAGGTTTAAAGGGTCGTGCCTTTTTCCCCCCATCTTTACAAAAACCCTACAAAACAAGAGCAAATTGCAGGTAATGGATTAAAAAGAGTCACATGACTGATTCTGGATGGTAGAAACAAGACAGTATACGGTAACATTAAAGGACCAGTTCACAATTTATCAAGTGTGTCTTAAAATGTTTTAAAAGCGGAAACAACACATTCTTCTTCACACTCAGGTTTTCACTCACATTGGAGTAAATGTATGCATCTACATTTAACAGTCATGCTATATAACAATTATATATTTATAACATTGAACAAATATTGAACTCTGGTGTCTCTGGGATTAAATACATTTTGACTCAATGCAACAAGGAAGACTGTATTTAAATGGATGTGAGTTGCCTGAAAACAAACCGCTGGGTTGTTTACCACCTGTTAGAACAAGCTTGAGTACCAGAGAGAGCCGAAAAAATATAAAACACCAAAAATAAGAAGAAAAAAAAAACACTGCATGAAGAAAATAATGCGTCTTGTTTTCCCACCGTTCTTCAAGTTCAATGAGAAAAACAAATATCAGCGCTGGCGTGATATGATGCCAGATGAGTGTTTCATCCGTAGGTGTGTGTGTGTGTGTGTGTCTGCATATGTGTGTTTGTGAGTGCCTTTCACCTGCTGTGTGTGTGTGTGTGTGTGTGTGTGTGTGTGTGTGTGTCTGCATATGTGTGTTTGTGAGTGCCTTTCACCTGCTGTGTGTGTGTATATTGCAAGAGATAGAAACTAAAACCCAGGACTCAGCTGTTCCACCTGGATGAACAAGACATCGATCTGTATGTGTGTGTCTGTGTGTGTGTGTGTCTATATTTGAGAGCACATGTATGTATGTGTTTTTAGCCACACGTTAGGATGAGACTAGTGTGTGTCTGTGTGTTAGCACCTCTGTCTCCTCTAAGCCACTTTCAGCTCAACACATTGGTGTCAAACACCAAGAGATGAGATGAAAAAACTGATAATTCGGTGCAATGACATGTAGGCTGAGATGTCCAACACTATTCTGGTTTAACAAGAAGGTCAATCCATGTTGTTCACAACAAAGAGATTGGAAAAAAAAAACAAAAAAAAACAGCATGGATGTACCTCACATAGCTGCGAGGCGCGAAGAAAGACAAGAAGATCAATCGTTTCTTAATCATCACCTTTTTTGATCAAAAACTCTCAAGTTTAACTCTTGTTTTAATATTTCCAAAACCATTCAAGGAAACGTCAAGAAATCAATGATGCAAGATGTTTCTGAAGAGATGCTCTGTGCATCTTAGGTTTAGTAAAATGCATTCCTATATAAATATATTGATTACTGATGCAACACTTTGGGGAAGAAAAAAACTGATTGTTTAACCTCCTTAAGCCTGCACATGATCAAGACCTTTAAATACAAAGAGAAAGAGAAAAAGGATTCTGTTATTTGGGTGAAATAATAAACACACGTTACATGTTCTCGAACTCACTGAGCCACTTTGTTGATCACAGGAGCGAAGTTGGTGGGTCCGTACAGCTGGACCGTCCTCAGGCTCTGGAAATATGCCTCCAGAACCCCCTCTATGCCCACACAGTTTGGATTATCATTGTCACCACCCTGCAAACATACAGCACACAACATACTAATGAAGAACGCAGTGTACATTCACACCGCCAGTGAACAAATAGCGTGATTAACAGGGCGCTGAAGTAAACATCAGTCCATTCAGGGTGCATGAATAAATGCATAAATGGAGCTTTTTGACATGCATGACGTCTTCGTCAGCAGAAGAAGCACTTTGTCTTCTAGGTTATATTTATTCACACAAACGTTAGCTCAACGTTAGCAACAAATCGATATTGCTCCTATATTTAGTCAAAGTCCTAGCTACCCAGGTTGCTAGCTAACAGGACGCTAATATTGCACTACTGATTTGACGCTAATGTAACGGTGATATGCTGCCCCCTGCTGGTTTGGAGTGTGGAGTATGAATTTGCCAAATATTACGTAATGCACCTTTAACAATGAATCTGTGGCTCTTACAGCTTATAACTTCTGTAACAATATAAAAGAAACATTGAAGGTTTCTGGAGACGAGTCATCAGATTTCATGTTGAAAAATACAAATGAGTTATTTATTAGGCTGTCTGCATTATAAATCAATCAATCTGACTTTTTAATCAATCAATCAATCTGACTTATGCTATTTGTGTAGCACTTGACCTACAAATAAAAATGACTGCAATTAATAAATGAATAAAGCTCTCAAGCACTCAATTATAACACGAAACGCTATAATAGATTTTATTTGCAGCTTCGAAACATTAAAAAAAAACCCAGTAGATCAATAGTACTTAATAAAACAAGGAACGTTTGCTTGACTCCAGTTTTGCATCCTGGATGTTTGCTCTCGTCCCTCAGGAGGATGTGAGGAGGAGGTGCAGAGCATGCTGGGAGATTCCTGCTGGCAGACAGATGAGCCAACTTCTCAACTTGTGCGACCAGCTGTTGTCGCAGCGACAACTGCTGGTCCAAACCACACCCTGCTCCGGGTGAACTGTAAGTATGTGTGTTTGTGACTTGATATGTGTGTGTGTGTGTGTGTGTGTCTTACCAGTGGAAATGCGTGGGAGATTTTGCCGTCAGGGGGCAGCTTAGCTCCGAAACCGTAGGCAGGAAAGAGCTTGTCACTGTCGTAGTCCTGGATAATCTCACCCACTGCTTTCAGGGCCATAGCATACGCATTCATCTGGTAAGGACTCATATAGTGGAGGGAGGTGGGCTGAGATGGGTTACCTAGGAGGAAGACACACACACACACACACACACACACACACACAATACAATGAAGTGAAGGATTATATGTCTCCGTCCTCCTCTCTGCTCAGTTTTTCACCTGTGAGGCAAACAGTAGAAAACAGAGGACGATTGATGGCAGGAAAATATCTCTCCTCTTTTCCAACAGCTTTCCCAAAAGTAGAATTTAACATTTGTATTTGACTTTGGCTCAAGAATATTCAAACAAGATGGAAAATCAAAGAAACAATAAGCAGGAATTATTACGCCCACACGTAAACACATGAACTCTGCTCTGGACTCTCCTCCGTTATGAAACCTGCGCTCTGCTTTTAAATGGGATGAAAGGAGGGGGAGTGATTTGATTAGTGAGGATAGATGCCCGCTCCGAACACACCTACTGATAATGTATTCCTCCTAATCCCATCTAGCCTCCAACTGCGCCACAGGTGCTGTCGCGCCTACCAAACACATGCACCTTGAACGCCTGGCTGAACCTTCACCACTGAAAAAAAGGAGCCTAAATGTAAAAATGTACAGAAACCATCACAAACACAAGTGTATCGGCCATACACATTTCAGATTTGACTCCCTTCTCACATTTACATCATTGTTTTAAACTGCAGCAGACTTCTACTTCTGTTTCAAAGCTTGAATAAATGCCCACCGGCATCTATCTGTTTAACCCAAACACACAAACAGAAATGTAAAAACAACAATTTGCGGTTTCACAGCGAGTTTCACTACGTGCTGAGATTATTTCTCTCAACATGCATTGACTTTAAATAATAAATGAGATTTTGCAAAATGTCAAAGTCTTCCTTTACTACGAGTTCGGGGAGACGACTCGGCTCGTTTGATGTAAGTACGAAGGTGTCGGGGGATCAGATCTGATCCGTCTGATCTGACATGTTTTCATACAGCAGCAGAAGAGGTAGTGAAGGGTTATAACACACACACACACACGCACCGCAACACATAAAAACACATGCAAGAGCATATCACGAATTTCAAATATGTCAGTTAGCGACGTACCATTGGATGCTGTGAAGTCTATGGCCACCGTGAAGTTCAGCTGTGTCCTAGAAAATATGAAACAGAGCATCACACACGTCAGTAAACTGCAGTAAACACACACACACACACACACACACACACACCAACACAATGAACCGCAGTTTAATCAGTTTACTGGTTCACTGGATAATTAGCGTTAGGACGATATTCTATACACCAACTTGAAGGTCTGATTATGTAAAACAAATGCAGCCACTAATTAAAAGTGAATGAACTGAATAAATTAGATTTTTACTAATGCAAACATCTCTGAAACTTCACCACGTCACAACAGGACTGTTTGGATTCACTATAATGCTCACAAACAAAAAGCTGGCAGGGAAATTGAATCTAGTATCTTTAAATAACTTCACACACACACACACACACATAAACACACACAGTCACAAACACAATGGTGGCTAATTATTATGCCACTCACCCTCCTCGGATGAAATCCACAAAGGTGTACTCGGACTCCACTTTGAAGGACAGCAGAGTTACCTGACACACACACACACACACACACACACACAGAGTGATAAACAGACAAGGGTGATGGAAAAGGGACCGCAGCCAGGTAGACAGGAAGGCAAAAAGACAAACAGGTGGCCAGACGGCAAGAGAGCCAGTGAGAGAGAAGCAGATGTAAGAGGTGATGATATAAATATAAATATATAAAATCACATAAAATACCAATACAGCCGAAGGTGGGTGTACTCACAGTCCCAGAGTTGATGTATTTCTTCTTTTTGCCTTTCTTCTTGGGATTTAAAACCTGCAAACGATGGGAAAAGGTACGTTAGCGATGGAGAAGATAAAAAATGGACTGAGCGGTGAGGAGGTTAAACTATTCATTCACCCATCCATCATTCATAGGATCAATAAACAACAAACACACCTGCACGTCACGTCTCACCTCATAGACGTTGAACTGGTTCTGCCCCCGAGACAGCTCTCTGTAGCTGGTGGTGAACTCGCCAATGAAGTCATGGCTGCAGACAAACAACACCCACGCAGACAAAAAATAAATTATTATATCTTTGCCTCTATCCATATGTCTATATGTCGAGCTCTGTTTCTGCATAAGGCGTTTCATTTCACTCTGACATTTGAGATACATGAACTATAAGGTTATGAGTGGTTATCCGTAGATGCTTTTACCTTCCGTCTCGATCCCAGTCATAGACGTCTACTTTCACAGTCCTGAAATAGACAGATAATATCTTATTTCTGAAGATCTGCTCTTTACCAAATCATCTCAATAAAATGAGAGCCTGAAGTCCTTTTTAATTAAAAGAAGAAAAACTCTCTTTTCACTCCATCACGCTGGCAACTGACTCAATAATGAAGAGAGAAATTAATAAAACATTTTTTAAGCATGTTGTATTAAAGTTTTGGATTGTAAAATTGTCAAATTTTGCTGAATAATTGACAACAAACACATAATGCAGGGAGTTTAATGTGTGTAGACAATAAATAAATAAAAAACGAGTTGTCGGAAAACGCTGTGTTGCTTATTACAATGTTTGCTAATGAGGACTTAGCTAGCTCGTAAGCGCTAACACATCCACAGTGAGAAGTCGTAAATGTCACATGATTAGTTTATTTCCCTGTAAATGTAGGTTCAGACTGAAGATAAAGTGTTTTTTTTGTCTTTCTGTATTGACTTTGGTTTGATTGCAGGATTTTTATTTGCTCTAAACATCCAATATACCAACTGTACGGATATTAGCGCTAAGCTAGCACGTAACGGACGTATGAAGCGGCCATGTTGTTCAGCTCAGACTTTGACCGATATGAAATATTTTTTTAACGCCATGAATTCAAGAAGAAAGTTTATAAAACTACAGAAAAAGTTTTAAATTCAAACTCATGCTAACGTGTCTATGCTTTAGTCATCGATGTCATTTCTGTGTATTTCTGCCCACTTGCGTTTTTCCATTAACCTTAACTCAAAAACTGACCTTGTGTTCTGTCTGAAAACACTGTAATAATGATAATAATATTTCTACTGATGGTACTACTAATAATAAAACATTATTTCATGTTTCTTTTCACATTTTTATTATCAACAAATCACATTAAAAAGATAAGAAAACAATGAAATGATCCTACTATGTATTATAAGTCGCTACTAGCCTGATATATCTTACTCATCGGTGCTGTAGAGCTCCATTGTTGCCCAAAACCTATTAAAAACACATTTATGAAAACTCACCACAGCACCAAATACTTAATCTGCCTTAATGACCTTTTTTTGGTAGGAATAATAAAGAATTTATTAATAATTAAAGACATTTTGATATCATCAGCTTTATACTTAAGGTATGCACCACTTTGAGGTATAATATCACGCCTAAAAACCACAAAAGAACATCAATAGTGGTGCCGTATGTATTCCTGTATGCGGTTAATGTATAACAGAGTGCTGTGTGAACACTGAGTCAGTCTCAATAACACCAGTGCTGGTCTTTGGGACACCATGACCGACTGCTGGCATTATTCTGACCGCCCCGGCAACAGGTGACGTCATCCACGTTACAGTCCGCCGGTTCTCTGTTGGTTCTCAAGTGTTCTCCTACATTGTTTTAATCAGAGGAAACCATGCCGGCAGACATATGTTACATCGCTTATGCGAACAGCGTGATTTTTACTGTGCTGCTTCATCCAGTAATTACATACCTCAGTACCTCAGACATTTGAAAACATAATAAGAGTAAAATGATTTCCGACCTGTCGTAGTCGCCGTTGCAGAGAGCTCTAACGGGGATGGTGAAAGGCTGCCACACGGGGTTCAGTGTGTTCTTGATCACCTCTGTCTTATGGCAGATGGTGAACCTGCCAGCAAAATAACAGACATGAGGCCATTAAAGGGAGATATATTCATATAAAATAATCCTGCATCACTTATCTTCACCTTCGCCTGCAATGTTAAGGGTAAAAATAACACCTGTGGTATATCTGTCCATATCCGAATAATGTATTTGTACTTGTTTGCAGTGATTGGTAGTTGGTAAAAGGTAAAAGACTCACGTTCCATCCTCGTTGCTCCGGTAGAAAACCAGGAAAGGGTCTGACTTGCCAAAAAAGTCTTTCTTGTCCAGCTTGTTGGCACACAACTGCATGGTAGCAATGTCCTGAGAGAGAGAAGGCGATCAATATAATCACTCAGATGCAATTTTATTTCTACGACAGAAACTCGTTTTCTCATTTCTTGTAGGACTCAACAATTTTTGAACCGAAGACTCCCTCTCAATGCAAAACGATTGGCAGAGCTCATAATGCATAATGATGATGATGCAAATGTGCATCTAAATCCCAAATAGCAGCAGTCATATCAGCTTAATAACCAATGCATACATAGATCACACTGATTGAGAGAAACTGATTTTTATTATGGGCTGCCTGTAATATAGTCAGAGATGCACAGGGAACGGCTTCATACATATGTATGGGATGGTTACAGCGTTAATGAGGAGCTGTGTTACTCCTGCTTCTGTTTCGAGATGCTTGGGAGACAGGAGAGGATAGATGGATGGTTGGATGGATAGATTGTCCTTAATGAGGCCTTTTAGTCATTGCCTCCAGTAGGAGAGCATCATGGGAAACCCGAAGCTTGTCATTGACAGATAGGAGTTTGTCAGCCTGCACACACACACACACACACATTTATCAAAATTTCTAAATAGCATTTGCATCTTGTCAGGAGGAAAAATTTCCAAGAGTAACGACGAAGGAACACAGCCAAGATAAGCTGGTTCATATCTATATCAGAGTTTATAGCAGGAAACTATTATGACAGTTCATTTTAAACACATTTCAGGGACTGAAGAGAGGTCTGAGTGACATGAAATCGAGCATTTATCCATGCTGAACAAATATAATTGAGGTCGGGGGTTAGATATACATTGTAAGACATTTGCACATTTGTCATATGTCATGATCTGATCTGATTGATCCATCGTTAGATATTTACTGTGTATTTGAAAAATGTGCATCACTGTGTGCGTGGTATTATACAAGCTATTATAACAACAGCATCAGGCCAAACAAAAAGTGCATTCAATATGAACATTTTCCAGCAATAGTTATGTTGTGTGTGTGTGTGTGTGTGTGTGTGTGCGTGCACTGACCCTGCAGTTACTGAGCTCTTCTGCAGTTAGGATAATGACTCCACACTTCTTCCCTGGGATCCCACTGAGAGCAAAAAAGAGAAGCAGCAAAAGAATGATAAAGGCGGTAATTGTAGCCGGATATAAATAATACAAATGCCAATTCATCGCTGTAAGTTGTTATTGAGGTAGGAGTCATCCCAGCATGCGGGTTGTCATACTTACAAGAAAAACAGACAAGAGATTCTGGCAATTACTTTCTAACATGTGGCATTTCTGAAAATTGGTGCTTTTTTAGACACAGTAAGCATCCATTTTCCACATTTTTTAAATATTCTATCAGAAAGAGGACACGTTGGACTTGAAGAAAAGAAAATCACTCAACCGCTAAAAAGTCCTGTGGTTTCTAAGCACAGTTTGGACTAACACATATCGGACAACGGACAGTTGAAGTTGCAGCTTATAGTCAGCATCATCCTTTCTGTGCGGACTGCAGCTAACGCTAATTTACTTAGGCTAACATTAGCTACTGTAGCTTATTTGCGCTAACAGGGCCGGTATCGTAATCAAGTCGCATTAATTTTGTGACGACAGTTCGATTCGGTGCAAGTGCTGGAGGCGGGGTGAGCATCAGGTGAGCAAACTGTCAATCACAGCTGTCAATCACCACCCACACAGCAGGTATCGAAGCTAATACACGTCTTCAAATCTTATTAACGGAAGCAATAATTTCTAATATGACCACCAGTGCACTTATTAGAGGTTGTGAATTTAGCACCTAGCATTGCACTTTAAAGTATTTCTGCATGTTGCTTATATTAGACAAGTAATAAAAGCCTCACTATTTTCTTTTCTATAGTGCATTCAAGGTTAAAGCTTGTAAAGGTTGTTTCTTCCATTTTCTTTTGTTTCTATCTCATTTAAACTTCCATTAAATTCGAAGGCTTGAGACTGAACTGACTGCAGTACAAGAACAATTTACTGAACCGTCACAAAAAGAGGGAGAAATTGAACAAAAAAAAAAAAAAAAAAAAATACAGCGGATGTCTATAGAATGAAGTCAGAGAAAAGGAAAAGAGGAACAGATTGGGAGAGAAAGAAGAAAAATGAGGGGTAACTTTGTGACAGTCAGGGCACAAAAGGGCCAAGCCTGACTGCTGCTTCATTATACTTTCCTGAATATGAGGTTAAAAGAGACAGAGGAGGAGAAGGAGGAGGAAGAGGAGGGTAAATGACATGAGGATGACAAGGAATGGGAGGAAAGAGAGCCTGCGACATGAGTAATGTTAGCATTGTGTCCCAAAGTCACACACATTTTAATTAAATTTTTGTCACAATAATATGCATGTATTAGATGAGTTTTAATTGGATGAATTGGAATAAAAAGACAGTAAACTCCAGCACAGAAATCTAAAATCCCTTGTTATTTCTTGTCTGTATTATTGGCAGTGAAAAAGGTACCAAATACACTTGAAGTTTATTTCAAAGTGCAAAAGAAGTATCTGAGATAATTACAATCACACAGAGAAAAACACGTCCTGTAATTCACATTAAACGGTCTTTCTGTATTTGAAACATATATGATTTTTAACAGGAAAAGCACAGACTTCATAAATCTGGCTGTGTGGAGAAGCTTAATGGTGGGATAAAGGAAGCCTGTGACAAACATGCCTTTTACTGTTTGTGTGTTGATGTCCTTGAACGCATCATCATGCTTTTTTCTGCTAGGTTCACCTGAATATGCGTCTCACAAACCTTTATTCTGTTTATTCAGTCTAGTAAAAACTAAATGAGGTAAAATATGTCCAAGCAGTTATTGATCATATCTAGACCATATCTAGACCATATCTAGACCATATCTAGACCATATCTAGACCATATCTAGACCATATCTAGACCATATCTAGACCATATCTAGATGGGAGATTTCTGGAAAAACTTGAACCAGTTGAAAAGTATATTGAGAGACATTCATTGTTTCCACAGTTGACAGCTCCAGTGACAACCAAGTCAAATCCTGTTCTTCCTTAAGCACACACACACACACACACACACACAGGATACACATGCCCACATATTTGTCTACAGCAAGCATTAGATTCACTTCAGCTTGATTTGAATACTAGAATTAGGGGTATTTTTCAGAATAAGAGTCATATCAAAGGACCTCTGATGCAAACTTTTACAGCTTTGATATTAAAGAATGAAAAGAAACAGCAAGACAACTGACAGAAAATGAGAGGCAAAGGAAAAAGAAGTAACCGGGAGGAAAGTTAACTGCTCTCGCCTCGCCAATCCACAGCGTAGTTTTAAAGTGGATGGATTCACTCACTCACGCTGCCTGCCAGCTGTAACAGACAGCGACTGACTGTGAGGGAATTATTTATGAATTTTTCTACACAGTGTGTCCAACTGCACGCTCACCACCAGTGAGCCCATCAGATACGAAGCTGTCTGGAAATCTGGAGTATCTGTCCGAGCCTCGGCTACAGAATAATAATGAAACTGCTGTTCAGTCAATTCAACTATAAACTCTGTTCATCAGCAGCTCAGTTTTCAATGTGTTTATGTTGCTGTAAGCCGGAGTAATATTACTGCAAAGACCAACACTCTGTTTATGTGTGTATTGATTGGGAATTTTTGCAAAATCTTCAACAATACCTGCGCAAAATATAATCATAGCAAGGCAGCTGTGAATTATTTCATAAGAAGCTGTAGCTCGTTAGAAACACAAAGCTAAGCTGTCATCTGCTATTAAAGACGCAATGTGAAATATATATATATATATATATATATATATATATATATATATATATATCATATCTGTATACACTGGTTAACACTGTTATTTGAGAAGCTGCCATGCATGAGTGTATTCGCTTCGTTGTGTTACAAACCTGGACATGACCAAACATATAAGCAGCAATGAGCTGTGACAGAGAAGCCAAAGAGAGACTTTAGCCTGAATTTGACATGTATGACCTCCACGGCTGTTTTCCTGAGAGACAGGACCGTAAAACCTGCATGAATCAAGGTGTCATGATCCAGACGCACAAGCCTCCAAATACACCAAATACACAGTCCCGTATGCTTTGACTGGTCAAATCAGAAAATAAAAACTATTGAAAAACTTAGTTAAGAAAGAAACAAAGTTATTATGTTATTACTTTTGAAAATGTAGGGTTTGTATCATATTTGACGACTGGACATTTTCCACCTTTTTTATGCACTTTTCCAGTTTGTGCATAAAAAACGTGGAAATTTGGAAAAAGTTTTATGCTTGGACGAGGTGGAAAAGTAAAAGATGTTTGATAAGAACAAAAAAGATTCAATCAAAGATTCATCAATTCATTTCAATTTGACCGTCGCTCTATTAATTTATGTCATGTTGCATCTTCTTCTCTTTGTGCTCGGAAGCAGAATGAGCGCCACCAACTGTTTACTCTGATATGTTCAACTATTAATATTTGTGGAACTAATTAACAATTTTTTGTATCTATTTTCTAAAACAAATCAGTTAAAATTTGCACAATGTTTGAATAGAAACGTGACTAATGTTGCTAAGTAAAGGTTTAGTTTAGGAAGGTTTAACATTTACGGGAGTTTCTGATGAATCATCTAACATGTTTTGGAGAACATAAATTCTCATAAACTTTTTACTGCATAAACAGATTAAAGTCAAGCTATCACAGATGATTAGGACCTCTAAAAAAAATGCTAACTGCTGTACGTCAAGAGAAAAAGCTGCAGGAATGAGAGCTGGTTTCTATTTAGGATTTCAGGGAATTGCTTTGCATACGTTATTAATGCTCTACAGTATTGGTTCTTTCATCTCAAAAAATATAATTAACAAACACTAATTGATAACACAACAATTATTAAATATATATAAATTAGTTTAATTCTGAATAAAATCGCCATCAGATCATCAGCATGTTTTTTTGAAGCTCTCTTTGCAAAAACTGACTCATCACTGAGTCGTGATGAAAACAAAATCCTTTGTTGCTCCAACAACTGCTGTCGCTAACAGATTATATTAAGTGTTATCTGCATCCACGACTGTTACAGAACAACATTGTCACATTATTTGCCAAGATGCTCAACGCTGGCAAGCATGAAACAAGCTCAACTCTAATTTCCGCTTGCTCAAACAGAGCCAATTACAAACATACTGTATCTTTGGGTTGCAAAACAAAGAAACAACTAATTCCTGCCAGTTGGGAGAAAGATCAGATGTGCTGATTCATCTGCTGTTTAGTGGAGTTTTTCAATGGAAAATTGGGATTGATAAACATTTTGCACAAATCTCAAATGCACAACTGCACAGCACACAGCGAGAATCACTGTCTCAACGCTTTGAAAAACGCATTTACAGGATGGTGCCATGGACGTCTGGCAGTTTGACATGTACAAGGATAACTATACTTCTTTTTTTGCAGCAAGGGCAAGATTAAATGTCACATGTCAAATGTCAAATTTGATTTCGGGGGCCAATAACGGGCTTTAACAGTCCCTATAGAAGAAGAGCAGCAGCAGTAGCAGAAGTGTTTTGTCTCTGTGTCTGTCACACCTGAACCACCGCAGCAGATGGCAGGTGACGTTCTGTAGGACACGGACCACAGGGGACGCACGATGATGACACGGGAATATGTGTGTGTGTGTGTGTGTGTCATCAGTTAAGTCAGATCTCATTGTCAAAGCCTTCGAGTCTTTCGCTGGTCAAACCTAATGCTAACTGACAACAACTAAATCACGTGAATGAAACATACAGTAGATGTCGTGACTGTGGCATTCGTGACCTTTAAAGATTAACAGGTTTGCTAATACGTTTCTACAGCAGCTACAGGCCAGCAAGCCTGTTTCTGCTTGAAATTCAGGTCTCTAACTAACTTCATTAGTTTCCTCCAGTGGGTCTGATTTCTACCCTCTCACAGATAATGAAGGAGTCTGGGTAATTTGCTACTCCAGTGCTTCATATATTCTTTAAATCTGGAAAATGCTTGCCACCATGTTCCCGGAGGTCTTCTGCTACGGAGGTTGCTGTTGAAAACAATCCCACCAAATCTCTCACTGTTTTCAGATTCATTAATGGAGTCACATTCACCGCGTCGCCTCTCCTGTTTCTTATATTCATGGGACACAACCAGGTTAAGAGAGAAGTTCACATCCTGCTTTCCTGTTCACCTCAACACACCTGAACGAGCATCGCGTATGCAGGGATGCATGCTTTGTGTCAGACTGACGATGATGAAGAGAACGTGAAGTTCTCAGTTTACTGGACTTACTTATAAAAGATGATGAAGATGAGGTTTCTCAGCATGTCTCATCTCATTCTTTGCACCTCCCTCCTGGCCCCAAAGGAAGATAGTCAAAGCCAGCTGATTGGAAGAAGAATCCAAAATATTGACTCTTGTTCTACTTGTGGTTCTTATTCTCGGTCTATTAATATTCAGTCTACCAGCACAGACCTGGAAGAAGGTATTTGTGTGTGTGAGATGTTGAAGTAGTCTTGCTCATTGATTTGCACCGTTGCATTGTGTCGTACACCCGGAGATATTAAAACAATCCTCCATATAAACATAATGGAAAAATCTCAGTTGATAGATTTTTATTGTGGTAAAGCCTCTATTGTCATATAACCCAACCTGAGATGCTTCTATAATACAATTAAGTGAAAATCAATAAAGTGACATAAAACACTTTCTAGCAGCAGTCTGTGTTACTGTGTGCAGCAACCACCTGTCACAGAGCAGAAAATGTTTGTGTGTGTCAGCCTTTAAATATATGACATCATCCACATCATCCACCAACTCCGCCCTCCAATGTCTCTCTGCAGAATCCCGACAGGTATGATTGCATGACAGAGGCTGGTTCTCCGTCTCACACACACACACACACACACACACACACAGAAATGTTTCCAGTCCACTTGTCCACCTCATCAATCTCGATCTGGCTGACTGGCAGCTTGTGGGTTTGTTAATAGATTGGCCTCATTTTTCCAGATTACATGTACAAATGATGATTTGTCTGTTGTTGGTTGTTTTTTTTCTGTCACTTGTCAACTGCCAGATGTGATAATATGATAAAGTTAAAAAGTTTTAGCTTGTGCTCAACACACCTCTACTTCTTCTTACAGACGGATGTTAAAAAGGATCAAACCCATTTTAAAAACACCTCTGCTATGTTGTCGTACTGTATGGGTGTCCATAAAACATATCCTGCTGAGCTCCACTTTATTTTTTCAAAAGGGTGTATTTTGGATCACTGTTATACTTTTACCGCCTCGGCTAATAGCCCCCCTCGGTTACCATGGCAACACATAGGTAAGTGGAAAGGAGTGCTCGGTTTGCCACGCAGCACTAAGCCCGTTTCTAAAACTGTTGACCCTTTAAAACACATACACCCACCAACACGAGGAGGCTACCAAAGCCATGTATGTTTTAAACTTTCTGTGTGTGAGTGTGTTTGATGAGGAAAACAATCAATAATCCACATATAGGTTTTTATATACCGTGTGTGTGTGTGGAGTCTCTTGCAGCACATATAGACAGAAATCTTTCTTCTTCCTCCTCTTTTTATCCCAACTTCAGCATCCTCCTCTTTCGATGAATTACATTCGCTCTCCTCCCTCTCTCCCTGGTCTACTGAGTTGTCTGTCACCCTTCACATGTCCCTCTTTACCTCCCTTTCTCCTTTCATCTTCCCCTGTTTCGCCCCCTGGGCTTAGCTGTGTCTGATCTATCAGAGGCTCTAGACAGCTGTCTATTCCCTGCAGGCAGCCGTCAGAGACACTGACCATATGGGGAGGAATAGCGATCGTCCTCCGTCGGTCTCTCGTTGTTTTCCTTTTGTTGTTCGCCTTTTATTGTACGGCTGTTCCCTTTATGTTTGTTTTATTTTGTTACATGAAGTCGGTATTTTTGTGACAAAGCAACAGACTCGAGGTGTACTGAAGGATCATGAGGGAATTATATGTATCTCAGCTGTATTGTTTCACTTGTTAAACCTGTTTCTTTTGTTTTAAATTCAAAATATTTGTCTTTAAAGGGAATTGAGGCCAACAGGTATTTTTGTCTCAGGTGAAAAAAATAAAAAGAGGCAACTTTGGTGATTATGGGAAATAAAATGTCAGCTTCGGTTTGTCATTGTATTTAAATATGCCACAAAACTGGAACAGAATATGCATCGGTGCATTTCTTTAAATTTAAAGCTTTACAGATGATATCACGAGCTCTGATCAACCTCACAGTAAGTTACCTGCAGGAGCACCAAACGGCTCCCAGTTAGCCACCAGCTGGTGAACATTTAGCATTTATAGCTGCTAAAGAGCCTCATTTTACCTCCAGGAAAGAACAAAAAAAAGACTGACGGAGAGAATTAATTCATAAATTCATTCATCAGGTGGGCAGAAACAAACAAATGAATGCTAATGATGCTCCGTGTGTAAATAGACACATTAAATATTAAGAGGAAACATGCCTCAACAAATTAATGTTGATTAATGTTGCTTTCAGTTATTATTTTTCTTCCTGTATATGTTCCTGCCAAACAAATTTCTGTCAATTGTTTCACACTTTTTCCACTGATCTTTAAGTGCTGTTAACGTGGTAAAAGCAGAGAAGAAGAAAAAGAAGACAGCTATATACAAGCAATGTAGGATTTAAAATGTTATATGAGGAAGGAAAATGGACAGATGGAGCTGATATCGGGACGGTGTTGGACAATCCCTCCTTGTCAGTGTCTTTAAGCTCCATCGTCCCCCATTAATCACAGAATAAGTCATTATAGGAACCATTCAGACGGGGGTCTTATTGTATGTAACCTTTCACTTATGTCTTTTTCTCATTTCTCTCCTCAAGGTGAATCCAATTAATGGATACAGTGAAAAGATAATTAATCACAAGGCACTTATGGCAGGTATGTGACGAGTGTGAGTAATTGTACCTGTCCATTTAATTAAAATAAGGGACATAAATCTATAAATGTGTGTGTTGTAGAGGTTTTTTTGTTTTTGTGTTTGTTGTGTATGCATCTCCTCATCGCTCTTCCTCCACATCCTTCTCTCTTCCTCCCTTGCTCACCTGGTATTTGGGCGGACAGTGAATCAGACAGCTGGCTGACTGTTTGGTCTGTCTGAGCATGGTAAGCTTTTTAAAACATGTCAGTAGTGCTACTGGCAGGCGGCAGCTGCAGGGGCCATGAAGTAGCCCCCAAACCACCTACACTCATTATCAAGTCCCCCTGAAGTGGTTCATATGTTTTACTACCAGTCCAGAAGAAACATTAGAAACCAGATCAGAGTTTTAATTATACAAACATTTTCATAGGCTGCTGCTGGTTGAGCTAAAGCTTCATGAGCACTGATGCCAAAAACCCTTCAGGGAGCGCAAATGAGCTGACTGGAAACTCTGGTAAATATATGAACGGAATATAAAATGCTCATTATTTCAGCTCAACCTTGTAAACATTATTTTGATAAAAAATGAATCATAAATTCAAGGTGCATGTACATGTTTTTCCAGAGCTGATGGTGTTTAGTGTCATGAACATCTATTGTCAGTTATTGGTTTGTTTGGTTTGAAAAGGTGTCCGAACACGCAGTTGGCCAAAGGTCTGTCTCACAACTCACGAGCTTTGTTGTTTGGGTACCTCGACAGGTGGTGGCGCTCATCCCGCCACCACCTGGGACACCAGGGCACCTTAACTCTTTGAACCCTTTGGTGTTTTTCTCATTTTTAATTTCCTTTATTTATAGGCTCATAGACCCAGACCTGCCGTATATTATGAGTAGTACACGCTCCAGGAGACATTTACCACTTTTCCACCGCGTTATTCTGCTGAGTCGCTTCGTCTATTTTGGTTTTCCATCATCGTGTATAAGTATCTTGCTCTGTGCTCTCTGTAGTTTTCATTATCTCATTATCTAAAAATGAAGAAAAGCCTGAAACACCGGACGCATCTTCATTTACTCAATCAGATTCAAAACATATTTGCAGCAGCAGATCGCTGGAGCAAAATCATTTGTAAAACCTAAACTAAACCTAAAACAAACTCTTTGTGGATTTGATCCTTAATATCTGAGAATTGATTCGTCCCATCCAGATATGACAGAAAATAATATCAGATTCTGTATTTATCCGTCAATATCCAAAGTTACACTGACTTCCTTTTGTCTAACATAATAAAAACTCAATATCACTTCAGCGACGACAGCTCAGTGTGCGATGATGCAGCAGGCCGCTCTAGTCTCTCACACTCTAATCTAACTATATAATGGATGAGGCTATTTAAACTGGATGAGTCTATACACATTACATTAGTGAGATGGCTCATACGCTGTTGTTTTCAACAGCAGTCATCAATAAATACGGTCGGACAGGGACTCATTTCACTCTTATTTTGCTCAGCTGACGAAATGTTTTGGTGCATAATTTATATTGTGAATGTGATTCAACACCTGAACAAAAAAAAAGGCAGTCGTTAATACCAACAGTGTATAAATGAGAAACTGTCGGGGGCGACTTACGACAGAGTCCTCTCCAGCCGTCCTCCTGTGGAGCCGATGATTTCTCCGAGGGTGCAGAAGGTCTGGCCCAGAAAGTCCTGGTGGGGAAAGAAACAAAGAAAAAGAGAGAATTAATTCAGGTTTAAAAAACAGCCTCAAAAACACAACCAGAAGGCGCCTAAATAATGACTCGGGCACGGTGCCGTTTTTAATTTAAAACATTTCTAGGACACCGTGGTGCGTTCAGAGTTGTTCAAATTCCCACGTGTTGTTTTCAACAAGAGTTTATGAGTTCCACATTACTTTCTCAAGTGACCCACAACTATTACAAATACCATGAAACAAATGACCCTTCACATATCTGGACCGTCTGTGGGTTTAATTAACAACACTAAAGATAAAAGTGATGGAGTTAAGTTTAAGTTATTAAACTCTCATTAAAGTTTAATCTCATTTTATTAAAGTGTCGTTTTTAAATTAGATATTAGATTTAGAGTTTAATTCCACCTTTTATAAGCGTGTGTTAACTCAACTAGGACAAGTCCAGGACGTCCAGCAGGCTCATCATTAAACAGCAGAAAAGAAGCTGCACATGTCAACATGAAACACACAGAGACGACATGACACAATGAAACTCCTACACGGAGCAGGATATGTCTTCATATGTGTGGCATGAGCAGGTGTAGGTGTGTGTGTGTGTGTGTGTGTGTGTAGCTCCTGTAAATGTCCCGACACACACAGTCTGAGGTAACACACTGTCTCAAAAGTTGCTTTACCTGAGCGACTGATAAAATGCAGACAGACACAAAAATGAGGAGCAACGTTTTTTCCGGGTGTGAGCGGTCGGTGTGTGTGTGTGTGTGTGTCCTCGATGACGTGAGATGAAACGATGAGAGAAACAAAAAAACACAATGATGTGAATATTATAGAAATAAAGGATGAAATGAATAAAGAACGACTCACCTTCTGCTCTCCACAATGATTCGATATTTTTAAGAAGAAAAAAAAAACTTTGTCAAATAAAGGATTTATTGTATATTTAATTATGGTTTTATTCTTACTCAATCTGCTGTAATTCACTGTAAATTAGCTTAATTTGAGTTTGACATAATCTACTTACGTGTTTGGAAATGTTGCAGCTTCTGGAGTCCACGTTGTACCTGTGAGAAACATACAGGTGAAGCACAGATTTCACTATTAATCATCATATTATCTGACCATAACTCTATGGAGAAATTAAAAACTAAAAGCAAAACTTTTATATCTGCACAGAAAATAATCTACTTTGAATCAAACCGATCACCAGACATAAATGAATATAAACTCTGGGAAGCAATGAAGCATATTTGAGAGGTCAGGTCATATTTTATTTATGAATAGAAAGAGATTTATTCTTTAATAGCTGTCGACCAGAAGCATCTGATATTATGAACATGTAGAGTTTAGCCAGCAGATTAATACAGCAGACGAGATTAATTAATGACTCATTTGTGCAGTTTTACTGGGATCTTCATGTGTCAAATGCTGAATATGATGATCTAATAGAAGAGTTTCTTCATGATCTGGAAATACCAACTTTTGACCCGTCTGCTGTTTTTATCCTCTTAGATATCCTGTGTAAAGTTATGTGATCAACTAATTCTCTCTTCAGAAGATGCTGAACACTTCCTGTAATGTAATTTTTTATTTTATTTATAAAAAAGTGACTTTATATTTGGATATATAGAAAAAAAAAAAAAGCTCTGAGGTCAGAACACAAATGCAGCTGACCTACAAACCTCAATGAACGATTAAATCACATTTCTGTGCCTCGATGAAAGCTTCGGAGGCTTGTAGGTGATCTTTCATGTAGCTATTGATTAATGATACCTGTTACTGTGAGGCTCATATACTCAGTGGAAGTAGCAAGCGGCCTTCATAAGTGGACGTTTTTAAAATATCTCCTTTCATGATTAGAAATCCAACAGTCTAATTTTAGCAATGATTGGCCTGTTGATTTTTCCTAATGAACCAAATGAGCTTTCACACTACTGCAGGACCTGCAGAGAGAGAAATTATTCAAATGTAATCAAAGACACTCTGAATCCAAGTATTCACGCAGCAGGATGTATCCTTAAACAGCTTTTATTCAAAGTTTTTATTCAGGAAAAAACAGGTGAATGAAATGCTGTCAGAATACTTACACGTCAAACCGCAGATTTTGTTTTTCTTCAAAGAAGAAATCCAGGACAAACTTCCTGACAAAGTCTGGATTTCGAGTGTTATCGATTACTTCTGTCCGGCCGAACTGCAAAAAACAGAAAGACAGAAATAAAAGCACCGATTCAAGAGTCAATACGTCTGATTAAACTCGTATACAGACAGAGAAAGGAGCACATAAAATGCATGAGATACAGCAGCAATATTACTGTGATAACATTTAATACATGATAAGAATTCATAAATACAAACACGAACACGCTGTGTCACACTCAGCTTCAATGTGCTTTCTGCTAAATCTTGTGTCTCTAGAGAAATCTGAATGCTACATTAGAGCCACATTAGATCCAGCACTCGACCCTGCACAGGCACAGAGGCCCGGTCCCAGCGTCCCTCCTGGGCCGGGCCGTTTCTCCATCTCCCTGACAATCACACCTCTAATCCCCCAGTGGACTGCCAGCCTTGCCTCTGTGGCCTGGCCCGACAGCACCGTGTAATGAGCTATTGATCTTGACGCCGCCTCACTGCAGCCTCGATACCTCGACTCATGTCTTTAGTGCCCAGTGCACATAATCCGTGCTATCAACTGCATCCCCAGCCTATCCATTACCACGGCCTCGCAAGGGAGTGTGTTGGACTTCAGAACTTACCTGCTGTATTGACCCGAAGGGAAAATCCCATGATATTCCCCTGTAGTGTTTCTATTTTCGGGGCCTTTGGTTAATAATCTCACTCAGGCGTGATTGGTTAATAGCTGCTACTGGGTGACGGTTAGTGAACTGTTACTGGAGAAGATGTTTTTTGTCCTTGTAGAGTAAAAAAGGCTCCGTATGTAAGAATATTAAATGAATGTTTGATGTTTGAAACATTTATTCAGGCTCCAAAATGCACAAAACAACAAAATACTGTTAAAAATAACACAAAAGAAGGATTTGTACTTACATTTATAGATTTGCATTCTACAATCGTTGCATTAGATGAAAGCATTTTGAGATGTGCGTTTATATAACGTTATTATTAGAGGTCCTAGTTTAATATTTATTGAGCCTGTTGTATGTTTGTATGTGTGGTGGAGCTTATACAAACTCCACACGACGGCTGTCAACAAATATTCTATATAATCGAATTGTAAAAAAACAAACAGACGTTCAACTGTGAAAATGAATATTCATAAAACACACCTGAACACAGCTGGAACAGAAGCAAATAATTAAAGACCGCAGCAACGGGAATCGAACCGCAGCTACACCCTTAACCATTATAAAGTATGATATTTACATATTTATATGTTTGCTTGTATGAAATGTAATTTCACCGTCGAAGGAAACATGGTGCCAAAAGCAAAGAGAGGATTTGTCATTTTTTCCATTCAAGCACAATTATCCGCCGGTGGCGTGGATACGTGAACGGCTGACTGTGGGATGTTTACTCTGCTGATTGCAGTGCAGTTCATGTCGTGTTTTTTGATTAAGCCCTGCCACATGGAATAAAAAGGTGTGAGGCGTCTTAACGTGGGAGGATCAGCTGCGGCGAAGCCCTCGCAGACGCATCGCTGTCGAATTTGAATGTGCAAAATTGGTGTAAATACGTCAACTAGTGACACACTGTCGTAGTCAAATTAGATGAGGTCAAATAAGGCTGAGAGATGACACAGAAGTGTGTTTGTGGGACGTGAGAGGAAGGTCACATGACCCTGCGTTAAAGGAATCCACATCGTAATAAGTGTCTTGCATCAGGGACGAGTCAAGTTGATATGTAGAATTCATACAAATACACACATAGATATTTAATATTGACATTGGAGAACAAAAAGGGTGTTGAACTCACCTCCCTCCACTCTTTGGTTCCCACACCCTGCAAATACAACACGACCACTGGAGAAGAAGAAGAAGAAGAAGGAGAAGAAGAAGAAGAAGAAGAAGATCAGGAAGTGTGACGAAAAGGGAAAGAAAGGTTTTAAGGAATAAGACTTCTCAGGTCAGCTAATAAGACTTAGAAGTATTTCATCTACATTGAACACATACAAGGCAACACTGGAGTACTATTAAACTACAGTATAATGGAAATGCCCTCACTGGTATACCTGCATAACAGTTTAGACGTAATCAATATCTCCATTCTCTGCCTGGCAGTTATCCTGTCATCAACCTTAAGCCAGACTTTCTCCCTGCTATCAATATCCAGAATTACAAAAAGTCAAAAGGTATTAAAATGAAACATATGGCATTGAGTTTACGTGACACTGTGAGCTGCCATCGTATGTCAGTCTGTCCAATATCTATAATATCTAAATATCTCTACAACCTTTGAAGTGATTGTCATGAATATTTGAGTCACAGTGGTTCAGAGTAAAACTGCATCACAACTGCTAAAGATATGAACTTTGGACCTTTAATGTATCTAGTTTGATGTCCTTTACATGGAGCATTAACCTTTAAAGAGCTGTCAGCATAATAATAATAATAAATAATGCCCTGCTTATGGTTTCTTCCCCAAATATTACGTTTGTATTCTGAGTAAAAACGCTGCAGGCAGAGGCAACCCCAATTATAACCTGCACATGTGTCATGTTCTAACGTTTGGATTAAATACACTACGTGCATGCATAAGCTAACAAACACCCACTAAATGCTCTTATGGGATGTAACTTCAGACTGTCTGGACCAGCAGACAATTAAAACCACATTTTCCCTCCTAATGAGCAATTAACAGAGGGGAGACAACAGGGAAAGGACAGCAGGCACGGCGTCTTCAGAGGAACACAATCTTTTCTTTTCACATCGTTAGCCATATTGCAATAATACGAGAATACAGTGTTCAGAATCACAAGTTATTAATTCTGTTAATGATCTTCAATTAAATGACAAAATATTAAACAATGAAGGCGAACGGACTGCAGGGTTTGGATCCAGTTGTCTTCACCAACGACTGAAAGACAGAAAGCTTCAGTCTTTATCTGATGACAGAACTGCAGCCTGATAGTGAGCTCAGACTAATCCGCATCGGTGCTACATCGATGTTGGCCGTGTCCGAAGATCCTGACTGATTGCATGCTCTATGAAAAGCGACTGAGAAAGGAAAGAGCCCATCTGGTCAGCCACGGAGCGGCCAAATCACTCCCTACTGCAACTCCTGACAATAGTCTGGCTGCAGGACGGGTACCCAGGTGAGTCTGAACATGAATGAATCGGACATGAGCACAAATCATATTAAGTTCTCACACGGATCCTCAGATTAGCAGTATGTAGTAAAAGGGAGTGAACAAAGTCTGCACATACATGCATGTTTCCACATCTAACATAGATCATAGTAATCTTCATTCCCTTTCAATAATTAAGATTCTGTCCCATCAGTGTAACTGAAAAAGACAGAGTGTGCTTTACTAACGCCAGGTGAAATGGGGATTTCTTGCTGCCTGCTTCTTGGATTTGTGCTGCAGGGAAATAAAGTCAGAGCTGCTGGCTGTGAGGTGGGAGTGATGGAAAGGGAGGACTGAAAGAGGATGTTATATAAAAAGGTGAAAGAAGAATGATAGAGAGGTAGAAAAGAGGGGCATGGAAGTAACAGCAAAGAAGAGTCGAAGGAAACGAGATGGATAGATGAGCAGAGTAGAAATCCAGAAGTAGCAGTAGCTTTTAATGTCTTGGCTGTCAGAAATACCTCTCACACAACGATTTAGGTGAGTCAGAGTGGCCACACACCCCTGCTAATCTATTGACGAGAGAAGGAATAAGCTAAGAGAGACCAAAACCTTTTGAGGCCAATTCTTGAACCTTAGTGGACCAGCTATGACAAAACTGCACAGCTTGAAGCAGATATGAGGAGATACTCTGTGCCAGGAAGGAGTTTACTGTGATTTTCTGTGAAAAGCCGGTCTTGTCAGCCTAAATCCCAACACAGAGCATTTCTCCTGATTCTCAAAAATCATGTCCTGCTGTTAGATGTAGATGTTTCAAACACAAACCGGCATTGCTGAAAACAACTTCAGCTGTAGCTGAAAGTGATGCTGATGAGGGTGGTGGCGCTGGATAGAGAAGCTGCAGGTTGTAAGAAGCAAAACAGTGAGATGAAGAAGCTGAAACGATCCGTAGAAACTGCAATTAACCTAGCTTAGCATAAAGACTGCAAGTAAGGGGAAACAACTAGCCTCTAGCTAGCTCTCTGCACATTTCAAAAACATGTTTTACTGCATTTCTAACTGGGTTTTCACAACAAAATTTCAACATTGTGCAAGTCTAAGCTATTGTTTCCAATAGAAAAAAGGCTGTGCAGGCCTTCAAGTCATAGTCACTGTGTTTATTTTTCCGCCAGGTGTTGCTACCAAAGTTAAACTAAATTAAACTTTGACCTTTGAGTCACTGGACTTCACAAGTAGCGAGAGATGCAGAAACTATGACTGTGATAACTATACTGTAGAGAAGAATGGTGTAAAAGTTAATTTTTCTTGCACGTTTGGTCGCCCAGCAGTAACGTGATCATTGCACCAGACTGTTGTGTTGAAGAAAGAGCTGAACAACGATGCAAAGCTCTCAGTTTACCAGTTGATCTGCGTTCCAACCATCAGGTAGTGACTTCGAATAATAATATTAGCAATCAAAATAAGTTGAGGAGCTCGAAAGGAGTCAGCTGAGTACACTTTGGGATCCCCCTGAAGGAGCTGGAGGGCGTCTCCAGGGTGAAGGATGTCTGGATGGACGGATGATGAAATGATGGATGACTGTAAAGCTTTTTATTAACTGTGAAGTTGTGTCTGTTTGTTCAATCTGTACATAAACACAAACGTACGTGTAGCAACTATTTCTTGAAACTACTTTCAGTCTTTATGCTTTCGGCTTCACTTTCTTATTTAACCCACACATGATGAAAATATTTATCATCGTTTGGGCTTTAAAACCTCATAAAGCTCAACGATAAACTTGGTTTAAAATACTATAAAAAAAACATAATCCATAATATTATTGTGATGTGGACACATTTCTGACCTAAAATTAGATTTTTTTTAATTAATGTGACTATTAGATGCAGTGAGTGTGAACGTCTGAATCAACGGGGGCTTTCTTCTGATCTCATTAGGAGACCTCGGGGGTAATTAGAGACCAGTGACCTTTTTTTTAGCTGCTATGACTCAGGTCTCACCTTTACTCACCTCCACCACTGAGCCTTTATTGAATTATAAGTGACCCGTCCATGGAAGTGGAACTTGTCAAATCGATGTGTCTCCAGTAGATGAGGATATTTATAAGCTAAGATACATATTTATGGTGTTCACAGCATTGGAGAGACTGTGTAGTGAGTACTATGTGAGTACTATGTGAGTACTATGTGAGTACTATGTGAGTACTATGTGTCTCTACTAGAAGATTTTAATGCATGTCAATGAAAACTGTACCAGCAAATGATGTTACATAAGAGAAGTGGGATGTTTCATATGGGAGCCTGACAGCAGTTTAGATGGAGCCAGATACATCTTTAAGGAGTGTGTAACTTCAGGAGCAGCTCAAGAAATTACCTCAACTTTAATGATCTGGCGTCATCATTCATTTTCTAAGTAATTTAGAGCTGAAATTGCACCTTTTAAAGTGCAGAAGAGTCACTTCAGCAACAGAAAAGCTGTGCCAAAGACAGAAGGAAGTACAGCCACAGTTATTGGTAATGATCTATCGCATGAATCCCATTATTTTTATCATAAAGATGCGTTTGTCTCTGACCAAATGACATAACTTCATCTCCTCAGGGATTCATAGCTACTGCAGTTCAAACAGAGAGGGATTTTACTCGCTTGGGGAAATATATGAAAGCCATTTATATCCGTCCAAGGGCAGCGTCAGCGTGGTTGAGGTCACACATGACTGGAATATGTTAAAACCCAGTCAAGACAAGACTGAATGAGACCGTGCGACAGGTCGCCGCGGTTACCCAAACGACTAACAGCAACGCAGAGCATCGTATATGAAAGAAGTGACACACTGACAGTATAAATTGGTACACAGCCATGCATGAATACGTTCCTAAAGGGCATAACTTTGATCAACTAGTGATGGATGGATTTGATTATTGTGCAACAAATTGATGTTGTTAGCCGAGTCCAGGAAGGTTTTAAAATTAAAATCTTCTTACTGTTGAAATATCATTTCAGTCATTTCAGTGGAGTCTGTTGAAACATAAATTAGCCTAAAAAAAGGTAAAAACTCAAAGAAAATAAAACGTGATTCTTAACAGTAAGGTAAATGAACATTTCCTGCACTTGTGAATGACAAAAATCCACAACATCACATGTTTGGTATGAAAAAATGTCTGGCACTTTTATTGTTAAATGCTCCACTATGTTCACTAGCCAGTTGTTAACTTTGCTATTTGATGCTGGTTTAATAAAAACAGTGAGACTGAATCAAAGGTCCAGAAAACTCAAAAGAGTCTAAAACGTGCCTTAAAGACGAGGAGAAATGCTGCATTATTGCTACATTTCCATGCGCATTAAAGTAAATAAAATAACATTAAGTCATCAGCATAAATGTTGATCACGTTGATCACTCGTGCATGTGTGTCTTTGTGCTCAAGATACAAACATAGCAGGGTCTCACGCATGCAAACACGGCTCCTAAGTGTTCAAAAAACTGCACAAGGTACCATTGAGAAAAGTAAAAACAACTGGACGCTTCTTGTTTGCAGCACAAAGCTGAAAATATGTTGCATGTAACATTAAAATCTTATAATTCTAGTCCATGTAAAATCTTTTTAAAATTACTCTTTACAAGCCGGCTTGCTAGTTCCTCACCACAGATGGAAATGTGCATTTATTTCAAGCGTGGGCAGTTGCACAGAGGCATCAGATAATTTGATGGCAGAGTAACACAAAGTCAAATTTAATTTAGGCACAGGCAAAGTGATACAACATCCCCAAGGACAAACTCTGTATCATCAGTAAATTAGATAAGTGGCAGACCCTCGGAGGCTTGCTTTGGTATCTTACACACATTCTTACACGGGCAACAGAATATGTTAGCGGGGTTGAGGATAAAAAAAAACACTGAAAGCGCAGGAGAAATTGCTTTCTTGAGGAAAATCGAATCAGGGACAATGTCTGCTAAAAGCTCCGACTACCTCAGACGTTAGAAAGAAAACCGTGTTCAATACTGCACTGAAATAAGAGTGAATATCTCTAATTGGATCATCTGATATGAAGCAGCATCAAAGTGCAGAAGCCTTTTATGTTTCACGTCATGTGTTTCCATGTTTCATGTAACTTTGATGATCGTATGCACTCAGGATCAGAGGCTGTTTGACTTCATCTACAGTATCCTACATCCAGCTTCATAAAGACGTTAGACTGAATATTTTAAAAACGGATGCAGAGTTTCAAGGAATCATCTGTAGTGACTCAATGATGTAAAAAAAGAAAAAAAATACATATAATATAAATTAAATGTAAAAATATAGAAAAGCCACTTTCATGCTACCAAGCTATATGAAGGCCAGTAGATGTTATGGAAAATTTAAAGGTTGATACACACAAAACTTTAGCGCTATCTAACAATTTCTTTCATTAATTAATCTGTTGATTGATTTTTTATTATTATTTAACTATTACTTAAGAAAGAAAACCAGCTGTAGTGTCTCTTTGACACTTTGAAGGAAAACATCCCCCTTTTTGATCCTTGTTCCTACATGAATGAGCTTCACTGTGCACACGGACGTATATGCAAAATCTGATTTTAACGGACAGGATTATGACATCACCAATCGTGGTCCAATATTGACCTGAAGCCTCTAGTGCACATAAAGCAGGAAACATCTCGCATCTAACAGTCAAGCAACTTTTGAAATAAATAATATTTGCATATTTATAGATTCTGTTGTGATTTAAGGGAGAAGTAGCAGATGCCAAAACAGATTCAAATACTAGAGAATCACACACAAAGTGAGTCTGTTGCTGGATTTACAGTCCTGGTGTTGCACCTGTCGGCACACTTTCGCCTTCTGGGACACTTGAATAGAAAAGAGCCATTTGTGAACGTTATTAGTAACACCTGCGCCTCCCTTATGACATGTTGAACTGTCTGCTGTGAAAAAGAAACATAACGCAACCCAGTTTTTACTATCCCGAACTATGATCTACATCACAGGCAGGAAAACAACAGTAAAACACATTTTATAGACGTGAAACGCATCACTCTGCATGTTTACAGCTGTCAGTGATGACGATTAGTGAGTCCAAATTCTCCCCATCGAGTTAAATATTAACGT
Organism: Pampus argenteus; assembly: GCA_036937835.1. Taxonomy (NCBI): domain Eukaryota; kingdom Metazoa; phylum Chordata; class Actinopteri; order Scombriformes; family Stromateidae; genus Pampus; species Pampus argenteus. Next base: position 2,013,187 of record CM072864.1, on the reverse strand, counting down.
CTTTAACGTGTCTCGATCAATCTCGCCACATTGTTAATGACTTCCTTCCTGTTATAACCGGTGGTCACATTACAGCCGTCGTATAACAGCTTCGCCTGGATGCAAACCGCAGGGAGCAGCTGTGACTGGATATCAGTTAACTTATGAAAACACCTGTGAACACGTGCATTCAGGTGTCATAATAACACGTTGGTAAGTTATGTAATGGACTGAGAGTTACACAGGAGGCTGTCGGTCATTCCAGCTTCTATTTGAGTCGACTTACGGGATCATTTTTATTCACGTAACTTAAAAAAATGCATTTGGCTGCATTGGTGAAGCTTCAGTTATTGCATAGAGAAGACATAGAGAGACTGTATATAAATATGGACGACATGACAGCTCCCCAGAAGTGAAGCCAAAACATCTGGATCGCCCCCTGGTGGCTGGCTGCAGTACCGGTCATACATCCTGCTGCCTCCATGTTAGCGGATGGCTCATAACCGAACGTCTAATCAATTTTTCCAAAAGACATTTTAGGTCGTTTTTATTGCTGTGATGTTTGTTGTTGTTGAGTGATGACTTGATGTGATGGCGTAAACAAAGCTTTTTTATGTGCATATTTAATTTTACTTTTTAATATGTTTTCTTTGTTCTTTTCAACATCCAACCAACTCATCAACATCTACTTCACAAATATGTGAATACTGCAGAGCTACAGACCTCAAACTTTAGAAAATTTAGCTGCAGATCAAATTGTAATTTTTTTTTTTATATTTGTGTTTGTTTTCCTTTTTGTATAATTATGATGTTACTTAAGCAACAATAGTAGTGTCTTTCCTAATTACCTCTTCCAGCTATACGGAGCACGGTTCATCACATCTGCTCACGTTGAACTTCTGTCTGTCTGTTCTAGTTGGAGCCCAGTAGCTCCTCAAGCTGCCCTCACATCTGTGGCCAGTCATAGACATTATCACCGAGCCCCAAGACCTGTCTGAGTAGGAATTCAGACAGCTGTGGTCTCCAGCTGTGATTTGTGTACCTCATTTGGTTCTTGTAACTTTTGTCTAAGTAAGATTTGCACCACAGGCTCTAAAAATAACCAAACTGCTAAATTAATAAGCAGATAAAAGAAGAATCTGAAGCTTTGGGAAGGAACAAGATCGCCAGGTGTGATGAAGACGCTCCTCGTATATTTCTTATAGTGACAAATGCAACCAGTCATCATTAATTATTTCACAATTATTATCATTAATCGCCTTGTCAGCCACAGTTTTTACTCAGGAATTGTAATATATAATCAAATGTAAAACATAATATAATATAAAGGTAGATTTTATTCCTTATAACAATATATATACCTGCATCATTCTGGGTTTTGTTTCATGTTTCTCTGTCGCTCTTCGTCTGTCTTTTAATTACATTCCTCTGTGTCTTATTTTATTCCATTATTTTCCTGACTGGGTCCATAAATCAATATTTTATTTTCCTTCATGTTGTGAGTTATAGAAACATCTAGTCATCTCTTCAGAACAACGTTTGAAGTATTTAAAATAAAATCATACCGTCGCCACTCACAGTTCTTGATTCTGATTGGCTGCCAGGTGTGGAGTGATTTGTACCTATAATGACTGAGCCAGTAAACGTTGGGTAAAGAGGTGGAGGGCTGTTTTTCTGTCTTCCAGCGTCCTCTGTCCTCCTTCACTTCATTCTCTACTAACTGATACTGAATCTGAGCATAACTCACAGCTTGACTTTCTTTAACCTTGACTTTTCAGTCCCTTTCTTAGCCTCTGCTCCTCCCCTCACTTCTGTGTTTCATCAGCAGCGTTGTCACCCATTGATAGCTCCGACCTTCTGGGTTATTTATCAATGCAGGAGACAAGAGTAGGACGCCGTTCATTACATCTTAATGCTTTTCTTGGTGTCAGGATGAACTACTAATACCAGTGTAAAATAAAGACAGAATACAAATCCCTGTTTTCTAAAATGTCAACTGTAAATAGATGAATATACAATACATATATTGATCAGAGACACTGAAGACTTGAAACATACCAGGATCTGATTTGGAGAAAGTGTCCACGTCCAGGAGACTCCTGTGGAAACAGCAGAAGTGCAGGTTAAATGGATCCTTTCTGTTGCTGTGTTTTTTTTTTTTGTGTTTTATTCTTTTATCTAATGAGCATTTATATATAAAAAAAAAACTAAATCTCAGCTAAACCCTGAAGTTCAGTCACAGAGTCTCTAAAATCTATTTTATGAAAACACTTTCTGTCAAAATCCGACAGTAACACAAATAAAATACTTACTTCACACTTAAAGCAACATACTGGTTATTTGATTTTGAATTTTGCCGTTATTTTGTTGTAATGTGTTGTGATCAGTTTTAAATTTATAGTAGCATCACTTCAAATGTGATAATATATGATAATATATATGTATATATAGTCACCCTGTTAAAATAAGTAATTTAATTCTCTCATATTCCATGTTTGACTGACCTCTTGTTAAAACTGTTTTGATTAAAATTGTTATTAAATATAACATATATTCAACAAATGGTTCAGTTATTATGTTTCCTGAAAGTGTCGACATGTAAATTTGCCTCATTATTGTTAGAAATGATGCATCAAAACTTCATCTGATGCATTCTTCAAAGCGAAATCCAAATAATATTTTGGTTTGTTGCTAAATTTGGTTTGAAAGCTTTAAAAACTCCTTCTGACTGTTTGTGTGTGAAACTCACGTCGTGTGTGTGCAGTGAGTAAAACTTATTTGCTGAATCTGTTTCTGAGATTCAGAAACTAGTTTAAATTTAGTTTTGGGACATTTTGGGAAATGAGTTTATTTGACTCATGTAGCAACCAGCAAGAAAACACACACATACGCTGAAAGTCAATAACTGTTCATTTAATTGATTATGTAACCAGACAATCATCTGATAATTCAATGGTGCAGAAAATCCGCACATCTATTACACAATATTAACTTTAATATATAAATATTTAAATATTACGTAATTTTGAATCTTTGAACATGCAAACACCTTCATCTTCTATTCACTCCCCTCAAGGTGTGTGTGTGTGTGTGTGTGTGGGGGGGGGGGGGGGGGGGGGGGGGGGGGGGCTGTACAGGAGCAACAGCCATTCATTATTCAGGAACTGATTGAAAAGACAGTTAGCACACAGCCTGGCAGGCTGGCTGGCAGTCTGAGCCCCCCCCGCACAGCCAGCCAGCCAGCCGGTAAGCAGAGCAGTCAACCATTCAGCCTGCCAGCAATAAGATTCAATAAGATTCAGCTGCTTTGTTTCAGATGGTTGATTTAAAACATAAAAAAACAATATTAACTGTGGATTTATTGTTTGGGTTCATAATCATAAAAATCATAAAGAATATTTAAAAGACACTTTGATGCATATTGGAGGCATCTGATGGGATTAACCATTTACCTGCCAGCTCCATCACACAGCCAGAGGTCACATCAGAGAATAACCTGAGCTCACCTGATTCACTTTGACGCTGCCTGAATGTTAAACGTGAATTTCCTTCAGCTTACCTGCAGGATACGGTAACTTCTATTTTAGTTGCAGGGACTCTGGTGTTGAGAGGATCAAATTCCCCTATTGATGCCATCATCTCGACCTCCGACGCTGATGTTCATCCGCAAATAATAAAAGATCTGATCAGTCACTGCGGGGTCGTGATTGCGGTAAATCCATTAATCCGTTTCTTGGTTTTTGCGTCTGTAGCAGCGGAGGAAGGAGAGAAAGAGACCGAGAGAGAGAGACCGAGAGAGGAGGAGGCGGAGAAAGTTGTGGAGCAGATTTAAACTTCATTCAGCCTTCATGCGTTCACGGTGTGAGGAGGAGGAGGAGGAAGAAGAGGAGGAGGGGGAGGAGGAGGAGGAGAGCCCAGCCAACCGGTGGCAACAACACGGTGCTCCTCTCTCTCTCTCTCTCTCTCTCCCTCTGTGTGTGTTCACATGTGGTCACCTGTTACTTATTAACTGTTAATCAATATCTTCATAGGCTTAAAATTAGCAGATGATAGTCATTGATGAACCCTGTCTCTGGCTCCTCTCTGCCTCACGTGACATTTCTGTCCTTGTGTGTCAAAATGTAATGACGGATATTGATCATCTCCTGGTGTGTGACACCAATAGATAAGCAAATCATTAGTTTTGTTCTTTTAAAATCAGATCAGGATATATATATATATCTTTTTTTTTTCTTTCTGTCATTGGTTATTAGAGGTAATTACACCAAAATGTCACTGAAGGTAAAATGAAAATGTGTAACGAGTTGTGAACAATGTGAGCCAGTGTTTGAATGAAACTAGTAAAAAAAATAATAAAGCTCAGTGAAGAATAAAATCAGACAAGGTGTGAAGGGTTTCTGGAGGTGGAAATATCTGGACTCAGTTATTTAATAAACTTTCTGTTAGAAATAATAAGATAAATAAATCAAAAACATCATGTGTAAAACAGGCCGTACCGACAGTTTCAGACAGTTGATTTTAATGTTCAGGGTTCAGTCGTAATGAGCTGCTCTATATGAAAAGTATCATGAGGTTTGTTGTGTTTTGGTGCTGTGGGGTTCCACAGGGATCTGCCCGAGGCCCCTGAACAGTTTGATCCGGCTATGGTAACAAACAGGAAACACCAGCACCCATCCAAATTTAGTTCCCCTTTAACGTTTTACCACTGAAGCCATGACTGTACGGTTACATCATATCGTGTGTAACATCTTCACTGGAGCAGCTAATCAATCAAACACCCGCGGTCAATTATCTTAGCAGAAGAAGCAACCTGTCATCTTCTAAATCCGGAAGGGCTACTCAATAATTTTCCATTAGTCGTCTCTCCTCTTTAAATCCTCCCACTGCGAACTGCTCTGAGCTTCTGTGAAAAATAGCTGCATATTTAAGAGTTTTGAGATCTTCGTGGATTAAATAAAAGGAAGGACGAGTGTGTAAAGAAACAAAAAAAAAGACAGTTTAGTCTGAGATTAAAGGGTTTAATTAAAAGGCTGTCAGAGACTGTGGTGTAAAACATACAGTACAGGGCTAATCATGGTTCAGAGGTAAGTGTGACTGTTTCACTTCTCCTGTAGCCTGGTCACACACCAATAATGACAAATAGAAGTGATTCCCAGCTGTGTGTCCGTGTGTGTGTGTGTGTGTGTGTGTCCGTGTGTGGCTGCTCATCCACTCAATGCTGCAGCTAATCACACAGAAACTGAGACAGACGTATTTCATGTCCTGAAGAAGAGAAGCGAGAGACAAGCAAAAAGGAGATTTTGACGTCCAATGATAAAGTAGTGTGTGTGTGTGTGTGTGTGTGTGTGTGTGTGTTTGTGTGTGTGTGGATTGGCAGGTAATTATCCATCGAGGAGAAATCCTGTTTAGTTTCCATTTCACTGTGCAGAATCAAGCAGGTTTCTGAAGACTTCCAGCAAATAAAAAAAAAGTTGATGTTCTTCAGGATGTTTACTTTCTGCATTTTCCATCTTTCCATCTTCTACATCTGCTGCTCCGTCTGAGGTCATTATGCTCCGAACCGTCAGAAGACAGGAAGTGTAAACCACTGAACAGCTGCTTATAATATCTGACTTCTGTGGAGTATAGTGTATATATTAAGACATATAGAAATACTTGAACAATAACTTGTGATCTGTAATGTGACGTAATCTGACATGGTTTCATTTCAATAAATGTTCAAATGATCCAATATTTCAGCAAAAATCAAAGATTAGAGAAAAAGTCCAAAAGCTGAAAACAGATTTGTGTATCAGAACTTTGTTTCTTCTTCTTTCCTCTCCCATTAATCATCTCACGACCCCTCAGATTTATCTGGTGACCCTTTGGAGGGCCCCGACCCCTAGGTTGGGAACCACTGGACTAAACTAGCTAACTGTATATAAAGTAGTTGAAACTAGCTCCACCTCCAGCAGCTACAACAGTAACATGCTGCTCTAACACTGATGCTTCAGTATTAATAATATAATGATGTCATATATAATAATATATCAGTCACTACTGATACTGCAGTACTTTAACTACATCAAGATCACTATACTTATGTACTGTTACTGCAGTACTTTAACTACATCAAGATCACTATACTTATGTACTGTTACTGCAGTACTTTAACTACATCAAGATCACAATACTTATGTACTGTTACTGCAGTACTTTAACTACATCAAGATCACTATACTTATGTACTGTTACTGCAGTACTTTAACTACATCAAGATCACTATACTTATGTACTGTTACTGCAGTACTTTAACTACATCAAGATCACTATACTTATGTACTGTTACTGCAGTACTTTAACTACATCAAGATCACAGTACTTATGTACTGATACTGCAGTACTTTAACTACATCAAGATCACTATACTTATGTACTGTTACTGCAGTACTTTAACTACATCAAGATCACTATACTTATGTACTGTTACTGCAGTACTTTAACTACATCAAGATCACAGTACTTATGTACTGTTACTGCAGTACTTTAACTACATCAAGATCACTATACTTATGTACTGTTACTGCAGTACTTTAACTACATCAAGATCACTATACTTATGTACTGTTACTGCAGTACTTTAACTACTTTAAGATCACTATACTTATACTACTTAGAAGGATTTGCATGCATTTTACTTGTAATGGAGTATTTTTACACTACTATATTAGTACTTATTTCAATAAAGGATCTGAATACTTTGGTCTTTGGTGGTATATGTACTTCTATGGTGTTTTTCTATATCTATATACAATTGGAGATGTGTGGAACAATAATTATGCAGTACAGAATATAATGTAATTCATAGATGATTTCAGTGTTTTATGCAGACCTACTTATATCATTCTGGGAATATTGGAAATCGTGTTGAACGCGGCGCATCTCATTTCTGCTTCATTCACAATTCTCTCTGATTAGGATGTGATAAGCCAGTCTGAGTGTGCTAAATTAGATGCTTCATGGTTTAAACGTACATATCTACCCACAAACACACACAAAGACATGCTGATTATAGCAAAGCCGGCACCGACGCATAATACATGACTGTTTGACTCTAGTTTATGTAGAAGTGATGAAGGTAGGAAGGAAGTTAAAAGTCCCAGAGTGCAGTTTTATTTGCAGAAATGTTTTTAGATGAATAAACCGGCCTCTGTTTTAGTTGTGTCTGTGTTCTTCTGAGTGTGTCTCGATGTTCCGAACTTCCAGCTCAAATCACAGTTCGAGATGCCTTTGATGATGTGACAGCATATTTGATTGGCTGCTGGTCCAGCCTGTGATGAGCTGGACCAGCGTTGTGCAGCAACAGCTTTATTAAACGCTGACAGTGTGAACATCAACACTGTGCCAGAGTGTGTATCAGTCAACATTTACCAGATTTAACTTCAGAGTGTTTGGACCAACTGTCTCCGAGTGCAGGGAGGCAACCAATCAACACCAAAAACTGTTAATGTCACAGTGCTCAGTGCTTCTACTCTGAAAATATGTTAATATGAAAATATAAAGGCTGAGCTGTGAAAATAATTACTGCATGTGCAATTTTAAATATCAAAAGGAAAAAGGTGCATTGAAATGAAACTCAGGTTTATGAAGCAGCTTTGAGGAAATGCTCCCCTCTAGTGTTCAATTGACAGCATTGCAACTAAAACACTGGCATTTTAAATATTCTGTCAATACATTGATGTGCATCTTCCTCATATTGAAGTGTTTATATTCATGTCTCAGTTAAAATACATGTTTTATCCAGATCCTGGATGTATTCGTGCTCTGCTTTATTCATTTTCTGGGGTGATTTGTGACCTGCTCAGAGGGATTTCAGATTTCATCTAAAATAAAATAGTGTATTTGCACACACAGATGAAAACATTCATGCAGACGTCTTCCTGTTTCCCTCTTCTTCTTTGTCTCGTTCATGTAAATGTGTTGTTGTCCAGACACCATCATCATATTTTCATATTTTTATTTGCCTGTATCTTAAATATTATGTTAATCTGAAGGCTGAAATGATTCTTTGTGATATTGTTTATGTATCTTTCCATTTTCCTTCTCGCGTCTATATGTGACTTCTTCTTCTTCTTCTTGTTTAATGTGTGTATCTGTGAATCTATGTAGCCTATAATCTTCTATTATTAGTTATTCTTTCAGATAACTACATTTGCTTCCGTCCATATAAAAACATTTATCATCATTTTAACTGATGATGTTCGATACTTTTGTTTTTGATCCTAAGCCTCATTATTGTGTCACAGACTTCCATTTATGACCAACAACCATTAAAACTCCATCGTCAAGCTGCACTGTTGCACTGGATGACATGTTGTTTTACTACCAGGAACACAAGCACTGATGTTTGTTTTTAGTCAATTCAACAAACGCCAGCCTGCAGCTATAAATACTCACTGGTGCATATTAATCCACGGCTGAAAATAGTCCCTCAGCAATGCACGATTTACATCTGTTGGTCTAACATTTAGCATTTTATCTTCTGTTACTACTTATACTAAAAAGTATAATTGTCATGTTAAAATCCTTTAAATGGCATCGACTTCATTAAAACATCCAGCGTCGATGAAAACAACATTTCATTCAGACGATGGACACAACATGTCTCCTGCTTCACTGTGAAGTCTCTGGATGTTGAATATTGGACCAGAATTGATCCTGCTTGTAGGTCACTTAAAATCACATTTTCAATAAGCACAGATGAACGTGAAAACATAAAGAAAACATGATTTAACCTCTCCGACTTGTCTTGTTCACTCTTCTTCCAACAGATGGCAACCTAACACAAGTTCACAAGCAGCATAAGCTCTCAAAATGTGTAATATAGATTATAATTAATATAATGTGATAACAAGAGACACAAATACGTCTCACACACACACACATCTCGTACTCTCTGGAGGTGTATGAAGCTGACATCATGTTGTCAGTCTGTTTTAGCACACACACACACACACACACACATTCATGCATTCACCCTCTCTGACTCTCTCATTCCTCAGGAGGCGTCCAGCTGTGTATGAATCTGTTTTCTTCCACTGACATGTCCTCACTTCAGCAGCTACCCTGCACCTATTCCTCTCACTCTACACACACATACATGTTAACACACATGCTGCTGCTGCTGCTGCTGCTGCTGCTGCTGCTGCTAACTGCGGCCTCGGGGTAAAGAAAGCTGGTCTGAGCGTGTGGAAATGTTTGTTTAGACATGGAAACGTTTATTTTCTACAAACTCTGATAAAACTTGCCAAAAGACCAAACTCTGAACATCATACACTACAGTCTTTGTCTGTTCCGCCTCTAAAACACACACACACACACACACTCTCACACACACCACCGTCTTGGCCTAGTTTTGCATGAATATGCTAGCTTGAGGGCAGATGCGTTTCTCCCCAGAGTGAGTAACAGAGCTTTTAATGGACAGAGAACGAAGGCTTCAATAGTTAAGACGACATCTGGCTCCGAAGAAAGCGGGACTCCTGAATAAAGGACAGACAGGAAGCGGAAAGATCACCAGTTATTATTCAGTTATTGAAGCAAAGCAGAAAAAATGATTGAAATCCACCATTGTTGTGTACTGGCTGTACTAAAGGTCCTCTTACTAGCTTTCAAAGACAACGTAGTGAGGATGAAAACCATGTGAAAGCTCTGGATGAAGCTGTAAATAAATGAAAGTACATAATGCAACATAAAATGAGCCTTTCTGATGTCGGATGATGATGAACTCGTCACTTATTGATCCAAACGTGAGGAAATATTTGATGGTTTCATTTCATATTCAAGGTGAAGAGGAGGCGGAGACGCGCTTCGATGCAAATGTACCCCTGCTGCTGTACGTGAACGCGCACCCGTTGTCATCAGTACAACATCAGCATCTTCCGGGGGGCGCGCAGAGGAACGGGAGGAGGAGGACGGAAGAAGAGCGAGAGAGGGAGAGACAGAGAGGGAGAGAGAGGGAGAGAGGGAGAGGAGACATACTGGATAAAGGCTACGACAAAAAAAGATGATGGTGATGGAGTCGAGGCGGTGGAGGATGTCGGATTTACGAGGAAGGACTGTTGAAATTTGACAGAGGAACCTGTTCTCGATTTCTTCCCCTCTCCACCCTCATTCTGTTTGATTCCCACATGCTGCGTGGACATCCACAGTGAAACCGAGCAGAGGAAGGGGAGCACCCCACGGATGCCCGAAAAAAACGGGCTCCACCGCTGGCGCTACAGGCAACAAGACGCAGCTCATCTCCCGGACTGGTAATAAAGGACACCGTGAAGAAAGCTGTGGACTGATGGATGAGGACGAACCACAGCTTTAACCCCACTCCCACCCGACGACTGTGACATGAAGATCCTGTTTTGATGGGTTTTTTAAATCATTGATGGTGTAGCCTCAAGGAAAGCAGCCTTAGAAAGCAATGTTGAACCACTCGTCTTGGTAAATTATTCATTAGTTGTATAGGTAGGCTGTTTGATTTGAATTGCTTCAATGTAGCACCCCCCCAAACCCCCACCCCCCCATTCATTTTTACTATGTGTACACACATATTAGCAGGTTATATGTGTATTGTGTGGTTATGTAGGCCCATGAAATAGAAGATTATCGCAGGAAAGCGTTGATGTATCAGGACAGTGAAGGCTGTCTGGGAATTTATCAAGATTTATGTATTTATTCTAAAAGAGGAGGAGGACGTGGGTGGAAAGAGGAGGATATAAGGAGTTAAAAAACAACAAAACAACAACTAAAATTTAAAAAAACAACAACAACGACCAAACATGCTGCCTTCCCAAGAAGCCTCCAAGATCTACCATGACAATTACATGCGCAACTCCCGGGCCATCGGGGTGCTGTGGGCCATCTTCACCATCTGCTTCGCCATCGTCAACGTGGTGGTGTTCATCCAGCCCTACTGGATCGGCGACAGCGTCAACACGCCGCAGGCCGGCTACTTCGGCCTCTTCCACTACTGCGTGGGCTCCGGGCCGTCGCCCAGCCGGGAGCTCACCTGCGTGGGCAGCTTCTCCGACTTCAGCTCCATCCCGTCCGGAGCCTTCAAGGCGGCCTCGGTGTTCGTGCTGCTGTCCATGGTGCTGATCCTCAGCTGCATCGCCTGCATGGCGCTTTTCTTCTTCTGCAACACCTCCACCGTTTACAAGACCTGCGCCTGGATGCAGCTGCTGTGCGGTACGTGCTCTTATAATTACACAGACAACAGATTCCCAAAAAGAGGTCTTAAAATGTAGTTTAAACCATCCATCCACCTCGCTGTACCCATGTTGCTGCAGGTACATTTAATCATCAAGGCTGTTGTTCTTTGTGATCACACCTTTACATTTCACACCTGCATTATCACTGTGGATAGAGGTTCAGAAGCACCTTCAAATCCACTAAAATGAGCCAGTAGAAGGATCCTTTTCAAATGCATGAACCATGATTGAAGTGAATGGTTTTGTAGTGACTTCTGAGGTCAGTACTGTACAGTAGAAACATCATCCGACTGTCTGACAGGCCTTTTCTTGTTACACTTAATTGAGGCTGTTCAGATTCTCCATCACAGGAAAGTGGGAATAAATCTGAGAGCCGGAGCTCCCCGTCTCCATCCTGAGGTTACACCACTGCATCTCTAAAGAAGGCAGCCAGATCACAGCTTTATCCTGATGCAAATCTCATTCATTCATCCATTTCAGCTCATGGTATTTGATGCGGTGTGATGTGTAATGGAGTTATGAAGCTGTGTTGCTATTTTTAAGGGATGATTCCAGGTCAATTGGATTACTGTTTTCAGGCAGGTGATGTGTTGTCTTAAATTACAGTTTGTTGAACAGATTCAGGATACATTTTGGCTTCCCAACACAATGAATCATGCTACCGTTGACTGAACAGCTGAAGTGTTGGTGAAATGGGGTCTGTAACGTTTACAAATGGACACGTGGTGATTTTCATCATCGCAGCGTTGCAGGTTCAGTTTAGATTTATGAAGGAAAAACCCTCTTAGAGATTATGTAGTGTTAAAAAAATAAAAATAAAAGCATCAGAAATGTTGAAGTCTGATCATTAAAAGTCTGTCAGGCTGCAACTAACCATTATTTTGTTCTTATCGATTAGTCTATAATATGATTATTATTTTCTCAATTAATCTTTTGGGCTTTAACAAGTCAGCACAAACAAAATGCTCAATCACAAGTTCCCAGAGGTCATGGTGACGTCCAAAAACCCCAAAATATCATGTTAGTTATCATAAAAGATGATGAAAACCAGCAAATCTTCACATTTAAGAAGCTGGAAGTTAAATATATATATTAATATATATTACCTTTTGGGATAAAGATGCTGATGAGGAACAACTTTTGCTCCAATTTTATTTCCACTGACGATGATTTTCAGTGCTGCTACTTGTGGGTGTTTTTTTCTTCTGTTTGTTTGTTTGTTTGTTTGTTGTGCGAGAGCTGAAAGCTAAAATCACATCATAATCTGTGGTTAACAGATGTCTTCAGGCCAAACAGTGAGGTGACTGTCAGCTGAAGCGAACCTCGCGTTCAGTATCTCACAGAAGCTGCAACAAACGTGATGATTTTCTCCCATACGCACGTTTCCTGGGAGCCTCCTGTGTATATCTGACTTCTTTATAAGCTGATCGATGTGATAAATGGGCCAAGCAGAATAGTGTGGGAGTCAGTTTTCTGTTCAGAAACAGTCAGCATACTGAATGAGAAGGAGGGAGAAAGACACACAAAGAGAGAGAGATCAGCACTTTTTTTCCCCTCCTGTATTGTTCTTTTCCTCATCCTCATCATCCTCATCTGCCCACTCTGTCCTCTGATCTGCCGAGTGTGTTGAAACAGTTTTAGTCTTTTACAATCAGCACAAATCAGACAAATTTCACTCTCTGTATCCAAATCTTAAAAGACTCAACTTCCCACAAACCATTAATGAAGTAAAACATTGATGAAGGAGTAAATACATGAGTGGAAAACATTACCAGCGTTGAATGTGGCATTTCTGGTTCACATCAGCTGTGAAAATATCCCGACGTTTTCCACGATTCATCGAAACGTTGCTGATCTGTCATAACGTCCATCTCATTTAAGTTTCCAGCATTTCCTGATTAACCTTTTATCACTGACACAGATTTCAACATTATGAGACTTGAGGCACAATTTGTGAGACAACCATAAAAATAAAACTTCTGACATTTTTAATAAAGTTGATATATTTGAAATAAAGTTTACAATCTTCCATATACAATTTCAGAATAGAAACTACTTATTTTTTATGCCCCTAATTTGTGAGTCAGAGTTTGTTGAGCTTTTACTGTCCGTCCAGCGGATGATGTGTGCTGGAGGTAAGTTGTCTAATAGGCTTGGCAGACGGCCTAATGCTGCTCACCACCTTGGAGATGATCATTTAATCATCCTCTCTGCCCTGCTGGGTGTAGCAGCAGGTCCCCTGGCACAGCGCAGTGACAGAGTGCACCGCCACCAATACAGTAAGAGCCAATTTGAACTGGTAGTGGCCTAGATTCAGGCCAAATGGACCAAAAGTGTCAGTTAAATAAAAGATGATTGGGGAAGATGGTACCGCGGTCAACACACAGTGATTCAGGCTTCTTGGCAGAGTAGTGACTATATGCTGAACAGATTTAAATAAGGTTAATGCACTTGAACTCTTGGCTCTTTACCACTGATTTTAGGGCATTCTTGCAACGCTGCAAAACCAAAGCTAAGGAACGAGCTGCAAAACAGTTTTTACACACATGTTGCACTGATCCGACTTTATTCTCCTCACTTGTTATGAAATTTCCTTTAGTTCCTTTAGCTGATAAATCAACAGCTGAATGTTAAAATGGTTATTTAAGAGACAATAATGGCGTCGGCAGGGTGAAGTACAATCACGACCTTCCTCCCATCTTCCCCCAGTTAAGTCACACCTCCACAGGAACGTGAATAATGGGGTCATTTTACACCTCGTATCTGGACTAAGCAGCGTTTTTCCCCAGACGTAAAGAGCGAAGGGAGGGAGGGATTTCCCAGAAGCAGCTGAGGTCTGTGAAGAACTTTGTACCTTTTCTGGAATTTAGATTAATTCAGGGGAAAAAAGCTCCGGGGAAAACCGCGAGTTTAGTTTTAATTCACCTTTTCTGGAAAAAGAAGAAGAATTTAGTGAAAGAGACTCTGAAGGGATTCAAGTTTTTTTCCTTCCTACAGAAGCCGTGACGTCTGTTTTGTTCCTTTATGTTTCTCATTTCCTCCCCTCTTCGCTTCTCCATCCTTCACTTCCTTGTTCCTTTTCTTCTTCTACTGCTTGTGTCTACTTGTGTCTCTCTTCAGTGCTTATGCTTTTCATTCATTCTTCCAGAACAAATGAGGTACTGTAGGAAAAGCCCGGTAGCCCGTTGCAGCTTGATGAGTCCCTTCTTCCCTCGTCTCTTCCATCAGCTCATGCCTCCATCCTTCCCTCCCGTCTGACCCTGTCTACTGCAATATTAAACAGAACTAAGCAGGACATGGGTCGTGGCGCAGGGGAAGAGCCGTCGTGGGAGAAACGACCTGTCAGCTGCTGCTTGGGCTGTGTGTGTGTCTGTGTGTGTGTGTGTGTGTGTGTGTGTGTGTGTGTGTGTGTGTGTGTGTGTGTGTGTGTGTGAGAGAGAGAAAAAAGTTGTGAATGAAAAACTATCAGCGGTTGATTAGGATGGGAGCACCTTTAACGTTCATATTTTTAACTCAACCTTTAAGCTTTTAAATGTCAAATACATATTTCTGTATATAATACAGTGTTTTAATTAGATTGATTTTATTGATACTGATATTTGGATTTTAGTTAGCGCTCCTCCTTCAATTCATCCAAACTAAAGGAAACAACAGGCTGTCATTACGTTCCTAAAACGACCCTCATGAATGTCTTCTGATCCAAAAACAACATCATTAAAAGTTATTTATGCAGTATGGATGTTTTCTTAGGTTAAAGTCACACGCTTTGTTGTCCCAAACAAGCCGATAACGTCACCCTGCGTTGGACAGGACACACAAACATGTGTGTTTGTGTATTTTTCCTTCGTCGTGATCATGCAGCATCAAGTGTACATCATAATGCATCGCAACAGAAAGAGTGTGTAGCAGGAAGGGAGTGAGTGTAACACAGAAAGTGAATGAGTTTCTGTGAGTATGTGTGTGTGTGTGTGTGTGTGTGTGTGTGTGTGTGTGTGGCCACACACGCGTCAGTTCACGTGAGCATGTAAGACAGCGGCTAAATGTGTATTTGATGGTGTGAGAGTTGAATTATTAATGAGAATGTTTTCTTCTTCGTCTTCTTCTGTGTGTGTGTGTGTGTGTGTGTGTGTGTGTTTGCCGCACTACTAGATGTGTAAAGCCTCATATGTGTGTGGGGTAGCACCAGTGCATATATGTAGATAAATGCGCCCACGTGCAGGAGCTGAATAGATGCTGCAGTGGTCGAGTTAAATATAGAAACACAGAGAGAGAGAGAGAGAGAGAGTTTCCCGGGGGATATCCCTGCACCCCCCTCTCTTTCTCTTTCTCTCTCCCTGAGATTTCTCGCTGGCTTTTCCCAACCAAACCTACATGTTTTAATTATCAGGCACTTAATAAATAATTCCAAAGTCACCGGGCTGTTTCTAAAAATACCCTGACAGCTGAATAATAGATTCCTTTGACCCTTCTCAGCTTTGTCACTCAGTGTGTGAGAGAGAAACAGGAAGCAGCAGAACGAGAGAGACCCTAAAGCTCGTTGATAAGACGTATAAGAATGAGGAAAGATGGGAAATATCTGTGCTAAACATCATCCACGAACACTTAGGTCATCATTAATGTGTCATCTGTACAGAATAACATATACGGACGTATCGTTCAGTCTCTTTTGCGTTTAACTTGTTAGCACGTGATGGTGTTTGTATTTGCTTTATGTGTTAATTTAAGAACTTGAATCTTATAACATCAATCTTATAAATCTTATATCTTATATTGATATAAACCCACAATTTCTTAAGCTTTATTTAGCCTTTAAATAAATGTTTTGGTAGTTTTATAAATCAGATATTCCTCTACTTCTACTCAGTCTGATCTGTTCATATATATATAAGACTTTGTGTCATCCAATTAACCAATTAGAACGGTGGTAGAATTAATTGAACGCGACTATAATCGATGCTGTCAAACCATCTTTATGGAGTTTACTGTGATAAAAACAACAACAAAGGTTTTCTGTAACAGTTCTGCTTCCTCGTTATGAATGAGATGTAGAGATTTACAGTTATAGTCACAACACGGTTGCACGTGGCTCAATGAAAAACGATGTGTGAGTGTGTGAGACTTATGTGCGAGTCCCGGTGCGTCTGCCAATCATCTTTCTACATTCAGGACTGCTGCCAGCAACTTCCTGCTCAGAGGATGAAGGACACGGCGATGAAGGAAGAGAAAAAGAAAGGAGGGAGCAGAATGAGAGGCCGAGGTTTAAAATCCACAGAGAGATTGGTGAAGGTATCAAGTTTTATGTGAACACTAAGGTTTGTGTAAAAGAGAGTGAAGCTCAGCTTACGTTCCCTAAATATAATTAATAAATGACAAAAATGTCATTAAAAATAGTGCAGAGAGAGAAAGCAGGTTGGAAGGGTGCAAAGAAAAGAGAGAAACTACATGCCAAGTGGGCCAGTGAACCCTGGCAGCAGCAACATCTCATAAAGTCCCCTGTCAGCAGCACACACACACACACACACACACACGCTTGATCCCAATAAACGCTGTGTATCAGCCAGGAGGTCGTCCATTAGATGGATGCAGGACAGCAGGCTGAGCTCAGGCAGCTTTATTACATTACAGAGCCGGACGTGTTGATCTCTTGCTGCCGTCGTGTTCACACCTTTCTGAACTTTAAACTCGCTTCCACGAGGAGGCCGGTGACAGTTTGAACTATTGACAAGAGTTTCAAAATAAAACTTTCAACATCCAGGAAGACTTTTAGATTTCCAAACGGTCTTATGGACAAAATCACAGATGTAAAGATATAAAAGCTAAAGTTCATTATTGAGCGACTTCAATGTTGAAACTAACTACAAAAATAAAAGTCACATTCTGCCTCCTACAAATTAAAAGCAATAGAATGACTACTGGCTTATAGGGGCTAATGTTTAAATAGACATTGCTGTATATCAGTATTTGTATTTTATTATTATTAAGAGTGTTACTGTAATTTCCTTAATTACATTTAACACTCAAATTAAAGGATAAAAACAGGATTTTGCCTGTAGATGCATCAATGTGAACGTTGTGTATCTATATGACTGTTTATACTGTCTCATAACTCACCTGACACAGTGTTGGATGGCGTCATGGTCGATACTCAGTCAAGCTGCTCAGGAGGAATACTTCACATGCGCTTATTTAAAGCACATTGATGGTATTTCTAGAGCTCTTATATAATCATTTGTGACTGTTTGTCAAGAATGGAAAAAAACACAGGATCTGTGTGGACATGTAGATAAAGAGATCTGACAAAATGATTATGTAATAAGTCTATAAATATCTTTAAGACGCTAAAAATAAATTAGCGGACGGTATATTTAACTAGTTGGATCACAAATGTGTCTTGGCAACGAATTTCCATCTGTTTTCATTATTTTGATCTGCTTTGATGCCTTGTTTCTAACAGCTGACGGGCTGCAATGAAAAGAGGCGACAGGAAGTGATGAACTGAGATGAAAAAAACAAACAGCAGCAGCCAATCAGATCTCCTTCTACCGTCCTCCTGAAGTTCCTCCCCTCCAAGTTCAAAATGCAACGTGTTGAGAGAGCAGAGGGGAGGAAGGACGGCGGGAGAAACCCCTGCACACTTCAAAGGGCTTTTCTTGGTTTGTAGGAAGGTGGGGGTTATTTTTAGACCCATGATGCTCACTTAAACACTGGAAGTGTAAATGGAGTCGAAGCGCAGAGAGGAGAGGGCACAGATAGATGTCACTCGCTGGCTTTTGTCATGAAATACTGCAGAAAGGCTTCATGACCTTTATGTATTAATTAATGTAGATAAAATATAACAGTAGAAATCATAGTTATGCAAAGATACACCTAAACGTCTCTACAGGTGAGTTAAGGGTTCGGTACATGTACGAATGAATTGGAATATGTATTATAGCTGCAGGCTCCCCCTACTGGTGGCTGAAGAAACTGCAGCTCAGCTCTGATTGCTCGTTAAAAACAAAAACAAAAAATAAAAATGAAACAACACAGGTGTCTGCTGAGCCGTTAACGTTGTAAATAACACCTGGAGGTTTGTTTACGACTTCACCTTTCATGCTTGTTGCCCCTATCGACCTTTTTTTTTCAGCAATGTTACCGCACCTTAAGATCTCAGCAATGACTTTGATGAGTTATGAGTCTTATCATAACGCAAGTTTTTAATTAATCCATGTTTGCTTCCACCAGACATATTGTACTGTAAATAAGAGTTAATAAAATATATAACAGAGGGAGATGATTGGCTAATTAGCATTTTGCCCGTCAGGATTCACATTTTTCAAAAAGCCCACACTCAATAACGTTTGATGGTTTTCATTCATCAAACATCCATAAAACATGTAACCTGACACTCATTACTAGTTAATGATTTTATCATCTCTCATCTATGTTAATATCTCGTATAAAGGTCATAAAAGAAGTTAATAACGTGATGATTTCCCACGATGATTAAATCTATTCTCTTATTACTTACTGTATTATCGCCATTATATTCTTTCTCATTACACGTTCTCTCGTTACACCTGCGATGGTTTTGTCAGAGGAGCAGTGGCGTTTGTTTTGTACATCTCAGGCTTGAAACTCCTCATATTTGCATGTTTTACACAGATAGATGGTGACTAATCTCATATCCTCCCGCATCTGTTGCCATAAACTCACCGCCTACCATTTATTTGTGATGGATGGCTAGTAGGTGAAACAGAGGGCCTTCAGAGGGAATCATGTGACAAGGTTCAGCCATGTGACTAATGGACTTCACTTTAACACACTCAGATCAACCCTACAAGCACATCTTTCTCATTCGTATCTTTAAAGTCCAATAAATAAAACTGTGTTCATGCAAAATATAAAATAAAAAATACTTTAGTTTTCAAGTCCAAACAGCCAAACAAACGTCCATGTGTAAGAGTTTCACTCTCTATCCTCTGTTTATCATTTCAGCCAGCTATTGTGCTTTAAATATTCATAACTGCACACCAATTGAACTCCAAACATTAAATCTTTTAAACATTTATTGGACTGAAGCGTATAAATCACTGGCTCAGCCAAATCTCTCTGACTTTTCATGTGTATCACAACTGATGTTGCCCGTGGAAAAGACACGTCTGGTGTGGAATGAAGATCCAGTGTGACGTCTGCCATGTATGTTCCCCGTCTCCCAGTGGAGCCCACTGCTTTACTTACAGCCCCTCAGGCACAGGCTGACTGCTGTTTAAACAGTGCTGGTGAGCCAGGGATACGGCACAATCAGCTCCCCAGTGATGCTCACTTTGATGAATGAGCCGAGGTGTAAAGTATAGATTACCGTTTTTGTTGTAGTGTCGAAACTGCATGTATGGATTTCCCTTTAGGGCTTTGTACTGTGTGTGTGTGTGTGTGTGTGATGTTCATGGGTGTGTGGGTACATGCATGTTTCCACGTATGTTTAAAATGTCTCATTTGTCTCCAGGTGAATAATGTATACAGGGCATGTGTGCATGTATTCGATCTTTCTTCTGTCTAACTACTAACTCCTCTACAACTGCCGGCATTCACACACAGCTAAACTCTGCTCACATCTGCAGTGTTTAAAGCTGCAGGAAGCAAAACTACGACGTTATCAGCATAAATCACAAAGTGGATCAGCAACAGAGTAGATCTGTCCATCGTTGCTAAGTGAGAGTTGATAGAACCGCATTATTTATCCAAACTAAATCTGAGTGTTGAGGACATGAAGTGACTAATGGACAGTAAGCAGTGAAAGCTGGACAAAATGATTTCATATATCTGCTGCCTGTCTTGTTTTCCTTTTACCGGTCGAACCGAGCTAACAGTGTCTGATGATCAGGCACATTTTGTTTTGTGCTAACCGACATATATTTAATGTGTTTCTTCTTCAGCAGTTTGCTCATGGAAATCCAGCCATGAAATAACTTTTTTCCTTGTTACCTCCCTCTATCTTTTGCCCACATCATCCTTTCCCCTCGAACATCTGTCTTCACGCTCCACATATTCATCCCCCCAATCCCAAACCTCAGTGTAACCGTCCTCTTCCTCTGCGTCCTCCTGCAGGAGTGTGCCTGGTGCTGGGTTGCATGATCTTCCCCGATGGATGGGACGCCGAGGTGATCCGGGACATGTGCGGGGAGCAGACAGGGAAATACTCCCTGGGCGACTGCTCTGTACGCTGGGCCTATATGCTGGCCATCATGGGCATCCTGGACGCCCTCATCCTCTCCTTCTTGGCCTTTGTCCTGGGGAACCGGCAGACAGACTTCTATCTCGACGACTTGCAGACAGACAACAAAGGTAAGTAAAGGACTACTGAAAAACACTGCTCAAAAGTATGCCTGCAGGTTTTGTTGCTCACCCTTTCATTTGTCAAATCACCAAGTCTGTCTTAAACAATAATCAGGTTTCCGAAATCAATAAAACAATATTTTGTTCATTTTTTTCTGCTACTCGCAGGTTTGCCCATGAACCAAATGATCTGATGTCACTCAGAAGTAAACATAAGCAGGATTCTCATTTCAACGACAACTGAAATGACAACTGTTGCTAGCATATTGCAGCTAGCTAATGAATGCTAAAGCCATGAGTTGTTTGAAAACTCCAGCTTGAAATGGGAATCGTTTAAAGAGTCTTAAATACTGCTATACGTGACATAATGCTAATGACAGTAAAGCTAATTGGTAAAATGCAGCTATATTAACCAGTTTATGATCAATGCTGATCAATACGCACTTGTATTACTGTACGGTATTTAAGTAAAATAGTAATTAAAATGTTTATTTGTTCAATCCAATACAATAAACAATATGTTTCTTGGCTATCAAAGTCATGCTAGGTTGCTAGTGTTGGCAGTCTCATTTTATAGTCTCAGTGCGTTAAGAAAGCCAAATCCTGACAGAAATCCTGTGCCTAGTTACAGTTGCTAAGCTATGATTGGACAGTAGCTGTTTTAGGGAGGGGTTTAGTGGGTGGTCAACTCACCTGGATGTTGCTTTTATCCTGTTTTTCATGGGTATAGAATAGAAACTGAAAGAATAGATCAATTAATCAAAGTTAATTGAATGACCATTAGCTGTTTTCGTTTTAATCTACATGTTAACTTCCCTTTAAAATCATATTAAACCTGAATACAAGTATGAATGAAATAAAGAAGAAAAGTAAAAACTCGAGTCAGTTAGTGTTTCTCCGTGTGAAGCTATTAACACAAACAACATTTGCTCAGTTTAAAAAACGACTTCAGCCAAATCACTCTCAGTGCTGCATTCATGAGTGGGAGAAAGTCCCCAGAGCGTTTCTGACAGTTTGCATGATGTTGCATCAGGACAGTCGAATCACGTTGTTTTAACTGTATGAAGGCAGCCGTGCACGGACAAAACATAAATATTATGTATCTGACTCCATGAACACAGAAGGAAACAGATCGACAGATCGATAGTAGTCAGAGATGTACAGAGATAGAGTAAAGGAGAGAGGAGGAGTGACATAAGATGTCTCGGTTCTCCGACGGTCTATCTCTGTGATGGTTTCCATGGTAACTGGAGATATCCAGAGCGTGGGCGTGTCTTTCGGTTCTTATCTGATTAACCTCACTGACAGTCTCAGTGATTTTACACGTTTAATGCATCTAATGCTTCATCAGCTGTGTGAAATTGCTTTTTTCTTTTTGTTGGCACTTTCATGGAGATCAATGTCCTTTTAGTTTCTTTATATCGACAGTCCGTGAAAGCATTTGTTGTCCATGTAAGTGACAATTGGTGAAATAGTGAGGTTGCTGTGAGCTAATAAACTAACTAAGGTGAATGTGGACGTGATGACCTACATGCTGAACCCATACTTACATAAGCATATTCATGTTTTGCACAAACATGCACTTTTTTCTGTGTATCTGCCAACACTTTTGTTCTTTTTTTCTCCTTGCAGATTTTGCTGTATCAAGGGTAAGTTGACTTTAGCTTTAATACATTACACGTACCAAAGTCTTGTACTTGTACTGTGTATATATATATATTAGAGGGTTGAATATTGCTTTGCATTGAATATGTGCAGTTTTGACACGTACACAAGGTTACAGTGAATAATATAAGTTGACTCTAACACAGGAGATTCAGGCCTGACGTGTGAATCTTTAAAAATTCAGGCCTACGGTTTGTAACCACTAAATTTATTACGCTGATAGCATCCCTTTTCCCACAGGATGAGAGTCACTATTCATCATGTGACGGGGACAGGAACAAGTCAACATATTAACAATAGGCCAGTTTTAATAGTAAATATGCAGTTCTAATACAAATAAACGCTGTTTTCTTTCATTTAAACATAGTCATTCTGATGTTTTTTGGTGTATCGGACTGGGACAGGAAAGCAGCATTTTTGTGGGAATGGGACAGGAGTGAAAGTCTCTACTCTACTCCCCACAACTAGTAAACAAATCCTAATTTAGTGAAATTCGTCTTATTTATAGACCTCCGAAATATCAATGTTGTGTAAATCACTGGATCTCATTACAATTATGAATCGTCTCTCTCGTTTGTTTTTTTTCAGATTGAGGTTCGGGACAGAAGAGAGCCGAGGTATGGAGTCCAGCGCCTTCACTGAGGGCAACGATGGCGCTTGACAACTTCTCTCCTCTTCTTCTGTCGTCCATCTGTCTCTTTCCGTCTCCTCTGCTCTCTCCTCTCTTCTCTCCAATGATCAGGATATCGTCCAATCTCAATGCAGACACCAAGTGTACAGGATTCTGAAAAACAACAAAACACACGGGGATAAACTATATTTTGAAAAAGAAAAAAAAAACATTATACAAGGTTGTACAGTGCATTTAACACTCGACTTTCTCAACAAATACCTTTATGATGAAAAAAAAAAAAGATTTACTGTATTTAAAGTTTTGATTTCTGTGAGAAGTTCAATCCTTACGATGAAGAACCATGATGTCCATCCGTTGTTTTTCAACGATTTATTTAAAATCTTGCTATTTGATGACTTTGAGTTCGTGTGTTGTATACATTCATAGCTTCAGAAAGCAGCAGTCGCGTGCTTTCGAGATTATTGATACTTCTCGTGCAGAGACAGAGTCAAGGCTCGCAATACAGCAGCAAGTACGTTATTGAACATTCAAAAAAAAAAAGCACTTCAACAGGGACTCGTAAGGCTCTTCGTCTAAGGACTTTCAAATGTGAGGAATTTAAAGGAGTAACCCACTGCAGCTTTACAGAACCAAACATCTCTGGGAGATTCTCTACTGTACATACTGAACTATGTAAATAACATTACTGCTGACAAAAAACAGCCGACGACAAAACCTCATCTGACTCTAAATGCATTCGAGTATAGTATTTCTACCCTTTTGGTTTCATTGTCCCTCGTGCCAGAAGAGCATCGGACTATGTGCATAACCCATTGTGTTTATATGACTCCTCACTACTGATTTGGTGGGATTGGAAAGACGGGGATGAAGTGGATATCTCAGCTGGATATTCCACAGAAAAGCAGGTGAATCAAAGTGAAAAAGAAAACGTTTCCCCTGCATCAACATGGCCTCAAAACAAGCCTGTTATCGTACTATTTTACCCCACAGTATATTAGAAATAGTTTGTTTTCACTTCTTTGTAATAACCCTCACAAACCCCTCCTCTAGTGTGCAGTTTACTCCAGTTTATGGCTCCAGCATACAGTGATCAGTTTACTCTACAGGTGTCTTAAGACTGTGTGAATATGGCTGTATATGAACTGGCCTTCTCTCAGAGGGAAGCCCCAAGTGCTGCATTGTCTTAAGGTGATGTCACTTATATGCCTCTTTGAATAATCAGTAGTCATAGGAATCATCAAGTGCATCAAAATCACAGTGAACAAGCCTAAAAAAATGTCCTGTAACAGTCAGATGAATATAAGTGAACACCAGTAAATCCTTGTTATGTCGTTATGGTCATGAGCGAGTCCATCCAGACCAGTAAAATTTCAATATTTTGGGCATCAGCGAAGAACATTTGCTTATTTCTTTTAATGTATTTTTACATCTTTTTGTCTCTCTTACTTCTTTCTGCGAGGTTTGCTCGTACAAGTGTCCCAAAGTCTGATTCATCACGGTCTCTTTAAATTGCGTCTTTCAGTGTTATGAATGCCTCCCGTTCACGATGGCGTGCGCTGGTGAGATTGCATCATTATAATGAGCTTCAAGTCCTGCTGTCGGAGAGAAAAACAACACCTGGAAATATTAATACGGCACCTTAACGATCTGTCAGCAGAGTAGAGAGCCGGTGATGTTATCCTGTCTGCAGAAAGACCCCGAAGCAGCTTCTGGTGTGAGAGGATTTTCTGTACAGCTACTAAACTGTAAGAGTGGCCATGCCAAAATATACCAAAATATGCCCAAAAAAACCCAAAACGTTGCTGAACTTTTTATTAAATTGGCCATAAACCATGACGATGACGACATGGTGAACAGAGCAGAACATTTTCATCAAGTTTATTTCATTTTACTTGATTTCTGTAACATATTTGAATCACGTTTTTGTTTCCACGAGGCCCTTCAGTTATAAAATTACTGGAATCAGCCTATAAAATATCCAGTGTGTTACACTAATTCCCAAGTTGTAAAACAACAAAAACCCCAGAAACACATACAAAGGTCATGACCTCCACGCCCTCTGTGGTAGCTACAGTCCTGATTATGGGCTCAAAAGTCAAAAACATATTATTTATGTAATGTTGTTATAATGACATGCCACCAACAGCGATGTACCTTGATGTAGCACTCGAGATGATTGCTGACACGTTTCTAACAGTGATCATCGCTGCACCAGCAACATACAACTCCTCGGTTCAAAGATGACAGCCTCGACGTGATTGGCTAGTCATAACGGGACGCTAGGAGGAGATGTGATCGTTTTAACCGGCTTCATAAATATCAAGACACCTGTAAGGGCATTGTTTGCTCGGGTTAATGACGTCAATGACACTGATCATCATGATATCGGCGGCATAGCTCTGAACGTGTGATCCTAACAAGCTGCAGACAGAGTCGCACCGCAGCGCCCTCCATCCCTCTCAGAGCAGCAGTTCAGCCTGACACACTTTAACTGAACCTCCGAATGCAACGAAACCCGGGACGAGTCACCGCGGGAAGGAAATTAGTTGTGTAATAAAAGCACACGGTTAATTGTTTCATATGAGAAATGGGCTTTGCTTTGCCTGTTCGGGGGAGAAGACACGATCACACCGTAAAAAAACCCTGAGAAGTAATTGAATCCATTTCACTGAGCGATTCAACCACACAAGGTGATCTGTGCTCTGTGAGGCAACATCACCAGGAAATATTATCCTGCATTATATTTAACCATGTTACATTTGGTCTGGCTAAGTAGGGTTTATCGGTGCATCCTTTTCACTATATACAGTACATATAATGAGCAGATAGCTAGATGTGCAGAACGATAGCTAGCTAACTCTCAGGAAGCTGTGCACACAGCGCTGTATTAAAGGCTCATTATGTAAATGACCTACAAATGTGTTTGGATGCATCTATTGTTGGTGACACATTTAGATTGAACATCTCTACTCTGGTTTTCCAAGCTGGGCCTTTAAGACGTTATTAAAACCAGAATCTAACGATGCCGTCGACGCAGGCTCATCTGGGTTCGACAAACGTTTCTTTAACCCTGACATTATAACACGATTAGAAATGATCCAAACGGTGTCTACAGACCTCATCCGTTTGGTATTGCAAGAAATCAGTTTTTGCTTTTTATATGTAGACGATCATATGAAAAAAAAACAGAGCACATGCTGAGATGTCAGCATGGAGATTTTTTTTTTTATATATATCTAAAGTTTGCATAAAGCAGGCAGTATTGTCTCAGTATACATTGTGATTTAAACATCTTCTATAATGTGCAACTCTCATTTGGGAATATTTTCATGGGCTCAAGACATGTTTTACAACAAAAAGTCCCGACAGTCACATCAGGCTTCCTGTGTGATGACTGGACTGGTCTCCTTTGTGGGCACCATGTTCCTGAGGACTTGACTATGAACTGAAAAATACCTTAACAAGGAACTGACAATACCTTAACCCTGATGAGCACATATTTGTACCACTCCAGGTGCCTCTAAGAACTCTTGATTTAATTCAGATGTGGTGCAGAACCAGCATAATAAGTAGTGACACTGTAGTTTTTTGTACTGAAGACTACATACTCCGACTGAGCTCTGAAGATAGATGGGTCTCACTTTGAGGTCAATTCAGTTTTAAGTCAAACAATTCAATTGTTTAATTTTATTTTGGGGGGGAAACATTTTGATATTTTGAAGTAAAAATAAAAGTTTGTTAATGGGCTTCAAAGCTGAATTCACCTCAATGTTGAATTGTAGAATCATATAAAGAACATGAAGAAATGCTAATAAAAAACGTTGATGAAAAGTCATTTCCAATCTAACAGCAAACACGTGTTTGTTGTGATGATTTCATCATTGTTTTTATCATGTATGAAGACATGTTGTTGGGGGTTGGACGGGTCGGGACAACAGTGAATAATGTCCAGTGACTTATGATATGATAATAGTTGACTTTCTGTTAACTCTTAAATACAGATGTTGCCAAAAGACCATCGACTATCACATGATGACATGAAAAAAAGAGAAATAATCAGTTTTTGTTTTCTATAACAAAAGAATGATATACTGATATTTGTCAAGTATTTCTGATGAGATCTTTGTTTTATGTGTTGCTACAGACTCTTTCCTTTCTGTTTCAGTTGACTTTCGATGTATTTTGGTATTTTATGTATGACGATTGTTGTTCTGTCACATCAGACTCAATTTTGACTCATTAATGGATGACTGCTCGTTGGAAATCTCAAAAAGTCTGTTTATAAAGTTGCTTGATAGTCGAGGAGTGGACAGAAGCTGAAAGCGACTCGTTGCTTTTCATGGATTATGACGAAATGCTGATTTTCATTTGACGATTATAATGTCTAATAATTATTAATTCCTATTTGTGAATAATATTCCAACTCACCATGATGACAAATTTCTGTTATTGAAAACACATTTTGAGAAGGTCGAATAAAAATATTTTACATTCAGAAAAACATCTGTCTGACTGTATCAATGAATCACTAATTGTGCCTTAATTCAGTGACAAAAGTAAATGGACAGCCATCCTAATCAGCCATATGCAAACCTACGCCTTTGCAGTTAAAATCATTACCAAAACACTGATCTGGTGCATACGGATTCATACCACATACTATATATATATATATATATATATATATGTATATGATGTCTACATTGTGTCCTGATGCTTGTGTCCATTGTTATGGCCAAAGCCGCGGTTAAAACAGGACTATCCATGTAATTAACAGCCAAGCCAGAGCATCCAGTTCTGCTGTAGCGTTGAGGGTGAGTCACACAACCAAAAATATCCCACAGGGCCGCTGCACACAGATGCGCACTAAGAGGGTGGCATCGCCTGAGACTTGGGAATCCGCAGCTTGTCACAGTAAGTACCTGTAATTCATCAGTGGGTTCATCCTCTGTGTGGTCTGCTGTTAGCAACTACACACTGGTTACCCAGCAGCCGTATTTATTCAACTCAATGTTTTATCCATGTGGATCTGTGAAGCTGGATGAGACTTTAGGTACCACAAGGTTGGCTCCATGACTCTACAAAGTTCTGCTTTTAGAAACCATAAATGGTTTCACTGCCATTCAGGCTTCGAAATGAAATTTAAGTAGATTCATCACCAGGGAACCAAAGCAGTAACGAACCACAATAATCTATGGCTGAATGATGTCGCCTATTGACGTCACCATACAATACGATACAAAAGCCTAAAGGCCCATCATGAATCATTTTACTACTACTACTGTTTTTGCATAGTATATATGTATACATTTATTTGATGTACAGTGATCCCTCGCCACTTCGCGGTTCACTTATCGCGGATTCGCTATTTCGCGGATTTTCATAATGCATTTTTTTTTTTTTTTTGGTGCATTGTGCTCTGCATTCTGATTCGCTAAAAACTCACTCCCGCTTCTTGTATCAAAACATGCTACGAATTGTGCTATCATTTTGTCGTCTCGTGCAGTTATGTGTACGTACATAAAACAGCTTGGCAACTTGGTCGCTTAGCAACCATGGTGCGAATGGCCACTGAACTTAAGCGAGTAGCTGAGGAATGGGACCCTTTGATGAGCCGTTCATTACAGTTCTCCAACGTAATCGATGGTGGCATGTCGGTGTACAAGGATCTTTTTGCAAAGAAGAAAAAAGAGCGACAACAGCTGCCTATCACTATGTTCTTCTCCCGAACAAACACACCTGCACCGCGGGCTTCAGAAGAAGAGAACACTGCAGAGCGCAGTCAGGATGCAGCGGCCCAGTCTGAAGAGCAGTGAAACGGCCTACACGCGAGTCACTGTATTTGTATACATGTAATAGTTGCTAATTGTAAAAAAAAAAAAAGTTTTCTATTTCGCGGATTTCACTTATCGCGGGTCATTTTCGGAACGTAACCCCCGCGATAAACGAGGGATTACTGTATACTGTCATTTAACCTTTATTGCCACCAAATAACCAAACATGATTGTTCTGACGCATTGTTTTGAGCTAAATGCTAACATCAGCATGCTAAAATGCACCTAAAACCCAGAAAGGAAGTTAGCATTTTAGCACTTCCTGTTTCCTCACCTCAAAATCAATGAGTTTTTGGCTAATTAAGGTCTGTGGTTAAGACAACCGTGTTGTTCTACGACATAAAATACATCACTGAATAAACCACTTGTGAATTTTATATGTTGATTTATCAATTTATAGTATTTTTCAAATAGTTGGTTTATAGCTTAACGTTAGCCTTTTACTCACAGCGAATGCATTTACGGTTCCAAAATCACAAATGTGATGTATATTATCTTGCAGAACAAAACATGTATGTTAGCCATAGAGCTTATTACCTGCAATAACCTTAAGTCCAGCTGAAAAATCAAGAGAACCAGCTTCGATGCTAACTACAAAAAAACATCATCCCTGCAGCACTCTTTAGTCTTGTCTGCTTTAGTTCAGTGTGTTATCATGCTAACAGTTGCTAATTAGCACTAACTACGTAGTACAGCTGAGGCTAACCGACACTGGCGTCCATAAAGTTACACACATTCATGAGCAGTTAAAGAAATAACAGACTCTATAACCTCATTTCATTTTATTTTTAGAAATACATTTAACTGAATATAATACTTCATAGGCAGCAACTTTAAAGCTCACAAATGACAGAGTACCGTCATGTTGGGTCATGTTGCTCCCAAAGCAGATCACCTGAATCCTTCATAAAAGCCACAATCACAGAGGTATTTTTCAACTGGTTGCCATTTAATTTTCATTTTTTACCTTGACATTAAGTATTGAATAAAAATGTCATGTTGATTCAACCAGAACATTAAACAACTGCCCCGGCGTCTTATTATGGCTTCATCGACACATCATTTCAAAACGGAGCAGTTAAAGTTACAGTTATTGGTGAAATCATATAGTTTATTTTCTTATATCACAATGTATGTTGGTAAAAACATTATGGCACCTTTAAAAAAAAGTATATTGTTGAGCTTTAGATATCTCAGAGGAACTGGTGCATGGACAGGTATGTGCAAAATGAGGTTCAAGAAACGCTTTTGACCTGTAGCTCCTCACCTCATCGTAACACAGCGTGTGTGTGTGTGTGTGTGTGTGTGTGGTCCTTTTCTGCTGCCTTCAGGAGCAGAGACCTACCTGACCTACCACACTCTTACAGTCCTGTTTACAGCCAACCTACCACAGTCATCCTCTCTCACGGTGAATCTGTTGACGTTGAACTACCACACTGTGTGACAGTCGACCATTTATCAAAGATATTTAACTTTTAACTCCACTCTGCAAATAAGCCGCTGAATCTTCTGTTCAATTCCTCCACGACGTGGATGAAAGATGCTAATTACAGGTTGAAATACAGCATGTGTATTTAAGTTGTCATGTGATCTGGGAGCTTTACTTTTTAAATATGAGGAGTAAAATACCTCTTCTTTATTCAGAGATCACAACAGGAAGTAAAGTCTGTTGCAAAATGCAACATTTTCCACAAAACAGCAAAAAGTTATGGGATGTCCTCCATTTGGGGATATGATCCTGCTTATTAAACACTGCTTGTACAAATATGTCTTGGTATAAAAATGCAGGAATTGCTTGTTTAAAAGGAGCAAAATGTTGCATCCACCTATTCAGACCCATATACGTCCCGCTTGCTTTGGCATGGCAACTATGATATGGTTAGAGAAAGATTGTGGTTAAGGTAAATAAACTGTGGTTAAGGTATGGTCAGGGTTAGGTGCTAAAACACTTAGTTAAGGTTACAGATAATAAAACAAAGGCTGATGGGAAGCGAACTCTGAATGCTGCAGATTCAATTATTCGGCCATATTTACAACTACAAGCAATTTTTCTACATTTCACCTGATCGGTGTTGGAAGAAAACTGGATCAAACACACAAGATTCCTGCTGTGTGGCGTCGCTGCAGACACCCTGAAAGTGTTCCCGTGTGACTACACGGTTTGTGGCGAGGAAGCAGCGGTTTTCAGCTGGAGCTCGGCCACCACAAGTTCCTTCCAGTCCCTTGATGTCCAGTTTGTTTTCTCTTCTGTCAGAGCGCAGCGCGGCGACTCGTTACTGGCTGCAGGCTGCATAAAAAGGAAGGAAGCTGAGGGACCACTGTGGTTAGTCACACATCCAGCATGTGTGTGAATGTGTGTGTGTGTGTGTGTGCAGGACCCAACTGTTTTCCTCTATATTTATGACTTTACACTATCAACACACCTGACAACTTTTGAATACTTGACACATTTTTCCAGACGTCAGAGTAGATGTATATGAAGCTAAAAATATGAGACATGCATTATTGGCAGTGGAGTCATTGTTAATATTGTGGTCATGCTATATGTACTGCAGCATAAACAGTCAAAAGCACAAAATGTCAAATTTCCCTTCCTGAATATCAGACGCAGCTGGCTTTCCAGTTGGGAAAAGTACTGACACAAAGGTTAGGTTAAATAGATTTGGAGGTTTGCAGTGTTTTTCATGCATTTTTGATGTTTCCCGAATGCAGTTTCGTGATCATTTGGCTTGAATCAATTGCCCACAAGGGACAGTGTCAGCACAAAGAGTTTCTATTTCGACAATGTCAGCAGTCATAAAAATAGATTTAGCTTTAATAGTCAGCATCTGTGTGTATTGGGAGGTGGTGGGTTGATAGAGAGTGGGGGGAAAAGAGGGGACTGTATATGTTAAAGAGAAAGAAATGAAGTGACGATAAACAGGACAGAAACCTGAACGAGGCCACCGTTGAACCGATCGACCGTCCTGTCAGGACTCCATTGTTTCACCCACGCAGCCTTACGCAGCCAGCGAGAGCCAAAGGTAATATTTAGTGATGCATGAGCACACAGCCAAGCTCCAAACACGCCGCGCTCCGAAACAAAAGTTGGACGCTGGGAGGAAACCAGAGAATTAAACATGTGGAGAAACTTTTTTCTTCTTCTTCTCTCTGCCCAGTAAAGATGTGAGACTATAAATATTAGCCGGCGTCTAGTTGACCATTACAAGGACTTTACTGGATTTTACTGAACAGTCAGATAAGATTACACCAAACCTTTTAGGAGATAATAATAATAGTTTCTAATAGTTTTCTTTAACTTTTTTCACAATGTTACATCCAATAAGTAACGTTCACGGATGCTCCCTATCGACTGTGTTTGCTTTCTGCTTGTCCCTCATCCTTCTGTTCAGCAACGGGTCCACCGAAGCCTCCGTATACCACATAAAAGGTAAGAACTATTTCTGTTTATGATTTAAAACCCGAGCTCAGCCTGGGACTGCTACATCTCCAGCCGGGGATCATAAATTAACCGTCTGACCGCGGACTCTGTCCTATATACTCTGACCTCTATACCTTGCATTCAGCCCCGTGGGTCTCTTCACAGCAGATCAGTGTGTTTCTATTGATCGCCCTCTGAAGGTGACACACGTACCCCATGCAGATAGCTCCCGCAGCCTGCAGGAATAGGAGGAGAACTGGACGCTAGATTTAGCCATTAACGTGCTGACCTCTTGCAGCGGGGCTGTTCT
Organism: Pampus argenteus; assembly: GCA_036937835.1. Taxonomy (NCBI): domain Eukaryota; kingdom Metazoa; phylum Chordata; class Actinopteri; order Scombriformes; family Stromateidae; genus Pampus; species Pampus argenteus. The sequence goes on along the minus strand of CM072864.1, from coordinate 1,980,786 downwards.
GCCCTGAGGACAGATGTTTATAGCCTTTGAAAAGTTGTGATGTAACCTCGTGTAAAAGACATTTTCACCCAGAGGGCTCAAGACTATAGGTTGAACTGTAGATACAGTAAATATGTGACTGTGGTGCTCGTTTCTTTCATAGGTATCTGTTCATATAAAGACAAATACTACAGACCAGGAGACTCCTTCTGGAGAGGCTGTAACAAATGCTTCTGTCATGACTTTGGTTTCTACTGCTTCGCGTGAGTACATCATTCACTTCAGGTCATATTAATGCATTTCAATTATATAAAGTCTCACTATTTCTCTTCTCTTTGTCTCTCCTTCCCTCTCTTCCTTCCCTTCAGGCCAATGAAGCCCACCTCTTGGCCCAGGAAGTGTCGTCGCATCAAGACAGAATGTGGATATACGGTTGTTTATAAAGAAAACCCTCTGGTGGAGTGCCGAGCCTACAGCTGGATCGGATGAAAAACTGGGAGACGGGACGTTATTATGAAACGGTTCTACAGTAAATATGTAGACAGTGTATAATCTACATACTACTACATACATGTAGTACATACTGTGTATATAGTTGTCAAATATGGGTTGTGGATGGAATAACCTGGATGATACTATCATGATAAATATGAAGACAAGTCAGATCTGATGCTAACAAGGAGAATGAAGGAGGGGTATTATCTTCATCTAAAGGTCAAAGGTCAGTCTGTCACACTTGGGGTTTTGTGTTTTTATTATTATTATTTTTTTTTTCTAAACAGTGTAAATGCTCTTCAACATGAGTTTGATGCTGATGTGGACGTTACATCCTAAAGAGGATAAACACATTGAACAGTTACTAGTTATATTTCTATTACTACATGGTGTATGAATGAAACTGAATGTATTTGTATTAAAAAAGATGATTGTCAACTATTGTCTGAACTCTGGTGTATCCTGTTAAAAGGACAATAAACGTAGGATTTTAGAAATATATATCTAATCTATATATATATATATATATATATAAATCTCAATGTCAATCATATCAGAGCTGCTACAGTACGAACAGGGTTCAAAGGTCAAGCAGCCAACAACCTCACCTCTGCAGCATAAAGTGCATAATGGAGCTGAAACACCACATTACATAAAAACATACAAATCAGATTGAAATATGCTAACGGTTTTCTAAATAGCTCTTTGGATTCTTTTAGTATAAAATTTCAAAGGTTCGCTGTGGATTTTTCAGCATCACACAGATTTTCAGAAATGTTGAGTTGCTGAAAGCATCTGTCAGGTCTGCAGACGGGGATTCAGGAAGCTCTCAGGAGGTCAGCCAAGGGTGACGGAGGCACTGTGCAGCGGTGGCCCTCCTCTCCGGGTGATAATCCAACATGCGAAGAAGGAAGTTCGAGAATCCAGAGGCCTCCTCCAACAGGAAGTGGTATTTCTCTACCAGAACGTCGTAGAGACTCCAGAACCTCAGCGGTCCGACACGTTGCAGATCACCTGGATGGGTAGCAATTATAAAATCAATAATTAAACCATTGCTGCAGCATTTCAATCTCACTAGCAAACAAAGATCAGGTTGTACTCGTACCTCTGCGACTGAAGTACTCTGCAGAGTATTTACCAGACAAGGCAACAGCTGGCGGGATTTTACCAAGCAGCTCCATGATCTGGGCGATATGGTCTGAGAGGGACGCACATTCACAGTGTACATTAGCATACACGGCTTCAACAATTAACAATGGGAGCTCAATGCAGCCACAGTGTAATCTCATTTAATCCTGTGCGAGTGCTTGTTAGCTTGTACTGAACAGTACCTTCCTCCAGGGAGAGGGACCCGCCGGCTTTGGGTTCAAACAGCGAGTCTCCAGTGACCAACTCAAAGGCCTGAGTGAGTGCAGGAGAAAATTACGTGGGATAAGGTTAGTGTCGACAGAGAAGTCCTTTTTTTGTTGTTTTAATTGTGGCACGAACTCCTGCAGCTTATGTTTATCTCAGAACAGACAGTCATGGTCTCCAGAGGATGAAGCCTGGCTGAGAATGTGAACTGAGCTGCTGATTAAGAAATCAATTACAGATCCGTCTCGGTCAATAACAGGTCGGTTTTCTTTGCGTCTCGGCCTCCAGTGAGTGATGCTGGTGGGGACGGGTGGGGCCTCCAAGCTCCCACCAACACAGATATATTACACAGAGTTTTAAAGTCTGTCGGCTTCTAACGAATGACTCTTATCTGTTAAACCTGAACAAGGCGCTTTGTTTGAAGCACTTCTTTTATTGCACAAGGTTTGTTAAACTTTATTTCTGGGACCGTCTGCTTTATGCAAATGATAACACTTTATGTGTATGCATATTTCCATTTGATAAAGTAGTTGTGGTTCCTCACCATGCAGGCGGCGCTCCAGATGTCAGCAGGCGGACCGTATTCAGAACCCAGTAAAACCTCCAGTGAGCGATACTGACGGGTCTGGATCTCCTCACAGAAATGTTTGTACTGGTCAAAGAGGCAAAACAGACAAAAGGTTTAATTCAGGCTGCAACAGATCAAGATTTCTACATGTCAGAATAAATTATCCAAGTAAATTCATTTAATATGGCTGCAAAATGAAGCTGCCATTAATAATAATAATCATATATATTCTTTTGATTTCCTGAAAGCAATGTTTCCAATCCAAGTGTTTCTCTGTAAATCATGTTAATCAGAGTTTATCAGTAGCTCATAAACTCAGCTAATGCTTCATCTGGACTGAGTGATTATGGCTTTATTCGTTGTGTCAGGAGGAGCTGCAGCATAAGAAAACAAGAAAACAATCCCACCATCATCATTTTGATTCAAACATATACATATATACACATATACATATACATATATACATATATACATATACACATATATACATATACAGAACAACTACTGACCACCCAGCAGGAGCTGCCCAGGTCAGCAATCTTCACTGTAATTTCCTTTAAACTGCAGGGGTTCACCTGCTCCTTTTCTGAAAGAAACAACAATAAATAACATTAAAAACAATTTAATCAACACTATGTGAATATTACATGTAAACGGAGGCATGGAAAGTGTTTTTGACAGTATCTATTTCATGCAATATCAATACAATATCTATTAAAACTTCAATATAGTCCCAAATTTCTCCAACTGTGTGGCGCAGAGTCGAGTTTGTGCATTAAAAGCAGACGTTTGGCTCAGAATTACATCTGCTTTGTTCACACGTTTGATGAATCCTGTTCGGTTACAGCTGAGATTTCACTCTTAAACAATCTGCAGCATCTGTAGCTATAAAAAAACCAACTGTGCCTGTGGACTCGGCGTCCTTCCCAGAGACAGAGGAGACGTCGCTGCCTCCTGCTGGTACTTTGCTGCACTTCTCCTCCAGACACAGCAGGATGTTCTCCGGCTTGATGTCTGTGTGGATGATTTTACACTGAGTGTGAAGGTAGTCCAGACCCTGCAGAACCTGCAGAAAACACAGAACGGTTCTATCAAACCTGCGTCATTATCTATAGGAACCTTTAGCTCAAAGAAATGAGGATGTCAGGGCTTAATATTTCATGTATGACCATGTATGTAGCAGCTACCTCTGGATTTCAGTTGGTTTAAATATGACATTAAAAAAATCCATTAAAATAAGAGTTTGGTAAATATTGATTTGCTGATAAATTGGTCTACTTAATATTAGCCTAGCTTAGCATTAAGCAGGTGAAAACATTTAGTGTGACAGGTTTGCTTCAGGTGTGTTTTTTGAGGCTAAATGTCATCAGCTTTTTTTAAGATTAATTTCCTGCAGCAAAAAAAATGTGGACATGTTCATATATAAAATATAAACTCTCGTTCTTTACCTGAGTGAGTATTTGTTTGACCGATTGCTGCGACAGTCCAGGATTTCCTAAACAGAGCTGCCAGCTCCTCAGGTCGGGCCCCAGCAGCTCCAGCACCAGGCACATGTCTAACCAGCAAGCATTAAGGTCAAATATTAACTCGTAGTTCACTATTTATTCACTATATGATCCACTGCAGTACAGTGAGCCAACATAATGCTCTCTACATGTTATATTAGAGTCTATTCTGATTATGTACATTTTATGCTCTTTTATAGAAACCTTCACACATAAAGTAAAAAGGATACGGACGCCGTTGACCCCGACCAGCTTGAACTCATCCAGCAGCTGAACGATCCTTCGACTGGAGGGGTGACGGCTCAAAGGTCCACCGGTCTGATGAAAGAGAGAAGAAAGGTTTTAAAAAGAAAAGAAATATTTAAAAATCCAAAGAAATGACATTTGACAGTAAGACATGTTGTAGAGATAACTAACACATCGTAGGAGAGCCAGCTCATCCTGTCCTGCCTGAGCGAAGCCTGCGCCGCTCTTCAGCACCTTCACAGCAACATGCCGACCCCGACTGCTGACACACACACACACACACACACACACACACACACACACACACACCAGCACATACAAGACAGAGGACAGATAGTTTAACCTCTGCTAAATCTGGAGTCATTAAAACAGGTATGTTATTATTCAAATGGGTTTATTTTATTCTTATATGATAATCAGACAATCATGTTAAACAAAATGGAGAAAAAGGGCAGTTATTATATATTTTTATATTATATATTTAAACAGCTTCCTTGCAGGATTAATTTTATTTTTCCCATCACAGTCATCAGCAAATACGACCGTTATGTCAGTTTTAGGAAACACAAAATACTGAATTTTATCTCTAATAGTTCTCTAAAAAGATAATATGTCATATAAAGTTCAGTGATTCAGTTTATTTTTTGTATTTAGTGTCTCCATGAACAAAATGCCAGAGAGGCTGCAGGGTTTTGAAAAGTGAAATATGAGATTCACCTGTTTTTTTTAATAAACGTACCTGAGGTCCAGACAGAGCCACACGGTGGAGAAATAGCCCCAGCCAAGCTTAGAAAGCACCTTGTACCTTCTGTTGAATGTGTCACCTGTCTGAACAGGGTGGTACCCACCTGAGGTGATACAAATACAATCAATTAATATTTGGATTCAACTGTTTATATGACTCAAGGACACACAGTTCCTGTCAGAGATCTTATAATTGGCTGAAGGCTGAAGGACATTTTCAGCTCCATTCATCATGCAGCCTGAGCCATGTTAGCACAGAAAGACTCATGTAGCATGTAGCGGCTCTGAAGGGATGGAGACATCATGAGTACATGTCCAGAGACTCTGCTGTACCGTAACAGTATTCTCTGGGGTCCTCAGAGTCCTGGCTGATGTTTTTGGGATCCAGCTGTTTGTGGCATTCAAGGGCCTCGAAACTATCAGAGCGCTCAGCTTTACTCCTGTAACACATACAGAGATGTAAAAGCATCATTCTGTGAGGACAACAACAACAATAACAGCATGTAGTCTCCTGTGTTTCTGCCTGTGCATCCTCTGCATACATCCGTGTGTGTGTGTGTGTGTGTGTGTGTCAGTGTCGGGTTGCTTGGGGGGGCAGCCGGGACACTCAAACTACTTTTAGAGATTCTCACAGACTCAAGCTGCCATGGAAAGTTGTCCCGCTGCCTGGCTGAAAGCAGGCAAGAAGCATCGGAAGTTGCACTATTTCTGACTCAGCTGTAAATCATTTTGCAGTATGTTCACGCAACCTGAGAAGACTGCATCCCAGCTGCTGTGGATATCTACTGTAGCGACGGAAGAGTCCACGTCATATCTGAAAATACTGAACTCAGTCTGCAGAGAAACAGGACTCTAGACAGACATTATTCTGTATAAACACTAATATTAGCATGTTCTTCCTGCACAGTTTGCAATAGAAAGATGTGTGAATGCTTGGCACTGATGACTCTAACCTGGTATTTAAGTTACCTCCATGATGCTTAAAATAATGCTGGCATGCTTTATTTGTGCTCCGCTCTGCTAAGTTTAACTGCTCCATAATGCATTGCTGTGTCCGTATTGCTGATAATGCAATAAAATGCAGCACAAAAATGACTTAATGAGAAATAAAAAAATACCAAATGTATGTTCAGGATTAAAACACAGTGTGTTGAAAGTGAAACAAGACAGTTTGGAGAAAAAAAAAAAGTTTTTAATACTCACGTGTGATGCTGTTGAGCAGCTGTAGAAGCTGAGCTGTGACACCTCTGCATGGTGCAGTTCAGCCTGCACAGACAGCAGCCAGCGGAGCAATTAAAGAGTTGGTATCTGGAAGTTAAGAAGTGGTGGATATCTGCAGCCTGCATAAAGGGAGAGGCGGACGGAGGCAGATACAGGAGCAATAGTAAGTGAAGCTGCAGCACCTTTAATGTTGCACCACTTGAAAACAGTTGAGCAGTTGAGAGGTGGGGGTTGTATGGAGGAGGGTCGGGGATCTCTCAGGAGAGTCAGCAACGTCTAAACATGGAAATCCTCAACAGCCTCCTGCTGCAACCCTCTGAGAGACAAATACCTGCCTCCCTGAATAATTTATGTTCTTCTTTCACTTCAGGTCTGATGCCGGTTATTTGTCTTTCTCCTTCTATTCCTCGATTTCCAGTTTCCTTTCACTGTGTGGGAAACAGAGAGAGCAGAGGGGCTGAAAGATGGAAGGAGTGTCGCGTGAGGCCAAACAGACGAGTGACAGCTGCTGACTTTTTTTTTTTTTTTTTTGACCTTCAGGCCACAGTGATCACAGATTTCTAAACACGTCCTACGATATAAAGTTTCACAGTGAAATCATGAGAACGAAGGTCACATAAGGTTTTCTTTTTTTTCATCCGTGCCTCTTCTTAACTGTGATGTTATAAAAACTTCAAAACTCAGACAGAAGGAGTTCAGGATCTGATGGGGTGTAAATATCTAAATATACACTCGATGTTTCAACGGTCACTACTGTATGTGTGTGTTCAGAAAACTGATTCTCTGCTTTCTGTCGCCGACACCGAGCTGTTAACACTCCTTCTGTGACGTGGCACAAGATTACCACCGAGCCAAGGGGCTGCTGGGTAATAAAGCGCAGGCTACCGAGGGATTGGGGTTGAAAGGAGCGAGACTTGGTGATATAAAACGTAGGTGTTGGGATTGTGATGGGATTAAAATGTCAGGGGCCTCTCAGACTCACGTGTGTAACTGTTAATTGTCAGGTGTCGTGTTATCACTGGACTCCTTAACAATCTGACTGGAGCATATTAACATATGTGAAAATTCACACAGGTACTTTTCTGCTGCTGCAGTCGTTTAAAGTCCTACTCCACTCAAAAATGTGTTACTTCGTTTGAATGTTTGATGTATGTGCAGTTTGCAGTTTGCACATTCGTCTTCTAAAGACTGAAAATCTGAGTTTAATCTACGTTAAACTACAATCAGGAGAATTTCTAACAAAGTCATTCAACATTTTCTGCAGAAAAACCATCCGACACAAATTATTTTAAGTTGCTGATATGTCAAAAAGTTGTGTTTACAGCTTGTTGCGCTGCCCCCAAGTGGCCAAAAAAAATCCTATTTATGCATGTTTAAAATATTGTATCTTAAATAAGCGACGCAGATACAGAACAAACACTGTAAAATAGCAGCTAAATGAATGAAGATGGTTTTTGAGGCTTTGAATAGGGAACACCTTCATGTTTAATAATGACAAAGTGTCTCACAGGAAACTGAATGTAAGCTTCATCTGGCTTGTTGCTCTGCATTAATACGCAGGTGTTCCTGTGTTATTTTTGTAATCCATCCTCCATCTATGTCCTACTAGTACTGTGCGATGTTGGTCCACGTTTAAGCTGAAAAGCTTGCGCTGTATGTTAACTATTTTCCGTTTACAGAGAGCTGTAATCAGACACTTCCCGCAGGAGCAGGAAGTGTGTGTGTGTGTGTGTGTGTGTGTGTGTGTGTGCGTGTGTGGAGAGACATCAAATCAGCACCTGCACCGATCTAGATCACTGGGTTAGTAGGGGAATCACATCAGGTGATAAACATGGTTATATGACCATTTTTGTTCTAGTTTTAGCGTCATATTAATGTTTCATGATGTACTGACACTGAAAACATGAAAGCGTGAGAAGATATATATATATATATATATATGTATATATACACACACACATACACTTTACACATGCACACACACACTCCCTCTGACCTCAGGACTGGCCGTTCTGACCCTTCACCCCACGTCCACCACAGACTGAAACGTGACCTGCATTCATCTGCTGTGATGCTGCTGCTAATTTAAAACACACACACACACACACACACACACACACACACACACTGACCCTGTTTGTCTCCGGTTTAACGGTCGAACACAAACACACGTATGAAACACTTTGAAGCGTTGGGGGGATTTCACAAACGCAAGACTTTATCCAGTCATGAGAAAACAACCCTGATGTTCTCGATGCTAATATAACCGGTGCATATGTATTGTAGGTGTTGCATTACCGGCTGTGTGGGACAGATTTACAGACCACTGAGAGAGAGGATGTCCAAATATGGAGCCCCCCGATGACAGGAAGTAGTAAAGAAATACTACTGATACACTCTCGTGATCAATCAGTGACATTTGGTACCTTGTTTTGTACCGTTTTTGTCCAAAACGGGTGTAACTGGTGTGGCTTACAGGTCAAATGTCTGCTATACATTTAGTATTTATATACGCTGAAGTGCAGGTTTAGTTACAAAAAAACCCCCATGAAAGCTCAGTCAAAACTGAATGAACATTATATTATATTATAGATGTTTAGCGATTAACAGACAGAAACACGAATAACATTGAGACCACTTTATTGCATCACATCACATTAAGTTGTTAGGTTCATCCTATCAATTAGTTAGAGTGCTAATGTCAGGATTACTTAAAACAGATGTTTATATCTACAGGAAGCTGAGCTGAGCTTTGCATATGGAAATAAACCACTCGGAAAATTATTATTATTATTATTTTTTTTTTGATGTGCTTGAAAATGATAATGAAGACTGAAACTGTATCAGAATTTTACATCCGCTGACTGTAAAATTGATTTTGACTAACAAACAACTATCTTGTAGACTTGTAGATAAACAAACAAACAAACAAAAACAAACACATGTAGAAAAATAACAAAGGTTTCTTAAAAAAAAAAAAAAAAAGAAAAGAAATATCAGATATTACATCTGATTGGGAAGGTTATGAATATTTTATATCTGAAAATACTAACCAACAACATATGTAACAAAATAAATAAACAATAAATTAAATTGGAAAAAACTAGGCAGGCACCTTTGTTTCATATTCGTTTTGTCTGATCTGATTTAGAGATTAAGAAGTGCAGCGTTGCTCTGCTGTAACACCGTTCAAACCGTCAAATCCATTTAAGACTCCAAAACATAAAACTGAAATTAAATCAGAGAAGAAGAAAAAAATGTTGATTCAGCTGTTTAGTGATGAAATGATAACTCCAACCATCCGGTGGAGGAGTCAGCCGAGAAAGGACTTTCTGTATTTTATATATCTGGAGATGAAGTGACTGAGTCCACTGTGAGGAAAGGTTCAAAAAAGGCCAAAGATAAAAGTGTAATTAGCTGAAAACATCTTATCAATATGGATCAAACCTGCCAAACTCATCAGAAAATAAATAAACATTTAATAAACAAGACCTACAGCCTTTGGTTGAGTTGCTTCATGTAAAATACAAATGTTAGCGTGCTAGCATGCTCTGAGTGACAATGCTAGCATGCTGATGTTTAGCATGATCACCATCTAAGTAAAGCGTGTTAGCGCGTCAGTGTTTTCATCAATGCAAAGTAAACACACTAAAACAAACAACGTAAACAACGTAAACAAAGCGGAGACTGATGGAAATATTTTTCAGGTAATAAACCAAAGTATTGAACAAATTGTAATTTTTGAGGAATCAACTCACTGCCTAAAAACAAATACATACATACATATATAAAATGCACAAACAGACAATTAAAATAAACAAATAAATGTGTAGTGACTTAATTACACATTATTTATTTTACAGTCACTTCAGGATTTACACTTTTGTTTTTTTTATGGTGGTTGCTCGACTCCTCTTCATTTTCCTGCCATATTTTTCAGTTCCTTTGTGCATTTTATTTATTCATTCACACATTTACTTATTTCCTAGTAAGTCAGGTTTGGTCTTGCATGAACAATAAGATCACGTCTTTTCACTGTATTGGATTAGATGATATTATTGTTAATTTTGTCCAGATATTATGTGTGGATTTTACTTTTATGGTACCGTTATGAGGACGGATCAGTTTATAAAACAGCTACAGGAACTTCTGAACTTTTTTTTATTTTTTTTTATAACTGTTTAAAAAAATGTAGAAACATTTGCAAAATATCAGCAACAGCAGGTTGAAAGTATCCATATATGTGCTAATAAAATCAACACCTTTACAAAAACACTGGTTTTCAGTTCCAACTACATGAGGCAGCATCTATAAATGACAGTTAAAGGATGAGTGGTGATAAAAGGCTGAAAAGAAATGAAACAGAAGAAGCTTTTCCTGGGAAACTGTTCACACAAAACTACAAACTGTCCAGTAGCAGCTAAGTTAACTCGCAGTAAGACGATTTAAGCTAAAAGCAGAATGAAAATCATCCTTCAGATACGACGAGGCCTCCACAGCACCTTGACAGTGTCATTGTCCGTTTGTCCCTTACGTAAGACTTTCACATAATGTGGCAGAAAACTTCGCAACTGTCCGTGTTAAAGTTCAAGTCCTCCTTTTTTCCGCTTTTCACCGTTTCTTCGTCCAGCCCACCTACATTTTTAATACCTCGAATAACTGAAGCTGTAAACTTGCAGGAATGTTCTGTGCAGAAATCTCATCATCAAGAGGAAAAACAAAATGATTTATTTTCATATGTTGTCTCAATCCTTTGTGAAACAGGAGGTTCCTTTCGTTTTGATGTGCTTGATTTCTCCTTTTTCTCCCCTCTGTGTCCTTTCAGGGAGTCTTGGACAGGAAACATGGCCAGCGCCAGCAGTCCTCTTGAGATTATATCAGTCTGTCAAAATGACAGCAATGCACCACAATGATCCTTTGTCCTCAGTTGTTTTTTGTCCTTACAGGAGACACTTTCCCATCTTTTAGGTTAAAATCCATCCTGTCCTTGGGGGTCATAGGTCTGTGACTTTGTTTTCTACAGCAGCAGCAATCTGTTGGAGCCGGTAGCCGAGCTGCATCTTCTGGGCGGTGGAGTCCTCTTCCAGCGCTGTGATAATCTGACGGAGGAAGGAAAGACGTGTCACGTATTTACTTGCATGTAGTTTTGTGTAATAACAGGCTTTTTCTCCCTCTCATTCAACCGTTTCCACGTTGTCTACATGCACGTTTTGCCAGGGACATGTAGCTTTAGCCCCAGTCTTTAATATTTACCTTAATACATCTAAACCACAGCACAACATACACCTTCTCGTACTTTTGTGATACTCACTTGATCATAGTATTTGTTGATGTACTTGTACAGCTCATGTAAAGCCACAAGGCAGTTGACCTCAGCAGCATAATTCTGTAATGAGAGAGTAAAAATAGAGAAGTGATGAAACGTCACATTATCTCTTTATTGTTATTATCTCTAATTTTCATCTGCAGTCCCTGTGCAGGTTTGTTTGTTTGGTAATCAGATAAAAATAAAATAAAATAAAACATTATTTTTGCAAAGGGAGGGTATCGTACACGGGAGAGTTCTGCTAGAGCCGAGTTCATCTCCTGGTCACTGGCAGAGATGGTCTGACGGATGTCTGTGTAATACCTGCAGAGGACAGAGAAGACAGATATAGATACGTCTGGAGATGAAGACTCATCATAACTCACCATGTCACTATAAATATATTTAAATAAAATAATAGGATATATTGAGGTTAATAATCTTAATATAAAGTGAGAGTTTCTGGAAGTGAAACCAGAGATAAAGTCTGTTGCACCACCTATCAGGTGTTTACTGTCTCTATCACAGTAAACAGCTCTGTGCTTAAGACACAGCAGAGAAAGTAAAACTGATGAAACCAAAATGAGACACAGGTAAAATATGTAATGTTGTCTCAAATATGATGAATGTGAAGCAACTTATTATTCTGCAGCAGCCATCTTTTGTAAACTAGATTACGACGGTTTATAAAACAGACATATTAATTATATAAAACTCTCGTTTAGTGGAGCTTTAATGCATCACCAGTGTAATCTGCAGGGTTTAAAGTGTGTGTAGCGGCCTGCTCTCAGACCATCCATGCATACAAGCCTTGCAGGCTTAGTCTACCCTCTGTCTGCCACTGACAGCTTGTGCTAGGCCTCGCTCTCTCCTTCTCCTCTCCTTCTCCCCTCCCTCCTCTCTCTTCCAGTGTTTTTTATGCCTGGGGTCAGTGGGCCGACTGGCTGCCATATTCCTACCTCTCCACCATCTGTTTGTAGCGCGGGATGTCTCTGGCATACAGCAACTTGTTGATGGGAGAGTCCTGTCCAAGGAAGACAAATGGGACAAACGTGTCCTGAATTTCATAACAACAGGTAATTTAAAGTTTTGTTGAGTTAACAATGCATCAGTCTGATGGCTCATTACAGCCATTGTCTTAGTAAGGGATAATTTATATTATTATTTTTTTAATTTTTAAAGACACATGACCAGCAAAGTCCCAATTTCCAATGTCAGTGCAAGATAATATATAATTAAAATCCTAATTAACCAACATATCGTATCCTCAATATTTCTTATATTGAACAACTGATGTTATTATTGTGTCATATTATTGTGCTTAAGTGTACAGTGTTTTTGGTGTGATCAACTCACCCGTCCCAGTTTGTGGTCAGCGATGGTGCAGGAATCCATGAACGTCTGAGAAATGACGGACAGCACAGCGTCCACGTGGTCTGAAGTCTGCACGTCGAAGATGAACTGCGGGTTCTTCAGGATATTGATCCAGAACCGAAGAGGTAAACTGTTTGATAAGACAAGCAAGAAGATGCACAAGTCAAATACAGATCGGCTGCTTACAATGTAAGAATATTTTTATCATCAAATATATAACGAGACATCTTCCGATAACACATATTAGTGCAAAATAAATGTGTACATAAAGCTTCTTATTAAACTGTGAAACTTTCCATAAAGATTCTTTATTTATGACATTAATGACAAAAATAACAAAGACAAATTCATCTTAAAATCACTGCACAGTAAAACTATGCGATCAACTGTTGTCCATATGTTCTGTGTGGGTAGAAAGGTGCTTAAATTCCTCTTGAAGCGTGTTTATAACTTTTCTCACATGGTGGCCCACCAGAAGTTGGATCCTGTCTCCAAACATCCAAACCTTCTGTAAGCTGCTGCCGGGCCAGTTACCTGTTGGTTTTCCAGATGTGGATGGTCTCGGGGTCTGTGATGTTGTGCTGCAGAGCCTGTTCATCCAACAAGTCGAAGAAGTATTTGACTGCGAGCGGTACGGGACGACTGGTGCTGAGGATCGCAGTGAATAAATCATCCACGAACTTCTGCAGAGTGCCCTGAGACAGCCGAACAGATAAATGAAGCATGAAACAAAGATAAAATACTTTTATTAAAGTTAATATTCTGTTCTGCAACTATTCGATTTTATTTTATTGTTGTGTGTGATGTGTGTTGTTGTGACAAATTAAATTTCCCTCTGGAAGTATTTTTTATATTTAAGTCTTAAAATGACTTTCTGTCAACAAAACTGGTTCCCATGTAAATGTTGAAATGTTCTTTGTGTCCCAAAACTTTAACCATTGTGTAGTTTGAATTAATAAATAATAAAAAATGTGCATTTAAATACTTCACACACTGCATATTAGTACCAAATATACTAGATAACATAATTATTTTTGAAAGTGCAGTTGCAGGAAGCTAAAAGGTAAAGTTGTCAAGGTACATGTTGTCTGTTCTGCATATGAGGTGTTATCAGTGCCCTCCAGTATGTTTTAATAGACCTGAAGTGACCATGGGAAGGTTTTTATTCTCTAAATTGTGCACAACTCTTATGGTCCAGTATGATGACTGTCACTGAACTCTCCATCTCTGTGTAGTGTACTTATCATCACCGTATTTTTGTTGTCAGCTTCCATTTGAGGAGCTCTTGTCCCTGAATATACGAGCTAAATAAATGATAACAGGAGGCCCTGCGTCACGTCTAACATCACAACAGAAATGAGGATTTAAACTTCATCAACACCAGATAAAAGACACTAATTTATAGCCGGTATTCAAAGTGTAACTATACCAGTTTTTAAATTTTGTTTTTAGTTTGTTTCCTCGCTGTTACCTTCATGGAGAGCAGTCGGGTGAGGTAGATTTCGGGGATAGCCTTGGCTCTCTCCCCGCCCCTCTCCCTCACACTGCCTCTCCGGTGTTTGGGCAGCTCCGACTCCTCGCTGGCTTTCACCAGATGCCAAAGCCTCACTCCTCCTTCTTCTCCATCATCCAGCATCGGGGTCTCTGGTAGGTATAGGTATAGTACACTTGTGTTGGTTAACTCCTGTTTAGATAATATTGGTGCTTTAAAACCAAAGTGGATGTTTGATGTTACAGTCATTATAATAGAAGAAACACAAGAGGGTAACTTCAGTAATATTGTTAATGTCTCACTATGTTCAAGAGTCTCAGCTACTGTAAATATACACAGTCCAACAGCGACATCTCCTGGTTATTTGGACACTTACATCTTGATACAGCTGCTTCTGCACACATAAAGCCGTTAACATGTGTGTGTGTGTGTGTGTGTGTGAGACTCACTCTCTCCAGGCATGTAATCATGGCTGTCGTGGAGGTGATGTTTGGTGTTTCTGGGGACCAGAGCGACCGTTGCTCCATCAGGGACCTTTGTTCCAACAGTGGGAAAAAACAAACAAACATCAAATTTTATGAATGTGGACTAATTTTTCATTGTGCACATGCTAGGCTGATGTTTGTGTGACTTGCTCTGACCTTGTAGTGTTGCAGTGTATTAAGACGTTTCCATGTGCCTTGCACGACTGATGTCAGGTCCTCATCTGATAGGATTAGGTGACCTGCTACACCTGCACGCCACTCTGGAGGGAAAATGCAACTGCATATTATATCCTGTTTAAGAGTGAGTCTCAGTGATACTAGAACAACAACATATGACGTATGACACACATGTTGCTTCTGTACAAGTTAAATCTTTTTATTCAATGCAGAGGAGGGATCTAACAACGCTAGACATCATTAATATCATATAATATCATCATTAATAATATGATCAAATGCTCCATACGATCAACTGCCTGCTTATAGAAAAGGTGAAATAAACTACACTTACCGAGGTGTAACGAGTCGATGTGCGGCCGCTGGGAAAACGAGGTTCCCTTCGACGTTTGCTCAAGAAGTTTCTCCTTCACTTGGGTGATGGTGTCACAGTCCAGGACCTTGGCAGGTACCGTCTGGGTAGCGGTGCCTCCGCTGACCACAGCATTGGGCATCACAACATTAAGAGTCTGGAGAGATGTACAGTAGAGCTGGTTACTGGTAGTAAAACATGGAGGATTACAGTGTGTGAGCACGGCCTGAAGGCAGGTTAAGTCTAATATGTTAATGTGTGTGCAGCTGTGTTAATATACGGGGTATTTATACTGCATGTCCTAACCAGGGTGCGGTACTCCACGTCCTCTCGCAGCAGCCGGTTGTCGTTCAGTGTGTACTTGGCTTTTCCTGTCACAGCGTCCACGGGTCCCTTGTCCACCTGGTGCTTTATTGCTCTGAACAGCATGTAGAACGACTCGCCTGCTGATTCCTGGTCAAGCATAAAGACAGAAGGTCACTGATGTCCTACTGCAACAGGGTTTAATCTAAGAGTCTCCATTACTTCACTTCAGACCTTTTGTCACACACGATGAGCTGAGATTAGCTTCATCACAGACACGTAAAATGTTGGATTGCATAAAATGTAGTTAATGAAATATAATAAAGGTTACAAGAAATACTAATTTCATCTTCAAGTTATTGATCTCTAGTCAGGTGTATAAACAGACCCTCAGGAAGGTGAATAGACAGATGGACATCCAGTTTGTCAAGAGCTTCTCAACCACCGATTCAGTTCTGGAAGAGACAACAGCACAAACATAAACAATCCATAACAATAACGATCTACAGATGAAGGAAACGTGTTACGCATGCTCCTTTCCTCACCTCCTGAGCATCAGTTTGGGGTTTTTGGCCACATATTGTTCCACCAGATCATTAAGCAGAGTCTTCAGGATGTCTGTGAAGTACTCCAGTTTACCGTGCAGGGCTACAGTCAGCAGGGAGGCCACATAGGCCCGGTCTCTGGGGGAAAATGTCCGCTGGACCTCCAGAGTGTGAATGAACTGTGTGAATAAACAGCAAGAATAAGAAGATGTGGAAGAAAAAAAAAAAAGATTTGAGACTTGATGTGAACGTTGTCTGACCTTAGTGAGGAAGAGTTTGCTGTTGAGCAGATTAGACAGCTGAACCAATCCTTGCTCCACAGTCTGCCTTCGACTTTCAGGAACATCCAGATCTCGTCTCAGTGGCGACTCCTGGTGACCTGGGAAGAAAATGCGCTCTGCATACGCCCGGTAATCCAGGAAGGGAATCCCTGAACCCACCAGATCACTGGACATGTCCATCATCTCCGTCATCAGGTCTGAGGGAGGGAAATGAAAGCCTCAGTCTGGGTGTGTTTCTTCATTTTAGGGTAATAATTGAGCTGATGTAATTTTTTGTTTTAACTGGTACCTGTGAACTCCTTCTTACAGCGGTCGCGTACACTCGTCTCCAGGTTCTCCAGCTGTATCTGCACCTTCTTATAGTCCCTCATGGCCTGTTTGCTCTTCCTCCTGACAATCAACAATGATCAATTGACATCATTCAGGTCAAGAAATAAAGCTTTACTACATGAATAGAAGAAGGGTAAGACTACATGAGTACTGTATGTGTTTACCTGTATATGAGGACTATGATGAGCACAATAAGAGCCACTATAGAGGCTCCCACCCCAACTCCCACCTGAGCCTCCAGGGGGAAGGTGGACTGCGCCTGGCTGTCGTACTGTACTCTGCCCAGGGAGAAGTTCAGGTTCCCCATTTTCACCTGGAAAGTATAAAAGGACCCAATAAAGTAGAGAACAAACATACAAGCCCACTCTGTTCCTTTACATGATTTACTGGCATGTTCATTGACTCACTGTGAACTCGGGCAGACTGTCCATGCCATCCAGTTTCTTGCTGGCTGTGACTGAAGGCTGCTGAGCTGGTGGCTCACAGTAAAGGTGGTTGTGTGTCAGTGTCTTTACTGAACACACTCCCTCACCTATACGAGCCTCCACCTCCTGCTTGTAGATGGCGAGATCCAGGTTCTCTCCCTAGAAAGGAAAAGATGACATACAGCGTGACCTTTTCTTTGTGCTGAAACTGTGTTTTTTTTGTAAAGCTGATGAACACAGCACCCACCTCGACAGAGATGATGCTGCCAGGTTTGTGGTGGTAAGGTTTGCTGGGGTCATTCTGGTTCAGCGTGTAGAGCTTCGGGTTGGGCTCATAGCTAAAGGCTTCATTCCCCACTGTGCTGAAGTCGAAATGGAGACTGTCCAGCAGGAAATGGACTTTGACCCTGGCCCTCCTGGCCTCCGGACCCACCGCCGGGGTCGGACATAAAATGAGGGAAGAGCTGTTCACCGTGCAGCGAGACTCGTACTGGAGTCGACAGAAGGAGAGTAAAGGACAGGTGAGGCACGCTCGAGAAAATTAAGATTATCATAGTAAGAAGTGATCCTATGTTCATACCTGTTTGACGTGACAGAGTGTCCCCTCAGGGCAGTCCGCCTCTGGGACGATCCTCCTCCATCTCTTCTGTCCTCTGCTCAGGCTTCCTTCACTCCTCCTCCTGATGCTCCTTCTCCTCCTGGGAGGGAGAGGATCAGGAGGGCTGAGAGTGACCCTCATTTTTGGCTCTTGAACCACATCCAGGTTCTGACCAGAAACTCTGATGATTCTCCCTCCGCTGCAGGAGAAAAATAAGACAAATAATCACACCAACACATACATCAGATTCTGAGTTAAATTCTAACTTTTAAGCCCCTTAAAAATTGCATCCAGGCCAAGCTTAATACACGACTTATAAAGTTTAAATATAGAATATGATGAAGAATATGATTTGAACGCATCTATATTAAGACTGAAAAAGCACCTGAGGAAGCTTTTGGAGGGAGTGGCTGTTGTGATGTTGGGGTTGGGGGTGTAATGATACACCAAACCCTGTAGGTGGCGCTCAGCTCCACCAAACCGCACCGTGATGCTGTGCTCTCCTGTTCTGTTGCTGCCTCTGGTCAGACAGCTGATCTGATCCTCCAGGATGTTTAGCCTGAACAAAGAAAGACATTTCACATTTTAAAAAGTGTGTTTTGTTTTAACTCGTAATGTTAAAACTGTTTATGAGGTAGAGACACTTACACAACACACGGCACTCCTCCAATTAGGACGCTGACTTCACTACGGTGTCCTGTCCTGAGTCTCTGGCCTCTGATGGTGAGAGACGAGCCCCCCGCCTTGGGCCCTCTTTGGGGGAAGATGCTGCTCAGTGCAGGGTCCTTGTAATGGAGCGACAAAGAGGATGAGATGCAAAGAGAGAGAAAAAATACAATCAATAATCCGATACCGAGCGGAAGATTTATTGAGGAGATAAAAGAGACACTGGGGCATTCTGGGAAAACATAGAGGGTTGCCTCACAGCTGGCTACTAACACAATTAATGCTTGTCACTTGGGCCAATTAATTAAGACTGTTGTTAAACATGCAGTAAGGAGATGAGTTATTTTATTCACTTACATTTATACAATGTCAAGTGAAGCATAATTAACAAAAGCCGTGTGGGAGCTGCTATTTCCTAAATGAAGGTAAATGAACGTGGACATTAAATTCATGTCAAATCGCATCAGTCTGAGCCTTTTCTAGTTCTGTGTTTTAAATTCATTTAGAAAAATACCGAGTGACTCTGAGCAAAGTTCGTCTGTTTTTGTCCACACCCAGAAGTAATTGCTGTGTTCTCATATATTCAACTGAAGCAAACTCAAGAGGAAACACGGCAAAATTCAACATAACTCGTACCCGTGAACTGGGTGTGAAAATGCCCAAGAGATGTCTTTGTTTTTATAATGCTTGTTTAATTGTGTCTGCAGGATAAATGCAGGCTCGCAGCAGTAGTTTCTGTACACATCCAGACAGCTTACACACGCTCAAGTAAGAGTAACCTGATTTACAGTCAGCAAACTGTAGCTGCATTTACCTGGAAGCTGAATATCTGAGCTGACAGTCCGTGTCCTCCTCCCCTCACTTTGACTGAGGCGTGGCCGCTCTTCTCTTCTCCACTGCTTGTAGTCTCACACACTATCCTACAAGACACAAGCATGCAACTGTTACACCTAGAAAACATTTTACAAGCCGTTCACACTGTGGTGTAACGGTGACTTGCCTTGAGGAGACTTCATATCTGCTGTGGATGACGCTACAGGGAACACCGGCAACTGTGACGGAGTTTACGATGTCTTCAGCTCTCTGGCCGAGGTTGGAGCCGGAAATAGTCACGACCGTCCCTCCTTCCACAGGACCGGACACAGGATCCAACTGAAACACAAGACAAGTGTGAAATGTATATCCTGCCTTCTTCTTTAGTTAGAACAATAAAAACTGAACTGAACTGAACTACAAAGCAAATTACAACAAAATAGTTCCTTCTGCACATATGAGCTCTCACACAGAAATGGGGAATACAAGAGATTCAACTAAAAGCAGTCCAGCAGTCATAACGAGATAACAAAAATGAAAATTCAAGGTTAAAAAGGTTAAAAAATTCTTACAAAGTGAATGACAGGTGCAGGACAGGTGTGTTTGATCTCATCAGTGCAGGAATCCTGGTAAATACAGCGAGAACTAACAGCGCCGCCGCACCAAACGCAGCCATACTTGGGGTCGGCGGTGCGACATCGGCTGCAGTCTGACTGTCCCACCGAACAATTGAAAAGAGTCACTGAACACAAGAAGAGAAAATTATTATTATGTCGAACAATAACATGAGTATATAACCAGTGACTGAATACCATAACTTGATCCGCACCGTAGAGATCGTCAGCGCTGTCGATGAGAAAGTTGTTCTTTCTTCTCACGTTGATCACGGCTTCGTATTCCTTTATCGGGGCAGAATAGGCGTACTGAAACACAAACGATTAACTGTCAACACAACGCAAGCGCTGCATGTTATGAGATATATGAGCTGCTGTTATGCACAGCCACGTGCAAAGCAGTTACAGCACGTGTCAAATTATCTGCAGACGCATTGCTTATGAGAGCTAATGAAACACATTCATGCAAACACATAATCAAGATGGTAGTTGATTGATTTCTGTTAATGTAGCATGTCTCTGGTTTATCAATGTAGTTTAGGGTTGTTATGGATAGTACCAGACGGGTTCGGGTTTACTTTAGCT
This sequence comes from Pampus argenteus, assembly GCA_036937835.1. NCBI lineage: Eukaryota > Metazoa > Chordata > Actinopteri > Scombriformes > Stromateidae > Pampus > Pampus argenteus. Next base: position 1,960,330 of record CM072864.1, on the reverse strand, counting down.
ACAATCACATAAGTTCTCATTTTTTTGTATTGCTGCTGCAGATTAGTGACTCCAAACAGGATTTCCATCCACAGAAACCTGATCTACGGGAGATTCGAACAGTTATATTCAGACCTGACCCATCAAGCCACCACTACGTGAATCTGGTCCCACCTGATGTGGTTGGCAGGTGATAAAGAAGACTGATTGCTGAGAAGCATCCAGCTCCACAGAAGCATCCACCACCACCGACTGATTCTCGATGTCCAACACACACTCGTACTCCAAATTTTCATCCTAAGTGAACATACGACATACATTTAAGTAGACACACAGACTTTTTTCCACTATTTTGTTCATGACAGTGAAAATCTATTAGAAATCCCTGTGGTCTAAAGCATTTAATACAGCTTTTACATCCTCGTGAACTTAGAAAACGTACATATATCCCCAGAATATGTTAGCAAAGCTGCCCTACTGTCTATGGTTACCTGAAACAGGTGTAGGTGTTGTCCCACCAGAGTGATCTTCCTCTCCACGTTGACGGGAAGGAGAGAAGAATCCTGAACTTTCTCCACACATGGGCATTCCTGATGGCACATTATTAACCATTATAATATCTATACATAACAGAAAAGAAACTGCAGTCTGCTCTAAATGTCCAACATCATTAAACCTGCTCTGTGAATATCTCATCTCATAGTTACATGCATTTATGTGCACATGTAAGACATAAGTTTAAAAGAAAAACTAAATCAATGTATAAAAGACCAAAAGACCAAAATAAGCTGCAAAAAATACGGACAAAAATATGCAACCATCAACACAAAAACACATCAGACGTACAAGTAAAACACAAGAAGGGAGCTGACGTCAAAGTAATGATGATGATCAGGAAGAGCAGCTTTCCTCAGTTTATGGTCTGGATTAATACAACATTTGCATCTTATATTGAATGAGGTGAACAGAAATGGCATGAAGAGGGCAGGCTAGTCAGGTGACTGCCGGGAGTTTCTCACTTCCATCCTAACATCTGAGATTATATTGATTTTAATCATTTGCCTTTCTTGTTGACGTAGTATTCAGTTGTCATTGTCTAACTGTTCATTTTAAAGCTAAGATAGTTTCTCGGGTTACATCTCTACACATCTCTACACTAGCTGCACATTTGGCGTCTGCACTCACCAGGAAATAAGAGTCAGTCGAAGAATCTGATTGGTAGTTTGTTGAAGAGTCAGAGTTGGGGTCAGTAACTGTGTCAGGTGATTGTGTATCGGTGAGCAACTTGTCGCTGGCAACGGATGAATCAAGAGGCGGGAGTGTTTCCAAGAAAATGTCATCCTCCCAATCCGGCTTCTCACGCTCTTTCAACAACAGAGGTGAGTCATTCTCTTCAGAGTTTGCCAGATGAACGGCCTCCTTCTCGGTAGCGGTAGAAAGGTCTGTTGAAACGGTGACTTCGCTGGAGGTGGCCGAGGTTATATCAGAGGAAGAGCCCACCGCTTCACCAGATGGCTCGATCAGACCTTGGTCAGAGTCTACCTGACCACTAGTGCTGCTGGGTAATGTAGTGATACCTACACTTTCAGTCTCTATCACCAGAAACCCTCTGGTAGTGCCAACATCTCCCTCAGCTGCTCCCTCCACATCCTGCAGGGACCCGCCTGTGGTGCTGACATCTGTGTGCTTGGTGGTGGCCTGGGTGAGGACCCTGATGAAGGGGGAGGTTGTAGCCAGATTGACGGGTGGTGTGGATTCAGCGTTAGAGGCAGTGGGTGGTGCCACTGTGGTGGTGGTTGAAGGGACAGCTGTTGTGGTGGGGGTAGGTGTCTCTGTGGGTGGTGGCTGTGTTGTTGTTTTTGTAGTTGTGGTTGTTGTTGTTGTTGTAGCAGTCAGGACAGTAGGAGGTAAAAGGGTCAGTTGTCTGGTGGGTGGAGGGATGGTGGGTGTAGGAGGTTTGAACTTGATGATGAAGTAGCATAAGTGAACAAATGAGAAAAGAAGAGGACAAGAAAAAAAGGCAGGGGAAGAAGCAACTCATAAGTGATAATAATGATAAAAACCATAATAAAAACAAAGAAAACTGATAATAGAAAACTGCTCCAAACATGCATAATATAATATAATATAATATAATATAATATAATATAATATAATATAATATAATATAATATAATATAATATAATGAATGCTGGTTTCTCAAAACAATCGCCACAATGGACTCACATTTTTATTGTAGATGGTGGCTCCTTGGCTGCAGGCGTGTTTGTGTGTGCAGACATGCTGATGAATACACCAGTTACAACCCCAAGGACTGCTAACACACCCTTGGCATCTAGCAAATCAGACAACAGGAATAGTGGCAGAACAAGAAAATGATTAGTATGAAAGCCTCTATATAGTATCTCCTATAACACCACATTATCTAGTTAAACTAGATCTAGCTGATGATGTGTGTGCTCGTGTACTCACGGCCTGCGTCCGGAGAGCTGCTGGACCAAGCTACAGTTGTAGAAGGTGAATTCTGTCTCTGCTACCGTCACATTTAGGAAACGAAGTGACAGGATCACCATCACAAACTCTGCAATAGAACAAACCAGTTGACATGAACGCTACAGTTCAAACTTTAACTCGGACTGGTGTTAGTAATAAATACTGCATTTTTCACTCATGTAATTTGGAAAATAATAGTCATCGTTACACCCTAGTTTTGTATGCAGAAAGGTAGGGAAAATACTGTGACGCTCACCATCTCCATGGCCAATGGGGGGCAGACTTGTGGCATCAGGAGTGGAGCATATCACACCAGTGTTAGTGATTGAAGCAGGAGTTTCTGTGTCCTGGAAGAAGCATGAGTAGGCCTCTGCTTCTCCTAGACTGGGGAGGCCCTCTACTGACACTGTGATCTGAGGGAGGGGGGAAAATAGAGAAAGGATATTAAGAAAAGAAAAGGAAAAACATATAAACAAATTGTTGTTTTCTGACATGCTTTATTATGTAAAACTAAATGATAATGACTCAACCAGTAATTAGATACCAAACATTAATTGTGCATCGACTGTACTTAGAAAATAGAAAATATCTTTGTAAAGCAAAAAAAACCAATCTGTGAGACAGATGGCGTCAAGAAAGACAATAACAGGCACACAGTAGCCAATTATTCTGCATTACACCCACTCCCATTCCCTATATTACATCAGTTTTCTCCCCGCGGCTGATGTTGTAGAGGCTGAGATGTTGGATACTGAGGCACTGCTGTGTCTGGTTGAAGCTCCACAACCACTGACCCTTCACAGACCCTCGCTGGCACTCCCAGCGCTGGCCACACCTGAAATACCACAGAGAAGTAGTCAGTAAGACAGACAAGGAAAGAAAGAAAGACCGAACTTCTTCAACTTCTTCCATGTTTTTTCACACTGACTCACCGTCCCTCCAGGACACACCAGCCACAGTATGGGTCTCTGGCAGACAGACAGGACTGACAGTCCAGGTGATCTCCACATTCTGCCACTGGGCGCTTCTCCACCTGAAAATCACACAAATGTGTTTACCAATGCTCACACTGATGTCTGAGGTGACTTTTGATGTGTAGCTCCCTTTTTTGTTTAATTATTATAACATATATTTGATGGCATTGTGACGTTAAATAACTTTTAATCATTCATTTGTTGCTTTCATTGACTGAAAAAGCAGTTTAGTCTCATGTAGTTATCAAGGTTGATTATCTTAACTGGTAAACATTAGCATTCCTAGCTCAAATTAGCTGTACTAGCCCACAAATACCTGGATAGCACACCTCGAGTTAGCTAGTTAGTCTGATCAAATCAAATCAAATCAAATTTTATTTATATAGCCCAAAATCACAAAATACATTTGTCTCAGAGGGCTTTACAATCTGTACAGGGAGTGACACCCTCTGTCCTTAGACCCTCGATTCGAGTGAGGAAAAACTTGACCACCAAAAAACCTTTTAACAGGAAAAAAGGTGGAAGAAACCTCAGGAAGAGCCACAAAGGAGGGATCCCTCTCCCAGGACGGACAGACGTGCAATGATGTCACATGTACAGAACAAATCAACACACACATATTGTACACTCCACATATTGTACAATGAATAATAATGAATTACAGTTGATGATAAGAATAGGTTACAATGAATGATGAATTATTACAGTAGCAGCAGATCATTACATAACTATAAACTGTAATGGGGATATGGCAACAATGATGACGGCGACAACACATGCAGTAGACGCCACGCAGGACCACAGCAGCAGACAAAGTCCACAAGAACCTGCTGGACGAGAGAGCACAGAAACTCCGGGGAAGAAGTTTAATTAGTAACATGATAGATAGATGGATTAGATAGATGGATAGATAAGGAGAGAGAGAGAATGAGAGAGAGCGAGAGAGTATGTGAGTCCCCCAGCAGTCTAGTTCTATGGCAGCATAACTAAGGGATGACCTGAGCCAGCCCTAACTATAAGCTTTATCAAAAAGGAAAGTCTTAAGTCTACTCTTAAAGGTGTTGATCGTGTCTGCCTCCCGAACACAGAGTGGTAGTTTATTCCACAGAAGAGGAGCTTGATAGCTGAAAGCTCTGGCTCCCAATCTACTTTTAGACACTATAGGAACCACAAGGAACCCACCATCCTGGGAGCGCAATGTTCTAGTGGGGTGGTAAGGTACTATGAGCTCTTTTAAATATGATGGTGCCTGACCATGAAGAGCTTTGTAAGTTAGGAGAAGAATTTTAAATTCTATTCTAGATTTAACGGGTAGCCAGTGCAAGGAAGCCAAAATGGGAGAGATGTGATCTCTGATCTTGGTTCCTGTCAGAACACGTGCAGCAGCGTTCTGAATCAGCTGCAAACTCTTAAGAGACTTATTAGAGCAGCCTGATAGCAAAGAGTTACAATAGTCCAGCCTAGAAGTAACAAATGCATGGACTAGTTTTTCTGCATCCACTTGAGAAATGATGCGTCTGATTTTGGCAATGTTACGCAAGTGGAAGAATGCAGTCCTCGAAAGTTGTTTTATATAGTTATTAAAGGACAAGTCTTGATCAAAAACAACGCCAAGATTTTTTACGGTGGAGCTGGTGGCCAGGGTGATCCCATCTAAGGCTAAATCTCTGGAATGATAGTTTCTAAGGTGTTTGGGTCCTATTAGGAGAACTTCAGTTTTTTCTGAATTTAGCTTCAGAAAATTGTGGGTCATCCAATTTTTTATGTCCTTAATGCATGCTTGAAGTCTAGTCAAGTGATTGGTTTCATCAGGCTTGATCGATAAATATAATTGGGTGTCGTCAGCGTAACAGTGAAAGTTAATTGAATGATTCCTAATAATGTTCCCTAAGGGAAGCATATATAAACTGAAAAGAAGTGGCCCTAATACAGAACCTTGTGGGACTCCATGAGAAACTTTGGTTTGCATGGAGGCTACATCATGAACATGAACAAACTGAGAACGGTCTAGGAAATATGACTTAAACCAGCCTAGGGCGGTTCCTTTAATGCCAATTTGGTATTCCAGTCTCTGTAAGAGAATCTGATGGTCAATGGTGTCAAATGCGGCACTAAGATCTAATAGGACAAGTACAGAGATGAGTCCTTTGTCTGATGCCATTAGGAGGTCGTTTGTAACTTTAACTAGTGCGGTCTCTGTGCTATGATTTACTCTAAATCCTGACTGAAACTCCTCAAATAAACTGTTTGTGTGGAGATGTATGTTATTAAGTTACTGACATCATATTATAGTCCATAATATTATCTGTTAATATTATACATTACCAATTCAGTGGATGTGCTAAACTGCAAATAAATGCTAGTTAGCGATCATAAACTTGCTATGCTAGTTAGTTTTGCTAGCCTTCCAAATTCAAATTAACCACAGCGTCATTAGCTAACAGTTAGCTAGCAGTTAGCTCAACACTAGTTGAGTCTTTTTAACTTGACATTTGAGTTTAAAAGCTAATTCGTGGAAAATGAACCTTATATGTTTTCTCTGTAAGAAAACTTACAAAACTAAAACTAAAGCTAAGCTTAAATGTGTATAAATTATATAATATTCAATTGTAATGACTATTTGTATGTTAGATTTAGCTTTTTTTGTGTAGGTTCTGTTTGGCATTGCTTAAACAGAGAAACACCAGTTTTTTAGCTGTGCTCACTCAGGTTATAATAAAATTTATTATTTTTTCTCCAAGAAAGTAATAATACTCACATTGTTTTTATTTATATTCAAGTTATTTATTTACACATGGCTGCATCTCTACATTTAGATGAAGATGTCCATTCAATGTATAGAGTAGCAGTCTCCCATAACCATTCATCAGCATCTATAGCTACCCACACAGACACTCTGTAGGGAGTGTGCCAACACAATGGAGGCCACTTTCTATGATCAATACCATTGTCATATCCGACCTTACACCTCCTGCTGACTGTTGTACCCATTGCAGTGGGGTTAGTGACCTCTGACCTCGACAGCCAGCTGGCCTCTGTTTTCTTTAATGCTCTTTGCCTCTTATTCTTTTTACCCTCTTTCTATGTGAGAGAGACACAGCTTGAGGAAGTATCAAAGCCTGAAAAACTCTTGACAAACGATAAATTGTCTGACGATGAATGACAAGCCATGTTCAGTCTCGTGTATGGAGACATCTGGGTAAGTGGTTGAATGGACAGACTCACCAAAAAAGGCTACGGCTATTTATACATCTGTTGAGTAGTTTCACGCATTAAACCTGTGAAAGCAACTAATCTGCTGGATTCCACATACTATATTATATATTTTTAAACAGATTAAAATTAACCCTTACAACTGCCCGACTGTCTTTAAGACTTACAGTAGTTTTGGTCATGATGTAGATGTGTGCTCCGTTCTGGTCCAGTATAAGGTCACTGTTAATGGGCGAGTTGGGCTGAATGGTTGTGTTTGCATATACCTCCACTTGTCCATTTTGGTCCAGATATACCTGAAGATGTACAGCAGAGAAAGAGCAGACACTTCAAAGATTATGCTATATGAGATATGACAAATGAATATTATAAGTATCCATGGATTTATATCTACTGTTTGTTTGAACCACTTCTACTTAAAGATCTGACAGATATAAGTGGTATTCCTCACACTGCAAGACTAAAATGAAGAGCTGACCAAAAATCTTCCCCAGCTTGCAGCTCAAACACAAATCAAATCACACTTATGCAGGATCGCGGCAGAAGTGGCGATGAATGTGATTACCGCACAGTCAAATCTAATATGAAGCACAGGAAGACACCTCCAGCTTAAGTGATTCCTCGGCCTTCAAATTCTCATGTTACCTCATGAGATTAGCAGAGGTTTTCAAGCCTCTTTCCATGTGGCTCTCACTTGATACCTGTTGTCCCATTAAGAGGATGCACTCAACAGATAATGGCACGAGAAGGAGATGTTTTTAACTATTTGTCATTTTGCATATTTAATAGAGAGATGTATTGAAGATGTCGTCTTGTATACTGCTACTCAAACTCCTATAACAAGGTCTGTTCCAGATGTGTGTGCAAAGTTGACAGGCAGATATTTAGCAGCACATTGCAGTGACTTAGATGAATTCCCTGCAGGCCTATTCTTTTTAGTTGAATAATTTGGGGCATATTCTTTCTGAGTTAGGTGACTACTCTTATATATGTCTGTTAAATGCAGTATGAAGCTGGAGCAAGGAGGCAGTTAAAATAACGTAAAGAGGTAACCATCTATAGATTGTAAGCAACTTCGTTGAAATTAAGTTGGTGTGTATATTTGACACCTGTTAGACTCTCAAGTATGAAGTCAAACATGGGCCAGTATTTGTGGCCTTTCACACAGTCCTGTATCTGGATGCTGAGGAATTTTTCCTGCTGTGATATGATAATCTTGTTACAACAAAATAGACCTGCTGGACAATAACTCACTTCACAAAGTTATGTCTATGACGTTCCTTACACATAGAAGTAGCTCAGACTTTTTAAAAACAAGGCAGAGACACAAATATATTCTGGGCAATGCATAAAAACTTAAAATGGGTATCAGTTCTTTAAAGCATTAGCTCAAATATGCATCACATTGTAGTCTCCAACAATCACATACCGCAGTCCACAGAACAAAAAGCAAATGTATTAAGCATGGGATCACAGCGGTATGCTAGTCTGTGTATGTTGGAGCACTGTGAATGTCGGAATGACTGGAATCTTCAAGCTGTAGTCACACAGTGATGTAGAAGCATATGTGAGCGGGCATAGAGCTAGAAAAAAACTCTGAAAATGGTTGAAAATGGTTGAAAATGGTTTTTCTTTAATGGCGTAAGGTCTGTTTGCTTTGCTGGGGAATGATTCATAGACCAGGACCAGGGCTAATTATTGTACTGTAGGGATCATAGTAACAAGCAAGTCCAAACACAAAATTAATAGGACATTGCTTAATGGGCTAAAAATTCCCATGATGTTATCCCTGTGACGTGCCCAGGGCGTCTCCCTGCATTGCACCCAGTGCATGCTGCAGCAGGCCTAAAGAAACTGGAACAAAATGAAACAACAGTGCATGAAATGAGTGGCTACCTTATGAAGAATCCCTTTGGAGTCTCCCAGGAAGGCGATGCTGTGTCCCTCTCTGACACTGACAGCCACAGCGGTGAGACGGGCGGCCGAGGTGTGCCACACGGCTTCAGCTGTCAGAGGCGTCCGGCTCGCCATTGGACTTGGGGTGTGGTCAGAGCCGCAGGGATACGCCTTAAGGGTATTCTACAACATATGACCATGCCAGAAAGTTTTATTGCCGTCATTTTGTCATTGATATTCTGCATTTATATAAACTGAATGCAACCGAAACAGCACCCACACATGCAAAGATTATTCTTTTATTTTTTTTATTGACTGCAATATGTCACTTATCACTTAAAGCATCAGACTAACACGTTCACATTTGTGTCTTTTCAACCGGTCTACCATTCTTTCCTGCTATTGCTTCAGAGCCTTTGAATCCTCTTAAGTCATTGTAAGAGGATTGCACCATAGATTAAAGTGGACTCATACAGAGACGGCCAACTCGCTTGCTTGGTTTTGTGAAACAACCACTCGAAATCCTGCTTTCTGTTCTTCGAAGCTCTGGCCTTAGATAATTGGCCCTAAAGAAAGAGGTCGAATGGGTTCATTTATTAAAAAAATAAGATGGCTTATCATATTTTTAATGGGGAACATGATCTAATATATATTTCTCATCTCCCTCTTTCTTAAATGTTCTCATTTTTATCCTCCTAGATTGTTTTTCTTCTTTTTCCCCATCACAGTATTTCTATTCTCTTGTTTCTATCCCCCCCCTCCTCTTTCTCTTTCCTCCTATGTCAGTGAGTTTCAAAAGAAGTCCTATCCTTCCATGTCAGAGCTCATTAAGAAGCAGCACAGCTGATTCAGGGTTAGTTTGGTTTATTGATCCCTAACGAGCCCATTAAGTGGCTCTGAGGGCTGGCAGGGCAGCAGAGGGGGTCACTGGAGGGCTGCAGCTGGGCAAAGCTACTCCTGCGACATCTGGGAGCTCCAGCTTTTCAGAGGACCTCATTACAAGGCTTGTCTGCCTAAAATTCAAGTCACTCCTTCCCGTTAGTCAGTTTAATCTTGCTAATACAGGCATCCTTTGTTCTGTTATGTCTGTCTCAATTAAGTCAATATACTTCGGTAAAGACAGCAGGAAATGATGCATAATGATGGACAGCCCTATAAAGCAAGTGTCCATACTGTAACAAGCACACAGAGCAGAAAACACAGTAGCACGCCATTCTTCTAAACAGAGCAGAGAGAAACAGTCATTTGAGTCTCATACAAGCATGTTATTGTTTTAAAATCCCACAGCGTCAAATTATTTGCTTTTCTTATCAGAGAAACGGTCTGTATCAACATCAGGTCGATGTTGATGCTAAGACACAAAAACAAAGCTTCCTTTATCTTCATCGTGTCCTTACCAGAGGCAGGTTGGCACAGCTGGACTTGACCTCGTACTCTATGTAGGCCACCTCTCCCTCTGTTCCTTTTCCATCCTGGGTGTAGCAGAGATCACGGGTGGAGTCGATGTGTCTGTCAAGCTCATCCAGATGGTAAACGCACAGAGCCGAGGGATCTAAAGGATTGTTGTTTGTGGAGCTGCCGCGGTTGGAGAAGACTCCCAGCAGATCTTCGCCTTCACGGCCTACACCTTGTCCCACCTGTTGCAACAAAGGCATGGGGAAAAGTTCAACACAGCCAGCATCACTGTATTCTTTGTGTTTAATCCTTTCAGAAAGCAGTAAGTATTTCTAAGAACTCGTGTTGATAACATTCAGAGAAACATGCATGCATACGTAGACTTACCTGTGCTGCCTGGAGCAGGTTATAAGTTTTGAAGGGAGAGGATGGTGATCGGCAGACGAGAGGGACTTCTACATAGGAATAGTAGGATGTGTCGTCCAGGCACACTCGGGCAGCATAGGTCCGGTACTCCCTTGATATTGACTTGATGTCACGGCGGTAGAACAAGAAGTACACATATGTACGTCGTGTGAATGCCGTCACAAAATGGTGGTCGTACTCCGACAGACGGCCGGCTACGGCCAGTTTCGCCGTCTCCTCATAGGAAAACACGGGTTCTGACGAAAGATGGCGCGTAGAGATGGGTGGGTGGCTGGCAGTATAGCCTCTACCCACATACATCACAGTCCTTTCCCCGTTGCGCGGCCCCACTACCAGCCCCACTGTTGACACTGACGGATCATTGGCCGCAACGTACTGCGTGTCCACGGGCCTCTCGGTGGAGAAGAGAACCTTCCTGATCGATGCCAGGCTGCGTTTCTGGCAGGTACCCTGATGAACGCTGCCGCAGGTGATCAACTCTAACGCCATTGGATCCACCAGCAGTAATTTGTTGTGATTATTGGTACTCCTAGCCTGGGGACAGTTGGACTCAGTGACTGGGGGAAGGCACTCCTTGCTGTCCCTCACTGGACCGGTCATCTCTTCTTGCTCCAGCCGGAGTCCGTCTAATCCGTCCAGCTGGAAGAGGTGGTCCCTGGCCCCCACGTACACCGTACCCACAGAGGGGTCCGGATGGAGCACCAGGTGCTGGAACTCGGAGTCATTGCGGGAAAAACGGGGGTAAGAGTGACCATTGGCAGTGGCAAAGATGATGAGGATGGAGAACAAGAGTAAGGTGGAGTTCAGAGCCTTCCCATGTAGCATGGCAAACAATCTGAGGATAAAACAGAGTGGAGTTAGAGGCCTACACTGGCAGATGTTTGAGTTCAACATCAACATGTAATAAGATAATAATAAAAGCGCTTGTATGCGGTTGAGTCTAGTGCAAGTTTAAGAGTTTTAGAGAGGTTTAGGCGATAATGAGATAAATGTCAAGATGTGTTGAGACCTTCTTAAGGATTTAAGATTAAAAAAATGCTTATCCATTATTGAACGCCTTGACTAGGAATTGTTTACTTTTTCCTACAAATGTAGATTGATATTCATTTCAACTTTGTCAGAGTATATCAAACCAATAATGAATTGATCCTACTAACAAATATTTCCCATATAACCAAAGCCTGATCGCTGCCATATAACTCAATTGTTGTCCATCTACTAAATGCATACATGTTCCTCAATCACAGGCACTGTAGTTTATTGTGAATCAATCCCACATAAATCATCTTGGTGGAGTAAATACACAAATCAAATCAAATCAAATCAAATCAAATCAAATTTTATTTATATAGCCCAAAATCACAAAATACATTTGTCTCAGAGGGCTTTACAATCTGTACAGGGAGTGACACCCTCTGTCCTTAGACCCTCGATTCGAGTGAGGAAAAACTTGACCACCAAAAAACCTTTTAACAGGAAAAAAGGTGGAAGAAACCTCAGGAAGAGCCACAGAGGAGGGATCCCTCTCCCAGGACGGACAGACGTGCAATGATGTCACATGTACAGAACAAATCAACACACACATATTGTACACTCCACATATTGTACAATGAATAATAATGAATTACAGTTGATGATAAGAATAGGTTACAATGAATGATGAATTATTACAGTAGCAGCAAATCATTACATAACTATAAACTGTAATGGGGATATGGCAACAATGATGACGGCGACAACACATGCAGTAGACGCCACGCAGGACCACAGCAGCAGACAAAGTCCACAAGAACCTGCTGGGCGAGAGAGCACAGAAACTCCGGGGAAGAAGTTTAATTAGTAACATGATAGATAGATGGATTAGATAGATGGATAGATAAGGAAAGAGAGAGAATGAGAGAGAGCGAGAGAGTATGTGAGTCCCCCAGCAGTCTAGTTCTATGGCAGCATAACTAAGGGATGACCTGAGCCAGCCCTAACTATAAGCTTTATCAAAAAGGAAAGTCTTAAGTCTACTCTTAAAGGTGTTGATCGTGTCTGCCTCCCGAACACAGAGTGGTAGTTTATTCCACAGAAGAGGAGCTTGATAGCTGAAAGCTCTGGCTCCCAATCTACTTTTAGACACTATAGGAACCACAAGGAACCCACCATCCTGGGAGCGCAATGTTCTAGTGGGGTGGTAAGGTACTATGAGCTCTTTTAAATATGATGGTGCCTGACCATGAAGAGCTTTGTAAGTTAGGAGAAGAATTTTAAATTCTATTCTAGATTTAACGGGTAGCCAGTGCAAGGAAGCCAAAATGGGAGAGATGTGATCTCTGATTTTGGTTCCTGTCAGAACGCGTGCAGCAGCATTCTGAATCAGCTGCAAACTCTTAAGAGACTTATTAGAGCAGCCTGATAGCAAAGAGTTACAATAGTCCAGCCTAGAAGTAACAAATGCATGGACTAGTTTTTCTGCATCCACTTGAGAAATGATGCGTCTGATTTTGGCAATGTTACGCAAGTGGAAGAATGCAGTCCTCGAAAGTTGTTTTATATAGTTATTAAAGGACAAGTCTTGATCAAAAACAACGCCAAGATTTTTTACGGTGGAGCTGGTGGCCAGGGTGATCCCATCTAAGGCTAAATCTCTGGAATGATAGTTTCTAAGGTGTTTGGGTCCTATTAGGAGAACTTCAGTTTTTTCTGAATTTAACTTCAGAAAATTGTGGGTCATCCAATTTTTTATGTCCTTAATGCATGCTTGAAGTCTAGTCAAGTGATTGGTTTCATCAGGCTTGATCGATAAATATAATTGGGTGTCGTCAGCATAACAGTGAAAGTTAATTGAATGATTCCTAATAATGTTCCCTAAGGGAAGCATATATAAACTGAAAAGAAGTGGCCCTAATACAGAACCTTGTGGGACTCCATGAGAAACTTTGGTTTGCATGGAGGCTACATCATGAACATGAACAAACTGAGAACGGTCTAGGAAATATGACTTAAACCAGCCTAGGGCGGTTCCTTTAATGCCAATTTGGTATTCCAGTCTCTGTAAGAGAATCTGATGGTCAATGGTGTCAAATGCGGCACTAAGATCTAATAGGACAAGTACAGAGATGAGTCCTTTGTCTGATGCCATTAGGAGGTCGTTTGTAACTTTAACTAGTGCGGTCTCTGTGCTATGATTTACTCTAAATCCTGACTGAAACTCCTCGAATAAACTGTTTGTGTGGAGAAAGTCACATAGTTGGTTGGCTACGGCTTTCTCAAGTACCTTCGAGATGAAAGAAAGGTTTGATATTGGTCTGTAATTGGCTAAAACCTCTTGATCTAGAGTTGGTTTTTTAAGAAGAGGCTTAATCACAGCTATTTTAAAGGACTGTGGTACATATCCTGATAATAAAGACAGATTAATCATATTTAATAAGGACGGGCTAACTAAAGGTAGTACATCTTTAAGCAGCCTGGTTGGGATGGGGTCTAAGAGACAGGTTGACGACTTAGATGAAGTAATTATTGTAGTTATTTGTTTAATGTCGACGGGAGAAAAGCAGTCTAAATATATGTCAGATTTTATAGCTATTTCCAAACTTGCTGTATCTGGAATCAGATGACTGCCTGATGAGGGCAAAAGGTGATGAATTTTGTCTCTGATATTTATAATTTTATCATTAAAGAAGCTCATGAAGTCATTACTAGTTAGGCTTAAAGGAATAGATGACTCAATAGAGCTGTGGTTCTCTGTTAGCCTGGCTACAGTGCTGAAGAGAAACCTGGGGTTGTTCTTATTTTCCTCAATTAATGAGGAATAATAGGCTGTTCTGGCATTACGCAGAGCCTTCCTATAAATTGCAAGATTATCTTGCCAGGCTAGGCGAGATTCTTCTAGTTTAGAGGCACGCCATTTACGTTCAGATTTACGTGCCTCTTGCTTTAATTTGTGAGTGTGCTGGCTATACCATGGTGCTAACCTCCTCTGTTTTATTGTCCTCTTTTTAAGAGGTGCAATAGAGTCAAGAGTTGTCTGTAATGACTCTGTAGTATTACACAAGAGCACCGCAAATTTGTAACAGACTATAGCAAATAAAAATAATGAATGCACAACTCCTGCCCAGCTGTTGAAGAGAATGACTTTAGTATTATTTAAAGTGAAAGTATATTAAAGTCTGTATCTGTGAATATTAACACCATAGAGAATGATTAACTAAAATCTATTGACAAAATACAATAAGAGACACAGAAAGACAAAGAGACAGTATCCATCAAAATGTGACCACATCAATTACTCACATAGTGTTTATACATTTATTTTTTTACTGAAATCAAACCACCAGCAGTCACAGTATCAGTTACAGCTGGAGCATTGAAAACATCAACTCTCATTTCCCATCAACACAGCCATCAGTCAACACCTCTAAGGAGAGTGGTTTGTGGACACTTAGAGCCGTCCCATTTGTGCTAAAACCCCTTTAATTATTGAGCAGGACCTTTCACTGACCTCACAGAGAAAGGTCACATAGGAATAAATAAATAACCACAGTGTATGAAGCACACTTTAAACTGAGGATTTGTAAGAGACAGATACGAAGACCATTACGTGGACTGAAATTCTGCACTGGCAAGTATTATACATGCTTCAAGACTTTACATATAAGCTATAAAATAATGTAAAAAATAAAACATTACTTTGCAGTGTGAGTACAGTGCTGAGACAGATATGCAGTGCCATCCCACCTAACTGTCGACTCCCTGGGGCTACAATCAGGACAAAGACGAGCAGGGTTGAAAGGGAGGAGACCGGGGATGTGTGTGTGTGTGTGTGTGTGTGTGTACATAATCATAGGCCATCCAGGAGCAGGTGCATGTGTCTTAGTGCATGTCTGGTAAGTGGTGAGTGTGTCTCAGGCCTCCTCTTTACTTATTAATGAGCAGAATATAAAGTATAATAAGTAAAAACGCCTCCTGTCAAAGGGTTGTATGTATGTATGTTAGGGCTGGGCGGTATACCTTTTGAACCGGTAAACCGGTAATTTTTATTTTTATGATATGAATCTTTGATTTACCGCATACCGTGTGCGCGCGCATATGTAGGCTACACAGAGCGGCGGAACGTCGCACAGCGGTAGATTGAGCGGGGGCTGTTTTTCAGTGTTACACCAAACAAGCCAACTCTGCAGGAGAGCGTGGTAGTGGCAAAGACTAGGGTAGTAATAGCGAGTTGAGCGGTGAGCATGAATGAAAAAATGACACAGACACAGAACTCATTCCGAAAAAGGTAGCCGTTTCTGTTGTTTGGAAATACTTCGGTTTTAAAAAATCTGACGCGGATCAAACACGCATCATCTGTAAGTGTTGTCGAGCTAATGTTTTTAGCTGCAGGAGGGAACACAAGCAACTTGCTTCACCACCTCCGCCACAATCATATCCTGGAATACGAAGATTGCATGAAAGTAAAAGCTGCATCTTCTCCCCAATCTCTGCGTAACGTTGGCACTGCAGCACAAAGCACTTTCTGTTACAGTTTTGATACTTGAATATGGTGTTACTTTTGCAAGTGGCATACTTAAGTTTACTTTTTATTATTTGTTTACATGTGTGTATTGTTTCTATAGTACAGAATACGCCTCCTAGCCAAGTTGCACTTATGTTTTTGATATTTGAATACAGTGCACTGATCCTGAATTCTAGCAATACTATTATGCAAGTTGCATACTTTTTGTTTACTTTTTATTATTTGTTTAAATGTGTGTAGGCCTACACACCTCCATTTGAAAAAAAATATGTATGAATGCAAGTTGTTTAACAAGGGATACATCTCTTACATTGCCGTCAGCTTTGATGTTTTCAAGTTGCACAATAAAGAATTCTGTATTGTGACTGCAACAGTCTGTGTCATGTATTGTGATTTCTGCACCTCATTACAATTTTGAGTGCTTGGCACTCAATTCTTTTGTGGGACTATTCAAACCAGGGTAATTTCCTACAGTAAGTATTCTCTAAACAATTAGGAATTGGGGTTAACACGTAAACATCCACGAAAAGAAAATACCGTCAAATACCGTTATACCGTGATAATTTAAAAAAATACCGTGATATCAATTTTTGGTCATACCGCCCAGCTCTAATGTATGTATGTATGTGTGTGTGTGTGTGTGTGTGTGTGTGTATGTGAAGAGGAGTTGACATTACAGTGTGTTAAACACGGCTGAAAATCCACACAGTCCTTTGAGACAAACAGTCTTTATAAAACAAACCAATTATTTGTGCTTCATGTTTTATTGAGTCAAATCTTTTTATACACAGATCTAAAACAATCATTTATAATCACAAGGAAGCTAAGCCTACGGATTTAGTGCTAACTGGCAAAGTTAGCATGCTAACATGCTAAACGGAGACGTGTGTGCTAAACATCAGCATGTTAGCACTGTCACTGTAGCCGCATGGAGTCTACAGACTTTTAGCTTCATTCATTCATGCAACATTTTAATGTGGATGAAGTTTTATGTTTATTTTATCTTTCACACTTTCTTAATTTTCTTGATAACATGACCCTGGTTAATAACTTTCATGTCTGCTGTGTATTTTCTGCCTTACCCAGATCCAGAGCCTGGGAACAATTTTAAACAAATTCTCATTGCGACTCTGAGCAGGCGTCCTCACCTGCTCTTTGACCAGGCAACAAGCCATAGTCAACATATTTATAGCCTACAGCGACCCCATCGGCATGGGAACTTCCTCTTACCAACAAGCAATGATGGCTCTCTACAAACTACCATGAGATCAGCCTGCATGACTGTGGTGGGACAATGTGCAGATGGAGGGGAAGAACAGAGACATACAGCTCTGGTTGAGGGGAAGTCCAATATCGGATATTTCTCTTGACCTTTTAAGGCTACGCAACATTTACACGTCATCCATCAACTAGATTAAACATGTAACTGAGTCATGGAGGAAGTTTGTGGATTTCCAGTAACATAAATCAACAAGCGTACTCGTAAAATGTTTTTAAACTAATAACCGCACAAATCCATTACGTAGACCGAAACCTTTGTGTAGAAAATTTGTTTAAATTGGATCATAGGAGACCATCTGCATCCACATCATCTGTCCCAGATGTTTCTCTTACTACCAACACTAAAGTGAAGCATCTACTCCGAGTATGGAAGTGTTTTGGTAGAAATACAAATACCACTGCCACCCTTTAGAGGAGCAGAGGGGCGGCTTTTCTCATGCTGTTCACCAACAATCTCCAGAGTTCATCAGTCGTGTCTGGTATGCGGCATGTTCAGCCATGAGGCACAGTCCAACAACCTATAAATAACCTCTGGTAAACCATTAGACTGTCACTTCAATTGGGGAAGCAACAATAGATGACATATTCACATGCAGAATATAAATATAAACATAAATGAGTGACGTCTCAACTTAAAAAAAAGAGTAATGATAGAATAAAGATGACCAGACCGTCCCATATCTGTGTGTGTGTTTCAACAAGTGAATTCACAGATCTATGAACTTCCCAGGATGTGGTCTCATCAGTGAACTTTTGCCCTTTTGTCTCTCTTTCTCTCTCCGGCCATGTTTATGAATCACTGAGAGACTCTGCTGTGCAAGTTCATTTCTAAAGCTCCTAATGAGCCGTGACAACCCACTGAACGCCTAAGACCCCATAAAATATGTGGGGTCAGCGGCAGCGGGACAGTGGGGGACGCTGGGGGACGCTGGGCTCAGAGCCATAGAGCACTGCTTTGCATTGTTATGTTCTGGTGGGTTGGCTGGCGTCTCCCATCCAGAGAGTACAGTCGAGAAAGTAGCAGCGTATCTGCTTCAAGATCAGAAAAGGCCTTCGGTGACCACACGCAGGGTATCAGTGATACAGAACAGACCAGAACATTAGCCAGTAAACACTTGGAATTGATTTAAAAGTAGGGAGTGGAAACAGTTGTGTGTTTCAGTGACGTTCACGAGACCGATAGAGTTACACTGAGAAAGCTTGAAAATGTAATTCAGGGTGCCTTTACAAGAAAATTGCAGTTCAGCTAATTGTGTCTAAGATTGTGATTTGATTTGAACATGTGGTGCTCAAAAGTGAAACTATAGACTGGGGCTTGAATTATAGCACGTGTGCACCGTGAAAACTTACAGACGGTTTGTGGCATTGCTTCTTTTTGAATGAATGAACTTTCCACTCGTCTCTGTGCGTATACTCAGAGGTCAGTACTCTCACGACAACTCTCACGTCTGGTCAACGGTGCGAATTAGCTTGTTAAAGTTTAGCGAAGACAAACTTCAAACAGAAGCAGAAGAGAGTTGATTCAGGAAAGGGACGAACGAACCAAGAAGAGTGAACATGAGGTCAAACTGACTTACTGATAAATCATTCATTGGATAATTCAGGCGTACGTTATTCTGCATCACGACGCAAGAAGGGAAATCTAATACTGACTGACAGCAAGTGATGCTGCAGTTTGCTTTGCCTTATTTATTCATCTTCTCTGGTGTCGAAGATGTAAAAACGATGCAAAAAAAAGGCATTTTTTCTCAGTTTCTTTCATTTCACTCAGTTTTTATAGATGCATACGTGTCATGATGGTAACCAGATGAAAGGTCAAAGATTATTCAGTAGCCGTTTGCTTTGCTTTCATACACCTGACCTCAGGTAGAAGTGCAAGAAAGTGAGCAAACACACCTGCGTTGTAGGTATGAAAGAATCCTTAGACAGGTGAAATAAATAGATTACGGCCTACAATTTAGCTTTAACGATTGCTGCTGTGACTCTGATGAGATGACTGGTGACCAAAGCTGCTGTGACTCTAAACACACCGAACACAAATATCTAACCACACAAACAACAAACTGAAGGTGTGTGTTTCCACATCCACATACGGTGAAGCTGCAGGTTGTGTGTTCCTACGTAGATGCTTAGATCAGTGAAAGCGCTAATATTATGAAAGGCAGATGTACACATGCTTGGCCCTTCTCCATATCCGTCGCCTTCTTTAGGGTCAACGGCCATCTCTCTCTCCCCTCAGTTCACATGCAGACACAGAGGGTCTCTCTGTCGGCCCCTCCGGTGTGCTGAAGGGCCTCTCTGTCTGCTGCTGCTGGAGGGAATAGTGTCCCTTTCACTGCTCCCCGACCGAGTGGCTGCACTGAACGGACACAGGATAAAAGCCACTTCCCTTGGAAAGAGAGTCTACACACACACACACACACACATCTACATAAGTGCAGAGACACAACACAGTATTTCATGTACACACACACACACACACACACACACACACTCACCCAGCCCGTTTTATGACAGGATCCTTTCACCCAGGAGACAGTAGTGCCCTCCCTGTGAAAAGCAGGTGTTAGCTGCCGGTACACACATGACCTGAGACCCACTGCTATAAGATATTATTGATGGTCTTTATATACATTATCATCATTGTTCAGTACGATACGATTGAACAGGATTTTTTTTCACATTCTGACATGTCACAGCAGGAAAAGCACAGGTGTAAATGATAAAATGAGCAGCGGCTGAATTCCATTTAGCTTCTTCAGTTTCAGGGTCCTGGTGTTCATGTTGGCTCACGGTTCACACAGTAACACCTGTGTTTTTCCTACTATGACAAGTCAAAATGTTTGACTCAAGTAGAAAAACATCACAATAGAGTAAAAATATAGAAATCATCAGAAAATCAGAGAAGCTATCAAAAGTATTCTGATATTCATAACGATGCATAACTTCATAAACTGTGTTTTGGGGGATTTTAATACTAAATTCACCGAGCTAGCTCGTGTTAGCTAGAGCAACTAGCGCACATAATAACTAGATAATAACTGCTGCTGGAAATAAACTCATTAAATTTATTAGAAAAAATACAATTATATAATAAAAAAGACATTTTCTAAATAAAAATGGTTTAATAATTAAAACTATACTTTAATTTATGATTATTTATTTTGTAATGGTGTATCATCTATATTAAAATGCTAAATCTCTCCTGATGACTTCAGTTACGTTTAAACTATTTTAATGCTGAACTTTCTCTACATGGCAGCAGATGATTTTCATAGTTCAGAGCAACTGAACGACGAAGCCTTTGACCTTCTGACCTGGAATAAGTTGAGAGAAAGAAAGAGGAGACTCGTGCTGTCATACGAGAGACAGACCTGAACTGATGGTGTTGTAATTCTTCAGCTGAACATTCAACAGGCGGTAAGACAGGCTTAATGAGATGGACGGAGAGAGAATGACTGACAATAGCAGCTGAGAGACCCAATTTAACTTTTTAACCAGGAGAGACGAACGGTTGTGGGACCCGAGTGGCCCTGGAGTACAGTAAAATGTGGCCACTTAATAAGCACGTCTGTTATAAATCTAAAAGTGCATGTTTGGATATAGTTTGGTGGGAAATCATGATCCTCACAGCCTAAACTCCTCGAATGGGATCAGAGAAGAAAAACTAAAATAGAGCCGTGCAGTTAAATTAAGATAATAATAGTGAGAAATGCTTTGGTGAGGCGGGTAAAGTTGTGCATTTTCTTTATCCGCATGTGTGTGTGTGTGTGTGAGACTGAGAGTGTGTAAAGTGGTCAGTGGTAGATCCGTACAAAGAGCCTCTGCTGACAGAGGCGGACCACAACAGCGCAGACGGCCGCCAACAAATCCTCCCACAATTACAGACCTCAGTTCTCTGGCCTCCCATACTGTAGGAGAGTCAGACCGTCGGTCACACGGACGATAATGACGCGAGAAAAAGGGAGAAACGGATGACAAAGCAAAAACCCTGTTTCATGGTAATACTTTCAATTGAATAGAGAGAAATTACTGGTAAAAACAAACGGACAAAGCGAGCTTAAAGAGCCTCTCAGTGGTGAGTTTGGACCGGCCATATGCTCAGATGAAGCATGACGTCATCGGGGACACGCCGGTATGGTCATTGTGTGGCAGAATGCTAAGGAGGTGGCAGTGGGACGTGCATGCGTATTCATCTGTTTGTGGATGGTCTGCATACATTACCACCTACGGCTTGTACAGCCACATCTCCTATCCAAGTCACACACACACACACACACACACACACACACATGCAGCCGCCTCTTCTTTCACAGCACTCAATAGCCTGAGAAAGCCCTTTGTCGTCCTTCGTTGTCGTGACGACGTGATTGGGTGGAGTGAATAGAGAGCGGAGGTCTAGCTCTCCCAGTCTGTGGGCATTTTAATCAGCTTGTCACACTGTCTCTGGTCTAACAACACTTGTGAGATGCTTCTTAGCATTTTTTATTTCAAATAAATTCAGCGTATTTTATGATTCATGGAGCTCTGGGAGTCATCAAGTCTGATTTTATTGAATTACAGACTCCACCATGAGAAATAAAAAGACCAGTGATGCTGAACCAGAGTATTATTTCTTATATGCCTGGAATGAGAGAAGAAAATCTGGTTTGTTTTCTGCTCAGACTCCATTTTAATAAGTTTCATGGTTATGAAAACATGCCCAGAACAAGCCTAAAGAACCCCTCATCCATTCCCAGAGGAACCTATTTCTGGAAGTTTGGAATAAGAATCTGAGAACATGATTAGTTTTATTCATGGATGGGTTTGCGGCACATGACCTCTGGTAAACCTTTGACTCATAACAAGTGGAGCCAGTCCTGTGTCCCCTTCCGTCTCAAATCCTCGCCGCTGTCTCTCGCTCTCTGTCCACCGTGCCTGGTATCTCAGGCGCCTATCTGGATGCCAGGCATTTTCTAAATGTTTAGTCAGGGAGCGGATTCTTTGCGGCTGTTGTGCCTGCACGAGGGCTCGTGATAAACGCTGTAGCATCATATCATTATATCATGCCTTAAATACGGGAATATTAAAAAAGTCAATTACTATTTAAAGTAAAAGAATTTAAACTACAGTGATACAACAGCTTTTGTTTGCAGAATGAAACTGATTTGGAGATACTGTATTTATGTATTTATTCTGATTGACATTAATCAGACGCCATTGCTGGGAGACATGCCCTGACTCTATTCAACAAGCTCACATGGTCAAAGTTATGCACTGTTAGCAAGACATGTGGTTCTCAACCAGGGGTACCGGGACACCCAGGGGTCCTCGAGGAAGTTTCACGGGGGCCCCAGAAAAAAGGGGAATAATTAATCTTCACTGTTTCATTCACTATAGAGGTGACAGTGTTTCCCTGTTGAGCTGTGGTGGAAGTATAGGAACAAAAAGAGGAACTTCCACTGTAAGAGCATTATAAAGAGATCTAATGGTCAGTATGAACAGACTCCTGACTACAATTGTTTTAAAGGCAGACAACAGTTTGCAATCTGAATGCAAAGTAAAAGTTAGCATCTATTTCTGTTGTGATGATAACAAAGGACCAAACTGATCAAACTTTAACCTCAGTATACGAGTCACAAACACACCACGGTTAACAATTTAATAAGACGATTTAATGTTTTAACAAGTGCAAAACGTGCGGTTGTTTCATTATTATCAAAGGACTTTGGTGTGTTGAAGCATTAACAGCTTCAGCTTGTAGATACACATTATGAACTTTAGCTTGTAATACACTCCCTGACAGACTTTATTTCAGTATTAGCTTTATTTAGTCAGCAGATTTGGAAAGTTGACCTGAACTTGAAACCCTACTGGCAGTCTGATGAAAGAAAGCTGTTGTAGGGTCGGTTCTGCCAACACACTGCTCTGTTTGTCTGCAGAAGTCAAATATTAGCGTGGGAGTACATGTGTCAGACCTGAAATAAAGGAACATTTTTATTAGGATCTATTATGCTGGTCACATTTCTAAAAGCACCATCTGTCTTTGTCAGCATTTGTTTTTACTTCTTGGTTGTTCGGGGCTACCTGACACCGGTCGACTGTTGTACCAATACAACACTTGGCCTTAATACCTCACTGGCATGGCGAGAAACCTCATGTGCATGCATGCAAAGGCTGCCTACTTTCATCCCAGACGTGTTTCATCTGCAGCCAGAGCGCCCATGCAGACATAATCCCACCGAATCCCCAAAAAGGGAGCAGTGACAGGCGTTCCTAATTCACCTTTCACTCCGGATGCCACTTTCCAGGTCCTAAAGGGTTTTTGCTCATTGGGTGGCTACTGGTGGATACATCCTGGTTCCAGTGTGGTCCTTATATAAAGGTAGAAATGGCTGGTTAAACAGCTTTAAAATCATCATGCTTTTATGACCAATTTCCAGCACCAATAAATCTCAAAACCGGAAAAAGCTTTCAAAGTACAAAGATAATAAATTACTAACAAATGTAACTGTAACTTAACAGAGACAAGAGCAAAAGTGAAAGGAGGTCTGCATGTTTGTGCATAAAGATATGACTTTATATAACTACATACTGTATATGGTCTGTGTCTGGATAACCAGCTTATTACCTCCAATATAAGCTGGCATCACACACGAGGCCAACAAGCAAAGACAAGCAGGTGATCCTGTAGGATTAAAGGTTACGGTAGAAAAATCTTGAGCAACTTCATTAAAAAAATGATATTATCATCAGGTAACCACCAGTTTTCATATTACTTGTGAAAACAATGGAGGTGCAGCAGTAACATGGAGCGGATACATCATGACGGGTGGTGTCGTTCTGTTCATCGTGTGGAGCTTGCAGCAGGACCTGGTGGGTGTATTAGAGGCTAAATGAAAACATCCTCCCTACAAAAAAGCTCCAATTATAATATTTTGATTTCCTATTCATTTTTCTTTATAGTCAAAGTGACTTCAGCTGGTGGTTTTTGGAGCGTAGGCAGGTGGGACCGATATCCTGGCCTTCTGTCAACATGCAATGTGATAGACAGCTTCATTAGAAAGAAAATGGACGCCCCTGGAGACACGCCTTTGTACCCCACCACCACCACCCCCCCTTCGCCGCCCTCAGCTTCCTGGGGTCGGGAGCGAGAGGACAATCTGAGCAGGTCTTTTATAGTGGGAGGTCTTCAACTGTCAAATGCTTAATAGACTGTGCTCTCTCCATCGTACTCAGGAACAAGGACCTATGTGCTATGAACACACACACACACACACACACGATATCCATACAGACACTATCTGAATTTCTGGCAGAAAATCAAAGATGATTGATGAGTGGAGCCCGGCTGTGTTGAAGCTCTGAGGTGTGTGATTGTGATCTTGGGACAAAGGAATTATTGCCAAAGGTTAATCATAGGATAAAACCGTCAGGAAGGCAGGGAGAGGATTCGAGATGTCATTAATCACACGGACAAACACTCCTTTCATTCACACGTTCACACTTTTCCGATCAATCTGAACGACAATGTCACTGCTGCGTTGTGGGAATAAAATCCACTGCTGAGAGAGTCGAACCACCACATGTGTTAAAGCATAATTAAATATGAAGGAGCCAATGTGTTATATTATAAGATGGCCATACTGCCACCAACTGCGCCTTCAAGAGGGTGTGTGACTAACAAATCAGTATATCTGCACAAATGCCAACCAAACTGCTTGAGGAAGCATTAAGAGGTCTTTGTTCGAGAAGGGGCACAGGCACGGACCCAACACTAATATGGCTAATGGCTTAAGGATCCCCACTGCTTCTTTAATTGAAGCTGGCTCTCCCACATCCAGGGGGGAGAGAGAGAGAGGGAGAGAGAGGAGAGAGCGAGATAAGAAACAGCAAAGGAGAGCGAGAGTAAGAAATACGGTTTTAACGCTGATCTTCAAAAGCACGGAGGGGGCTGTGGAGGAGATGTGGGAACTGTGTGTGTGTGTGTGTGTGTGTGTGTGTGTGTGTGTGTGTGTGTGTGTGTGTGAGGCAGTCAACAGAAGGACTGTGTAGCCAATCAGAATTTCTCCTGAGGTCTCAGGACACCTGGGATCATCAATGATTGATCAAACTAGAGGGTTTAACCAAGGGAGAGGTGGGTTAAAAAAAACAGGGATACAAAGGAGTCTGTGTGTGTGTGTGTGTGTGTGTGGTAATGAGAATGAAAGAAAGAGAGGATGCAAAATCTAACAATAAAAAGGAGAAGAAGACTGGTTTGTGTGCCTGTAGTCCGGATTAGTTTTAAGGGTTTTTCTGGTTGTAGTTTTAACCTGATAAACAGCTGAACTGGACGTTTTAACCAAAACCAATAATCTTTTCTTAAAACTAACCAGGTGGTTTTTGTGCGTAAACGTTGTTGTCACGAGATAAAAACAACAATATTCAACTTGTAAACTACATTAATCAATTTTGAAACTTGAATTTGATCATGTGACCAACAATAAACAGACTATTGACGCAGGGGAAACTTCCTTTTTTAAAACACGAGACAATATATTTGCTGATCGACACACAACACAAATATATAGTTTCACCTGCTCTCGTTACTGTATTCAAACACACATACAGTTTTGTACAGTATATGTACTATTAAATAGATGCTGATATTATTATTATTAGAAATTTTTGTAATAATTTAATAGTTTGTTTGACTTTGACCTTCATGTGAATATAACATGTTGTTATTATAAACTGATTTCATGGATCAACCTCTACATGCGTTTCCATGCAACCTGTCGTCCTCGTTGTTTCGGAGAGAAGCGGTTGAGCAGTGAAACGTGTTTTTCTTGGTTTCTGGCTTTCTGGGTGAAGCAGCTTGGCTCCGAGGGTTGTCTGGCATTGTTGTTGAATCTTTGAATAAAGGCTTGAATCCACTCGCTATGTCAGGACTGCTGCTTAGAAATGCATTATTAATGAGAAAAGTCTGACTGATGCTTGGGATTAATTACAGTATCTGATAAAAGCAGACTCTGTTTTCAAGCCCACAACGATATTCTTCATCTCATTCAACTTCAGATTTAAAGTGTCTTGATGCTGAAAACACCCAAACAGACATTACTGTCGGGTTAAATAATTTATACTCTACACACACTGAAGCCTAAACTAAAAGCTTCGTCTTTATAACTCACTCGCATCCTCTGGTGACAATAAACGTGCAGCTGGCGGAGACGTCGCAGTAACACAACGTGTGTTAAAAGTCTTTTTACTCAAAGATTTATTCATGTGTTTCATGTTTTTTTTTAATAAATAATAAAGCATATCGTGTGTTTTAACTGTCTGAAACAACTACGTGATGCTATAAATCATGTCAGTTTTCACTTTTTATAATATTACTTAAAAAAAATGAAAAACATTTTAAGTAATATTAAAAAACAGATTGGTTAAATAACTGAAATGAAACATATTACAGTTTGATGATTTTTTTAAACCCTTCGAGATGAGCCGTGTAGACATTAACAGACAATAAAAGGCAAATAAAAACATAAACATAGAAAAGATTACAGTTAATAAACAAGGCTTCTCCACAACCACAGACTAATCAATTATTATATGGATCATCTGCACAAAATATACAAGAAATCTAATTAATTAATGACCAAATATTAATGATTGTGATCAAAAGAAAAAAACTAAGAATCTGGCATTACGATACGATTCAATATATATATCATGATATATTGCGATACTGTAATATATATTTATTTATTTAATTGTTTTCATGATTATTCTGGAGGTCACGATAGGTCAGTTTATACAGTGAGGTCAATACAAATGAATTGGCTCCTATGGGGACAAATATCATCACACATGAACACACCTGAGATCATTAAACAACCAATTTATGTAATTAATTTTAATTAATTACAAACTGTTTAGTGACCACAGTATGTAGAGATATTAAAATACACCTTTTTAGAATAAGCGAAACTAAAGCATCACTAATATTCAGGTTATGGCTCATTAAACTTGATGAGTGAACCTGATTAATTTGAATATTTAAGGGTTGTTTTTTTTTACCTGCTGGTCACCTGGTCAACAACCATCATTCCTGTTAACGCAGAGATTTCAGGTTGAGCTTCATTTTCATTTAGTGGCTGTGAAACATCTCTAAATGTTCCCTAAAGGCTCCTTTGTTGTCCAAAAAAGGGTTAAAAGCACACGAGGAACCTACATCTCTGCACTGGGCGGGATGTGCCTTTATTATGATGAACATGGGCCCATTACACTGTGCTGGTGCTGTAAATACTCACTAGTAGATATTAATCCGCATCTGAAAATAGTACCCACCAAATCCACAGTACAGTTTGCTAAAAACTGCAGCACCCTGCTATTTAAAGAGTTTATTTTGTTTTTAATAACAGTATATTTGTGATAAGGAATGTCCCAATCATGTTATTTTTATTGATTAAATGTGTATCTGATACATTTAAAAGCTTAAACTGGATAAGAAAATCGTGTCTTCCCTCACAATCACAGACACCGACCTGCAGAGAACAATTTAACTAGACAACAGACAATTAAGGTTAATTAGCAGCAGCTGACGCGACCGCGACATTTCTTATTTTAACCTTGTTAGTGTGTGAGCTTTTATAACAATGCACCCAAATGTTTGCTGCCTTAAAGGAGAACGTGGATAAATCGGTTTGAGTATTTTAACGGGATTAAAATACAGAAACATGCCAGCTTCATCCTATAAGTGAGATGCTATTACTCCCTTCCTTCAACCCATACAGCTCTTATGATTGCAGTACAATTTTTCTCGCTAATCATGCAAAAAAACTCTCAACAATAGCTGATGACGGGGTAATCACCATGTGAATGTGGCAGATTCTCCATCCTCCTCATTCATCATCCGAACACACACACACACACACACATGCAAAAATGCTCATTCTCGCTCACCGTGGGTTGTTGTTGGTTTCAATTAGTGGACCCAACATCTGACACTGGGCCACAGGAGTCTCTATTGATTGGCTGAGGCTATAGAAATGTATGTGTCAAGGGCAACTGGGGTCAAACTGTGCCCCCCCTGGAAAAAGAAAAGACGCAAAGAATGACAGGAGGGAGGGAAAGAGGGAGGAGAGGGAGGCAGACGGACATGTCCTATCAAGACATAAGATGAGGAAGATCCATTTAGAGGGGAGACAAAGCCAGAAGACCACAGTGTGTGTGTGTGTGTGTGTGTGTGTGTGTGTGTGTCAGACATTTAAAGTAAGGATTTTTTTGTAAGGTGATCCTAAATCCTAAAACATTTGCCTTGGATTAGGTTACGCAAGGGTTAAAGTTTGTTCAGAGACTGACTGTAACCAGTCTAAAAGAGGGTGTGTGTGTGTGTGTGTGTGTGTGTGTGTGTAAGCTTGGTAGGGGGTGATTCAGCAGCTGGACAAACAGACTTGATCCAACTACTGTTCAACTAATGGAGCCCACTGACAGCCTGGAGATCACACACACACACACACACACACACACTCAATAACAACAACTTCTGGTCTGTTTCTCATATTGCCATCACCCACTTTCATGTGAAAGTAAGATATTACAATAATAAGCACGGAGCTTATATCTTATAGCTGGTGGGCTGATCCTGGTGGGAGGTATCAAACCCAGAACAACAGAGGGGGGAGGGGCCCACCTGGAGCACAGGGAGCCGCCACCATCTGTCTGTAACCAACCGAGTAGTCAAGTTCAGTAAATCAGTGTCTGTGTGCCAATGAGCCAATGAACTTGGAGAGTCATATTAACAGAGTGCGTTTCTGGGTCCACGTTGGCTCAACAATGAAATGTTGTTGATATGTGCACCTACTCGAGAACAAGCGGCGTTCATCAGGTTGACGTTCGTGCACTTTAAGTGTTTGTTTCCCTTCAAATTAAATAATTACGCTTCCTTTCCTCCTTCCGACATACTGGTGTTGTTCTGCTTTTCTTACCACATGAAGATGTAATAGAATAAAGTAAACATTTATCTCCCTGATGGTAAAAACATATGAAGCAGTTGACTGACAGACTCGGGACATACATGATCACAGTGTTTCTGTGTTTGGGTCATTTCCTGCTGTTTTCTCACTGTGTGGTCAGCTGTGAAAATCTATACTCCCCTCCTGCACCGAGTCACAGTGTTGGGTTAGACCCCCAGACTGCTGAGCCATCAGCAACAAACTACTGAGTATTAATACTTTACTTTAATCTTGTAGGATAAAATGACGAATTTAAAGCGTCACATTGAGCTCTGATAAAGTGTGACATAAACTGTGTGATCTAAGAAATAGCATTAAAAACCTGCTAAGTGGTGCCGCTGACCTTCCTACCTGCCGGTCGAGATCATTTAAAGTCATAAAGCATTAAATATTTTACAACAAGCAAAAATGTGGGTAAAGATAATTAACCTTATTTTTGCTACTTGCAGAGTGAGCTGTGAATAAATCACGGTCACGGTCAAACCGGTCAAACAAACCATCTCAATGATTTCCTCCTTTTTCTGCTGCAGCTGCTGCAGACATAAAATCATTCGCTCATCTCAAGGTCTTTTTACTAAATTATACCGTTGAGCACAGACGAGTATCCCTCTCCGCTCCTCTCCCCGTCTAATAAAACACCGAGTGAGCAGCCACTCACAAAGGCTTGAGATAATTTGGCAGAAAAGCATCTATCTATCAGTTCCTGTGAGCCGGAGTAATTTAAAGCCACTTTTCAGGTTCAATACCGACCATGCAGATAAATCTCACGTTGAATGAGATCAGCATTTCCTGTTTAAGCGCCAACATGTGTAATGCAACTCATCAAATGCATTAAGACAGTGAGGACTCTACCATTTATACTTATTTATACTGTTAAACCATTTTAACTAATAGGGACTCTGCAAAAATAGTCTTTAATTGTCTTTGAATGAAGGAAGAATGAACTGAATCATAGTCACTGCAGGGTATGTGCAATAATTATAAGGAATTTTAACCCCATGTGGTGACGTATGATAGTCAATAGACGCGTCTTAACAAGAAGTCAATAATCACTGTGGTCAATATGTGTCATACTATGATGTATTGACAGGTCTGTAAATTATATGCACCAAAAAAAAAAAAAAAAAGGTCACAATCTCACCTGCGGCAACGTTTGAATCAGAATCAATTCAATGGAAACGTTGTGATTGGTTGTTTCAGTTTAAATGTGATGATGATGATGATGATGATGATGATGAGTGTGTCACCGCCCAGTTTTATTTAATCTTGTGGTTTACAGACATTTGTGTGACAGGAGTTATTAATATTTATCCCGTTAACGATCTTTCTGACTGACAGCATTCAGAGATTTTTCCACCAACTTCAATAAAACCACTTATTGAATGAAATGATGATAAATCCTACAGTGACCAATGAGAGCAGGGCGCTAAGCGTGTTAGCATGTAGCTCACCGGCTCCAGTAGTTCATCATGTGAGTCACTACAAGTTAATGGAAGCAAATATGTTGTGAAGATGAGAGGATGAATTTCACTAAACACTGCTATATGTATTTTAATATGGTATTAAAGCAGGTTTGTTTATTGTATAATATATAATAACTCCATGTTAAAAGTTAACGCAGATATCAGGATCCCAATAAAGAGTTAAAATAATATAACTTCCACGTAGCCAGATTTCTCTGCTGTGGACAGCGAGTGGACTTCACACTGGGTGGTTGGCAGACTCACTCTGGAGGTATTATGGTTTAATCTTCAACCTTATTACTTCCCCTCAGCCTTTCATTAATCAGTGGGAGACTTGGGAGGATTTTACTTTCACTAAGATCACAACGTGAAAATGTAAAAACACTGAGTGAGCCGATTCTCCAACGTAAACACGACGAGGATCCTCTTAAAAAACACATTTCAGAAACTGTCGAGAAGATGAATTCATTCATTTTTATCACCAGACTTTAAAGAATTAATGAATTACAGCAAATATGCAGCACAAGGACAAAGTTCTGATGGTAAATGTTAAAAATAAGACTAAATTTACCAGAGACAAAGTAAATGCCAATAAATACAGTTTAGGTCCCGGACAGATGTGTCCCTGCAGGACAGATGTGTCCCTGCAGGACAGATGTGTCCCTGCAGGACAGGATTCCTCTCATTTCATCCTCTCCTCCTAAGTAGCCTGCAGGGATTTGACCCGTCCACCATCTATCT
Source organism: Pampus argenteus (assembly GCA_036937835.1). NCBI lineage: Eukaryota > Metazoa > Chordata > Actinopteri > Scombriformes > Stromateidae > Pampus > Pampus argenteus. The sequence goes on along the minus strand of CM072864.1, from coordinate 1,928,993 downwards.
GGATCTTCCCTGCTAATAAACCCGAGGATCAGATGAAGCCTGGAGACCTGCTCTCTCTGTGTGTACAAACATGTAATCCTCAATCCATTAACTCGATTGACAGCAAAGTAAATCAGCCGAACTGGGTTTGTTTGATCAATCAATTCCCAGAATGTTATCTTGACTCTTGTGCAAATGATATTGATCATTCATTGACTAGCTGGTAATTTTCAGTCCTTGTTAGCAGATAGAATTAATTCAAGCCTCCATCTTAAACAATTTAAATGTTGGGTGGGGTTAACGGGGGATGTCTGAGTGAGACAAATGCACCGGCATGTCTTTGAGGAAGGGAATGCTCCACCTGTGAATCCGTCACATCGCTGACATATCTCTGCTCCGTCCAAAGCAACTGTGCAGAGGCCTGTGAGTGTTTGGAGCAACAGCTTAGAGGGGAAGAGGGGTTATGTTTCTGGCTACAGGCAACTGGGCCCACATATGTAAGTGTCCAGCAGTCTAAACAGCTCAAGGGATCAAATAAACACAGAGGTGAAACAAACAGAAGCTGAACTCCTCTTTGAATTACTCAACCAGTAGATCCATCCAAGTTATAAAGGAACCCGTCATCATGAACAGAACATGCACTTTTCATACAGTATGAAATGTGATTCCCGAATTATCCAGATTACACAAAAGGAGCATCTACGTATCCTAATTCTACACTGATGAGCAGCGTTTGGGCCTGAGGCAGCGATACAGAAAAGGGCAGCTGGAGGTTTAAGGTTTTGTCTAAAGGTTGGCTGCAGGCTGGGCTGAGGCTCTCCGGGGAGCTGGGGAAAGGGACGGGGGCACATACGCTTCAGTACAATAAAAACCACACCCTGTGGATTTAATACAGCATGCCTTCCTCTGATCTAATATAAGAAGATTAGATTTTCAAAAAGGATTACATTACTGATGGTTAATCTGGACCATATTGTTCTATTTGATACTTTTAAACACCCAAACAAGGAGTAATTTTACTCATGATATTAAATAGTTTCTATGTCATTTTGGATGTTGCTAGTTCTTAAATGAAAAGTTCATATTTTAGTCTAAACACTTAAGAGAAGCTGGCTTGTATATGTATAAGGAGCGGCCACGCCCGGGGCCCCAAACTGCTTTCCTACATACACCTGTGAGCAACGATTCAAAGAAATCTGGAAATAGATTAAACATTTTATTAAAGTGGTGGGAGAAGGCGGGCGGCTAGCTACTATAATTATCTGCAAACAAAGAGGTGCTAAACTACACCGCTGCAAGCACAAGTCGTACCGCTTTGTGTGGTACGAGTTGGCAAACGCCTCTTTCTTTCATGATGGAAAGAGGCGTTTGCTTTCTACCTACGGTTGAACCCGGTTATGGTGCTACGTATCCACAGCGATGGTGGAGACGTGTTGTTTGAGGCTCATTTATCTTTCTTTATAACAACCACGAGGAAAACAGTCGAATGTGGCGTTCACGTTATAAAGTAATCCACCAGGTATGTGTGTTTGCATGAATGTCACTGGCCAATACAGCGTCTTAGCTAAAGACGGCCGGTAGCAGCAAACGTTGAGCACGTTTTTGCCAGATGACGGCGGCGGCATCAACATTTGTCCACGTTCAACATGAAACATGCTGTTCTGTGTAAATGAGTGAAACTGATGTGGCCAATGACAGATCTTAAAGTTTACATGTGTTGGGATGTATTAAAATGCATCCTGAAACTACGTCTCATAGTGTCGCGGTACATGTGTGAAAGGTTTTGACACAACTCTAGTTGAAGCAGGATGAAGGGATGAAGGGGATTTCCAGTTAAAGCACAGTGGACAGACGCTTGCTGCTAATGAAAAGAAGTATTTATTATTCTGCCAATCTAACCGCCAGCCGAACTCCCTCAGGAGCTCATTGAAGCCCGGGATCCAATCTATCAAGCAGATAGCGAGCGTATCTTAACCAGGGTAAACCATTTGTGAAGCATTTTGACTATGCGTGGTAGGTAGTACACAGAGGAGAAGAAAGTGCCACTTCAGTTTCCTTATCTTTCCAGGGATGCCTGTGGCCACAGTAGTGCCCCAGCAAGTGTGCACGCTCTCCACTCCCACACCCCATTACAGCCCAAACACACACAGAAGAATGTACCATGAGGGGCCAGCAGCTGTTGCAGTGACCGAGGGGAACGCCCAAAATATTCATGATTGAAATCTGCCGCGCACTGACACACACACACACACACACCTAACAACATGTTCAGGCTCTTTATGCTCCAGGATTTAAACCTCCCTCCAGCCGGAGGATCATACCACACTCATCCAACAAGTTACAAACACATTAACTCAGCAGGTCGTCACATCCCATCCTAGTCATCGGTTTCTCATTGTCCTGACGACACACCATGCAGCTGACTAAACGTCTGCACTGCTAAAAATATACCTCACATCCTACTACAGTATGCGACACCTGAGACGAGGGTTCACTCGACTTCTCCGTTTATTGTTCCCGTCTCATTTCCACTTTCTCGTGCTGTTGAAAGGAAAACTACTTAACCTACAATGTGCCCGACACTTGACACACATCATACCACCCAGTCCTCGCCGCGTTCGTGCCCAGAAGTCTTACAGAAAGGGCTGGAGAATAGTGGCTTCAGCTGCAGAGCATCGCTTTTCAATGACCAGCTGCAGCTGAAGTGGCCTTCGACCCATTCCTCCGCGTGTGTCTAAAGAGGGTAACCTAACCGCTTCCTGTATGCCACCTAATGAGAAAATCACACCACAGCGTGCTTTCAGAAGCTCTGCATGGAGAAACGCCAACACTTTATTGTTTATTGAGGATTTTGAGGCAGAAATTCTGGGAACAATCCAACTTTTCTGATAGCATGATAACGATGCACACTTTCATTCATCCCCCGCAGTACGACGCAGTCATGTGTGGGTAACGTGATATCGACCTCTTAACGAGCAGATGGTTGGCTATTCACGAAAAAGAAGTGAAAAGCAGAAGAAAAAGAGGAGATTGAGGTTCAAGACTCGGCTATGTTTCCAGAGGTTTCGTATGAAATGTGCTCTCGAACATTTGACCCTTTGTTGAGGTTTTTGGTTTTGATGAATGTCTGAATTTCTCATGCAAGATAAGATCTGACAGATGTTTAAAAAGAGGCGAACCGGCTGCTGGACTGAACTCCAGCTTCCTTTTTTAACTAAATCAAGCACACATCCCAGAGTGAAGACCTTCACATGGCAGGCTCACACACACACACAGGACCAAACCTTTACCTACAGTAGTCTCTGAGCAGCTGAAATCACATAAACAAGCGCTCCCTCTGAGACAGGAAGCATTTCAACTGTTCTCAATCAAAAGCATCATCAGGGGAGGCTGAAGCTGCGATGATGCTTTGTCTTCAAAATGTACGAAATAAAAGTTGCAGTGAACAATCGATGACATCCAGATTATGGTTGGACCACACATCAAAAAGCCACTGAACTCTCTCCAAGTTCAACAGAGTCACAGCGGATCGCTTCTGTTTTCTAAAGCAGGCAGTAAACAGGCATCTGTATGTCAATGCTGACAGGTGAAGAAGGCATTTAACATTTGGCTCACACACATTCCTGCATCAGCTGACAAAAGTGTGTGTGTGTGCGTGTGTGTGTGTGTGTGTGTGGCCTGAAGACCTCACCATGGTCCCATAGCTGCTGTATATCCACTCTAGTGTTTCTGGTGGAGTCTCATGATAAATATAGTGGAAAAAAAGGCCAAATAAAAGTAGAAATTATGATGTGAAAAGATGATAATAACAACAATTATTATTCTAATTAGATCCATGAGTGAACCGCCTACTCTTTACTTTTGAATGAAAGGTGGTGTTACCTGAACTTACCTGTCGGGTCAGTGAACAGGGTGAATCAGCTGTCCATGATGTGCAGTGAAACACAGCCTCACATCCACGGAAACAAGCAGAAAGTGATGAGATCCAGATCCACGTTTCACGATACTCTTCCCTCGAAAGTCGGCGAAATTTTAGGAAAGTTACAGTTTTGTAGACATAGAAACAAAAACCTCCGAGATAAAAATAAAAAAACAGGGTTTGTTTGTTTGTTTGTTTGTGTGTGTGTGTTTGTGGGGTGGGTGTGTTCCCCTCAAAGGTTTCTGTTGTTTGGCGGTGACGAGCGCGCAGGACAGACAGGTCTCCCCCATCTGAGGGTTTCAGCTGCGGCTCAGACGCACCAAGAGACACCTATGATGAGGCCGGAAACGACGGAGGTGCCTTCAAAATAAAAACAGAGAAAAGCAACGATACAACATGACACCCATTGTATTAATAACACTATTTAATCAATATCATATAATACAATTATTATATTATATTATATTATATTATATTATATTATATTATATTATATTATATTATATTATATTATATTATATTATAGTTTGTTTGTTTGTTTGTTTGTAAAGACCGTTTTCACTTTGGCATTAAATTGAACCAAATATCCCAACAAGACAGTACATCCAAAAGCTCATGAAAAGTAATAAATAAACAAAAGACACTCTTATTTATTATTTATCCAAATGTATCAAAACAGATTTGTCATTGAGTATCGTGGCTGTGCTTTTATTTTGAAGGCGAGCCTCGGACGTGTCGCTGTGTTTTCTGCTGACTTGACACTGAAGCTGCAGCTTTGTGCACTTCATACAGCAGGCTGCATTCATTGTTGTTTGTTTGGTCAATAAAGTTTTAATGCGTGTTCAAAATATAATAACCATGATTTTTTTGTATTAACATAACAATGAATGTATTTATTTATTTACTTTACAGGATATTGTTTGTAGCCTAATATTATCTGCAGTCTGTTGTCATTAATAATCTTTTTTTATTTTTTATTTTTTTTAAAAATCTGAATCACTGTTTATCCTTCATGGTGGAAATAAACAATGACCACTGACTCACAGCTCTTCTTCTGGTCCATTCTCACCAGAATGATGTAACACTGCCCCCTGCTGGTCAAGACTTGGAAAAACAAGCATCATTATTCAGTATCAAAATAAAAGATCTGCAGGCAAGGCAACACATTTCATACATAAAGTCAATTCAAGGTGCTTTAACTTTAAATGACCTTAAAAGAAACATAACAAGCTAAGAACAAAGACAAAGAAATACAGGCAGGATGTTTACTGAAGAGCACAACATAAAACTTTTGGTCAAAGTTCAGCTCCTCCTGATGTTTGTCTAACTTTTTGACACAAAGCATCCTTTGTTGTCAGGTTGTGTCGTGGCTATAAAGTGGACAAAGGAAGCTAAAACACCGTCCCGCTTTTGCTTGACTAAGATGAGTCCCTGGTATTAAATGTTATTTTCTCACATTTAATGACTCAAAGTCAAATTTTCTACTCAAGCTTCAACGTTTCCAGAGTTTCTAAATAAAATGTACTTTCCTTCAAGTTCTACAGTACTCGCTGTGTTTCTGTAACAGTGTTTTATTTATGAAAAACTGACCTTTACTTTCACAGTAGAACAACAACTGCAACAACAATTGAGGACATTTGTCTTTGTGTCTGTGTGATGTGTAAATTTCAAGCAAATATTAAACTAAACATTTGTTTACTTTTTACATTATTTTTCATTTCATAAAGGTAAATGACACGTTTATAAAATACATTATAATAAATAAACCAGGGGCTTCCTACATTTGTTTTTACATAAGTATTAGTATCAGTATTATCAGTATCAGATATGTTATATTTAAATAAATCACGACATTACTTTTATTTTGGTACCATATGTAGGACTACATTTATAATAATACTATTAATACTTAAAATATTAAAATGTTGTATTTGGTGCTTTTGCAGGTCAGACATGGCAACATGTTTTTGACAGCTGATTGTGTGACTCTGTGTGTGTGTGTGTGTGTGTGTGTGTGTGTGTGTGTGTGTGGGGGGGGGGGGGGTGGGTGGGGTGGGGGGGGTTAGCCTGTGCAGAGACGGGGGCGTTTCTTTGCTCTCCTCTTACCTTTGCCACCGTCTCACCTGTCAGGTTGTAACTAAAAGGCTGTAAACACGTCTTATGACTGCAAACTGAAACTAAGCGGCGCCATGGAGAAGGATTGCCCCGCCGTCAGAGCGGGTTTTCAGAGGGTGGAGGTCCAGAAAACGACCTGGGAAGTCCCGGAGAGATACACGGCGCTGCGGGCGGTCGGCTCCGGGGCTTACGGCACAGTGTGGTAGGTTTACCCGGCCAGGGCGTCGGGTTTACGGGTTTACCGGCGAGGAAAGTGCCAGTTTGTACCAGTCCCGCCGGGTTTTTTTTTTTGTGTAGTAAAATGCATTTGAGCATTTTTCTTTAATAAACCTATAAATATAAGCATGTTTAATCCTGTTATCTGAAGCCTATAATTAACTTTAGAAATAACATAAAATATTCCACATAGAAACAGAAAAATATGTATTTATTTCCTGTTTTATACTGACGATGAATCTCCCTACAGAGGAAGCGTTTCTCTTCGGCTATGAGTATAATCATATAATAAAACATGTTAAGAATGAACCTAAACAATGTGAATTACCTGTAGCACCTGTAACATAAGTATAGCATTAATAAAGCACTGGTACACATATGTGCTAATAGTTATTTTTCATTAGATCAAGCTGTTTGTTAAAGGTGCATCAATATTTATTGATCTTCTATAGGCTGGATTCATGCAGGCCTTAAATCTGCATTCCTCTCTCAGACTATGCTGCATACCGTCCAAGAGGCCACGATTACTTTGACATCTGTTAACAGAAGCACTATTGTCAGCCTGAGGCATGTCAGCAAGTCAATGCAGGTCCGATAGACAAGAATCTCCACCGACATACTGCAGAGAAACCCTGCCTACAGGAAGAGCTGAAGATAAACCACAGACACTAAACCGACTGACACTGATCGTTTTATGATATTTGATCAGTATATAGTTAGATGTTGGTGGACATTTGATTTGTTTTCTAGAAGAACAGCAGGGATTTTAGTAAACAAGTCTAATTACATGCACCAAGATGTCTTTTCATATTACAAACTCAAATTATTCTCAGTGTAACTGCAGAGTCACAAACATATATCATACATTAATCGATTAGAAACATAATTTTAATAATCAGTTAATCATCCGAGTTATTCAGCCTCTGAAATGTGAAGATTTGTTGGGTTTTTTCTACTCTATATGACTGTAAAGTGACTGTAAAGAAGCAAAACATCACCGTGGTGCATTATTTTCTGACATTTTATAGAAGTAAGAGATGAACTGAAAATAAAGTGACTATATGAGTCATTTCATAAGCGCGCTGTGTGTCCTGTCTCTGATACTGTGTGTGTGTGTGTGTGTGTGTGTGTTATCACTTAGCTCCGCCATGGACCAGAAGACCAAAGAGAAGGTGGCCATCAAGAAGCTGTATCGGCCTTTTCAGTCCCTCATCCACGCCAAACGGGCCTACAGGGAACTGAGGCTGCTTCGCCACATACAGCATGAAAATGTAAGAAAAGGATCCCGTCTGTTTGTTCAAGCTTTATTCAACCAGGCAGGTGGATCTCAAGCATCAACAGAGAAATATGTTATAAATTATAAAGTCTCAATTAACTAAAAACCGAGTAGCTGGTGTAGTTTTGATCTTCTCACGGTCCATTTTTCTTCTCTCTCTCTTTCCAGAAAAGTAGATTTTGAGGACAAGCGAACTTTGTTGACCGTTCAACAAAAGCTCATAATCTCATTTAGCTCCCTGCCAAGCCGGGACTGTTGTTTGTATTGTTTGAACCCTCATGGTTCAGTAAAAACCTTTAGAGACACTTACATAACTAATCATTACTAATCACTGCAAGAGATCCAACTTTCTTCAAAATAAAAGTGTGTCATTTGGAGACATAAAATAAAAGACTTGTGATGCCTTTTAGATTAAATAGAGGAACTGGCTTTTTATTTAGCATGAGCTCAAACTTCATTTTATAAAGACATGAAATGACTGCAGCACCACAGACGCTGATTATACGACACATATTTACACTACAAGTCACTTCAGGGTTATGCAGTGTCAATAACTTTGTGCTCAATGACCTCTTTAGAAATGCAGAGTGTGTGTGTGTGTGTGTGTGTGTGTTTCTGTTTATTTACAGACAAACGGAGACTCATGTTTTAATGTTAACCACAATCTTCGCCACGTTTTTTCCTTAAAGGTGATCTCCCTCCTCGACGTCTTCACACCTGATTCCTCGCTGGAAAAATTCCAAACGTTGTGAGTTTGGAAGTCAGGAACCACATTCCTCTGCTAGTTGTCACAGCTTGTTGAGACTTGTGTGTGTGTGTGTGTGTGTGTGTGTGTGTGTGTGTGTGTGTGTGTGTGTGTTGTGTGTGTGTGTGTGTGTGTGTGTGTGTGTGTGTGTGCATCTAGGAACAGTTTAAGCAAGTACGTGTTTGTTTTGGTCGGTTTGTGCAGCTGTATTTCACCATAGCAATGAGCATCCACAGTATTTAGACCTACTGTACTTGTTGTATGTATGTATGTTGTATGTTTCTTAACTGTTTATTTATTTATTTTTATTTATCTTCTCTCTTTATCCATGTCGTCTCTCTCACTCTTCCTCTCTGTCTTTAGTTATTTGGTAATGCCCTTCGTAGCCCAGGATCTGGGTCACATTATGAAAAAGCGAAGATTAACTGATCGCATCATCATATACCTGTTCTACCAGCTTCTAAGAGGACTCAAGGTACGTGTGTATTTATTTACTCGTAATACTACAGGGTTATTTATCTGAAGCGTATAATGCCACTGACATAATACACCTGCTGGAAATATTAAAATGCATTTTAGAAAACAATGTATAGACCTAATATGTATAATAAAACTAGAAAAAGCTATATTTACTGAGAAAGAAAGTTGAAGTGTGCTCAGCTAAAGGTTTGCAGTTGAGACATTTGAAATACGTGAAATACTGAAAGAAGTTGAAGTGGGAGTCGAAATACAAATAATGAAAGAAGTTGAAGTGGGAGTCGAAATACAAATAATGAAAGAAGTTGAAGTGGGAGTCGAAATACAAATAATGAAAGAAGTTGAAGTGGGAGGCGAAATACAAATAATGAAAGAAGTTAAAGTGGGAGGCGAAATACAAATAATGAAAGAAGTTGAAGTGGGAGGCGAAATACAAATAATGAAAGAAGTTAAAGTGGGAGTCGAAATACAAATAATGAAAGAAGTTGAAGTGGGAGTCGAAATACAAATAATGAAAAAGAAGTTAAAGTGGGAGTCAAAATACAAATAATGAAAGAAGTTGAAGTGGGAGTCAAAATACAAATAATGAACATAACAAGTTGTGAATTGAATCAATTTCTCCTTATTTCAGAAATATAGAATTTGAAAAATGTATCAAAGGTTTCAGTTTGAGAAAAATCTTGAATTATTCTTCCACCAAACTGCAGGATGCATAATATCATATATTAATTAATCATCAAAGGAAGTAAACAGCATGTCAGCGTATTAAGTATTAAGTATAATGCTTTCAGTGTAGGAACTATGAGCGCTGTTCACAGACAGAAGGTCACATGTGGATGTTTGACTGCTTTACTCTTATTTGTGCCTTGTCACTCAGTGCTAGTCAATGTGTAACCAAAAGTGCTCAATGGAAAGAAAAGATAAAGCATGTTTTAAAATGGAAACAAGAATTACTTTTGTCTTTAAAGTCAGCTTCCTCCTTATCTGTGTGATTGCTCCTCTGTGCTCTTTGGGCTGGAAAAGTCCTCTCGATTAGCTTTGTGGTGAATGTGATAGTACTGGGTGAACAAACATTATTCTGTACGCTGGTTTAAACTCTGTTTTTTTCTTCTTTCCAGTATATTCACTCTGCAGGGATCATTCATCGGGTTGGTATCTGAACATTTCATAGTAGCTTCTGTGTGTATTTGAAGCTATAGCAGCTGGTTATCTTATCTTAGCATAAAGAACCGCCAGCACCTCTAAAGCTCACTAATTTAACGCGTTATATCTTGTTTGGCTCGGGGCTTTAACTTCCTCGAGTCTCCCCCGGTTGCCTGGCAACGCTCAGACGTCACTGTACCTGTCCAAGAAATAGTTCTGCACACATATTTCCCCCATAAAACCAGATTGTTGTTCATTTCATTTATAGATCACAGTCTTCATGGTTAGATAAGATAAGCAGCTGCCGACTGAATGAGACATGAGAGCACATATACGCATATATTCCCTCCAAAAAATGTTCATAGTTTGTTTACTACAAGTCGTTTTTTTAGCTTTGTGCTTTTCGTGCGGTTTGGTTTTAGGATCTGAAGCCTGGTAACCTCGCCGTGAACGAGAACTGTGAATTAAAGGTAGGTAGGTAAAGGTAAACAAACAAACCAGATGAATCAGGTCAATATGATGATTAGTTTCAGACACATGGAGATATGAAAATCTATAAATATGATGAATCAGTGGTGACTCTAACTGTGACTCTTCTCAGATCCTGGACTTTGGTTTGGCAAGACAGACAGAGAGTGAAATGACTGGTTATGTTGTGACGCGCTGGTACAGAGCACCTGAGGTCATATTCAACTGGATGCACTACAGCCAGACAGGTGATATTATTAATAACTGCTGCTTTTAATTTTGGAGTCGACTGTGACAAAATATGAGATTTTTCTGAATAAAATTGTCCCTCACAGTGGACGTCTGGTCAGCCGCTTGTATCCTGGCTGAGATGATAACGGGACAGGTTCTTTTCCCCGGACATGACAGTATCCTCACACACTGAAACTGGAACTGCTGTTAGGTTGCATTATGGGAAATGTAGGATCTTTGGGTTTGATACTAAATCAGGATATCTTGGCCTTTGCTGCCTCAATTTTAGCATTTTTATTTTTATTTTTTAAATGTTTTGCAAGTCTTTATTGAAATGATTTAGTTAAAATGAATTAATCATTAATCAATAAAAATTTGATATTTTTCCAGATACTGAAAACAGTAAAATAACATGCACGCTTACAGAAATACAGTTAATTCTTAATAGCTGAAATGTCTTCAGTTTATGTGGCTGCCGTGTCTGTGTGTTTGGTGCGTCCTGGTCTTTAACCAGCCTGTTCAGGTATTGATCAGCTGAAGAAGATCCTCCGTCTGACAGGAACACCAGACTCCTCCCTGGTTCAGAAGATGCAGAGTAAAGATGTGAGTTGTCTTAATATTCTGGCTAACATCAGTTATTTCATATTCTTAATTATAAGCTCTTGTGTTGGAATAAAAATTAACCCGTTTTTTTTCCTGTTTTTCCAGGCGCAGTCATTTGTTCAAGGTCTCCCTCCGCAAAAGAAGAAAAATTTCAAGGAAGTGTTTCCGTCGATGGATTCAAAGGGTGAAAACTGATAACTTACTAATATCTTTGCATCCCAGTCTTATCAGCACTCATCTAGAGAAAAACTATTTTATGTTAAAGTTGCATCCAGCTTCTCTATTAGGATTTTATTGATCCAAAACTAAAAGTGTATTTATGGTCTTGATGCCTCCAGCTGTGGATCTGCTGGAAGGCATGTTGCTGCTGGATCCAGAGACGAGGCTGACAGCTGAACGGGGACTGTCGCACCCCTTCATGGCTGAGTATCATGAGCCAGAGAGCGAGCCAGACTCGGAGCCTTATGACGACTCCTTCGAGAGCATGGAGCTCGCCGTTGGGGAGTGGAAGAGTAAGTACGGCTGCGTAGACGGTTTTACAGGGTGGTGAACACCTGAACCATCTGTATGTGGGATAAAAATGAGGAAACGTTTAGCCTTTATCATATACGTATATTAAACAGGTATACATATATACAAGTAGTTTTATGTAATGTTCTAATACTGCTTTTCTTTTTTTAACCAATCAGGTCTCATCCACATGGAGATCATGACCTTTGACCCTGACAACCCCAGTAAGACAGCCATGTAGGGCGTGGTGACACCTCCTGACACATACTGTAAAGGTCAACGACAAGTTCAGAAAAACAAATACAAACCAAAAACCGAAAAAAAGCTTTTTTCATATTTCATTTTTTGCTTTTGATATGTTTTTATGATCCAAAAGCCTGATCACACTTTACTTTAAGTTCCTCTATTTAGCACTTATAAGCAGTATAAAAACAGTTAATAAATGCAGTATAATATATAATATAATGTAGTTGTAGGCCGATGTAAGTGTTTATTTAAGTATTTGTGAGTCTGGTATAAACATAAAGAATGAATATAAAATATGTCTTCATAATAGAAGTTATAAATTGCAAAATACAACGAATAAAATGACCACATTATGGTGTATTATAAATTATGTAATGTTTCTATACTGCTTATAAGTGCTTAAATACAGGGACCTGCAGTTTTACCAAATGCATTTTACTGGAGGGCAGCTTTACTTGGTATGGTGGCCTGTACAGGACAAAAGAAGATATTTTAAAATAAATATTTAGACTTCTATTTGAATTAAAAATGTACACTGAAACACTGCATTGTTAAACGCTGTCTTTTCATTTCAAAAAGTAGAAAATATTTCAATAAAACTAATCTCAGGGTCCACTGTAGGTAGAAACATTAACCTGCTGTAGACCACATGGTCTATATATATATATATGTCTTATTTTATATGTTTTATGTTGTATGATAAATAGATCAGCTCACAGATCAATAGTCTTATAATTTATTTAATGTGTTTCAAGCGATCATCAAAAGCATCTTTTAATAAAGGAGGTGTATCCACAATAATGAGAAATTAAATGATAAGACTATTGATCTGTGGGTTGCAGCGATTTGTTTGTTTTGATTTGTAGCTGCTACTTTTCATATTCACTGTGTTGTATAATATTCACGATATGTAAAGGGTATATATATGACTGTTGGTTTTAAAATAAACTTCTTCTTTTTTTTAATGATACGTTGTTGTGTTAAGTGTGACTAAATGATCGAATGAGACGGTCAACATGAACAGCTGGTGTCATAGAAACATTTCTCTATGTGGGTGGAGCAGCCAGAACACTGTATGGATGTAACCAAAGCATCATAGTGAATGAATCATAAAGATTATTATTTATATGAGAGCAGAAACAGATAAAAAGTAGGTAAAGACTTGAACATACACACACATGCAAATAAAGCTACAACAGGTAATCAATTAGTGAATATTTCCTGGTTTTCTATGATAAACTAAATATGACAGTTTTGTGTAGTGGACTGTTGGTCATATGTGGACGTCACTTTATACTGTGGGAAACAGTTATTGATAAGTTTCACCAAACTATGAACCGATTAATCAATACTAAAAATAATCATCCCATATTTATAATCCATTTGTTATGAAACATAACACCATCATTAATAATAGGACAATTTTCTCAATCTCCATATCATGAATGTGAATCTACTGAATGTACCAGACAATGTTTGTCTGCTATACTTAAGATATTATGAATCAATTAGCAAAGCAAATATTCTATATTATATAACTATATTTATAAAACTGTGAGTATAGTCTGATATCTTGTGCTGCTGCATCCATTCAAATGACGTCTACAATCTGACTGAAACCTGCATGTAAATAAAACACAATAAATCATAAAACGTGGCATTTATAGCTTACAAAATCATAACAAGAACTTTAAAATATTGAATAGAGAGTGTGGAAGTAATAGAAGTCTTTCTTATGTAAATAATATGAGGCCAACAGTCAAAATAAAGTCTTGCTTGTCGTCACCAGGGGGCAGCATTAGATCATAGCATACAGTCTTTGAGGAGGCTGCAGGTGGGTTGACTGTGTCCTTATGGGAAACTGGTGAACACCTAAAACAATATTATGTGTGTACATAATTTAAACAATGTTTAAAGCACGAGAGTGGGTTTATTATTGAGTCACATATCTCTCATGATTGATATGAGCACCACAAGAGTGTGAAATGCAACAGGAAGTAGAGGACACACTAACACACACTACTGTTAGGAAGTCATTGGGTACCTCGACCTCTCGTCAGCTACCTGAAACTGTGAAACTGAGGAAATGAAAAAGGTTAAAGCAGGAATAAAGAGCAGGATGGAGCTGGACTCAGGTGTTAGCATACATGGCAGAAGATGTTTGATTGGCTACCCGAAGAGAATAACAACAACCATGAACAAAATCAACAAAAAAACAACTTTTCAGTTAAAAGATGCTCCTGCATCGTATTGAATGAAGAGAAAAGGAAACGTCTGCAAGCAAAAAACTGGCTGTTTATCATGTCATTCATTCATTTTTATTATATTACTAGTCACACCCCATCACAACTACTACTCTCCTGTTGCATGCTTCTGTATGGGTGTGTTGTGTGGATCTCATTCTTTACAGTAATCAGTTTAATGCCAGATGCTTATTAAAACCAGTACAGCAACAATACAGGTTGTATCTTGTTGCATAAATCAGTTGGAATGGGTACAGATGTCTTATATGGTGCAGAAGATTAATTGAGAAAATACAATAAATCTGCGTCTGTTTTATTTATCTTATCTGCTCTTTATGTGAACATTTGTACCTGGGAAGCCTACTTAACAATCCAGTTCTTTCACCTTAAATAACTTGTTGCTGAAGTGCTGAATGATGAAAACTGATTTGCATGTCAAACCGGATTTAATCTGTCAAGGTGTGGAACTACATATTGTTTAAAGTTGAGCTTTCGTGGGTTTCTGTTTCGGTTAACACAACATATATCTTCACTTTTTATTTTAATGGTGATACTGTGGTCCAGTTTTGGGTCAACCACCCTTAACCACTGTTTGTTAGGGTGTGACACCCATGTTTAGTTGGGTCAAGCCAACAACAAGTCGCTCCAAAAAGAGAAAACAGAGGCAGAATGCAACTGAACTGCTCTGGTGACAACATTAAACCAACGAAAAATACACTCCAGGCAATTATTAAAGGGTCTATTTATTATTCATCATGCGTCAGACAGAAGGAAGACAGAGACAAGATAACATATAGAAGATAACTGTTAGAAAATCTATAATAAAACTATTACAAGACTAGAGAGAGAAAGAAGAAGATCGTGTGTATTAGTTACATTAAATTTGACACCTTATAAATAGTAAACACGTTCTCGTTTCTTCTTAAGCAAATCTAAATTCTCCATGAAAATCCTGATTGCAACTAATCACATCAAACGATTCTTTATTTTAAAACAGCCGTGGTTATCTTAAAGGAAGAACATATGCAGCATTATATCTACATTTGAAGCTAAAAAGAAACAGAAGTGGACAATACTGAACATATGTAGATATATATATATAGATGGGTGCATACTTTCATAACCAGAGAAATTATATTACCACAGTAATGGAGCCTCGGGTCTGGAAACCTTCATTCAATGGTATGTTCGGAGTAGGTGGAGGTCTGTCTCATCCAAAATCTGCAAACAGCAAAACACCTCAAGGCCTGATGATGTGGCTCATGCAACACAAAAAAACTAGTTGAGACAATAAATAATTGCACCCAAAAGCAATTTTAAAATATATATTTTTTTTAAAATACCGCGACTGCTAAAGTACTGCAGTCCAAATTACTTTAATGCTTAACGCAAGATCATTACTTGTTTTAACATTTGATTTTTAGTGCATATTCCTGCAACCGGATACTAATACTGATCCTACCTGGATGTAAACAACTAGTTGATTAAACGTTGCTACCCTCACTAGAAAAAATGGCTTTCAATACCTGCTGTGTGAAACCTCTGATTAAATGTATCTGCCGGTAAATGGTCTTGTATACTTATTTTTTCTTTTCCTTGTTACTTCTCCTTCGCCATCTGTTTGTAACTCTGAGGTATTACAGGTCATTAAGGCCCTCAATCAATTCTTTTCTTGCCTTCAATTCATCACCTGATCAGAATTGAGAAAAGATTATTAATCTACATCTGCAAATACTCAGAAACTAGTGCTGTGTCCAAAATTATAAAGAAAACTATTATGTCCATTTTTTTGAGTTTATTAGTAGAGCTGCACTGATTGGACATTTAATACCAACTCAGGAAGTGTGCATTAGTATTAGTCACCAAGTTAAACGCTGCCTGCTAGGGTAAACAAGGTCCAGGTAAACAACTGCACTGTAATGAATATGTATGAATAAGTCACTTTCTTGTTGAAACATGATTCAATGAATCCTCTCAGCATCAGATTTGAACCAAGTCAGGGGGGCTTCAGTTGGAATAATTGTAAATAGAGCATTTATTTTAGAAAGTATAATCATTTTAACAGTCACTATCCTGCCCTAAAACAGATAGTGGTAGGTTCATCCAGTGGTGGAGGTCATCATTTATTGTTTAGAGGCGTGGAGAGTCCAAACAGCTCTGAAAGCCAGAAGGAAACATTAATGCCTAAATACATGATGTGGCCTTTGCATAATGAGAAAGGGGGACTGCTTCATCCCTGTTATGTAATGGATGGAAGATTTCTTCCAGTTAATGAAGTAGTCAGAGATATTGGAGTATGATTCAACAAGTTTAATTGTTTCTTGTTGTGGGTAGGGTTTTGTAGGAACAGCAGCATATCATCCACATAGAGACTGATCTGATGATGTGTTTTGGGTGTTTGGATTTATTTTATGTAGATGTTCTGATGAATGGCTGCTACTAAAGGTTCGATGAAAGCGGTGAATAGAGAAGGAGAGAGTGGGCATCCTTGTCTAGTCCCCCTTTAGTGTGTAAATCTTTGCAGGTTTTGTTCATTGGTGACGACAGCGGCAAAAGGAGCGGTGGACAGAATCTTAATGAAGGTTAATGAAAGGCAAATCTTTCTAGTGTGGTGAAGAGAGGTTTCAGTTTACTCTATCACAAGCATTTTCTGCATCTATAATGACAGTCTGCACGTGTTAAAGGGTGCGTGTCCACCTTGCTAAAGCCGGTGTAATCTGGATGTTAGCTTGATGGCACGGTTGGGTCTTTGTTGGGCTTTAGGAGGATTGAAATTGCAGCTGTGCTTCATGCCTGCTAGAAATCTTGATTGTTGTTTTATTTTAGTTATTAGTCTGTTAAAAATCGGAGCTAGAATGAATCAGAAGTGTTTCTACAACTCAGCAGGGAAGCCATCGGGTCCTGGAGCTTTGTTATTTGGCATAAGACCGAAAGCAGTGGGAAGTCCACCCTGTGTTAGTCAGCTATTTGTTCCTTTTCCTTCCTTTTTATAAACGGAGAATGAAATTATTTTACCTCGTAGTACTCCCTTTCCCGTTGGTGATGACTTTGAAGATTAATTTCTGGGCAGGATGCAGGATGTCCGATCTCAAACTGTCCAACATTTTTAAACTTTACACATGTTCTTGTAGGAACAATGGTGCGAACATTTGTAAGGAAGTCTGAGAGAGGGAGAACCACACCATGATGGCAGCAGTGTAGTAAGTGACACTGGTGTTTAAACAGTCAATTACAAACATAAACGATTCCAAGACACAGAATGAATATAAACTCAGATTTATTTCAGACATTCAGATGTTACATGTTCAGTTACAATAAATCTGGTTGTCCAAGTCAGCCAGCTTTATCCATGTTCTTTTAAAAACAAATTATTCAGAGTGAAAATAGAAGTAAAGCAGGATCAAACACCATTTGTATGCTGAAGTGGAGAGCTAAAAAAGTGTTGTTCATGGCTGCTTTTGATGATGTCAAACTGTAACAGATGTCAGACAGCAGTAGAGACATTGCAGAAAAGAGAAGATATATATTTGTTCCTTTTTTGCAAATCTGAGAACTGCTGTTGTCATTTTGTGTGCAATAAAAGGAGTTTCCTTGTACGAATTCTCTGTCATGACAATACAAGTATCCTCTATCTGCACAACAGCACATCCAGCAATCAAAAGACAGCCAGGCTGACTGATCAGAAAGAAAGAGTGGACTGACTCACATCTCTGTTGCTCATTATTTTTGATCTAATAATCTCTCTGCCTCTGCTTGTAACCTTGGACTCTCAGTAGACATGTGGTGCTAAGGATGGAGCAGCAACACAGGAACTAAATGTCAAAGATAACGCTACCATTACATGGATCTGCCGGCTGTAAATGGTCAAATGTAAAGTTTTTTTAAAGCTTTTCTGTGTCTGCAGGGGGGAGGGGTGGGATTATGGAAGCTTTTATGAGTGGTTGAGGGAGAAAGAAGAGAATGGAGAGAAAGCGTTTAGAAACGCCTCATGCTGCTGCCGCTGCTGATTCTTGAGGACATCATGCTGCTGCTGCTGCCGCCGCCGCCCATGCTCATGCTGCTCATGCCGCCATATCCACCGCCCATAGAGACGGACATGCCGCTGCCGCCACCAAAGCTCATGCCGCCGCCGCCAATGCTCATGCCGCCGCCGCCCATGCTCATGCCTCCTGAGGAAGCACCTGGTGATGAGAATAAAATGTTTTCAGAATAAATTAAGATTTTCAATAAATCATCAATTTTTATTGGTTATGATTTTTATGAATGATGAAGACATGATATAGACATGATATATGTCAATACATACCGTAGCTGCCGCCTGTGCTCTGTACATGGACAGTTGCGGATGCACCACCAGCAGCAATTCTGCAGAGAAAACAAAATGAACAATTTTAGCTGCTGATGCTGTGGCCTGCACAGTGTGATGTGATGTGCTCTCTGTTTCAGAAACTAAATGGTTTGTGAGTTTGAAGCGACTAATATTTTACCTGGATTCCTCTCCTTCCAGAAGCTTCTTGTAGGTGGCGATCTCAATGTCCAGAGCCAGTTTGACGTTCATGAGCTCCTGGTACTCGCGGACCTGGCGGGCCATGTCCTGCTTGGCTCTCTGCAGAGCTTCTTCCAGGTCCTTGATGCGACCCCTTGCGTCCCTCACTGCCATCTCACCACGCTCCTCAGCCTCAGCGATCTGGGCTTCCAGGCTGACACGCTGAAAGTTAGCAAAAGCTTTAGATATATATGTTCGGGATACTAATACAACATTTTCTGCACATAAGTGTAAAATTGAATTGAACTGAAGCTAATTACAGATGTAACCGTAATCTTACCTGGCTCTTGACGGACTCAATCTCATTCTGGAGGCGGCTAATCATGCGGTTGAGCTCAGAAATCTCAGCCTTGGTGACGCGAAGGTCGTCTCCGTACTGGCCAGCAGAGCTCTGCATCTCCTGGTACTGAAGGAATAAGATAAAAAAATACCTGTTATTACTGATGTCTGCATTTTGTAATCACAAGGTGTGTTTTTTTATATTGGCTTGTGGAATGACTTTCTTTTTTTACCTTCTGCTGATACCATGATTCAGCATCAGCACGGCTGCGGGTGGCGATCTCCTCGTACTGAGCCTTGACTTCAGCAACAATGGCGTCCATGTCCAGGTTGCGGCTGTTGTCCATCTCCACAATGGCTGTTGTGTCCTTGATCTGTCCCTGGAGGTCACGCAGTTCCTGAAAACAAGGTATACGAAGAATGAATACAGGCAACACAACATATCTATCTCTATTATCTATGCCTTCCAGTTGCATGTAATAAATAAAACACTGGGATGAAGTGTAGTTTATTTGTCTTACAGCGTCATAGACAGCTCTGAGGAAGTTAATCTCATCCTGAAGGGCATCAACTCTGGCCTCCAGCTCAACCTTGGTCATGTAGGTACCATCAACATCCTGTAGGTGGAGAAGAAGAAAGTAGTTTACATTGGATGCAAAGTTATAATTCATTTAACTGGTGCTAATGACATGATGAAAGTGACAGTGCAGTGCAGACTGACTCACCTTCTTAAGGAGAACAAACTCACTCTCCACGGTGGCACGGAGGTTAATTTCTGCCTCATATCTGACACAAACAAAGAGCGAAAAAATTAGAGGATGGAAAAACAACTACAGGCAGCAACTACTGCTGTGTTCAGAGACGTAGTAGACAGTTTTACACGTGGTTTGAACTCACTTGTTCTTGAAGTCCTCCACCAGAATCTGCATGCTCTTCAGCTCTCCCTCCAGCTTGACCTTCTCACCGCCGAGCCCATCCAGCTGTCTGCGCAGGTTGGAAATGTAGGCCTCGAACATGCCGTCGATGTTGGAGCGGGTGACGGTCTGGTCCTGCAGGAGGCTCCATTTGGTCTCCAGCATTTTGTTCTGCTGTTCCAGGTAGCGGACCTGAAGGGCAAAATCATTCACCAAGTTTAGATCCAGTCAGCTAAGTAAATACGACCGAATGATGTGTCAATAAGACTACATAATATAGATAGATTTGGGTGGTTAACAATATATTGTTTTCATTGCATATTTTTCTGCATGGCATAGTGAGCTCCAGTGAGACAAATATTTTAAAAACATGTCTGAAAGTTTGCTCTTGCAGACAGAAAATAGATGTGAAGCACAGCTGAAGTGCTCTGTCATTCTGGGTTTAGATCCCTCCATTTTGGATGTGTAGGTAAGGTGAGGTATACAGTGCCACACCCCTGCCCCACCTTCCCCCTTAAACACCTGACATTACTGCTCTCTGGCCTGGATGCACACTTTCACTTAGTGAACTTGCCTGCCACTTAAAAAAAATAAAAAAATGTAATTTTGAATCGTATGATAAGAAGTGTAAAAATTGTAAGTATGCTGTGATGCATTGCAGGTGGTTAAGAAGGGGTCAGCTGCAGCATTGAAGCTGCTGAATCCTTGCTGCCATAGCAATTAATGACAACCTGATCCTTTCTCATCACACAGAGAGCCACCAGTCACTGGATACAAGAGGACGGCTTTAGGTTTCACTGTTCAGGCTGGCTACCTTATGCACTGCGGTTAAGGCATGTTTCATTCAAACAGACGGAACAAATTATATTCATACAGCAACATCCAGGTTTGGATCAGCTGCTGTGTAATATTTTCTGAGCACTAATTAAGCCAAAATACTCTGAATCGAAATAGATTTTCTTTTAAAATGGTTTGAGACATTAGCCTAATACAGAACATCCCCACTTACCTTCTCAATGAAGCTAGCAAAGCGGTTGTTGAGGGTCTTGATCTGTTCTTTCTCTTGGGTGCGGACAGTCTGGATGGTGGGGTCGATGGAAATGTTCACTGGTGTCAGCAGGCTCTGGTTGACTTGGACGTTTGTGATGGGGAGCACGCATCCCATTCCACCTCCAACAGCACTGAAACCAGCACCGCCACCTGAACCAAAACCATAACTACCACCCATGCTTGACCTAGACATTCCACCTCCAATGCTGGCTGATGACATGGAGAATGATGGTCTCATGGTGACGGCAGATCTGGAGGAAAATCCTCCGCCTCCTCCTCCTATTGCTACACGGCTGCTGCCACCACTGAAGCTGGCACCGCCGCTGCTAAAACTAGCACCGCCACTGCTGAAACCACCACCGCCGCTGCTAAAACTAGCACCGCCACTGCTGAAACCACCACCGCTACCGCCTACGCTGTAGCTGGTCTTGACAGTCTTCACGGATCTCATAGACATGGTTGGTTTAGATTCTGGTTAAAGGTACACAGAAAAAAAGGAGAAGCAGAGAGAGAGTTTGGCAGAGTAGTGGAGCTCACTAAGAGGAGAGTCAGGTCCCTCTAAGTACCTTCTCTAGGTCCCTGATGGGTTTTTATCTGCCTCCAAATGTGTAGGAGGTTCCACAGAGCTCCACCTCCTCAGCCCTCCTCCAATTACCTGGATCCTGAAAGGTGCACATGGAGGCAGGTAGATTGGCTCGGAGCAGCACAACCTGTCAGTCAGGTAACTGTGCCACCCCTGTAAAGTGATCGGTGGTCGACACACCCGGGCGCTAACAGAATAATGAGCGGTGGGGTGAAAGGGGAGGAAAGACAGGTTGGCATGTTTCTTGAACAGCTTGGGGCGTTCTGAGTGGCATGCATGCTGGGGGAGTGTAGCGTGTGTCTGTGTGTGAAGCATTAACTTGTAATGCTATTCATCTTCTTGTCATCTTCTTGCAGGATGGATAGAAAAAAAAAACCTGTAAAAGTTTAAATTACCGTAGTTGAATCTTCCTCACTGGATCTGTTGAACACTGGAGTTGTTTGTAAAGCTTATAAATGCATGTGTACAAATAAAAGTCTGTCCCAAATATCTAAGTTATCATGATCTGAAACTTCCTCATTTTTCTTGTGCAATTAAAGCATTTACAAAATACCATATAGTCTGCCAAACAAATCATCATGACATTTGAGATTAATTTAATAATTTAATTTGTTAAACCACAGAACACACTGTCAACAGTAAAGTTTATATTTATATATATTTATAACTGGAAAAAAAATCAAACCAAAACTATCTTGATGAGTACACTGAAGAAAGTGAAAAAATATATTTGATGAACTTTTTGATGTCTTTAACGATCTTGTAATGCAACCAGTGAGAGGGCATTTGACCCTTAACATGGATATATATTCTCACAGATGCTGTATAAATAGGTTTAAACATCATGCCAATAAACTGGGAATCATTAAATTGACAGATTCCTGACAGGAGTTTGGCTAGAAGAGAACAGAACATCTAATATGGAGTTTTGCTGAATAATCCAGCGTTATGTTTGAGGAGAGGAGACACAATTTGAATAAATAATGCAACATAAGTAGGTTGGCTGATGGGATATTTTAAATGTAGTCATATAAGAAGTAAAACTCTTGTCAAAGTCTCGATAATCCTCAGGTGGGAACTAGTTTTGCAGCTGGATCCCCTGCAGGCAGCAAGGTACATTTAGGTAGATGCATATAAAGTAAGGTTCAAAGGTCGGAGCCTATTTGTTTGAACTTGTCTACCACAGTATGCTGAGTTCACTGAAAACACAAGTTTGTCTTCAAAAACTAAAAGAATATTTACTTGAATTAAAATCCACTAGATTTAATGAAGCATTATAAAATATTTTATGTGTTCAGGCCTGCAGCTTGTTGGTGCTTGAAGGGTTCATGCTGTCTTCAGTACTCATACCGCTCTATATCTCCCACCAGTTTACTATAATCACTACGGTTCAGGGTTGTTTTTTATTTAAATTCTGTAGTACATTGTGGATATTTATTGCAACCGTTTAAATGTTGCAACTTTATAATTTACAACTTGCATCACTATTGCATTTTAATGTCAGCTTGCAGGCGAACAAATGTCAGAAGGTAAAAATCCAGATTTCTTGTCGTGACACAGTTAGAATAGTTTAAACTTGTTGAAACCCATCTCAGCGTCTTTTGGTCTTTAGGTGCGGGCCTCTTTAGTCTCTCTGTCTCTGTAGACCCTGAATTTGCTGCAGGGCAACAACTGATTCACACCCCAAAAGAAAAAAAAACCTGGGTTTCACTCTCTTATTCTCTTGTCTGAATACTAAAGTTATATTTAACACATTGATGGCTGAAGAGCAAAACCTCCTTTCTGAAAAATTCACTTTTTTTTGAGAAAACTAAAAAAATAACTTGCTGTTTTCTTGCAGAATACCTTTTGTTAAGAATAACCAATATATAATGCATTGTTTTGGGCTATCTTACTATATTCTGTGTTGTCAATACCAATACCAATGTTTTCTTTACAATGCCCACAACTAAAGCATTGAGTTTCTCTATGGTTAAGTCTAAATCCACTTGGTTATATCCAGGGAAAGATTGTTGACATGCATTAAGATCTGCAGCACAAAGCAGTGACCCAATAATCAAGACTAAGAGCATTTACTATAGTTTGTTTTCTCTGGTGCAAATCAGTGCTTCATTTGGTTTCTTTTCCAAACCAAAATGGGTTTAAAAGTGTAGCGTTGTTGGGTCTCTGCTCGCACAGAGCTTTAAGAAAATCAACAAGCAGATAAATTAGTGTAGAAAGCTCTTAAAGTATTTTAAACAGACCAGACAATAAAGGCAGAGAGACATTATTACAAGATACAAGTCAGTTATTATCAAACGGTTTAAAAGATGTTGAAATCATAAATAATACAGAGATGGAGACAGTTAGCATGAGGCAGAGCCAGGAAGGAGCTTAAAATCCTTACTGATTTAGGTCAAGGATATGTATTACAAGCATTATTAGGAAAAAGGATGTGATTTATGCATATATATATATATATATAATGAATATGGCATTACTACAAAAACCACATTTGACATGTTGAAAAAAAGAAACTGCCCATTATTTAACCTTTTGAGAAAACCTGTCAGTCATCACAATAAATGTCATGACATTTCACCAAGACACATGTGATTATATAATGAGAGCGTTTCACCTTTGCTTTCAGGTAGTGGCACCCAAACCGGTACAGGATTGTATTTGATCTCATATGGTATGACGGGTGACATTTCAACCTTTCTAGTTACTACATGTAGAGGAATGTTCACAAGCTCATTTTCTCTGTGAGAACCAATCTGGAGATGGGAGTTTACTGAAACTTGGCAAGATGATTCGCTGAGAGAAGAAAGAGGAGTGCATCGGTGATGTTCACCAGTAATCATAGAAACAGATCAGATAGAGTCTGGAGTAAAGTGGTGGACTGACCATCTGGCATTGTCTTACCTGGAGCCTAAAAAATGTGCAGATCTGTATGTGAAACTCCTTCTTTTTGAACATTTTCAGACCTGAGTTGTTTTATTGAACATAACCAAACCAAAAGTTGTCCACAGTATTCAGATGCTCAGTCCATCCACAGTGAAGTGTGGCCTGTCTATACTGATGCACAGAAGCAGTCAGCACATACAGCCTTTTAAATACATACATATCCTGCAAAAGTCATGCATTCAATGCTGCAGCACAAGCAAATATTTCAGACAAATATATGCACCTTAAATGGTGACTTTATGAAAGTGTCCCCTTCAATCTTTCTACTTTATGTTGTTGTTATGAGCTCAGCTTCCATCTATATCATCACCACATATATACAGCAGCGATGTAACAAATTAAAATTATTCCTAAATAGCCTGCAGGTAAAAGATTAACGAATAAAATCAAATAAACAAGTTTCTTCTTGTATAAATATTGAACCTGGTTTTTGTTTCCTCGACTCGAAGTCGAAAGGTTTTCAGTTTTCACGTTTACGGCTGTGTGTTTATGGACAATTTTACGAGAAGCACAAAACTTAGTCAGAGTCTGTAATCAATGCTTTGCTCAATAAAATTGTTTGGTAACAGCTGCTAAATCAGGTTTAATGGAGGTATAAGGCAGCATAAGGTTCGTTAAAATACTGAAGACTGACTCCTAAATGGGTATAAGGATATGATTTGACTCATAGGTATTAGCTCATCTTATGTTTTCTATAGAGGTAGCTAATCTGTGCTTATTGAACACTACCACTGGCTTCTTGTGTATATTTAGTATATTTTTAAATCAAATGTGTTAACTCGTGTGTGTTTAGGAGAAGCTTGAAAGGCTTTAAATCCATTCAAGCACATCCCACCCAGCCCACCCACCACTGCAACAATACATGTAGATTCAAGTCTTAAGTGTAAGGAATTTGTCCAACCTGTTCCTGAGAAAATAGTACATGCTGAAGGCTTTAAACAGCATTTCAGTGCCAAATAACTTGTGTGTATACGTATCGTGTTTATACTAAAGATGTGGAAAATGGCCCATGTTTCAGTCAACGTGCACATAATTTAATGTTGTGTGGCATATTTCATCATTCTGGATCGATTTCAGAATCACAGTCTTTCACTCTTCTACATCAATTAAAGTCATCAATAAAAGGTAGCTGCTAGCTTAATTAAATCAGAAAACACATTTTAAACAGAATTCATGTCAAATTGTGATTTTTTTTTTACCAAATCCTAAGAAAATGCTGAAATAATGTTGGGTTTTTGGTTTTTTTTTTGCATTTTCAACATTATCTTCCTCTGAGGATATTAACTCTGCTTTCTTCATACACAGATCCACAGTGTCAGAACTGTTCATCTGTTGCGCTTAATGGAGACTATATTTGCATGCATAGGCCTGCAGTTATATTTCTCATTCATGCTGCCATTCACATCTCACACATGCTCACTCTGAAGTAAAGTTAACAGGTATCAGCTGTTCACATCAGCTGTACACATTCAGCTATCTAATAATACGATACGACACAGCGCCATTCGCAGCCTATCATCTTGTGGCTGTTCTGCCTTTAGCGCTTTCATGCTGCTGTTATACCCGTTACGCAGCGTGTCCATTAATTCCCGATAATGGACACCTACTAAGTAGTTCCTAACATCTGTTAATGAAAATCTTTATTTATATATTTATTTGGGGACAATGACATGGCTAGCTAGCTAGCTAGTCTTGTTGTTAAACGTACTGTCAAATTATATTTACTGTTTGTCAACCGTATGCATTGTTATTGACTTTGAATGCTAGCATAGCGTCTGAGCAGACCTATTTACTGGAGTAGTAAACAACATTTCCATTGCATAAGAACCTTATGGGATGGTAATGATTGTTCCAGGTATTAGTCAATTGTTAACAGGGAAACAGAGTTATTGCTCATTAAAAACTTGGGATTTTGATTGCAAACTGATAAAAATATATACTGAAAATATAAATTAATGGTCTTGATTGTTTTTTCTTTGGCAAGTAACCATGGTATAAGAGGGATAATACCCTTTGAGTTGTCCATAATCAGGAATTAATGGACTCCACAGAGATAACCTGACCTCCCAGTCAGCCATTAATTCCTGATAATGGACACCTCATTGGGTGTTATCCCTTACCAACTTATAATGATGACTTAGTGATGAATTAATGTAAATCTTTTTGGAAACACTGTCAAAAGTGTTATTTCACTGCATCCTATAACAGTCAAATAAAAAGATGGCGGCGCGCAACAGTGCAGCGGCTTCTCGTGCTCCCGGGGTCAAGCCCTCTTTTAGTAATTTTAGTACTTTTACCGTTGGTCCCGAGGCCAACTGCACTCGTGTTGCTTGTGTTAGCAAGCGGACTATGTATAGCCGAACCGAACTTTTTAACATAAGGGACGGTTCGGTCAGAGAAACAACAACAACAACAACAACAACAACAACAGCGGCCCTCGGACTTAGGGCCTTGCTGGGCAGACTGCAGCTCCTGAGGACACCGGGCTGGCGCAGAGGTGAACGCTGGACAAACGGCAAGCGGAAGCGGTGTGCAAGGAAGCAGAAGAGGGGTAAGCGGAGCGGACTGCTAGCCAGGCTAAAGGCTAATGCGGGGAGACCACCGATCCCGCCACTGTTCCTCTCCAATGTCCGTTCTCTGGACAATAAGATGGACCTGCTCTGACTGAGGCTGAGGGCTTCCCGTGAGATGAGGAATTGTGCGGTGCTTTGTCTCACGGAAACCTGGCTGAACGACAACATGCCGGACTCAGCCTTTCAGATCGACGGCCGGCTTCTCTTCCGAGCGGACCGTAACCAGCAGTCGGGGAAAACCCGCGGGGGCGGATTATGCGTCTATGTGGACAAAGGTTGGTGTACGAACTGTGCTTTGGTGAACAGCAACTGCTCCGAGGCAGTAGAGTATATGACTGTGAAGTGTCGGCCACACTACTTGCCTCGTGAGTTTACGGCGGTGTTTGTCATGGCTGTTTACATCCCGCCGGGTGCTAATGCTAACGAAGCGCTTAAGGAGCTTCATAACATCATCAGCTCGCTCCAGCACAAGCACCCGGAGGCATTTTACGTGGTTGCGGGGGATTTTAATCACGTAAACCTGACAGACACTCTGCCTAAGTTTCACCAGCATGTCACCATACCGACACGGGGAGATAACACGCTGGACCGTGTCTACACCAACAAAAGAGACGCATACAGAGCCGTCCCCCACCCCCACCTGGGCCTCTCCGACCACATCTCCATCGTGCTGGTCCCCGCCTACCGTCCTCTGCTCAGGCGCCACACGCCAACACAGAGGACTATCACCGTGTGGCCCAGTGATGCCGCCCTGATACTGCAGGACTGTTTCCAGCGCACAGACTGGCAAATCTTCAGGGAGGCAGCTGCCCTTGAGGGACAGGTGGACCTGGAGGAATACACGTCAGCTGTCCTCTGCTACATCAACAAGTGTGCAGAGGATGTCACCACCACCAGGACTATAACAGTCTACCCGAACCAGAAACCCTGGCTGAATGTGGAGGTCAAGTCTCTGCTGAAAGCCAGGGATGCTGCGTTCAGGTCAGGTGACAGACTGGAACTCAGAGCGGCTAGGAGAAGGCTGATAGCAGGAGTAAAGAGGGCCAAGGCTACATATGCCCGGAGGATCGAGGGACATTTTACGTCTAACGATCCACGGAGTATGTGGAGGGGCATAAAGTGCATCACAGACTACAACACCAGAGATGCACAGTGCCCCGGGGACCCCTCTCTGCCCGACGCTCTCAACACCTTCTATGCCCGCTTTGATGACCCGAACACCTCCTCTAGCACCAGACTCACTCCACCACCAGGTGAAGAGCCTCTCAGCGTGACCCCAGCAGAAGTGAGGAGAACCCTCCAGAGGATTAACCCTCGCAAAGCTACGGGTCCCGATAACATCTCCGGGAGGCTGCTGAGGAGCTGTGCACACCAGCTGACGGATGTCCTAACAGACATCTTTAACACCTCCCTCCAACAAGCAGCGGTCCCTACCTGCTTGAAGACGGCCACAATCATCCCCATCCCCAAAACCTCCACAGTGACAGGCCTAAATGACTATCGGCCGGTCGCCCTCACCCCGATAGTCATGAAGTGCTTCGAGAGACTGGTGATGGCCCACATCAAAGACTGCATCGACGTCACTGTGGACCCACACCAGTACGCATACAGGAAGAACCGATCCACAGAAGATGCCATTTCTTCTGTGGTCCACACAGCCCTCACCCACTTAGAGAAGAAGGACTCTTATGTTCGTCTGCTCTTTGTGGACTTCACGTCTGCGTTCAACACCATCAGACCGCAGACCCTGGTTTCAAAACTGACCACACTCGGACTGAGCTCCACACTCTGTAACTGGGTGCTGGACTTTCTAACGGAAAGGCCGCAGTCTGTGAAGATCCACGACATCTCCTCCTCCACCATCACCCTCAGCACAGGCTCCCCCCAGGGTTGTGTGCTGAGCCCCCTCCTGTTCACTCTGCTCACACACGACTGCTCAGCGAGACACCCGAGCTGTCTGATTGTGAAGTTCGCAGATGATACAGCTGTGGTTGGACAAATCGCTAACAACGATGAGTCGGGCTACAGGCAGGAGGTGGAACACCTGGAGGGTTGGTGCAGAGAAAACAACCTCTGCATCAACGCGAAGAAGACCAAGGAGATGATCGTGGACTTCAGAAGGGGCAGACATCTCCCCCCTCCCCTGCACATCGGAGGGACAGCGGTGGAAGTGGTCTCCAGCTTCAGGTACCTGGGCGTGAACATCTCCAACGACCTCACCTGGAGCACCAACACTTCCTATCTGGTCAGGAAGGCACACCAGCGCCTCTACTTCCTTAGGAAGCTGCGGCGTGCTGGACTGGGGAGCTCTGTCCTGACCTCCTTTTACAGGTGTGTGGTGGAAAGCGTCATGTGCACCTGCATCACTGTGTGGCACGGCAGCTGCTCTGCAGCAGAGAAGAAGGCACTGCAGAGGGTGGTCAAAGCTGCACAGAGGACTGTGGGATGCAGCCTACCCACCACCACGGACATTTACACCTCCAGGTGCAGGAAAAGGGCCTCCTGCATCATGAAGGACCCCACTCACCCCGCACATGCTCTGTTTACCCCTCTCCCCTCGGGCAGGAGGCTGCGGAGCATTAAGAGCAGGACCACCAGAATGAGGAACAGCTTCTTCCCAGAAGCTGTGAGACTGTTGAACTCTGGAGGACCCCTGTAGCCCCTGCCCCCCATCCACAACCCCACCCCCCATCCCCCATCTGGACCCCCCACCACAAATGCACAGACAATAATACAAAAACAAAAACTTTGCACTGAAATTCTTTATGCACAATGCAGCTTTTGCACAACCTGGACATTTCACCATGGTGTTATTCTGTTGTTTTCTTTTCTATTTTCATTGTATATACTTGTCTTAAATTTAAAATTGGCTTTACTTTTATATTTTATGTTCCATATATACAGACGTGTATATATATATTTTATTTTTTATTCTGTATTTTATTATATTTGATATTGGGCTGCTCCAGGACCAGGGAAACCAATTTCGCTGCATCCCATGTTTACATGTGTTGCAATGACAAATAAAATCCTTGAATCCTTGAATCCTTGAATCAATGGTCAAAAACTAGAGTGTTTACACCATATACAGTATATCAGCTAACACTAGCTGCTACTAGTATTAGCTTGTTAAAGCTTAGCAACTTGGCTAAGAGACAGCTAAGTTAAATAAATAGGCAGCACAAGGCAGAAAGCCAAAACTCATGTTGCTGTTAAATGTAGCGCATATAGAAAACGATCACTGGACTGGACATTTTTATTTAATCGTCAATCACATTTAATTCATTTTAATTTGGTTTTGACTCTTGTCATAGCTAGTTAGCTAGCTCCTCGGTAGGTCTGTAGTGTCTACGGATCACTAACAAACCTGGATTTGTCTTTTTTCCACATTACTTATTTTAATCAATGGTTTAATTTAGAAATCGATCTGATGTTTTTCACATAATACCGCTTTCTGAATAGACTGTGGTGCTGGTCGTGGCTAGGCTAAGCTACACCAGCTTCAAGCACTCCAAACCTGCAACAATAGCACAGCGGAACAGCCAGATAGTAGTCACCTTTTTTAGGCTTGCATCCATAATCGAGTGCAAAAAGAAAGACGACTGTTACTGGGCTGTTCATTACGTGCAATGTTGTTGCTACAGGTAGAAGCAGAAATGACATCATGCGTGTGCGTCACTAGCTGGCTAAATACTGAAACTTGGAACAAAAACTTACTTACTGGAATGAACTGTAGTTTGTAACACACCCATCATGTCTTTTTCAAAGCCTAGAGAGAAACGTTGGCGATGAGCAGACAATTACAGGGGGATACGCAGTATTTCTTTGTTGAACACTTGGGGCATCCAGACATGTTTTATTTGCACAGAGAAAGTTGCAGTCTTCAAAGAGTACAACCTGAAACATCATTGTTCAACTAAACATGCTGAGGAATAATCAAAGTACCAGAAAGATGGGAAAACCAACCTGGGATGCCAGTCTTAAAACATGTCTACTGGAGCAACAAGCTAGCTATGTGGTTAGTGAGATGGTTGCTAAGGTGGGAAAACCATTCACAGAAGACGAGTTTGTCAAAAATATACAAGTATTATCCGCCCAGAAAAGAAAGATCAGTTTAGCAACATCAGCCCTTGTGCATTTCTGACCTGTTAAGTAACATTTATTATCAACTGCATGAGAAAGCCAAATGTTTTATTGCAAACCTTTGCCATTTCCCAGCATGCACAGCACTTGTGGATGCAGGCACACCATTCAGTATATTGATGCTATATTGAAGCTACAAAAGGAATTTCGTCACAGATTTGCAGACTTTAAGATGCACAGAGCCACTTTTTAAAAAATGTTTGCAGACCCCTTCACCTTTGATGTACAGGTCGACCCCTCCTGTGCTTTGCTATGCAACTCTGACCTCAAACCAAGTTCAGGCAGGTGAGTGGAAAAGCAGACAAGCATGGGCAACGTTTGAGAGAATTGCCCCCCAGCTTCCCTGAGCTTTCCCAAATGTTCAAGCAGACCATGTGCCTTTTTGGCAGCACATACTTCTCCTTCTTGAACTTAACTAAGTCCAAGGTTACACTTTTGAGACACATTGTATATCTTAATTATTTCTTCCAAATGTTGACCTGATGCTGCTGTAGATCAGTGGGGTTTTCACAACCACTGGGAACAATCATCTGATTGCCATGAATATGTATGAAAAAAGCTTCTGCTCCAAACTTAAACAGTAAATGACTGGCAGCAGGGACGCCAGTATTTTACTGTTATTTTACAATGCAACTACTGTTATTTATTTTAACAGTATATTACAGTATTACTGTATATGACCGTAGAATACCGATGGGTGTTATTTTACAGTGCATCTACATTCGTTTATTTAACAGTATAGTACCGTATTTGTCAATTGCTGTCATTGTCCACACATAAAGCAATAAGCGAAAACAAAACGTGTGTCGGATAAGTCGAACTTTATTCAACTAATTTACAATAACTCTCAGGAATGTAGAAAACCGCAAACAGTGCAGCCAATCCGGACACAAAGGTTGGCTGAATGCCCTCACAAACCACGTGTCCCTCGAGGCTGATCATCCACTGGCTGTTTGTCCTGGGCTCATTTCCTATGAAATAGAGTTGAATGAGTTTGAATCCCCAGTTTCAAGCTTGTACCTTGTACAGTGCCATCATGATGATTGACGTATTGACTGCTGCATTGTAGGTCTTTGTAGGATTGTAGGTCCTAACTCGCTCCCTTTGGAAAATCCTCCGTTCCTTCCTGTTTGTGGTTGCACAGTCAGCTCTATGATGCTTCACAAAACTGCCCATTAACTTTAATAAGATAACAATCTCTAAGATGTTAATGACACATACTAATTGAGCTCAAGCTAGCTACAGAACCTGCTTTCACTTAACCAGGCAAACTGAACTAATGAAACAGACACCAATTAAACATCTGAAATGTCAAGAGATCAATAATCATGATAGATAACATAACTGTACTTTACCTGCTCTGTTGAACTCTGATTTGACGGTGCTGTGCTCAAGTCAAGTCAAGTTCAGGAGCCAGTTAGTATATTGTCAAAAATGAGTGGTTTGAGGAGTCTGATCAGTAAAGAAATGCTATCATCAAAATGGAAACATAAGTCTGTAATAATCAGTAAGATGCTGATGGATGAAGACTGGACTTGAGTAGAGACGTCTCCATCCATCCATCCATCCATCATTCTGCTTGACGGAAAATACTGTTTTATGCTGTTAAATTACAGTTATGTTATTCTTAAATGACTCATTTGACTGTCAATTTGTATGTGAGGGATGAATATTTACCAGTATTTTACAATTATTACAGAAAACAGTAGGATACTGTTGTAAATCCGCCGTAAATATGTTTATGGCTTGGATTAGACTGGTCAAGATTTAGGTAAGTAAAATGGCACTTTAATATTAATATTTAATAATTCATATAACATATCTTTTGTGATTATTACAATGTCTACAACATGTTGATATTCAGTAACTGTGGAGTTTGTTATATATGCAGTTCTACATATGTGGATGAGGTAGGTAGCGCTCATTACACATTATATGGGGACATCACACTTCTCACATGTCATATGTAAAAAAAAGTTTGAAGATTTTAATTATTTCTTATCTTCTTTTTTCTTAAAATCAATGCTTGTTGCATTCAGGTGAGGTGACAGGTGAGAATGGTCCTGAATGTGGGAATGTAACTGTTCTGGGGGGATGCAGGTGTTCTTCAGTACTGCATTCATTTGCATTTAAAATTACCCTGTAAAATACTTAAAATACTAATTTCTGAATGCTACCAATACATATGTGTCTTCTATACAATATGCATGATTGAGTGACACTGATGCAGGTGATGAAGAGGCAGATGAAGATGATGAATTTTATCAGTTTCAATAATGCTTTTCCTGGTCCGGAGTTTGAGTCAGGAAAAAAAATTCAGAAATTCTGTGTGCAAAATAAGCAATCAACCCTGCAAATGAACCCTTAGTTCTGTTCTCTGCTGAATCAAAACTAAATTTATGAGCTTATATAACTGTGCCACCTCAGGCATCCTGTTCTTTATCACAAATCATCCTGCATATGTGCTGACAGTGTGTGAAATTTGAAACGAGAGGACACAGTAGAGATGGCTTATTTCATTTATTAGATTTTGATGGTGATGTGTGTGTATATAAGTACCCCAGAGCTGAGACTCACTGTCAGAGCATGAGGCAACCTGCTCATGGTTCCTTTGTCACAGGCAGCTGTATAATCAAAGTTCTTACTATAGAACAGGCTGCCCGAGGGGCCACGCTTCAACCATGTATATACATAGACCCCGTGAAGGTTCATAAACTACAATATCTGGCTTCATCTGCACTTGTGTTGGTGTTTCAATCAAGACCACTGTACCACAAACGTACAGTATACCCACTCTACCTTAAATTAACCAATAAATCAGATCACAGTCCAGCTCGCATAGGTGCGGGAGGATTTTTGCATCATTGAAACACATTTGGTTTATTGCCAGTGCTCATCACAGGCTCTTGAAATACAGCTTAAGATCACACTGGCTTCTTTGTACGACTGTACTTGTCATAAATTCAGAAAGTGAATAGAGAAAGAATGTGAAGGTGGTTGAAGATACAGCCGGAGGCGTTGCTGCATACTGCAGAGTTAACAGGTATTATGTAAGGGCCTGAATATATAACTGTGTAAGATGAGAAACAGCAAAACACATGATTTGTTTTTAGTTTTTGGAAAATATATTTAATTTGCTGTTAAAAATGCAAATAAATCCGATTATGACCTAAATTCACTTGTATTGCATTTTTAAAAAAAATATAATGTCTTGTTATACTGTATGTACTACATATTGTACACAGTCACAGGTTGGAAGTCAGTATCATGCTGTGCACATTAAAGGACAGGTTCACAATTTTTTTTTCCACCAAATTAACGTAAGCTAATAAAAACCGAAGAAAGTATGAAGCCTAACGAAGCATTCGGCGCTTTAAATCAGTTCGCTGTCAGATACTCTGAAGTATTGATTTATCAAGGACACCTTTGTGTTTTTTGTGTTGAGGATATCATTAAAAGACACTGAGGAAAATACTTCTACATATATATAATATTGCGGACGGGTTTACGTTGGCGTAATCAGACACAGAGGGGCGTGGCAAAGCGTCAGTATATGACGCTCCCTGGAGATGAGAGTAAGTTAGGCACTAATTGTCCTTCTTTTTCATTGGTTAATTACATCTAATACCTCCAAGTTGAGGACATTGCCTGGTATTAACCTTGAGCGAATACTGTGACCTCACAAATGTGTTTAGGCCTTTTTGCTCTTTGCATTTTCAAACCTGTCAGTTTGTTGTCACACCTGCACCAAACCCAAAAACACAAACCTTTTCATTGGGAACACTGAGAGCTTAACTGTGTCAGTTTCATGTTTTAACAAATATCTTGTTAAATATCAAATGTCAAAAACTGAGAGGATCCTACAGATTAAGTGTTGCTCAATATGTAAT
Organism: Pampus argenteus; assembly: GCA_036937835.1. NCBI lineage: Eukaryota > Metazoa > Chordata > Actinopteri > Scombriformes > Stromateidae > Pampus > Pampus argenteus. The sequence continues at coordinate 1,893,898 of CM072864.1, read as the reverse complement.
AGCTGTCTATGAACAGGTATTATAAAAAGGGGCTCGTGTTGCAGTGGCGAAAAAGCCAAAAGTCAGATTCTACCACTTGACTTCATGCTTTTTTTGTGAGTCATCTCTGCCCATCATTCATTTTGACATTTACTTTCCTGTAAGCTTTTGACTTCTACTTTCTGACTGATTTAGCGCCAGTTATGATTTCTTCTTTTTCGACCCCACCTCTAAGTTAAGGCTTGGTTTCCTGGGGCAACTGTAACGCCAGCTCTGTCATTGAAAAATGCCAACCACCTCCAGGTAAAAAACCACACCTCTAAACATATCTGAAATGATCACGATGGGTTTTTTCTCTTCCGATCGTAACGTGTTCCACTCAGTCCTGTTTCTAAAGGTCAAAAACGTTTGACAAGGGATTGAGCGAGTAATCGCATGCCACTGGAGTCACTTTCACAGATTGAGCAGCCTCTCCCTGCTGACTGTCAGCAAGACATGTCTAGACTACCAGAGCTGAATGAAGTGTTTAAACAGACAATGCTTTTTATTGTTCTACATTGTAGTAATAATTTTACACACATTAATGGAATTTATTTCTCTCATTATCATATTACTCATTGCATTGCATGCATTTAAACTTTGCTAATTATATGATACGGTGGTGGCTTTAACAACTGGTGACGACAAGTCGAACTTCAGCAGGGACGGTTAACATCTTTAAAGCTAAAGCGCTGCTTGTTGATGCACTGATTTTCTCCTGCAGAGCTGTGATTTTAAAAGTTATAATTAAGTTAAAACGGTGCACAACTATAATGGCTAAGTGCATGTTAAGCATGATTTTAATTGATTTCAGTCAATTATAAAAATTATAATATGAGACAAAACAACATAAAACAACAAGTGAAAACAGTATGCAAAGCTGATACTGATGTACGTCTGCTGCAAACATAATAATAATATAATATATCCTCATCCTGAAGCCAACTACCAACTTCTTTAGACTTCTGCTACACCATCCATCCACCTTTATACACACACATGTCTGCACATTTACAACCTGTCATTGTATCATATCACAGGATGTCAGACAAGTGTCTTATATTCATCTATTACTTTTAAAATTCATACATTCACTCTCTTCATTGAAATGCATATACCCTTTTGTATTCACTCTTGCCTTTATTTTTATTTTTTTTTAAAGTAAAGTAAGTAAAAAGTCCCTCTCATCCAGCGTCTTCAGCCGACTCCTGCATGACCAAACCCAAATCTACGTGTAACACTCACTTTCTTTTTTTCTCCTTGCGAGTCAAATCTGATCTTCATATTTGAGTTACGCTGAAGTCTTGCCTGAACCTGCTTTCTGCTGGCAGCAGTAGAAACAAGACTTGCCCACAGAAGCTGTAATAACTCCTTTAGGGGATCTTGACATTTGTAACCAAAGTGAATAAGAGAGTGAGCTGGTATACGTTTCCATACATACTCTAGACAATCCCCTCCTTTATTTTAAAGCCCTCTTTTACATAGTCTATATAGGGTTGTAGATTCATTTATCTATCCATCAATCTTTTTTTTTTACATGCTGAGTGCGAGGTAAAGAAAATAAACTGTTACGTAACACATAATCTATAAGGCATGCAGAATTCCAGCTGCCACTGATGAAGATTTATCATTGAGGTTGAGTTTATCTTGAGGCAAAACTGTTGACCTTTGACCTGTTTCATGTGGGCAGGTAGTGGTATGTTAAACCCTCAGGCCAGTGCTGGACAGTAACTAAGACATGCACAAGTACTTCAGGACTTGGACCTAGATACTCCTGTGCTGCGGTATCGCAAGACTCCATGTGAGCTATCTATCTATCTATCTATCTATCTATCTATCTATCTAATAAGTCTAATATAGATTTTGATATACAGACACACAGATTAAATAATACATTTAACGTTTTCTTTTGAATGCAGGACTTTATCCACCACTGTGAAGTAGCCTTATGCAAATACAATAAATAAAAGCTGAATAATAATAATAATAATCTTTATTTGTATAGCCCCTTCCATATAAGAAATATCAAGCTCAAAGTGCTTTAGGAGAACAGAGGCAGCTTTAACTGAAGTTTAATATTCAAAAACAGACTCAAGGGGTGCAGACAACAGAAAAGACTCAACTGAAGCAACAATCTGCCGACACTCGAGAGAAAATCAGGCCTCAAATACAAACAGAATTAATCAATCAATGGGGGACAGGGGTAAAACAAAAGCAGGGAGCTGATTGGTTGGTGAAAACACAGGGATCAAGGTACGACTGACGGGGGTGATGAAGGGCAGCTGGTGGGAAGAACGCACAGAGAAGTACAGAAGAAGAGTACAGAAGGAAACCCCAACAACCCCAAAACACAAACAGATTCAAGAAACCAGAATGTCAACACAAACACAAAAACTCACGAGACCAGAAGATTTTACACGCTTCACATGAAAAAACACATAAAAAAAAACATGTTAAACAATAATGTAACATGGGATTAAAAATAAAACAGCACTAGGAATGAATTCAGGCCTGTTTCTGAAAATGAACGAGTGAAAGTCGAGGTCACCTACTAAAAAAACATATTTCACAACATAATGGGAGATAATTACAAACATGTTTTTTGTCTTGTTTGCTTTTCATAAGCACTTGAGCATTAAGTTGTAGCATCTTGGCTGCAAACCAAGTTTCTGTGTAAAAATCTCCATCTGTCTTAAAAAGGGTGGAGCAGAAAGATGATTATTAATGCACATAAAGGTCATCAAAATGTCAACATTTATTTTTGGGCGTATGTCCTAAACCTGTACATGTACATTCCTGTTAATGTGTAGATACATAATGAACATAACAACATATGTAGTTTAAGGCTTTCACTCACTCTGAACCACAGTACAGGCTCAAACAGCTTCTGCAAAGTTACATCAGAGAGGGGCATTCTGGGAAAATATAGGTTACAGACGCTGATGTGCACGCCTCCAAAGTCTCCTGTCATTTATTCCTCCTATGTGTTGCAGGTTTAACATTATTTTCTGCTCTATTTGATGAGCTCGGAAAGAGGTTTTTATATTTTAGTATGAATTCTTGTTGTTTCTACATATGCAAATATCAGCATGTCTGTTCAAGGACCAGAAAACACAGAATATGATTCAGACAAACTTTCTACATGGCCATAAACAACATAAATAAATGAATGAATCATTTGATTTGCATGTTGGGTGGAACTGGTGTGTCTGATGATGCACATACCAAAAGGTGAAACTCACCTAATAACTTCAATGAACTGGATTTATAAATTATATGCAAATCTTTAGGAGTCCTGCTGGTAAGACTAACAACACAATCCTGCCTCCTTCTGGAAGAGTGTGATATGGATGTAGGTGTAAATGCTGAGATGCTCAGACACAGTAAGATACTGCCCCCTGGTGGTAAACCTGCCCACCCTATAGCACAATCATAATTTCTAAGATTAAGATTAAGATTTACTTTTATTCATCCCTTAATGGGGAAATTATTTTTTCACTCTGTGTTTATTTTACCAGGACACACACACGCAGTACAACGGCATAGACATGCAAATGTGGAGAGAGATGGTGGAGTGATGGGCAGCCAGCCAGACCGGCGCAGCCCAGTGAGCAGTTGGGGGGGGGGGGGGGGGGGGGGGGGGTCTGTGCCTTGCTCAAGGGCACCTCGGCAGTGCCCAGGAGGTGAACTGGCACCTCTCCAGCTACCAGCCCACCTTTCATATTTTGGTCCATGTGGGACTTGAACCAGCACCCTCTGGTTTTCAAGCCAAGTCCCTATGGACTGAGCTACTGCCGCCCCCTATTGGACGATAATATAATTGTTTAGTCGATTAGTGAACAATAGCTGCCTGCTGACTGTCATGATTTGTTCCTTTAATATACGTATACAGTGGTGGAAAGTACATTTACTCAAGTACTTATATGATACTTTATTCTTCCACTCCACTACGTTTATCTAACAGGTTTAGTTACTTATCAGATGATGATTTGACACAACAGATAATATAACAAGATTTCACATGGTTTCATTTCAATAAATGTTCAAATGATCCAATATTTCAGCAAAAATCAAAGATTAGAGAAAAAGTCCAAAAGCTGAAAACTGATTTGTGTATCAGAACTTTGTTTCTTCTTCTTTCCTCTCCCATTAATCATCTCACGACCCCTCAGATTTACCTGGTGACCCTTTGGAGGGCCCCGACCCCTAGGTTGGGAACCACTGGACTAAACTAGCTAACTGTATATAAAGTAGTTGAAACTAGCTCCACCTCCAGCAGCTACAACAGTAACATGCTGCTCTAACACTGATGCTTCAGTATTAATAATATAATGATGTCATATATAATAATATATCAGTCACTACTGATACTGCAGTACTTTAACTACATCAAGATCACAATACTTATGTACTGTTACTGCAGTACTTTAACTACATCAAGATCACAGTACTTATGTACTGATACTGCAGTACTTTAACTACATCAAGATCACAGTACTTATGTACTGTTACTGCAGTACTTTAACTACATCAAGATCACAATACTTATGTACTGTTACTGCAGTACTTTAACTACATCAAGATCACAGTACTTATGTACTGTTACTGCAGTACTTTAACTACATCAAGATCACAATACTTATGTACTGTTACTGCAGTACTTTAACTACATCAAGATCACAGTACTTATGTACTGTTACTGCAGTACTTTAACTACATCAAGATCACAGTACTTATGTACTGTTACTGCAGTACTTTAACTACATCAAGATCACAATACTTATGTACTGTTACTGCAGTACTTTAACTACATCAAGATCACAGTACTTATGTACTGATACTGCAGTACTTTAACTACATCAAGATCACAATACTTATGTACTGTTACTGCAGTACTTTAACTACATCAAGATCACAGTACTTATGTACTGTTACTGCAGTACTTTAACTACATCAAGATCACAGTACTTATGTACTGATACTGCAGTACTTTAACTACATCAAGATCACTATACTTATGTACTGATACTGCAGTACTTTAACTACATCTAGATCACTATACTTATGTACTGTTACTGCAGTACTTTAACTACATCAAGATCACAATACTTATGTACTGATACTGCAGTACTTTAACTACATCAAGATCACAATACTTATGTACTGATACTGCAGTACTTTAACTACATCAAGATCACTATACTTATGTACTGATACTGCAGTACTTTAACTACATCTAGATCACAGTACTTATGTACTGTTACTGCAGTTTTCACTTCATTTAATTGTTTTCATTTAAGTGAATGAGAATGTGTCCAAATACATAAACAAACGATGCATAAAAATAAGGTATAATTTTCTTTTTGTGTTAATTATTTAATTCAAATGAAAACAAATACAGCAGTTGTTTGTTTGGTTTTTTTGTTTGTTTTTTTTAAGTAAACACATTTTTATTTTGTTTGGTAGCAAAAACAGCACCTCAGGACAACAGTATGATGTGGGCGGTCTCCTAAGGGGTCGAACAGTTTCAGGTACAGGACACGCACAGGGAAGACATGCACTACTGTAGCAGGATTTTTTAAGACATTAGTTGACCAACAACACTGAAGCACTGTTTCAGTACATTCACGTTCCTTTTAAAAACACCTCCGTCCATTCGCTGCAACATAGTTTTGACGGGAACAGCCCTTCACCTTTGGAAAAGCTGTTGCAGTGATTAGGAGAGTATATTTAGATATTTTCTTCCTCATAGTTGCAATTTTCCCAGTTTTATTTGTCTCACTTTATGAGACAGAACTTCAAACTACTGTTTTAGTACAGACAGTCAGACATCAGACACACAAAATAAATTCTTTGGTCCCTTTCAGATCTATAGTAGTGTTACGATTACTTCATGAAGAATATGTTTAGGCTCTATTGTTGAGTGGCTGGCAAGCGTTTTTTACTTCAAAATAGTTGTGGAGGGTGGGGGGGGGCGGGGCAGTGAACTGTAAGTATAATACTACCAGAGAGGCAGAGGAGATCATAGCAAACAGGTAGCTACACCTTTAAAGACAGCTCAGTCCTCAATGACATCAGAGGACTCAGACACCACTCTGCCGTCCTTGGTCTCGACCATCTTGATAACGATGTTCTTCTTGCTCTGGGTGGAGGTGCCGTAGCCGCTGCCGCTGCTGAAGGTGCTGCCGCCGGCGAATCCGATGCCGCCGGCGAATCCGATGCCGCCGGCGAATCCGCCGTATGAGCCGCTGCTGTATCCGCCGCCGCTGTATCCACTAGAGTAGCCGCTTGAGTAGCTGCTCTTGACGGAGTCCATGGGGAAACCGCCGTAGCTTGCTGTTGAGACAAGAGAGGAAGTTGGAATAAAGTGTGTCGAAACTGACTGAAGCAATGAAGCGTTAAGGCGAAGTCAAAGAAGGCTTACTGCTCTGTTGGGAGATGTTGATAGCCTTGATGCCGTTCGCCAGCCTGTCCTCCTCTCCCTCCAGCAGCTTCCTGTATGTGGCGATCTCAATGTCCAGAGCCAGCTTGACGTTCATCAGGTCCTGGTATTCTCTGATCTGGCGAGCCATGTCCTGTTTGGCTCGCTGCAGGGCATCTTCTAGGTCCTTGATGCGCATCTTGGCGTCCTTCACTGCCAGCTCACCGCGCTCCTCAGCCTCAGCGATCTGCGCCTCCAGGTTGGCACGCTGTGTAGACAATTTATAAAGGATTAAACTTTGGCCATTGTAAAAATCTCTCTCTATATATATAAAATGCCTCAAGCTTTTTTTTTGTTTTCCATACCTGTCCCTTGACGGAATCAATCTCTGCTGTCAGTCTCTGGATCATTCGGTTGAGGTCTGAAATCTCTGTCTTGGTCGCTCTCAGGTCGTCTCCATATCTGGACGCAGATGTCTGCATCTCCTCATACTAAACAAACATAAGCAGCAAGACAAGAGATTAAGATTCGGGCTATAATACAAATGGATATAAAATATGAATAAAAAATGAATATAAAAAAACCACCTTGGTCTTGTACCATGACTCTGCCTCAGCACGGGTGCGGTTGGCGATGTCTTCATACTGAGCCTTCACTTCAGCCACAATAGCATCCATGTCGAGGTTGCGGCTGTTGTCCATCTCCACAACGACTGAAGTGTCCTTGATCTGACTCTGCAGCTCACGCAGCTCCTGGAGAAGAACAGAGGAGAAAAAAGGATATTAAACGTGAGGAATCGCATCCAGCTAATGTTCTTCCAAAGATGCTAAACAGATGTTGAGAAAAAACACGAATTGCAGCAAACTTTAACTACAAAAAGATGCATGAATAAATCACAAATGATACTGATGAAAGCAGATCAGATTACAGTGTTTTTTTAACAAGCTACGGTTATTCCGTACCTCCTCATAGATCGACCTGAGGAAGTTGATCTCATCTGTCAGACTCTCCAGTTTGGCCTCCAGCTCAACCTTATTCATGTAGGCCTCATCAACATCCTGGAAACAATTTAAAAAAAAAAGTTTGTTAGAACGGGACTTCACAAACATAAAGTAGCTGAATGCTAACAGAAGATGCAGACGTAAGGTTGAGTCATGCTGACCTTCTTGATGAGGACAAAGTCGTTTTCACACTCTGTGCGCTTGTTGATTTCATCTTCATACCTGAGAGGTAAAAAAAATACATTTAAATGTTAGTTAGATATTGAATATTCAGAAAAGAAATATCTCATGCTCTTTTGGTTTTGAGAGTACTAATGTAACACTAGGAGGCGCAAGTCATCTATCTCTAATGCTTTAACTCCTTTGGGAGGTTTTCCTGACACGGTGTCTGTTGACTCAGGGCCAAGCCTCAGCCTGATATGCTCCATTTGTCTGCACACAGATAATGACTATGTACATGCACCAGTGTACCTATCTGTGTCAGTGAGTGGTATATGTCAGCATGCACACATCTGTGCTCTCTGGTGTAAAGCTGTAGACATCATCTGCTGACAGACAACTTCAAGTCAAGTGTAATGAGCTTTACCTCGAGTCATATGTAATGTAATGGGTGTTCGGGACATGCTTCCTCAGTGTTGTAATTCTCTTGAGTTCACATGACGCAATGCAACAGATGTAGGGAGTAGTCCACAAGAAGATTTACTGCGCTGCACGGCTCGTGTTTAGGCAGTATTAAATCTAAAAGTTTGTATAAAGTTGATGAACTCAGGATAAAGCCCTCGTTGCCCCTCCTCTGCACTTACCTGTTCTTGAAGTCCTCCACCAGGCCCTGCATGTTGTGTAGGTCGGCCTCCAGCTTCATCTTGTCATTGCCAAGGCTGTCCAGCTGTCTGCGTAGGTTGGCGATGTAGGCCTCGAACATGGCGTCGATGTTGGAGCGGGTGGTGGTCTGTCCCTGCAGCAGGTTCCACTTGGTCTCCAGCATTTTGTTCTGCTGCTCCAAGAAGCGAACCTGATGCATAGAAAGAGAGACACACACAGAAAATGTATTATTTATTAGGATTATTATTGAGAATGAGCGACTTACATGCTTGTTTACTGCCACGTTAAAAAAGCCTTTTAAATGCTCTGACATAGCAACATCCTAATAATCAACCATCAGATATGCCTCCTATTCTATGACTCCATCTACAGTCTTTGTTGTTCTTGTCTATCTTTGGAGCTTGTTTCCATAGCTGTGCTTTTCCAAAGGACATCCTGACAGGAGGCAGAGGGGAAGGAGAACAAGACGAGGTTGGAAAAAGCCGGTGATGGAGGTATAGATCTAGTTAACCCTTCTCCTGCGTGTTTTCCTGTTTTTGTACAGCAGGGTTCAAAGGAGGGGGCGGGGGGGTTTGGGTGAGGCCGAGATTCATCCATTCACAGCTAGATGAGGAAAGGTAAATATTTAACTGTGTCAAAGGTGTGATGAGGGAAGAGCAAAAGGGACGGTGAAAGATGAAGAGGTGGCGAGTTTGTGCACTTAAGAACAGTAAAAGTGAGATAGTGACAGCTGATATGTGACTCTCTAAGTCAGTGGACTGTAACCCTTTACACAAAGTCAAATCAAGTTTTATTTATATAGCCCAAAATCACAAAATACATTTGTCTCAGAGGGCTTTCCAATCTGTACAGGGAGTGACACCCTCTGTCCTTAGACCCTCGGTTCGGGACACATTACTCTATACAGGTGAGATCTCACTAAGAACTTCTTATGGTCTTTATTGAACTGGAGTGATTACAGATAATAAAGCCTCTGGACGGGCTGCCAGCACAAGATAACAGGTGATAAAGTGGAAGTTTATCTGGGTTCAAGTATGCAAAATCCTGAAAAAGGACATGCACTTTATCTTCTTTTAATCATAGCGCTGGGAGAAGAAGGAGAGAAGCCAGAACATGAAACCAGCTGGCCTTTTTTAAATATTAAATATTAACCACACGGCTGAGGCCTCACACGACAGATAACACAAATGCTCATATAAGTCAACATAGATAGTCTTTTAAATGCATCACTGTGAACAAAGGTGTTGTTATTAAGGTAACCAAATCACTCAGTACTGACTGTATTTGTATTCGGGAGGGATGGGGGCTACAAGGGCAGTAGAAAGAGCCACACCCCAGCAAAGGGAGGGACCATTCCCAAGGTAACTCGTATCACAAGCCTTGAGCTCTGCCCTGACACACCCTTTGCTTTCTCTCTTTGTCTTTCTCAGTCTCCCTCTCTCCTTTCTGCATGTCTGTTTTTCATCACTATAAAAGGGCAGCAAGAGCCAAAAAAGATAGGCGGCTTAACCTCAAATTTGTGGTTAGGCCATTTTTTCTATGCATTTGTGGGAGGTGACGAACAAAAAAGTGAAGAGGAATGAATTAACTTTCACTCTTTTAAGCGTTACAGGACATGTGGCAGCATAGAGACCTCTATCAGATAATATATAACAACGTCACAGCACTGAAACACACAGCAGACTGATTTGAAGCAGTTTGAAGTGCACAAGTCCACCGCTTGGCCAAACACACACACACACACACACACATATTTACCCTCTGTTACAAACTCTTACCTTGTCAATGAAGGAGGCAAAGCGGTTGTTGAGGGTCTTGATCTGTTCCTTCTCCTGGGTGCGGACAGCTTGGATGGTGGGGTCAATCTCCAGGTTCAGGGGGGCCAGAAGGCTCTTGTTCACAGTCACAGCGGTGATAGGGGCCTGAACACACATTCCCATGCCACCACCCATTCCCAGGCCAAAGCCCATGCCTGAGCCACCCATGCCTGAGCTCACGCTGTAGGCAGAAGAGCTGGAGATGCCAGCTCCTCCAAAGCCCTTGTTGCCTCCATAGGAACTCCTGACACCATAGCTCCTCTGGGAGGTGATACCGCCTGGTCCAGCGTAGGAACTGCTGCTGAAGCTCCTGGGGGCGTTGGAGCTTCTCACATTGTAAGAAGTGCTTTTATAAATAGTCGACATTCTGAAATCTGGAGTAGTTTTTTCTTTTGGATGGAGTAAGTCTGGCTCGGTTGGCAAGGCAGGCAGGCAGGCAGGCAGGCGGAGGGGAGAGACCAGAGTGGATAGAAAGAGAGGAAACTACTGAGGAGTTTTAAAGTGCCTGTTGCTGTGGGAGGGGACTGTGCTGAGCTGCCATTGGCTGGACATCTCTGGGTAAGAGACGGGAGGAAGGGCTGTAACACTACACTTCTATGACACATTGTCCAGTCATTGACAACCATTACCTGGCCTTTCTACAGGCTTCTCTGTGCTGTTACAGAAAACTTTTGAGAGATTGTCATGAGGTTATATTTCTGTCTTTTTTCTGATTTAATTGTGTGTGTGTGTGTCTCCTGTTAGACTTTATATATATATGTGTGTGTGTGTGTGTGTGTGTGCTCTGGCTCTGGACGTCTGGTCAAGTCTAAAAAATTAATAATTTACAACCAGCAGCAGCAATATGTCAGTGCAGGTATGAATTACTGTGCACCTGTAAATAAAGGTGTGTTTATAATTTGTGTGTGTGTGTGTATGTGTGTGTGTGTGTGTGTGTGTGTGTGTGTGTGTGTGTGTAAGGGAGGAGCTGCTTATCCTTTCCATGAATATGAATATTTTGTGGTCTCACAGAAACATTACTTAAGATCCAGATCGACCAGATCCATGTAACTTATTTCTAACACGTCGTCTCTACAGTTACAGCAACTCTTAAACAAATAGTCAGATGAGATGTGTATGCTATGAAGCTAAAGCCTGTTAGCTTAGCATAAAGACTGGAAACAGTAGGAAACAGCTAGCCCGGTTCTGTTCAAAAGTAATAAAATCCACCCACCAGAACCTCAATATTATATATATATATATAAATAAATAAGTTTTCCGGGTTGTTGTGTGTTTTCCGTGAAGGCGTATTTTATTTTATTTTATTTATTATTCTGCAGGACATTTTGTAGGCGTGTTAGCAGTTTTAGATGCTTCAGGGCTCAAAATTTAAAAATCCCTCTGCTGCTGGCAACCTGTGTGCAACCTCTTCGGTATTATAATACAAACCACATGTACTGTTGAAACTGCAAACCAGGTGAACTGCACCAGCCAGCTGGTTTTCATTACTCTCAAGCGAGAAGTGTGTTCGGGTAACACCCTTTAGCCTGAGGCTTTCAAAAACAATGAACACAACTTTTTTACTTTATGCTTTTTACTTTATCACCTGTGTTTTCATGATATGCACCTTTCTTACACCTTCATTTCTTTTATTTCCTAAAAGCTGATGCTCATTCCTGAGATATTGTAAACATTAGTAGTGAATTATTACACCAGACACTATCACCACTATTATTCCTGCCTGTTTTTGATGCTGCAGGGTGAAACTAAAGCAGCACTGCTCCAGTCCCTCACCACAATGACTCATTACCAATCCAACCTCCTCCACCATACCCTCTCTCCTCCATCTTCTCTTAACCTTCTTCCTTCCCGCCTGTGACTCCCGGCCTCGTCATCGTCATGGAAACCTACCAAAATAAAATAGATGCCCATCTTCCTTGAGCCAACATGGATACCAGCTCATGAGCGGGAGAATTTGCGACTGTGGAGCAAAGAGCAGAGTGCAGGGGTCTTTCCTAAGAAAAGAACATGTGGCAATATTAATATAAATCTGAAAAGGAAAATCTGAAATAAAAAAATAAACCGTGCTAAAGGGGAACTCCGGCTTTGCTTTGTGAAATTCACATGACTGCAGTGAAATCGCAGTGATCGTATATTATCAGAGGAACAGGAACAGATCTCTCTCTCAGAGCGCTTAATTGAATTTCAGTAATTCCACCGTGGATTATGAAACATGTTTTAGTTGGTCGTATGACTCTCATTTACAGTCCAACAAATTCAAACCTGAGTTAAAGAAGTTCACAAAAAAAAAAAAAAACAGAAGTAGATTTGTTTGTTTGGCATTTCTGTCACCTTAGTGTTCAAATATGCTTGTAAGACGTCTTAATCAGCAGACAAACCAGGTCATCATATCTGGACTCTTAGTAATGGTAACAATATCAACGTGTGTGTCAGCGAGGAGGAGTGGACGGAGGTAAACCCAAGTCAGGAATTGTCTGTCATTCATTCCTGTCACCTCATGAAACTCACAGGGTTTCATCAGGACCAGTCACATGCTTGAAGTGATTGTCACCAGCTGTCATTGCAACATCAATAGCCTGAGCTTGATACCGTATCTGCTGGCTAAGCGAGCCAAGCAAGCCGCTGATATTTCTTGTTTAACTGCAGCTGGAGTGGTGATGAGCAGGATTTCTACAGCAGGATGAATGTGTACACATAGATGGACTTTAACACTGTATAAACAATCCCAGAGGACCTTCTCTGCACAAAGCTGTCAGAAAGGTGTGTCACAAGCGACTGTGTGTGAGTGTGTGTGTGAGTGTGTGTGTTGGGGAGGGGTTGTGCTCCAGTCAGCTATGAAAACACAAAGGGGCGGTGGAGCATCTGTGCTATTAATCATCCTAGAAATCTAATCAAAATGGAAAGAATGCAGGCTGAAATCCTCCTGACCCTTGTGTGTCTTTATTCTGAGGTTTGGTGTGTTTCTCTTGACACTATGTTGTGATTTCACTATGTGTTTTTAATGTATGTCTTTAGTTAACAATGATGTCCAGCAGCCCTTCCTGTCAGGATACGGTACACTCAAAATGCACTCTGAACAACGCTTTGTGATTTAAGGCCCCATTGTTCTGCAGTTGAACCTTTTAAACCATGACGCAATGTAGGCGACCCTCCCTCTGATGGCATTGACCCTTTTTACTTTACTTTCCTCTGGAACAGCAGCTTCTGGATAAATATTAGATTATATGTATGTATGTATTTATTTCCAGGCTCTATGATGCAATGTAAGTAAAATTATACTAAAAAAACATTTGGGGTTTATTGTATTTCATATTAATTGATGAAATAACCTCAACATTCACTTTATACTTATGAAAGTACTTATTTATGCCCACAATCTGGTTCATCAACGATGTCTCACGCCGAGGTGTTTTCACTATAAAAGTTGATATAATGATGAGGTGTGAATTGTCTAGATTTTTATTTCCGATATTAAAAATTGCTCTGACATGTTAAATATTTACTTGTGTGTGTTGTTTAGTGTTTTGTGAAGTATTTTTCTTTTATTGTGAGTGATTTTCCACAGAATTAATAATTAATCACGAATATAAAGAAACATATTGATTGATAATGATTACAGACATGTCTACTGATTGATATACCGTTTCATGCCTGCCTACTGTCAACTGTGACCTGCAGATCAGGGTGGATCAGCATTAACTTTAGTCTTTATCCAGTCAAGGAGGAATGTGACGAGGTCAAAAAGTTAAAGACAAACCGGGATGAATCCATGTGGACTGTCCTGAGTAACGAGCAAACAAACGAGCAAACAAACGAGGAGTTATTGACGTTAACAAGCAAATAAATATGTAAGTAATAACAAGTAACAAGTAACTAAACATGTTAAATAATGTCACGTCATAAATGTCTTATTTTATCCAGACATTCACCTTCCTGCTGTTTTCAGTATGAGATATAAATTTTATGGAAAAAAGCAGCAAACATCAGACGTCTGTGATCCTGCAGCTGACAACCCTGCTGTACTGTACACACAGTAAAACCAATAAAACACGGATGATACGCTGTGTACAATATGCTTTCATGAATGAACATTAAAACATTAAATAACTGTGTTTTACATATCGTGTTGATCGCTGGAATATTGATCAAGATTACGTGATACTCGCGGTTGTTTACGGTGCTGTTGGTGTTGTGTTATTTGACACACACACACACAGCTGGATACTTCAACTGTCATGTATGATACAGACACACACTTACCGTCTTAAGACTGGTACTTCGCTGGTTTTGGAGTGCAACCAATATAAATGATGAATGCATCCCAACAGGTGCAACAAGTCAGGTCACACCCAAGCAGTCATACTATTGACCTATTATCCTATTGTTTATTTATTACTTATTATTAATTACTCTATTATAATGTTGCATGTTTGTAATTGAGTGTAATTCAGGTTCAAGTTTATTGTCATTCCTCTCAAAAAGCAGGATGTGAGGTAGCAGCATTAGCAGCAGGTCGCTCCAGACGTCTGCTTCAGTCTTAAAGCTTTAGCTCTCCGTGTCTACAGGTGCAGCACCGGTAGTTTGTTCCCCAGCAGTAAATCCTTCTACTGGCCCAGAATCAGCCTCCACATCAGGCTCTGACCTATTATCTCAGGCATGCCGATCATTCCTGTCCAAGCACTCGATTGTACACTGAGTTCTGCCCGCACGACTCCGTTGTTGCCTACAATAACACTCTGACGGGTAAAGACTACCACCTGTGGGGTTGAATCAGGCTGCTGGATTTGATGATGGGAAATCATTCCACAAAATAAGTGATGTTTGCTAAATTCCTCCTCCTCCAAGCAGCAATTAACCAATCATAGCTTAGCAACCGTAACTAGGCAGGATTCAGATACTTGGTACACAAATAGTTTGGAAGGTGTTGCCTTTTTAAACACATGAGGAATGTGAGCTTTAATGATGGTTAGCATGTCCGGCTAACGGCATTAGCATATCTCCCTTCGTTTATGGATTAAAAGATAAATTAAAAATAAATCTGATTATCTTTTAACTCAATTAAAAAACTGACTTTTTAAAATAGCATTTTTTCTTTGGTAAACTCTATTAGACTACTTCAGAAATCCTTGTGGAACACAGTTCTGCTAACTGGTGTTGTATGATATGTTTTAAAACCTCTCGCATCAGCTTGAATTAATAGAAAAACAGCATGAAATGAAAAGAGGAGAGAAACCAACATGCTCCATGGAAAAACCTGGTCCTCCTCAGCTCAGTTTTCTCCTGCCCACAAACAGCCGGGTGATTTTTTGACTCTCGCTCTCTTCTTGAACAGCAGCATTTCCTGCTTCATAAAACAAAACTTATATTGGTAGATTTTGTTTGTTTGTGTGTGTTTAGATTATTTACATGTTCCTCTCATGTATTTGTGTGTGTGTGTGTGTGTGTGTGTGTCCTGGTGTGATCTCTCTATAACAGTTTTTCCTCCGCCCCCTTACCCGCCCCTCGTCACCCTAACCCTCACCACACCCGCGGTTGCCATGGCTACGGGGTTTACCGCTAAATGTTGATGACTTTGCCAGATACATAAGCGACTGCCATGGAAATAGTTTGAGTGTGGTTGCCATGGATACGGGGATACATAGGACCATACAATGTGTAATTATATATGGAGCGTAGTTATGTGTGGAAACACAGGATATTTGCAGTCTCCTCTGCCGCTGGCTGGAGACTGGAAACACAGACTCATTCACCAACGTACTCCTCATATAAAACAGATTTATGTTAATGTGCCGAGTGAATGCTCCCTTGGCACTTTTTTTTTTTGGATTGAATCGCCTGAGTTATAACCCAAACAGCCCCTTTTGTCCATAGAACAATGCAAAGAAAAACAAACGCTGGAAAAAGCTGGAAAAGGAAGTCTATGAGTTTGTGTGTTTTTTGTGCCGAGCCAATTTAGAGTTCGTTTTTTGTTGTTTTTTGTTCATTTCATATCTGTTTCCAATCAAAGTGCTGCTTACAAAAATCTCCCTTGTTTTAGCTTGTGTGCGGTTTCAATTACTTACATATAAGAACTAGATTTGTGGGTCAAACAAGAGGATTTTCATTGATTAAAGACAACAGCCATGGATGATCTGTCTTTTGTTGCACAAAGCTATTTTAATATCCCTCAGGCTATAACCTTTCAACAAGACAGATTGTAATTGTGCGTCCTTTGCTTCCCTGGAGGTATCTGTCTGGGCACGCGGCTTGTCTATATGGAGGTTTTAACGGTTAAGTGAAACCAGAAAGGCTTAAAATACATGAAGGAAGAGCTGTTTGAGTGTTATGCAACTTGGCAAAAGGCTGACTAATACTTTATGCAGTAACTCATTCTCCATAAAGGGCTTATGGGAGCATTTCAGTTGCAACAAAACTGTATAATATTAATCTACTGCATAGCAATTATGCAAATAAGTCCAGGAATTTAAACTCTTAAGTTATTTAAAATTCAGATGGTGGTGAGTAAATATACTGCACGTACCAGGTTATATCACAGTTCACATGAAGCGGTATGTTGATGTCATTTATTATATAATATCGAATTTGAAATGTGTTTAATTTGACTTTATCACTGCAGTAACACATGCATCCTAGTCTGGGCATTAAAAGAGTAAAATAGATTACACAGCAGATTATATAAAATAAATTTGCACATGGAGTGAAACAAGCAGCTAAGAAATGCCTTTCTCTCGCTCTAAACTCTCTATATTTATGTCACTCTTCAGTAGTAAAAGTGCAACTCTCCTTGGCATCGTAAACTGAAATAAAACCACCACCATGGAGCCCAGGAACAATACCAGCAGTGTGTTTCAAATGTTAGCGCTTTACATCCAAAAAGGCTCAGTGGCGCTGAGAAAGAGCACGGAAAAGAAAAGTAAGAGGAAAAACATGTCACGTCTGGAAAAGAGTGTTTTTGAGTTGTAGTGGGAATGATTTTTAAAACCTGGCGAGGACAGGTGACACTTCAAAACTCCCAGTTCAGCCGCATCATCATGTCACAGCTGAATAATAAAATGTTTTAGAGGACTTTTTATTTATTTATTTATGAGGTTTGTGTGTGTGCTTGTGTCTGAATAATTATGTCTTTGACTGTCTGTAATTACATGTGTCAGGTTAAATCTGTGGAAGACGTATGCATATCTGCTCATAACTGGTACCGCTGTTCATTCTGTAATATGTATGTATATATTCACACGCCAACAAGGTTGTTTACTGCTATGTGTGTAAAAAAACAAAAAAACAAACAAACCTTATTCTCGTCCATAATGTGATTATAAGTTTAGCTACACTGACGTATGCAGATAAGTGTGTTAAAGCTTTTTGTGCATTGAAGTATTATCTAATATATAATAATGTATTGATGTTATTTACTCTATGCATGAATAATATTATGCTTTGAGCTAAATGCTAACGTCAGCGGGTCAACATGCTCATAGTGACGATGCTAACATAACTGCTATTTAGTGAGTAATGTTTACTGTGTTCACCATATTAGCTTAGCATGGTATGCTAACATTTGCTAATTAGCACTTTACACAAAGCGTAGCTGCAGGTTGGTCATAAAAACCAAAGTATTGTTCAAATAGAATAAAGTGACCTGATAAAAGCACTGGATGAAAAATCTAATAAAATAACATGAATGCTAATTTCACTGTGGCCTCTAATACTCATTAATGCATTAATACTGGCTGCAACACAGATGCTGAGAGGCTTTAAAGTTACGTATATTTCTGATAATAACTGTGTGTGTGATGACTGATGCATGTAAATTATTCTCAGGTCTCTCTTGTGAAAAATAACCTGAACTCAACAAGACTTTTTTTTCATATTTCATACATATTCACACACAATATATCCACTATATACAGTATATAGTGGATATATTGTGTCCACTATATACAGCTCATGCTGGTCACACCTACGTGTCGATGTTTACACTGAGCTGACCTTCAACCCGTTCACTTAATGCCTCATTAAGCAAGTGTTGAACAGAAAAAAGTTTCTGATGTTGCAGCTCTTCCCATGGAAACCGTTTGTTTTCATCTCTAAGACAAAGATAAGAAGAAACGAGCCGCTGCAGTACGTTGCTATGGAGCTCATATGTACAGAGTAACACGCCTCCTTCTCCTCTGCTGTAGCTCCACCTCCCACCACATCACTATGACGGACGTCAGCGTATTTCACTTCCAGAGGAATAGTGACACCACTGTCTGAGATTTATCATGCGTGTTATCCTGCTCTTTATTTTTAATCATATCTTAATTCTTTCCTGAATATGTTTTTAAATGAAACGGCAGTAAATGAAAGTTACGTAACACAGTGAAGGAATCGTATTACATAATAGCATCCAGTAAACGTGTTCCTCAGACTACTGAGCTTCAGAAGATCGGCATGCCATTAATGTAGTCCAACAATAAACAGTACTTATTGTACACACAAAGACACGTTTTATGAGATAAAGATATGCCACTAATAACAAGGTATTTTTGTGTAACACTATACTGCAGAGAGCCTGCAGACAGTAGATTAGTACTGTGCAGACAACATGTTTTCACATAGTTTTTATTACTGTGTGACCTTGGGAGATCTGTGTGTGTGCGTGTGTGTGTGTGTGAACATAAATTCAGATGTGTTGTGTGTGTCTGATCTATAGTGACCCATGTTATTTATGTACTGTATGTTCCAGTGTGGGTCTTGTTTTCTTGGGTGTGTCCGGGTTCAAACTCACACAAAAACATGAGAGATGGAGCCTGATTGCAGTTTCCCTGATTGTTCCTACACTAATGTCTGACTGCTGAGTGAGGACAGTCTTCATGTTGCTGTAATGTGGAGTAATTTGGGTTTACAAGTAAACTTGTTGTGGGTGGGATGGGCAAGTAAAGAGTTACATAATGATTTGGACCATATCTAATTTTTCCTACTTTGTATGTTATAGTATGTTTTATATGGAAGTGAATGAGGTTATATTTTACGTACAGGACGGACCATTAGTGGGTTTATTTGAATCTCCCATTAAAAATTAAAGAGTTTATTGTAATGCATACGTATAATAGCTCATAGCGTGCAAATAAATCATAACTTAAACCTTTAAAATATGGCTGGTTTACACTGGTCGTGTGTTTTCCAACAGTTGTTTGCAGTCATTTGTTGTTTTAAAGGTTCAATATTTTGGAAAATACACTTATATATTTTTCACAGATGGTTAGAGGAGAAGAGTAATACTATGAAACTAGAGCTTAACTAGCTTAGCTTAGCATAAAGACTGAAAGCAGGGGGAAACAATTAGCCTGGCTCTGCCCAAAGCTAAAGAAATCTGCATGCTATTAGCTCCAAAGCTAACTAATTAATACATTATATCTCATGTGTTTAATCCAAACAAACAACAAAAACCAGGTGAAAATGATTTTGAGCAGATGCAGCGACTTCTTGAATTACTGATCTTTAAAGGTGCTGGTAGGTTTTCTTTTACTCCGAACAGACTCAGACTATCTGATGCTTCATATCGCTGCTGCAGCACAAACATCCTTGACGTGTTTATGATTTATGAACTGCTTTGACTGCTTTCTCAGAACAAAGCCAACACACACACACACAGCATCTGTCAGTCAGACTTTGTAATGCGTCTGCTGCATGTCGGGCCGCGTAACACAAAGGTGCACCGGTAGAAGAACCGGTACGATGGTTGATTGTTACTGTGTGTATATGAAAATAACAGTTAAGTGTGGGGTTGGAGAAGCAGAGTTTCTAAATAATCCTCTTCACTGAGAAAGAGTATAACAGAGTTATGAGAAAAATGCCAAAAGGGTCACGTAGGCCTCCCGCTCTGTTCGCCATAAAAGAACAAAGCTCCACTTTGGCAACGCAGCGAGGGAAGACATAAAAGAGTCATCAAATGTTTTTATTTTGGACATGTGGCTTAAACTCAGCACCCGAATGAACCAAATTATTTAAAACTGAATAGAGCTTTTAGTCTTTTTGACTTTGAGGATGGTTGTGTTACTGCAGTGTGAGGAATTTATCATGTTTATGTGGCAAACTTATAGACTGTGTGGTGAAAGTCGGGATTAAAGCTGGATTCCTGATGATTATTTGGAAACAGAGGATTGAATTCGGCATCTGCATTTACTATAACCTGTGTGTGTTTCTGATTGGTGGCTTTATCACTGCTTGGTCTTTGAGGTCCACTGTTAAGTGTTAATGCATTTACAGCACTTTTAATTCCTGTTTGATCGGTTGTTCAAACATCACAATTCATCCTGTATTTGCAAAACTTTCCCAAGCATAAAAAAAGGTGGATGTTGGCATCTGAAGCGGCACATTCATCCTCACAAACATAACTCGCAATGTGGTTATGCCATTAGCCTCTTAACACCTTCCAAAGTAAGCAAAATTTTAAGTTGGTATGTTGAGAGGAGAACAATAAAAGAAAAACACAATGGTGTAGCTGAGTAGCACGGCGGTTACAAAAGGGAAATAAAGCTGACATGACTCACTCCCTCATGGCTAGGTGAGGGAAAAAATACAATGGTTGGTTCTGAGCATCTCCAAATCTAATCCTCAAGATCTGTGCTTTCCTGTCCTGACTGCAAATGACTCATATGATACAGGTATGTGCTTCATCTCTGCACCAGAATTTGCAGACTTTGCAGACGTTGGACTCTGATGCTTTATAAAAACCAAAGAAAATGAGTACATACAATAGAAGAAATGAGCATGCAGAAAACAATCTGCTAAATGCACAAATAAAACAAGTTTATTGGCAATTCTGACCACTTTTCTTTATGCTCTTTCTCTCTGTGCAGTAGCTGGGAGCAGTGGGCCAAGAGTCCAGAGTAACACCAAAGAGTCTTTGTTCAAAAACTTGGTTTACTGCAGAGGGGAAAACATACAAACTGCAGAGTCTGTGTGAAAAAAGCAGGTATGATAGAAGAGGATTGGAATGTGCCAAATGAGCAAAGAAAGACAAGGAACAGGAGTGAAAGTCAAGTTGCAAGGAAGGGAGTGTTTGAAAGATGGATGGCTGAGGGTGATAGGCGTCTGGGAAAGTGTAGAATTACTACATGTTTATATATGTTAAAATATTTAAAGTGTGTTTGGCTGTTGGATTAGCAGAAGGGGCGCTACAGAGCACCATAAGTAGATGGGTAGAGAGTGAGAGCAGAGGAGAGAAAATGCTCATGTGACCTCATTAAAGTGTCTCTCATGCAAACAGTGTGGTAGAGAATACAGGCAAGGATTACTGGATAAGCAGTGGGAGTGGAATGAAGAGAAAGTGCAATAAAAAAAAAGAGAGAGAGCTGGTGCTTCCACAAACAAGAGCTTCAGTGTGGAGGGAGAGCCAGATTTATGGGTTCCAGGGAAGAATGTGAGGTGTCCAATTCCTCACTTGTCTTCTGTCCACAACCCATAATCCTGCTCTGAGAAACTGGCTCAAAGGAGGCACTTTAACCAGAGCAGACATGCAACATGACCTGTTGTTGTCAGGGTCAACGCATGGACATAAAACCACAGGTGAGTCTAAATAAAGAGGAAAAGTGAAGTAACTTATAGCAGAACCTTCTCCTCTATGGTTGCATTATTGAATCATTTATTACATGACTACACACCCAGTGAACTTCTACGCCCAGTTCAATAATTCAGACATTTGGAGTGAATTATGAGAGGCCTACGGTGGGATGACCCATCAGGGAGGCTCTCTGTGTGAGTGTGTGTTTGTGTGTCTATGTGGTCGGGGGCCTTTGAGATGAGAAACCTGCTGCAGTGGATTATGGGTATCTATTTTTCATAACAGACAAACTCTCATGGAAGTCCATCATATTTTTTTTTTTTAACATTACTCACTGTGCACTATGAATGGAGACGTTTACTTCTCTGTGTCTCTCCTCTGCTCTCTGCATGTTGTCACACACACACACACACACACAGAGCAGAGAGGCCACAGTGAAAATGTAATAAAAAACAGACATTTTACACATTTGAACAAGATTGAAACTGATTAGCTGTTATTATGAATCCCATCTCCTCCTGACGTTTTTCCTGTCCCGTGACAGATACTGAAAGTGACTCACATCCTGCAGGAGTCCCACAGGGATCCCGTGAGCTACAGGGATCCCGAAAAAATGTCAGCGTCTCATACAAACAATAGCAGATAAGACCAAAGCAGATAAGCAGTGACCATCCAACTTCTCTGTCCTGTTAGTCCATTGTCCATTTGTGTGTGTATATATATGTATGTCTGTTTGTGTGTGTTTTAACTTGGTCAACACCGGATTAACAATTGTCGTCTATATGTGTGTGGTCCGGGTATTCATCACCTTTTGGGGACAAAGAGTAAATCATTGATTTTAGGGTTTTAAAGGTAGAATAAGTCTTCAAGAAATTAATGTCAATGTAATGTTCAGATAAGACACGATGAGCTCGACAGGCTTGTAATCTTTTAATATTTATCTAATTGGCTCAGTGACGCGGAGGACAGAGAGAGGAATTTTGTTTTGGGTTTTGCGGAGTCAACATCGCCACATGCAGTCAGTGTTCGGAGCAGCCGCACAAGTAACAGAGTTATCTAACTCACAGGACTCACTGTGCTTTATATCCTGAAAACGAGACTTTTCACTCAAACCGAGCTGAAGATTTACCTTCAATCATACTTTTATTCATTTAATTTCATTTACTCCATTATGATAACAATAACACGGCCTGTGCAGTATTGATTATTGAAGTGTGTGTGTGTGTGTGTGTGTGTGTGGTGTTTGAACACCGTGTGACTGCACACACTTTGTTTGTGAGGCTCTGTGTAAACTATCACATGACTGCTGCTGATACTTTAACACCTTTTGTTGGTCCCTCTACTGACAATGTCAATTATTGATAAGGGTCTACACCTGGTGGGAGCGCTAACACACCGACACTCAGCCATGAACACATAAAAAATGTCTTTCACAGCTTTACATTTCAATCTTATCTATAAAACACACATATAACAGGGGTGTGATAAGATTAACGTCGAGTGGTGTTTAACATTTATGTAAACTACAAGCATGATTGACAACATCACTGTTAGTCATGTTGTGTTTGTCTTCAGGCTTCAGTTTGCAGCAATCATAAAGCTGGTTTTTGCTTTTAATATAACGCTAACTTTATGGCTACCTTCCATCCAAATGAGACCAAACCTACATTTTTTCTTATTTTTCTGGGTTATAGTTGACATCCTTGGAGGGGGTTGAGGATTAATGTGATGGTGATGTTCACTAAACTGACGTAGGACTGTGGTGTAGCTTTCTTTTCTTTCTCCATCTTTGCAGAAAGGTGGATTTTTCTCTCATCGTCCATCGTGACGAGTTTCACCAATATTAAGGTTAGTTCAACCAACTGCACAATTACATGCAGCCTGAGAAAAACCTAAACCGGGTAGATGGGTTTTAACAACAGAGTTTGTGGCCTGAGGGAGGTTAACTAGAGATCAGACGGGGAGGAAAAGGTGCTGCTGATAGTCAGACACAAAGAGCTGTTAAACTCTGGACAAAGGAGAGAATAAATGAATAAAAACAAGGCCAGTGTGTGCAGAGATGTAAAGGGATGATAAGAAATAGAAGCTGAGACTCACAGTGAGGGGAGGTAAGGGAGTCGAGCAGGGAGGGGTCCAGTGTGCAGACCTGTTATTTCCTACCCGGTCTGTATGCAGAGTTGAGATTACAATCGGACACTTTTTTTTATCAGCATGTGGGAATTCATGGTTTATTTTCTCTTTAAGGCATTGTTTTAGATACCAGTCTCAACACATTTAATATCGCTGGCTACCCTGCTGCCGATAAGAACACTAATCCAAAAAAACACACCCACACTTTCAAATTCCCATAGAGGTACTTTCTGTTCCCCACTGGATGTCTCTCGCTCACACACACACACACACACACACACACACACACACACACACACACACATGTATGTATGTATGTATATTACATAATTTACATTAGGTAATAATAAAGGACAACAACCGGTAAAACTTCTACTGAGGGGAGGAGCGGAAAAGTCAGAGATGTTCCTCACCTGTCTACCTGTGCGCCTGCTCTATACTGCCCCCTGCTGCTGGAGGTGTTGCTGTAAAAAAAATAACAAGCAGGTACTGAAGTTATTTTCAAGAACAATATTGCATGCTAAATAAAACGTTTAATTCCTGTGATTCTAGTCGAATGTTACAGATGTGAGTGAAAACTGTTCATACTGTTCATGCTTCATTCCCTCATATGGTGATGCCCAGCTGTGTGTTCCACACGGCGGAAAAAGAAAATACGGCCATTGTGTGGCCCCCGTCTGCATGTGTTTGTAATCTGACACTGTTATGTAAAGTCTTACATGGGAGCGAGATCTTGGGGATGTTAAGTCTACCAGCAGGAGAATAGACTGGATATCTGGAGTGATGAGCAACATTTCCTATTTTTAAAGGGAATTAACGGTTCATGCTTTTTGGTCAATGAGTCAGATGCTATGTCTTGTTTCCATGGAAATTTGGGGCGTCTACATCCATCATTTCACGGGAGACTGGCGCAGGCATCCATGACTAAGTAGTCACATTCAGTTCTCTTTACTGAGTAAACTATTGGTCAGTAATTCAGGGCTAAAAGTTGTGTGCCAGCAAACTGAATCTCTGTCATATGAAATCATATCAAACAAACTAAGTTGTCGTTTGTTGCAATGATTTTCTCAATAAAACCATTCAAATACTATTTTGATAGATTGTTCCAATTAAAAACTTTTTTTTTGCATGATGCTTTTACCTCCTTTGTTTGGGGCCTTTCACACTGAGTGCATCACTCAACACTCAACAGGAATTAAAGACCTAGAATTTATGAGTAATGTTGTCTTCCTTCCTCCATGGTTCCCCTGATAATACTGAGTTACTAGTCACAAAGCTGACTGGGGGCTGACATGCTCTTATCGGTCCTCTTGTTATGTTTATGTGCAAGCGGTACATTCCTGTGGGGGAGACGGACACCGAGCACAGGATCTGAGTACAGCTCTGCAGCTGGAAGGTCAGGAGGAGATGGAAGGAGAAGGGGAGGTAAAGACGGAGGGAGGGAAGGAGGGAGGGAGGGCGAAGCACACAGTAGTGCACAAAATCTGGAGTGGAAAGAAAGTGGAGAAAAAGATAGATGACCATGGGAAGAAAAAAGGAAGCAAATGAGACGCACAAGCCAGAATTAAAAGTAAGACAATGCAAAGAAAAAGAGTTGATTCAGGAAAAGATAGAAGAAAAATCAAGCATTGGGGAAGTGAGACCCAAAGCCTGATAACTTCTGCATTCCTCCACATAATCTCCGGTCAAGAGCTGCCACTCCCAGGTCAAAGGTCAAGAGAAAAGACAAACAGACATAAACTCCACACCCAGAAGTTACACACGCAACCACATGACACAAGAAAAATACTACAATGGATGTACACATCCATAAACAACACAAACAATGCAGGGACGTTTGCATATGAATGTACAAACACACACCAGGACAGAGAGAAGCGCCTATAGAGACACATCTATATAGTACTGTGTGTATATAGTACACACACGTGGTCATGAGCTTGAGACGCCACAGAAAATGTGAGAAATATTACAAAAAGTTACGATGAAGGCTCTTGATTCACATTAAATATTTGGCGCCCAATGCTGCCGCTTATTGTGCCACAAAGCGTTTCCATGACGATACAAAGACGTGTGACTGGAAAGGTCAGTGAATGGCCTCTTGGCTGACTTTCTGACATGCCAACATATGGCTGCCAGACAGACAAATTCCTCCCGGAGCAGCCACGAGCCTCTGAGAGACACCGAGGTGGCTGCAGATTGTCGTTTTGCTTCTTCGTACACGTGTGTTGCTACTAGTGTACATACGTGATATTTACCAACTCTCAAAATCATCCTTCCTCTCATTCATTTTCCCTCTCGCTGTTTGTCTGTGTGTGTGTGTGTGTGTGTGTAGGCGTGTCTGTGTGTGAGCGAGCAGGCTCACCTCAGTGTGTTTAGTTACCATTTATAGAATTGACAACGTCCACAGCAGAAGAAGAAGAGAGCGCAGCTTTTCCCCAACATTTGGATCGAATTAAAACTGTACACAGTCACAGTGGTGTGGCATGGAAAAAAAAGATGGTGGAAAAACCCCACCTAAATACAGAGTGGAAAGCAGTTGGAAGAAGTAAATTTTTCCCAGATGTGCATATAGTCGTTAAGGGTGGAGATGGCGAGGAGAGGAAGGGTATATGGAGGATTTCCTTGGTATGGGGATACCCCGGGCTTAGAGGGATTTCCCTGAATTTACTGTAGAGACTGTTCAGTAATTACATGGGAGGACTGAGTCAGCCGCTGCACCTGAAATAGACGCAGTTTAAAAAATGCAGTTAACAGATGGGACAAGGAGAAAAATGAACAAATGTTCAGTACACTTTGCTCAGCTTTCTTAGTCTGGTATGACCAGTAGCTTATGCTGGCAAATGTTTAAATAGATGTTTAAATAAATACTGTTGTGTAAACAGTATGTTGCTGACTCGTGACTCTTCTCCACTGATGACGTCCATACAACCCTGATACTGTCAGCATTTGAATGTCATTCATTCATTCATTTGTTTGATGTTTTGCATTTTTTATTCAACTTTCCTATAGTCTATAAAACTTATGTA
Source organism: Pampus argenteus (assembly GCA_036937835.1). Lineage (NCBI taxonomy): Eukaryota > Metazoa > Chordata > Actinopteri > Scombriformes > Stromateidae > Pampus > Pampus argenteus. The sequence continues at coordinate 1,867,115 of CM072864.1, read as the reverse complement.
ATTGGCTGTAATTTAAAAGCTTGCGCTGTGAGCAGAAACAACTCATTCAATGTCTGATTCTTCTGTCTCAAACTTGGCCAGTTTTAACATTCTTTCAGTTCAGACAGTGGTGACTCTTTTTCACCCCCTTCTTTTCATTCTTTCTGTCCTTGACTGAGACTGAAAGCTCTTTGGAGAACATTTTTTCACACTGTGCATGTCCACTCAAATGAACCCATTGTGTCTGAAAACACCCAGCACAGCAGCTCAGACGCAGAAGGGGAGCAGAGTCCAGTTCTGGAGAACTGTGCTCTGCTGCTACTGCAGTGTGTTCTAGCACGCGCTTGTGAAATGTGGTGCGTCTCCACCAACTCCACGGGGGATTTGCCAAGAAGAGTCTATACGGGCCGTAAAAATAACAGTCCGCTTTTCCCAAAATGAGAATCAATTTGTTTCCCGTTGCCATGGTAACATGGTGAAGGCCCGGTGTGGAAGTTTCCCTCGGCGGCGCCCTGAGTCAGAGGGAAGGGACTCTGGGAGTAATTACTGAGCGGGAATGTGGGTTGTGACGGGAAAGAGGAGGAGACACAAGAATGTCTGAATTAGTGAAAGAAAGAAAGTGATTCAGTGTGTGCATGTAAGGAAGAAAAAAGAGTTATATTTTGTAAAATAAGGTCATCTGAGGCTCCTGTTTTGTAACTGTTACTCCCTGAATGCTCATATAAGCTACACAAACCTCCACCCTGCAGCACTTTCCCACAACTGACACACCCTCCTTTGTTCCTTTGAACGTATCTGCAAAACTTTATTCTCTCTGACAGCAAAAGCATGATTACATTTTTTTAATGCATCAGTTCATGTATGATTGTAAAATCTCCTTTGATCAATAAAGCGTTCATTCATGAAATAAACCTACAGGTCCGTGTCCGTGAGCACAGGTAAAGTCAGGTCACATGCTTCATCATCTTTATTTTTCATTATTTGCTTTGGTGAAACAGCTCAACTGTTAGCAATGCAACCTTCCTACAAACACATGATGGAAATTATGTCACACGTATTTGTTATTTTTCCATTTCACTCACTCCACCCGGCCCGGTGACCTCTGACCTCACCGGTCTGTCCTCGCCTCCCCTCCGCCCTTTCAGCAACATGGTTGAATCAGAGTTGTGTCACACACGCGCGTTAATTTAGATTTACAGCTTCTTCACACTTACCCTTGATCAAACCCTTCCTAAACTCTACCCTACTCCTGCCTCCTTGCAGGCCTGAACAATTACGTGTTTGCCTTCCTGGAATAAAGGAGCAGTCAGTGCTTTAATCATCGTCACACTATTTTGGCTTAACGAGCACAGAAGAAAAACATCCGCTAACATTGTGTCTGCTCTTGTCATTTTCTCACACACACTTGGAAACACTGACTGGAAACATCTTTCGCGATACCAGATAGTCTCATATCAGATCAGTGATTCAACAGTGAGCTGCTACACCTGGTAGAAATGTTCCACACACCTGTAGATTGTCTGCAGACAAGTGTTTCCCATCTGTGTGCCCACAGTGAGTCACTGTCAGCTTCTTCACAGGGTGAGAATACGTCTACGTCTCTTTTCTGAGCTGCATATCTTCACATACAGTCACCGCTGTCCGTTAGATACGAGGCTGTCAGATGACTAAAGGCCTTGTGTGTGTGTGTGTGTGTGTGTGTGTGTGTTGGACTTTTAAAGGGTTGTTCCACTGAAATCATCTATGGTGGTTTGTTCTCTTAGTGAATGAGGTGTTGGAGGGCTCGGCCGGCATCTATCCCGAGGTCAGGCTTGTAAATGAGACTTCTCAGTGGTCGTCCTTTGCTTCGCTCTGATTTATCATTTTCTGTGGGTGTTCTGACCCCCGAGGTCAGAACAGGGCGCAGACGGACCAACTGAACAAGAACTCCACAGTTTTAATGAACACATCAAGCCAGCAAAGCTTCAGTTAATCATATGTCAAACTCTGTTGCAAACGAAGAATATAAACTCATGAACACACTGACCAAAACACACCAAATGTGGACTTTTTTCTGGTGGCTTTCACACTGACCGTATAAATACCACGTGTGGGAAAACATGCTCAATCATTTTTCCCACCTGCATATCCAGTTGACACTTTGGTCCCGGCAGAAGATTTGCCTTCCTGCAGGTGTGACTGTCTTGTGATTTCCCAACCTTAGTGTTCATCAGTGTCAGTGGTATTATTACACAAGGCTGATAAGGGTGTTGGAGTAAACAGAGGTTTGGCATTGACACTCCCATGCCACGCAATGCACACATTGGAAACTGGCACCTTTTTGGAAGTGTTAAATGTTCTGTATGCCACTTCTCTGCATCATATAACTTAATTATAACTTTTATGTGTCTTTCTACACAATAAAAAAAAAAACTACAAAGATTTAAAGGAGCAGACAGGTTTGAGCTGATGTTGAAACAGATTTTTCCCCCTCGACGGACCCCGAACTGGCTCCTCTTTCACCTGCTGTTCATCATTGTTTGTAGTAAATAAAGCTCTCAGCAGTGAAGACAGCTGAGAAAATCAAAGTAGAGCAGAGACAAAAGTGTGTAAAAGTAAGTGCAGTTTGACTCATTTGTTACCATTCAAACTAAACACTGATGAACCATCGATTCCTTTAAAATAAAAGCACAAAAATGAGTCAAATAAAGACGCTGTACACAATGACTAGAACAAGATTAAAACATTTTATTCCAATTCGAACATCCATAACGTGTTAATACAGTATGTAGAGGAACAAACTGGCTCTTGAAGGAACACAGATGAATGTGAAGCTGGGAGGGGAAACATTCATAGTGGGTGATGACTATCAGGATAATGATAAATTCTTGACTTTAAGCCAGAGCCTCTGAGCTAAGGTGGCGCCTGCTAAAACCTGTGACAAAAGACAGAATATTGTTTTACATCATGTGTGGCTTTTTCCCATTAAAATCAATTTTTCTTAATGAATATGGGGTTTAATGTATTATGAAGCTCAACAGAAATAAGTGAAATATCTTAAAATGACTTGAGAGGTGACGCTTGTACAACCAAATTCACCATAAATATCCCTTGTCATAACACGTAAAGATTTCCCAATGTTATGATCATGTTCAATCAGTGGTTTATTGACATCAGATATGAATCAATAATCAAGACGGAGCAATTTATTCATTTTCCCAGGACTTGTGTGCAGCTTCTGCTGCATGTAATTCTCTCTATAACCACAAAACTTTTACATGTTCGGAGATGTTGGTAGGTGTTTTCTCTCAGGTCTTTGTGCTATAACCATGTCCTGGCTCCAGCTCTGTTCTTAACACCAACATATGTTCCTCATTAATTGTTAGTAATTATTTAAATGTGAATTATTTAAATAATCGCTTACATTGAATAAGCTTGTTTGAGCATTAATACTCATTATGTTGGTTTAGCGCTGACACAGTAATCTCCAACATTAACCCTCATTATCATGATCGACACCCTGATCTGATCTACGCCGCTATCATCTCTCTACTTTAATCTGGGTTGGGTTTTTTTTTGTCTTCTGTACCAGACAAAACATTGCAGTCGTCTCAACATTGTTAAACAAAAGACGAGAGACTTTATTGCAATGCTTAACAGGGATCCCCTTTGTTTGCCTTCTCACTGATAGATGAGTGGTTTTCATTTCACTGGGAGCTCTTCATACTTTAATATCCTGCTGCATGTTCCTCTCTGATAAACAAAGAAAAAAGTGAGAATGACACTGAACGAGACTTTGGGCAAAATTTGTAAAAGTAGGAGTCGCCACAAAAACAAGTTGATGCTGGTTCAATACATCAAAGTTTCCAAAGAAGTCTTAATATTCATTGAATGCTTTGTTTCGTTTCGTCTTCTTCCGCTTATCCTGTTGTCGGGTCGCGGGGGCAGCAGCTTCAGCAGGGAACCGGGGGTCAGAGCGCCAGGGTCCCCGCCTCAGACTGCCGCCCATCTCTCTTCGCACCGTTAGACCCCTCCCATGGGTGGTGGGCCCATAAGAAGGGGGTACAGCACCTGGTATTCCCAGGCGGTCTCCCATCCAAGTACTAACCAGGCCCGACCCTGCTTAGCTTCCGAGATCAGACGAGATCGGGCGTGTTCAGGGTGGTATGCTGACCCTCATTGAATGCTTTGTTCTTTGGAAATCAGTGTTTGGCAGACACTAAAAGTACATGTTGCTTGTTTTTCTTCTTGTAACTTTTTAAATAACCAAATAACCAAAGCTGATGCTATGAAGGCTTTGGAGGGACTGTGTGTGTGTGTGTGTGTGTGTGTGTGTGTGTGTGTGTCAGGAATGTGCTTGTGTTAAAAACCTGCAGGGGGGCTTCTGGAATATGTTTACTGGTTTTAGACGTCATTGTTCCTACGTGACACTAAGGAGACGGCGGATTGTTCCTTTGTTTGACCATATCCTTTATGGGATGGAGACAATCAGACACACATCCGACTAGAAAATAACATACCGTACGTAACATTTGCAGCTACGAAACACCTTAACGACTCTTATCTGCTTTTAAAGGGTCATGCTGCACTTCTAGCTTCTTATCTACGAGCACCGTTTTAGATCCTTGAAGCACTTTTCATACAGTTAAAGGACACCACTGATTTCCATTTATGTTTGTAGAGATTTTCTTCAGGGATAAACCAATGGATGATGTTATGAAAATGGTTAGCTGTGTGCATGATTTGTAGTTATTGGGGTAAAACCACTGATATTTTATTTATAAATGCTCATATTAATTCAAGTCTAGACGACAGGGGAGAAGTTCGTGTGATGCAATAAATTCCTCCCTAAAATGATTACAGTTAAATGAGACATCTTGGTTTTCCACAGATGACATGCTTGGATCTCACCCACCCACAGTGACTAAAGACAACGGTGACGCCTGTCCATTGAATTCTGTGTAAAGTGATTAAACACATCAGTGTTTTACAGGTTGCAGAGTGTGAAGCAACTGATGGGTGGGTGACAGTGGGAGAAATTGTTGATGCAACTTCATTTTTCTGGATACAAATCACCAATTAGCTTTTTAGACTCTGGCATCTTTTATTAATGTTAATTAAAGTGTTGTGTGGCCTAAACCGCCCTCTGACTTCAGAGAAAAAAAACGCAACATAATTGAGAAAACAAATTACTGCACATGAAGAGAATTTCTAGGAGGTCGAGTTGGCTCCTGAAAAGCTAAAAAAATGACTCTTGATCTTGATATCTGTCTGTTTAGGCAACGGAAATGATTGAATTAAATTCTCGTCCACCAAATGTTAAAAGTCACAGCAGAAGAACCGTATTGTTTGTTTTAATCCCATCAGGGGAACAGAAGATAAAACATGTCTACAACCAACAATCCTTTAAAAAAAAAGCCTCTTTTAGTCCAAGTTAGATTCAGTATATTCATAGCAAATGCAATTTGTCTAATTCTGTTTTCCAAATTCAGACAATTATGGGACAAAGTTATTGAATTTCACTGAGTTACACAAATTTACCAACTCAGGAAGGACAAAGGCATGCTAGGAGCAGTCTGTGAAAAGAGGGTGGTGACTGAGTGAAGGGGAGGGGTCAAAGGGGCGGACCTGAAGGCCCACAAGGTTTGTGTAGTTTAAAAGCCTCCCTGTCCTGCTGCCTTCTGTCTGTGAGCTCCCATTTCAGCCTGCCCAGCCTGTGCCTCTCTCTCGTACACACAGTCTCTCTCACAGAGTCTCACACTCTTCAGCTACAATGAAATCCTCCAGGCAAACTACATACTCTGTGCGCTCCTCCACCAGCAGCAGGTCTCCTGCTATATCTGTTGCCCGTACCTCTACCCCTGTCTACAGGGCCCCCACTATCCACGGTGGGGCTGGTGGGTCCCGCATCAGCATCTCCTCTAGCATGCGTCGTGGGCTCGGAGCTGGGATGGGAATGGCCTCTGGAGGAGGGGGCATCTCCGGAGCAGGCGGCTTCTCCAGCAGCGTCCAGGTGAGCTCCAGTGGGAACAGCGGAGACATCGTAGGCAACGAGAAGTTTGCCATGCAGAACCTGAACGACCGCCTGGCCAGCTACCTGGAGACAGTGAGGAACCTGGAGCAGGCCAACCACAAACTGGAGATTAAGATTAAGGAGGCCCTGGAGAAGAGTGGACCTGACTACAGAGACTACAGCAAGTACCAGGCCGTCCTTGACGACCTGAGAAGAAAGGTGAGAGCAGACGGGGGGGATGTGCATGTTTGATTTATGAAGTGTTGAACAAAAGCAAATGTGAGTTTGAGATAAGTGATTTGAGGTAAGTGTTTTTAATATAATGATTATATACAGAATAACCCTCACCTCAACGTAACCTCATCAGGCTGTGGATTCGTAACAGAGGGGGTAGACTGGGTTCCTGCTGCTCCTCAGCTACGAGGGTTAGACCGGAAACAGCACAGAGGAGGAATGTTGGTGAATCAGGAGTCACAGAGACAGGAAAACAGGGAGAAACAATAAACAGGAACTTTACAGACTGGACAGGGTCAATGATCCGCTCAGTACATCACGACGTTAACAACCTTTATTCCTCAAACAATGTGCTGTCTGTTGAGCAATGGGACTGTTCATACAGTGCTGTGTCTACATAACACACAAGCTGATACGGTAGAAGAAGAAGAGAAGTCACGGCACATTGTGGTTTCACGTGTTTTAATCGAGGTGGAGCTCAGTTAGTTCAATGACTTTACTGTATGTTCTGCATTTTATATGTGATTAACCTGATAACACCATTAATTTCATATTCACCTGATACAGCCCATACAAATACATTTGGCACAGTCAGTGTAATTAGAGATTTCAAAATATAAAGGAAAATAAAGGCGTTGCACCATTAGGATCAGTCAGTCTACATGTTGCTTCATTGAATATCTCAAAATAACTCGGGCAGAGTTGGACTGTGTGACCCTTCACAAACACAGTTTCCACATGGAAAGTTCCACTTATGTTGGTTTTATCCACTGGAACAAACTGGACTCTTTGCAGTTCAACATTTGGGAACAGAGTTATTTTTCCATGTTTTCATTGTGGGAAAGAGTGCATTTCTTTTTCCAATATTTTTTGGGTGCAACACAGATCAGAAAAAATGACACACATAAAATGGACAAACGACGGCGGCCTCCACCCCCATCTGAGAAAATACAGACTCTGATGCCGACATTACAAAAGGCCAGTCTGGTGCAACAGTCAGCTACTTGTGCAAACACACACACATGCACATACACACCAACACAACCATCATCACCTTTCCTAATGCAAACCACCTGCTCCCGCCCTGCTGACAGGAAAGATCCTGTTCCTTAGCAGCCTATGATTGGCTCCTAGACTGCAAGTCTATCATCCATCACATCATTATCTACTGTACCATGACTGCTAAAGCAAATATACCACGATATACCATCTGGTTTTTGAAGCAGCTGCCTGGCACTTTTACTCCAACTCATTTAAAATGATTTTAAAAGAAACAATTAAACAAAAAAAGCAGCCTACCAGCTCATTATTTAGTTTAATAGATACAAAAACAAAGTGTAAAAGAAGCTTGTTGGGTGGATTTGCTCAGAGCCAGGCTCTCTGTTTCCAGTCTTTATGCTCGACTAAGCTAACTGGCTGCTGGCTGTAGTTTAATATTTAGCTGACACATAAGTGTGGTATCAATTTTCTTATGTAACACTCATGAAAGAAAGCAAATAAGTGCGTCAAAAACATGCTTTAAAGTAATACTCATTATTTTCTGTCTTTGTTGGCTCTTTAGGGTCGGTTGTCTGAACTTGCCTGTATCCTCGGTTTACAGTCTAAATAACCTCTTTCTTTTGTAAACCTGTTCTAGGTGTTTGATGCCACTACTGACAATGCTCGTCTGCTTCTCAACATTGACAATGCTCGTCTGGCTGCTGAGGACTTCAAAACGAAGTAAGAACCACTTTAACCACTGCCAGACAGCTGTGGGCACACCCTGTTTTACTGCTGAATGGGTGGTAGAATAAATATTTACTGTCAGGATTTATGGAGACAGTTGTTTGTCTTGTAGTCCTACATCATCACCTTTTCATCATAGCCAGTGGAAACATTGCAGTTGTATCATAAATTAAATATGAGGGCAAACACAGCTGCTGACTGCATAATGGCCATAGACGTGTATCTATATAAAACAAAAGTTGGACCAATCTCATCTGAAGTTATCCTCACTGTCGTCCAGATACGAGTCCGAGCTCGCCATCCGCCAGTCTGTGGAGGCCGACATCATCGGTCTGAGGAAGCTCATTGATGACACCAACATGAGCCGCATGAACCTGGAGAGTGAAATCGAAGCCCTGAAGGAGGAGCTCATCCACCTCAAGAAGAACCACGAAAATGTGAGTGTGAATACAATCCAAATATCCTTCACCAACAAACCTGCAACCAAAACTGATCACATATAAGAAGCTGATTCAGAAAATAGTCTCTGGTTTATTAATGAAAGTCAAAGATTAGTCAAAGGTTGCATTGGAGGTTACGTCAGTGTTGACAAAGTCTAATGAATTTCAAATAAAAGCAACTTTTAAAACACCTTGGGCCACAAATTCAGCAAACATCCAGTCCTGTATAAGACCTGAATAAATATTTGCTTACTAACTTAACAGCAGCACGTTATGTACATATATGACACATGCTACTACACAAATGCAACCGACACGTCCTGAGAGGCTGCAGGGCGTTCATGCAAAAAAGCTAAAAAAAAAAAAGAAGGAAGAAATCTGAAATATCTGCGAATGATTTCTGTGGCAAACCTCATCGTAAAAACGATCCCGTCCATATTTGGTAGCAGAAAAAACACCAAAGCATTCAAATGACTATAATCCACATTATAATCATTTGTTTACTGAGTGAAATATTGAATTAATGTGTTTAAATCCACAGAGAGCTTTAGATGCTTCCCCTGTATATTTGCCTGACCATGATGTGTGATTATGGTTAGAAGAAGCTTGAAGTTGGGCCACAGCTCAATAAAGATTTCACAAGGACATCATTCAAAAACTGCAACGTTTCTTTAATTTAATTAAATTTTTTTTATCCATTCTGGTGTCTTTTAGGAAGTTATGGAGCTTCGTAACCAGGTTGCCCAGTCAGGAGTCCACGTGGATGTTGACGCTCCTAAAGGACAGGACCTGTCTCAGATCATGGCAGAAATAAGGGCCAAGTATGAAAAGATGGCGCTGAAGAACCAGGAAGAACTCAAAGCATGGCACGAATCTCAGGTGACGTATTTACAAGAAACTAAAGCATCATCTACTCCTACAGGGAAGTAGATTTATATTATAATAGATATTTTAATCTTGATTTCAGATTATAGAAGTGCAGACAGAGGTCGAGCATAACACAGCGGCCCTGAAGGGAGCCAAGACAGAGGTGAACGACCTGCGCAGACAGATTCAAACCCTGGAGATCGAGCTGGAGTCACAGAAGAGCCTGGTGAGAAGCGTCTAGTCAGCACACACTTCATTTACCTCAACACACGCTTATCTCGACTCTTGTGCAATGCTCAACTCAGCACTCTCACTTCACGTCTCTCACATTTATTTTGTTGACATAAGCTCTACACTCGAGCTGGGTTCACAGTCACATTTTAACTCTTCTCTCTCTCTTTTCCCGCTCGCAGAAAGGGTCTCTGGAGGGCACATTGAGAGACACAGAGATTCGTTACAACATGGAGATTGAGTCTCTCAACTCCGTCATCATGAGTCTGGAATCAGAGCTCACACAGCTGCGTGACAACATCAAGCTGCAGACGCAGGAGTACGAGTGCCTGCTCAACATGAAGATGAAGCTGGAGGCCGAGATCGCAACGTACAGACGGCTGTTGGACGGCGAAGACTTCTCGTGAGTAGATTTGGTTGTGAAACCGAGAAACGCAAAGTACTGCATTTAGTAGAAACTACCTGACATTTGATGTTTTCTTAATCTTTCTGTTCAGACTCCAGGACGCTCTGCAAGATCAGAAAACAGTGAAGACCAAAGTGTTGACGGTCACACAGACCCTGGTGGACGGCAAAGTGGTTTCCTCCAGCACAGAGACCAAGAACCTCTGAACACCAGAAGCATCTGACACTCGAACAATCACTGTCATCGCATCATGACACTAACATTCAATTGGCCAAAACTGACCTTTATTATTATTACTTCTTAGTTATAAGAGCACTAACCATTAGAGTCTCTACCGATGCTGCAATTAGTTTGACTTCCTGGCTATACAGATCATCCACTAATTTAAAAAAAACTGGATCAGAGGAAAACAAATCTTCTATTTATTTCATCATGATTTTATTTATGTGTTTGTGTGTCAACCTGCAGATTTCACATTCAGAGAAATGTGAAGTTTTTGAGAGACAAACTGAAAAACTGACAACATTGAATATTTCAAAGAGTCCAATTCAATGTAAACCATTTTGTTTCCTTTTAATATTTCATCATCTTTTGTTTTCTTTCTGTCCAGTTGAGTCTTTGTGTTGCGCTGTGATGTTCAGTGATCAATAAAGTCCATTCCAGAAATACTTCTTGGTGTTTTAATGATGTTTTGTTTGAATGTAGAAACCATTTATTCCAAATATATGAGCATATATCATCACGCCATGACGCTTAAGGAAGCTGCTGCATATTTATTGCTTTAGTCACAAATATATAGTTTATTTTAGTAAAATGCTAATAATTTCTTAAAACAGAAAGGTGTTTTATTTCTTAGCAGCAGTTATTCAAACGGGAGTGAATACTTTATTCGTTTGGGACTATTCAGCTGTGTTTTAATTAACATTTACAGCGTTTTGTGGGATTGACTCAAACACGTCACCCGGTACAACAGACAGACTACGGTTGTCCTTTGAACTATCAGTGATATCACGGTTATCATTAATACAGTTCAGCAGCACACCTTGATTGGTTGGCAGTGACAGTGGGTGTTGGTGGGACAAAGTATCATACAGTATAGATAAGAAGGAATATTACCTTTCAGCGTGATATATATAAACCCAACAACTCTTTCTTTCACTCTCAGTTCAACCTCTCTGCGCCACTTCTTCCTCTAACTGATCTGCACACTTAGCGATGGCCCATTATTATAGACGCCAGACTTCTGATCTCCTTACCCAGCACCCCCAGATGGAGTTGTACTACGCCCGCAGTGTCACTGGAGGGGCTGGGGGTAAAGGCACCCGAGTCTCCACTGGCACACGGGCTAGCTACGGCTACGGTGGTGAGTATGACTACCAATCATCTGGGATCACTAAAGGAGGCCTGGCCATCGGGAATGAGAAGGTCGCCATGCAGCACCTGAACGACCGCCTGGCCTCCTACATGGACAAGGTGAGGGATCTGGAGGAAGCCAACAGTGCACTGGAGATCAAGATCAGACAGGTCATTGAGAAGAAAGGCCCGGTGGAGGGGAGAGACTACAGCAAGTACAACGCCATCATCTCGGAGCTGAGAGGAAAGGTGAGTCAGCTAATTAAGATTTTGGTTGGTGTCTTGTTTAGTCTTAATAGTAGTGAGAATATATTTAACAACAACAAAGTAAAGGGTCATATCGCATGATTAGCTACAGTTCAGTTCTGTATTACACAAGTGAATGAGGTCACTGTAGTGAACAAATGCATAGAAATGTCTGCAGTGTGGTTGTTTGTCAAAGAACTGTTGAACATTTTATTCCTTTACCTCGTAAATATCACTTAACATTGGAGGCAAAAGTCAATCCAGACTGAATCAGTTCAACTTCTTTATTAACCCCAGCGCTCAAAATGTGACTGATTTCCAGCATTTATTACCTGGTGTGTAACTCTCATCTTTATTTCCATGTCGGGCTATGATAGATAACATCTTTTATGACGTACAGCATGTTATCAAAGGCCAATCTTTTATCGGCACAATTCATCAAAGTGAAAATTTGCTGTCGACTGAGCAACAGAATACAGAAAATGCCTCTGAACATATATACAGTCCGTTTATACTTCACACATTTGCAAAAATATGTCATTTCTTTCAGATATTTGAGATGATCAAGGGTAACGTATATGTCACTATCGCGCTGGACAACGCGCGTCTGGCTTCAGAAGACTTCGCATCCAAGTGAGTGTTCAACTACATGTGTGATGGTTATAAGTGGTAAAACAAACAGGAGAACCTAAATATGAAGAGCAAGTTTGTTTTCTTCCTAAAGGATGGAGTACGAGATGTCCATGCGTCTGACGGTGGAGGCTGACGTTGCGAGACTGAGGAAGCTTATGGACGACACTAATCTTTTCCGTCTGCAACTGGAGGGTGACGTTGAGTCTCTGAATGAAGAGCTGATCACCCTGAAGAAGAACCATGAGACGGTGAGGGAAATAATACAACCAGCCTAATCCGACTAAAAGATACGCTAGTGAATGAAAAGATTCAAATTTGAAAAACTCAATACTGCTGTAAATGGGATTATATATATTATGGTGATTAGTTGTGTTGCTTAAACCCTCATGCCTTGTTCAGGAAATCACTCCCAGTCTGTTTCCCCCTCAACAGGATCTTACTGAATTGCGTGCCCAGATCTCCTATAGCGTCAACGTGGATGTTGACGCCCCTAAAGGTCAAGACCTGGTCAAGATCATGGAGGAGATAAGGAATAAGTACGAGAAGATAGCACTGAAGAACCAGGAGGAGCTCAAAGCTTGGCATGAAAATCAAGTACGGCTGAGTTGATCTGGTCAACATCAATGCATGACAGATTCTTGATTGAATGGCTTTGTTTGTTAAGAACCATTTGTTTTTTTTATTTTGTGTCCAGATGACGACTGTGCAGGTGCAAGTGACGGAGCAAACAACAGCCCTGAAGGATGCCGTCATCGTACTGAATGAAACTAAGAGGAAGTTTCAGGCGCTGGAGATCGAACTGCAGGGAGAGCTTGGTTTCGTAAGAACCTTTGTGCTGATTTACTTGGACTCTTACACATTCTTGGTTTTTTTTCATAACGTCCTGTTTTTGTACTAAAGATAGCCTGATACTTTTACACCTGGCATCTGCCAATGGTTGGGAATGGTTAGTTGCTTGAAGGAAAGTTTGACATTTTGGGAAAGTTTTAGAAAAAATATGTGGTTTAATCTATTCTGAGCTTTAGAGGTGCTGGTCTTTAGTTACCTTCAGACAAAACAAGGCTAGCTGTTTTTATTTCCAGTCTTCTGTCTGTTCATATTTATCATAGACATTCAAGTGATTTCATTCTTTTTCTGCATCAGTCAACGTGATAATCAAACTTCTCTTTCACCTCTTGACAGAAAGAGTCCTTGAGGGCCACCCTGGCTGAAATTGAGAGGCGTTACAATGCAGAAATGGAGAAATACAACACGATCATACTGAAGATGCAGGAGGAGCTCAGTAAGATCCGAATGGACATCCAGCAAAACACAAGAGAGTACGAGTCCCTGCTCAACATCAAGGTGAAGCTGGAGGCCGAGATCGCAACGTACAGACGGCTGCTGGACGGCGAAGACTTCACGTGAGTAGATTGGTTGTGAAACCGAGAAAAGCAAATTACAGAAAAAAAAGCTTAGATTAGAAACTACCTGACATTTGATGGGGTTTTTTTATCTTTCTGTTCAGGCTCCAGGACGCTCTGCAAGAACAGAAAACAGTGACGACCAAAGTGATGACGGTCACACAGACCCTGGTGGACGGCAAAGTGGTTTCCTCCAGCACAGAGACCAAGGACCTGAACACCATCTGACACTCGAACAATCACTGTCATCGCATTGTCTTTGTGTTGCGTTGTGATGTTTAGAGATCAATAAAGTTCGTTCCGGAAATTCTTCTTGGTGTGTTAATGATGTTTTGTTTGAACATGGAAACCATTTATTCCAAATATATGAGCTTATATCATCACAACATGACAGTTAAGGAACTGGAGCTCTTTTGGCACAAATCTGGGTTCACTAATAGAGGCCTGGCCATCAGGAATGAGCAGATAGCCATGCAGCACCTGAACAACACGAGGCTGCTGGATGGCAACACAGAATATAGGTAAGTATGAGCAGAGTATGGAGAACGCATGAGGCAGAAAATACAAGTACAGCTGATACCATTGCTGACCAGTATTTGAGCCTCGTTCATCCCAAGGAAGCTTTTGCAAATGTGATTCAAATTAGCTCCATGCAAACCTGAAGCTACATTGATATGGAAAGTAAAAGCAATTCATTCATCTGCCTCAATGCAACACTCTCCCTTCACTATATATATATATGCAGTCATTGATAAGACATATATTATGCCCATATATTTCCCTTAAAGTTCTTGCTGAGAATTAAATGAGAATATTGCTATCATTCACATATCTGTAAGCTAAATGGGAAGCTACAGAGAGCAACCAGATGTTGATTACTGATCTTTGGGCCAAAGCTGAGCTAACTGTTTACCCATGTAAGGTAAGCTAATCATCTCTAGCTTCATATTTAATGGTGAGATATGAAAAGTGTATTTTCCAAAAAAATCTAACTAGTCCTTTTAAGTCAGATATCAATCATACCCTGACATGAGCTTTTCATTAGCTTTTAAAAGTTTTAAGCCTTAATAAACTTGCAACACAGATCTGTGGAAAAACAAGACCCCTGTCATGCAGACTGATGGCCTCCTGCCATCCTCCTCCTACACATCCAAGTCTGCAGTAAGTTCAGGAATTTCTTTCAGCTTCTGAGGAATTCGCATTTTGACCCACAGTTTGTTAGCCTTGTCCCATAATAGGCAGTACGATCCTATTCCCATGCCATCTCCAAGCAGACCAGTTCAGTCCTGTGTCTGTTTATCTACAGTCTTTTCGACTTCCTGTATACTGTTTGGTAAGAAAACTGACCTCTTTTGGTCTTAAATCACTACATAATATTAATATATATGTATGAGGGCAACATAGTTTGGTAATCGGCTGGGAATGACTTACAATAAACCTTTAAAAATAAATGCACTATTCATTTTTTTTAGGAAATGCAGCATTGCAACACTCCACAGATGGCACAGTAAATCATTCTACTGGTTTCCCAACCACAGATACCAGTAATAGTTTTTTATTTGGTGCCAGTTTTCAGTGAAATTGTGTATGTGCTGCAGCTGTTTGTATTGTGTAACGTGTGTGTGTGTGTGTGTGTGTGTGTGTGTGTGCCCTGTGACTGCTCATAAAGCTGTCTCCTCTGACACTCTAAGCCTTTGTTGTGGGGTCCATCTGCACACAGATGCTTCATATTCTGACCTCAACAGAGAATATCATGACTTCTGTTAGTATTTAGACATAAACCAATGCAAGTATTGGACAAAATTAAACTTGGAAATAGATTTAAAGTCAAGTCTATCTATTCATCCTCTGAGGACCATGAATGAGGGTACCAATTTTCAAAGATATTTCAATAAAAAAAATCTAATTAAGCTAATTTAAAGCGTCATGGTGGTCTGACCATCAATGTACGGACCAAATACGAAATTGATCAAGTTGAGATCGACTTCGATCCTCATGGTGGCGATAGAGGAAAAGTCAGATCACACTTGTTGGAACGTATCCTCTAAGCACCGTGACTGATCTGTTGTTTTAATACATTTCATGGCAACCCATCTAATTACGACTCTGGATTTACACTGTAGATGCAGAGAAATGGTCTCCATGCAAAATGCGCTTCAACTCTTTGCTGTCATTCATTCAGCCTCAACTTGTATTAATTTTGTCATTTTGTTGGGAGGGGGCATTTAATGTTTCCCTGCAGACCATGATGTTATCTGATCTTATAAGGATGTGACATGTGATCCTCAATGTGCTGCTCATGTGTGTTGCAATCCTCATCCTATATGTTAAAGATGAACTCCACAGTGTTGCAAACACGTTGCATCACCGAGACTGTAGAAATCATTCATGTGACAGAAATATTGTTATTTAATGTGAACCAGAACAGCAGTGTAGGAGTTTAATTTGAGTTTATCTGGACTACATTCATAACCTTCTTCCTGCAATGCATGAGTCACTCACACATGATAAGACAGAGGCCTTCAATATAAACTGTATTATTTCCTTCCTTTTCTCTAAAAAAACACGCCTAGAATAGATAAATTATAAATGTTCTCCCCCTGTCACACACATAAACATGCAGCACATATAAGCACACACTCTTGAAGTTTCCTTATACATCTGTTTGGGTGCTCCCAACTCACTGGACCTCATCCCAACTGGGAGCAGAAGTGGTGGAAGATGTGTGTGTTTGTGTGTGTATTTAATTTCCTATTCCTGCCCAAAGCCCCAATATTGACAGAAAAGATGACAGAAAACTGTTACGTCTACTTCAGTTAAGGTAAACAGGAAATACTGACCTGGAGTTACACTTTACTGCAGCGTATTCTCATCATAATGAACCTGGTTTTGTTTTTACTACTAAACAAAATAAAACAAACTTTATAATCTTCTTTTCATCTAAAATAATAATAAAATAAAGCTTATATTTACACACACAAACACACAGTCTCTGTTTCTGGAAACGGATTTAATCAATTAATGGTGACAGATGTAGTTTATTACTTCATTAAGCCAACAAGTCATTTATCACCTGAGATAGCTGAGCTGAGGGGTGGAGACAGGACGGGATTAGTTAAACAGAAGCAGTGGTGAGAGAACGTGAACACATTAGTGGAAAAACAATTACATAACTATAACTGATGAAAGCTGCAGTAGATCAGTGCTCCAACATAGTAAATGTTTGGGGCCAGATACAACAGGAAGCCCACAGGAAATGGTCACAATTAAAATCTAAACAGTGGCGAGTCAGTGATCCGCACAGAAGCTTGACTCACCAACAGTAGATCACAGAAACAGTTCAGACACGAACAGAAGTCATTTAGTTACTAGAAGTCTCACTCGTGACTATCTCAAGCTGCAAATGTGCACTTTTTCTCAGCGCTGTGGAGGTCAAGGACGTTGGAGAGGTGATAGGAAAAGGGAGCGAGGGAGGGTGGGGGTAAAATAAACTCTGATCAAAAGAGGAGAAAACAGAAGTTTGGAAGAGAAATGTGGAGGAGGCAGAGAAGGAGGAGCAGAGGGCAGATTAAGTAGGAACAGAACTGGGCTGCGAGCCACCATCCAGCCACCGTTTTTTTCATTTTCCATTGCTGTTAACGTGGGGACTGAGCTGGAAATCCAAGGCCTACCTCCCAAGCTGAAGAGCTGAATTGGCTGAACTTGTTGAGTGACTCATTTGTCTGGTTTCCATGGAAACTGACCAAAAGTACTCAGTGTCCAAGAAAGTCTCAAGCAGTATGATTACTGCCTATCCTCTGCTAAAAATACAGCGGAGCAGCTCTCCGGTGTGGACGGATCCACAGAAAGATGTTTCAAACTTCAACGAGTGAAAAGCATCCAAACTTTGCCTCTCGTGAAACGTTTGCTTAATCTTCAGATTCTTTTTCCTTTTACACGAGTGACCTTCCGGACTTGAATCTCTTTTATTAACCTTGACAAAGAGTAACTCACATTCCTGAGCGAAGGGTAAATGATTAAAACTCAAAGGGAGACTGTGCAGCCCTGCAAGATAGTTTCTATTCAACAACTAAAAATGTGTACAATTATAAAACTTCTACAAAACTAGAAAATCTCCAAAACATCTGCATCGTTTTAAAGTACTTGTACACTTTTCTTATTATGATGAATCAGCAAACTAGTACCATCTGTGAGGTGTAAAATCAGTTTTTAGCAGCACTCTTTGTCGAGTAGGAGCTATAAACTTGTCTGCCTCCTCCAGGCCACAAACGCAGCTCCACCCTGACGTTTATCGCCGACCTCAGTCACACACCCTCCTGTCACCACGATCCACGGTGGCCCAAAGTTATATGAAGCCTGAGTGATAGAACGAGACATGAGGATACGTTTGCTTGTTACGAGCCTGAAATATAGAATCAAAGCTCGCTGTTTGTTGTTTACTATCAACATATACGCTCACCAAGCATTTTAGGATTCAATCAGCCAATCATATAGCAGCTGTGCCGTGCATATAACATCATGCAGATACACGTCAGGAGCTTCAGTCTCATCTAACATCAGAGTGAGTTTGAACAGGGCACGTTTGTTGGTGTCAGACAGGCTGGGTTGAATATATCTGTAACTGTTTATCTGTAACCATCTCTTCAGTCTTCACCGAATGGTCTGAAAAACGAGAAACATCCAGTGAGCAGCAGTTTGGGAGAAAGAAATGCTTTGTTGATAAGAGCAGTCAGAGGAGAAAGGCCAGACTACAGGAACTCAGATAAACTCTCAGAACGAACATGTTGAACTGACACAGATGGTCCGATTAATCTCCTTTACTACCCGAGACATGTAGACGGTATGAATCAATGTTTTTTTTCGGCACACTTTGAGCCAATCAATCATTGTTTGAATGACACAGGACCATCTGCATACTTGATTCATAGCAAATCTGTGGAAATGATGCGATGCAATCATGTCAAAACAGACCAAAATCTCAAAGGAAAAGTTTCCAACGTCTTGTGAAATATATGTCACAAAGAACTGAGTCTATTTAGAGAGTAAAATGAGGCCCGGCAGAGTATTGGTATCCTAATAAAGTGCTCAGTGAGTGTATTTATACCACAACTTAGGCTCATTATGGCATGATAAATGTGTTTATGCTTTACAACTTTTACCACATTGGTCCAAATATCATGAAACACCATGAAAGTGTCTTTAAAATGTGACGTGAAAAGAAAACGTACGCGTCTTTGTTGTTATTTAAGATTTGTTATTGATAAATCTTCAATCTTCATGGCGCCTTCATTAATTCTCCTTATCTAAATCTGGATAATCCACTTACTGTTTGTGGGAGGAATTTCTTGTAAGAGAGGAAGGGAGCGTCTGGATTTATAGCGATCCAAAGGTTGCAATGAACTGTCATAACATCATGCCCAGGAAGGGTGGTGCACAAACATATACAGGCACATAAACACACACACAGGAACACCTGCACACTTCCTGCACTGTGCTAAAGGATAAAAAACCTGTGTAACTTAATCCTGACAAAGTTTTGGATTGTTTAAATGGGGTGTGACTCTGGGAGCTAAAGTACAGAGGCTTCTCTCTAATGGTTTTAAGTAAAACCAGAGGGATGATTTAAGATGGGAATAAAGACTCCGAATAGACCAGTGAGTGCTGGTTGGGACCCAGAATGAATCATCAGTAAATATCTAGTTGTTTCCCACATAATAAATAAATACTATGTTCGTGTTACATCTCCCAACAGGGTTGGATGGAAATATGAATCTGGTTGTCTTATTCTGGATCTAAAGATAAATACTCATTTCACTCGTTTCATTTCTGCCCTCGAGTCTAAATTGTAAAAAGCTGCAGAAGTTTACCGTATTAATCATCTCAGTTTAGCATGTTAGCAGGCTAACATTTGCATACATGTATAGAAAAAATAAAAAAGTTCAATCTGATGATGACATGCAATGAATAGTACATCACACTAATCCATCCAAGTCAGTAGGATTTATCCTCTGGGGACCACGGACGAACTAAATTTCATGGTAATCTTTTCAATGGTTGTTGAGTTATTTCAGTCTGGACCATCAAACAGGCCAACGCTGCCATCTCTAGAAACACAAAAACAGTATATATATATAACAGGCTACACAAATGTAAGGCGACAGCTATCATGGTATGTAGCTATGAAAATATATATGCAAAACAACTGCTGAAAAACAAACATACAGTATCTGCCGTATATGTAGATCACAGTGTCACAGTTACACAACTCACGAGAGTTTATTGTTTGTTGCTCTTTGTGAAAATCCTTGACCTTAAAAACAACATGAAGAGCTGTTGTCCTTGAAACCTTTAACGTGGTCGTATATTCTCCAAGAAGAAAAAGCCACGAGATGCTCACCTGACGTCATGTTTACCCAGGATGCTTTGAGGGGGTTTAAGGTTTCTACTAAGTGGGAACAAGCCCACTGGCTGGTGGTACGTCTGCGGGTTAAAGTTTAGGTTCATTCAGAGATCCTGTTACGCTGTGTTTATTCGGTTACCATGGTGACACACTAACAGGAAGAGGCTGCTTTGCAAAATATTGCAGCGAATAATAACTTTTGGGGATTGTTTAAGTTCTTTGCAGGGAGAAGAAGCACATGTCTCACAGCTGGGTGCATATGGAGGGTCTTTTTTTAACTTTTAGTTTTGAGTCTGTTTTCTAAGTGCATCCTTGACATGTGTATATGTAACAGAATCTATTCAACTTTGCCTTTTTGTGTATTTGTAGAAAACTGTGCATGACCGTGCATGTGCGATGTTAACAGAGGCCAGTTGGTGTGTGTCATCACCTCATGACAAAACCTTCACAGTCCTCTGCAGGTCAGTCATGCAGGACGGCTGCTTCACTGCTGAGGTAGAAACAAACACACCGCTTACCCGGTTTCACCACAATTATAGAAAACTATATGTGGAATTGTAACGTCCATCCTTTTCTCCTATTCTTTAACACATCCTCTCTAGCAGAAGTGTTATCCGCAAGGAAGCCTTTTTTTAGCAATGACAGGACGCTGCTCTGTCTGCTCTTTAACTTCTGTTGTGCTGGATTTCACTTTTCTCTGACATCACAAACAGATGACAGATAGTTAATGTAATGAATAATGGGACCTTCCAGGCAAAAGCCAGTTTACGTAACTATTCCTCATTTGGCTAATATTAGCACTTCACTCCCCCTTGTGTCTGTTTAGCTCCAGAGGAAACCACAAACGACCGGTCATTACAACCCACAAGAAAGCAAACCTTCAGGATATCAGTCTCTGGAGAAAATCTAATGTTTTATAAATCTCGTTTTAATCATCAATAAAATCTGCCAGCGGTAGGTCAAGCAGGAATAATGCAGCTCAAGGCTGAGTCTACACTTCTGGCCTCAGATTCCTGTGATATGACCAAAAAAGGCCTTTCAGTGCTCGCTGTTACTGGGAATCCAGCCTTTATCTCTTATGCACGTAGAGCTGCACAAGTGTTGCAAAACGCTGCTACACGTCAACACAGGACACAAATGAAGAAGATGTGTTTGTGACCTTTGAAAGCAACTTGGAAACGATGACACTTTCTAGATAAATACAAGTTGTGTAATTATTAACTAGTCCAGCTGATACAGTTCAGGTATGTGGGAACAAAAGACACTGTAAAAGTTGTTTTATCTGTCCAGACAAACATTTACAAACCTTGAGGTGACAAATCCGAAACCTTTTCGTCTGGTCAATGATCCCTTTAATCACACTGTACAACAAGTCTGTAATATGATGAGGAACAACTTCTAAAGAGCGTGAGAGACTGAGAAAGAGGAAACTAATTCAAACAGCTTGATTATAGCCTCTTAAACAGTATCAAACGTTCAGTCTTGGCACAGATACTGATCTCCTCTGCCCTTCTGGAGGTCTTTGGGGCCAACTTTATGTTTCGGGACACAGAAAACGCAGAGGCTAAGTAAGGGAGACTCCCGGAGTGATCTCATCGTGAAGGAATGTATTTTTTTTTGAGCCCACTAAATTGACCTCTCAATGTTTTGTCCTGACTTTGCCTAATCTGGTGCGTCTCTGGGGAGTTGGCTCAACCCTGCATAGTCACAGCTCCTCATCCTCCGCTGCGTTCAATTTAGGCTGCCTAACTGAACAACAAGCCTTCCTTATAAGAGCAGAGAGCAGCATTGCATCCTGCTGGAAGAGTGTGGAACGAATAACCTCACATTTAGTTTGCTTTTGATGCATAATGTGACTGAAATGGTAAAATGGATGTATTGCAGCTTTCAGTTGGCAGAAAATCTGATTTGTTTTCACTAAAATATGAAAACCAGAAATCAGAATCAAAATGAAGAAGAAGAAGAAAAACGTTGTTGTTGTTTTTAGCCACATTAGCAGGAATTATGTTAATATTCGATAGATACAGACATTCATGGTCCCCAAAGGATATTTAGCAGCACATTTAGCTGTGAGTGCTTTGTGCAAATGTTCGTATGCTAACTTGCTGTCTGGTGGTGGGCAGGTAGTGTATACGGTGGGCAGGTAGTGTATACGGTGGGCAGGTAGTGTATACGGTAGGCAGGTGGGCAGGTAGTGTATAAGGTGGGCAGGTGGGCAGGTAGTGTATAAGGTGGGCAGGTAGTGTATACGGTAGGCAGGTGGGCAGGTAGTGTATACGGTGGGCAGGTAGTGTATACGGTGGGCATACGGTGGGCAGGTAGTGTATACGGTGGGCATACGGTGGGCAGGTAGTGTATATGGTGGGCCGGTGGGCAGGTAGTGTATACGGTGGGTTTATCAGAGCTTTTTCACTGCAACCAGTTTGATTGAGCATTTAAAATATCGTCTGTAAAACCAAAACAATGAGCTGAAAGACAGTAAAATGCTCCGTTACATTAAAAGTAGCAGTGACTACTAGTGTTAAGCTTTCATATTACACATTGTTATTAAATATAGATTTCAGTATCTCTGTTTTCCATCTTTACTTGAACCTCAGTATAAGAATTTAAACCCATTCTGGCTTCTTTCTACATTGTCTCTTCATTCCTGAACTGAAGATAATCCAAAGCACTTTTTTTTTTTTTTTTAAACCAACCATGGAAAGCCTTTAAATCCCAAAATTGGTACTCACAGCTTTCCCTTATCCCATGAACTAAAACACACACAATCTGATGGAACCTCGCCCAAACTGACAATCCAGCTAATCTCAGAGAGCAAAAGCTGGAAAATGTCGACCCAACCTTAAGATGAGATCATTGTCTGCTGTCTCCAGACACAACAGCAAAGAAGAAGCCATCGACCACCCAGACAACCAACATAATGACATGTCAAACAAAAATGTCGGGGCTTACTTCTACATAAAATGCAGGTGATAAAACTGGATTGCATGACACACACCTGTCTTAAAAGGAGTGTTAGTCTGACACGTAATGAAATAATAACAAGACTCTTTGGGACATTTTTCCAAAATACTGATTTGTGTAACTCAGCACCGTCCTCCCTATGACATACTATAATCCCACAGGTGATGTAATCCATACATTTGGCAATAGCACCAGCTTCAAAAATATATTGACTCACCAACTTTAACTTGAACTTCGCTGGGTGCTTGTTGAATGTTTTATCCAGATTTTTTATACTCAAATCAGACATTAACTATAAACGTGACGTATAATTCCTCTTTTCTGTGATTCATGTCTTTCTTCACTTCAAGGTAAGTATGAACTAAACTGACATTTCCGTGATCCAGACCTCTGGCAAACCTCATGAGATCTGTTAGCTTGCCAAGTGAAAGAGGAGGCAGACACGGGAGGGATGAGGAAGGGTAAGAGCGTTTTAGAAAGTGTTGAGATAAGGGAAGATGTAATGATGGTAGCGGTTAATTAAAACGCCATAGTGCCGTCGTAAGCCTTTCACCTGAACCGCTTCATGCGGTGCGTAATGAAAAGGTAAAAACAAGTTGCATCTCTGCAGGGAATCATTGTGAAGCTACATCAGCGTAACGGTGTAGCTTCCGTGTTTTCACCATGCAGACATAGATTTGAATAGTTTAACAATTTTTTATTTTATTTTTTTTCCGTTTTTGCCGAGAGTTAAATAAGAAGTTTGATACAACTCTCGTGTGTGTCGGTTAAATATGACGTTAAAGGCAGGAGCATTTAGCTTAGCTTTAGCTGGAAACAGCTATACTGTTTGAGCTGCTATATTTGCATTGTATCCAGTAATAATTTACATGAGTCACAGCAAATTTCCATGTAACTAGTCAGGTCAAATATGTTCATCTCCTCCCATTGTGCAGCAGCCAAGTCTTTACTTTCGTTTTGAGTGCGTCAGAGCAAACAGTAAGTCGGATTCCTGCACGTCCAGGATTAAATTAACAACTGCAAAATGACTGAATTCCTCTTTTTGTCATATTTATGTGCTGATAAATCAACTTATCTTCTCTCAGTCAGTTTGCTTGCCTCATGTAATGCTAACGGGGATGCTACAGCGAAAAACCTCGTCTTAATGTACAGTTGGTGCAGAAAGTATTCAGACCACTTTAAATTTTTCACTCTTTGTTTCATTGCAACCATTTGCTAAAATCAAAAAAAGTTCATTTTATTTCTCATTAATGAACACTCAGCACCCGAACTTGACAGATTTTTTTTTTTTGCAATTTTTTGCAAATTTATTAAAAAAGAAAAACTGAAATATATAATATATGATTATCTGGTCTGATGAGATGAAGATTGAACTTTTTGGCATTGATTCTAAGTGTTATGTTTGGAGAAAACCAGACACTGCTCATCACCTGCCCAATACAATCCCCACAGTGAACCATGGTGGTGGCAGCATCATGCATGGGGGTGTTTTTCAGCTGCAGGACGACTGGTTGCAACTGAAGGAAAGACGAATGAAGCCAAGTACAGAGATATCCTGGAAGAAAACCTCCTCCAGAGTGCTCAGGACCTCAGACTGGACCGAAGGTTCACCTTCCAACAAGACAATGACCCTAAACACACAGCTAAGATAACAAAGGAGCGGCTTCAGAACAACAAGAAGACTCATGGCTGTACTGGCTCTAAAGGGAGCTTCTACTCAATACTGAGTAAAGGGTCTGAATACTTATGACTATGTGATATTTCAGTTTTTCTTTTTTAATACATTTGCAAAAAGAAGTTTTTTTCTGTCAAGATTGGGTGCTGAGTGCACATTAATGAGAAATAAAATGAAACCATCACACAGGACGTCGTCCCAGTGGATTACAAACACTAATGTCAAATATTACAAAGATCATATTGTATTCGTCCGACCAAAACTCATATACCAAAATATTAAATAAAAACAATTTAGTTGATTGATTTGTTCGAAAAGGATGCAAACAATATAGTTCTTTCACTGCTTGACCAGAGCACAGCCGGTTCACCCAGAGGGGGAGATGCGGTTGGGTGAATCTGAATTTCTGAAAGCCCTTCAGTTTCAGTTCAAGTCTTTCTGAGTGTCTCTCAGGAATCTGAAGGACGACTGCCAGGAAGCGCACAGTAACCTCCCTCACATCAAGCCATGTTTCACCCTAGAGTGATAATCTACAACAAGATCTGCATCTTATTTTGAAATATTATCACCATATATATTAATAAAGAGCCTCCACATCAAGCCAACATGGAGCAACAGTAGCTTCAACTAGTGAGTTGTGCTTCTGGTCTCAGGTTGTGCACATATTTTATTTTATTTGTTTTATATTACTTTATATTGAGTACAGTAAGGGTGTGGATGATGGTCTAGTATTAGTATTACACAGGTGTATTTACTGTGAACAGTGTTTGAGGACAGCTGCTGCTCATTGACAATAACATCAAACACATGTCAACACGTCATATTTCTTTTTATTCCCATCATCATTAAACCAGCTATAATACACTCATTTATTATTGTGTTTGATTTAAGATTAATTATGAGCTGCTGTTGAAAGCGTTGGTCTATTGGAAGGTGATGACTGAAGCTTTATCAGTACTGCATGTTAATTAGTATTACTCTCTCTGAAAGAAAGTACTTTAGAGTGTATATTGTAGTGTGTTTTAATCTAAATACGTTTTTTATAAGTGTTTCACTAAACGACAGACTTCTGCTAAAGTTCAGTTCAGGAATAAAGAAACAGTTCAGAGGAAAAAAAGCAGAATCAAAACTAATACTGAGGAATTTTCCACAGAAAACGTAGACACATAGCCAACACACACACACACACACCCACACACACACACACACACACACTATGATTTATGTGGACCATCTCGTCTCAAGCTTAAGCTCCATGTGTTTTTAGGTTAAACAGCTTACTGGCAGACGTGGAGTAGAAGCATCTCTGTATTTAATTATAATCTCTAAATTAGGCAGATTTCACCGTCCCCAGGGAACTGTGCAAATGTTTAAAACATCTTCGTTTCTCTATTTTTATTGATATTACAGAGAAAAGGGGCCAACACATTCTTCTTAATTATCACAACATTTGTCACTAGAAACTGTCCCTGAACGCATCATCGGTCCAATATTTAGAGATCCATCAAGTGGTTTAAATCATAGTTTTTTTTTGGAGCTATTAAAACACACTTTAATCTGCATTAGTGTCAGATCTCTCTCTCTTTCACACACACACACACACGCACACACACACACACACACACACACACACACACATATTTCCTGTCAAATAACTGTCCAAACAGTGCAAACACACATCAGGCTTCATGGTGCATTTCTTTCACAACACTGTTAGCTTCCCTTTCTTTTCTTATTTCATGTGATCAGTGAATGATCATCGTTCCTGGACAGTAGTTCAGGTCCAGCAGCTACTGCTGGAAATCTGTAGCGGTGACTGAACGGTTTCTGTGCAGAAGTAAGACCTGTATAAACTGAATTTTCCAGACTTCCTTATTCAGACGTGGATTTGCATGTACACAAATACACAGTGTGTGTGTGTGTGTGTGTGTGTGTGTGTGTGTCCTTTAGGAACTATGCAGAACCTGTTGCCAAAGAGATGAGAGTTTGCTTTTGGGCAAAACAGACGAGTCATTGAACTGGTTGGATATGGTAACGACTGCATGACTTCGGCACAGTGTGTGTGGTGAATTAATGAATATACCAATACACACACACATGCACACGCACACACACACACACACAACCATCAAAATGAACCTGTGACACATCAACAACATCACGGGGTTCAAACTCACAGAACTGATTAAATATTTAATCATTCAAACTTTCATTTATTCAGTCGTACAATAACAGAAACAAAAGAATAAGAGTTTAATGCAGTTAAAAATATTAAGTTAAGCAGATGACTGACATCGTATGACTGAAGACTGCAGATATATTAGAAAGAAGAAGAATAATTATCACAGTATAATGAACTGATGCAGTACAGACTACAGTAACAGAGGGTCACATAAATGAATATAATGCAGTAATGCAACAGGCAGCATGTGTGAAATAACTCCCGTTTCTTCCTGCTTATTTCTTTGCATGCTCTGCCTCCTAGTGCCCACCCCCAGGATGTGCTGGGCCACTATAATAAACTCCCTCTACTATCAACGTAGACTCAGACCACCAATAACAGAGAAATAAAACCTGTCGACAGCTACAGAGCAGAATATCGAATGACGACAACACTTATATTGTTGTTATTACTTTATCCACACAAACTGAAGTAAACAGAAGAGGAGCCAACTTTACATGTGAAACAGTGACTCAGTTAAACCACAGGAGGGCGCAACAGGCTTTCTGACAGGCAGATGAGCTGTGAATCCTGTAAACCAGGGGTCGGCAATTAAGTTTGGCCTCGGGCCAGATATTTTCCAAGCCATTACATGGCGGGCCACAACCAAAACAATGGCTAATATAATGAATTAATAGTGGAGGAGGGGTGATAATGAAAATGATAGGCGATCTTGAAATGACGGAGCAGACGCACTGAGACATTCAAGCGGGCTGAATGTCACTGGGGGCGCTATTAATTATATGCCTGTTTGTTAAAAAAAAAAAAAAAAACAACATTTCCACTTGTTGCTGTTAGCTGTCCGAAAAATGGCACTATTAAAAAATCTCAAGAGAAAACTTAACAGCGAGAACAGGATCTTTCATGATGAATGGACAGAAAACTATGCCTTCATCCTCCCCAGTTTTATTAATGCAAAGCCCACATGCCTGATCTGTATGAGGGTGTCTCTGCATGCAAAGAGTACAACATTAGACGGCACCACGAAACGAAGCATGTGACAGTTTTGGAGGAACTTGATACCAACAAGTCGATGGATGATGTGTTCGGGTCAGTGAAACAGATGTCGCTCTCTGCGAGGTCCGCTGCCCGCCGCATAGAAGCGCTGTCTGATGCGGTGCAGGGTGCAATTGTCGACGTGCTTATTCACTCTGTATCCAGTTAAACAAATAAGCATTTAAATTGAGGAAAATTTTCTGTTCTGGAAAATGAAGTTTCCAAATAAAGAGCATTTTTGAGACTGGCAGTCCGATTTTTAAAAAGTATATTTTATATTTTTATTTTCTTTCTCTAGTTCAAACAATCTCACGGGCCAGATGTATTTGCTTGCGGGCCACATCTGGCCCGCGGGCCGCCTATTGCCGACCTATGCTGTAAACTATGATACTTATAATTATATAACCTTGGACAATTAATCATCTTAATCATGTCGTCTATTTTTTTTTACTTCGAGTGATTAAAAAAACGAGATTTTCAGCTTCTCCTCTGTTTCCATCGTCAGCAGGTTCTCGTCTAATTCATATCAAGATTTCCAAAATAAGAAACAACTGTGTTCCAGGAACAGTTATTCATCATTTGTTGAGCTTCAGTTATTTCACACAAACCTCTACAAAGAAACGATTCAGTGCCCAGCAATGCTTCAAAGCAACAGTTATATGTTATATATGGAGCTACAACCAGCAGCTTAGCATGAGAACCAGGAAACAATGAGTCAGGCTCTGTTAAAGGACAAGTTCACAATTTTTCGAGTGTGTTAAGTCATATCAAGTGGATATCTGACACATTTACAGTCTGTTTAGAGACAAAAACAGTGACTTTGGCTCTAAAAAACACTGTAAAGCTAAAGAAGCTTCATATTAGCTTCACATAAACCTTTAATTAGTGAGCTTTGGTGTTAAGAAATAGTTTTCAGTGATGAATTTAGACCGATCCTGAATGTTTATTAGACATTTTTTAATTGGCTTCCTGTACTTTTTGAGCCTGCTGACTCGTGTCAATGCAGCCCTGGACACTTTATTCTATCTACGGGGTCATCACAGTGATTTGGATTTGACAGATTTCCAGCCTGGCTTGGCTTTTATTTCAGTTTCCTCCCATCTTTTCCATGATGAC
Organism: Pampus argenteus; assembly: GCA_036937835.1. Classification (NCBI taxonomy): domain Eukaryota; kingdom Metazoa; phylum Chordata; class Actinopteri; order Scombriformes; family Stromateidae; genus Pampus; species Pampus argenteus. The sequence continues at coordinate 1,838,234 of CM072864.1, read as the reverse complement.
TAAGCTAGAAGTCGCTCTGTTTCCGGCTTTCCGCTGTTCAATGTCAAATCTGACGTCAATCATAAAGACGAAGAAATAATTTGGTTTATCGACACCACACCTTTATACTTTTCAGATGTCATTTTTCTGTTTCTGTAGCTTTTTTTTGTTAGTTTCACAACTGTGTGATTTATTATTTCATCCAATTATTATGGACTGCGTCACAGAGGGCAACACACGTATGACATGTTTATCCAGTCTAGTTGATCCCATAACTTTTTACTGCTTCCTGCATACTTTAATTTTTTTTTCCTTTTAGCACTGGTTTATCTCTCAGTACTTCACAACGTCACCATGTCTGTATCACCCATTGGTTCCTGCTAAAGACATAAATGTTTAAAAACGGCTCAATAAGAAAAATATAGAGAAATAAACTGCAGTAAAGCTCCATCAGTCAATAGGTCAACAGTCCTCTCAGCTCTGTGGGTGCTGAGCTTAACCAGTGAACACACCCTTGGCATGCATGTCTGCAGCCTAAGAACTACTGATTTTTTTAAATGTTTTTTTGCTGTGCACATTTCACACACACACACACACACACACACACACACTGTGAGGTTACGGGTAGTTCAAAACTGGCCCACGAAAACAGATACTTGGACACAGCAAAGGGGCCAAAGAGAGGGTGAGAAAGGTTTGTTTTGCATTAACAAATGTGGGCGTCTGTTTTACAACTTTAACAAAGTGTCACATGTGTTTTCAACCACTGACATACGTGTGAGGCAGATGTGAACATACAACCTCCGAGAAGAGAAGCTGCGATATGGAATAAGGCCTATAGACAACTGGAGTAGCGTCATCCCTGACATCATCACGACTGCGTCTATTTCTGTTCTCCTTTTGTTTCTTCACATTACAGTCCCTTCCTTTTCTCTTTGGCTCTCCATATTTGGACTTGGTTTATCTTGTCTTTCTCAACTCTCTCTCAGAGATGTTCTCTTTTCTCTCATAATCTCCCCAGATCCAGACCAAAGGTGATTTCTGCCAAGTCTACTAACAAGTGCCAAGTTGTTGCAAAGAAAAGATGCCACAGAAAAACCAAGTATTAGATGGTTTTAGTATTAGTAGCATCTACTTTCTAATCAGACGAGATTTGGATGTTTCTTTTTGGTTTTTAAAATTTGCTAACGATTCAGTTTTTACAACCTTTAACTTCCGTCTGTCTCTGTGTTTTCCAGACGATTCTGGTGGGACTTGAGCTGATTAGAAGGAGTTAATTTCATGGCATGTAAAACCAGGAGGGGGTTAGTTGTAAATGCTGTCTGTAGCCTGAGCTCATGTCTGAGACCTTACATAGAGAAGCAAAAGGAGGGGTAGAGGGATGGATGGATGGATGGATGGATGGATGGATGGATGGATGGATGGATGGATGGTAGGGTAAAGGAAGGACACCTGGAAGGCTTGTCTGGGGCACAATGCCTGCAGCATCAAGACTGCCTCACCACTACTCTGCGTCTGAAAAACAGGAACGAAAGAAAAGTGAGACACAAAGGGAGCAAGAAAAAAATGAGAGGAAAGGGGGAATGTAGAGAGTAAATACAACGATGGGAGGAGGGGGAAACGTTTGGAGGCGCATCAAGAATTTGCCTTTTAAGGGGTACAGTCTCGCTCTTCCAAGCCTTGTGAGCTCTTGCACAGCAGCCAAAACACTCAAGGGAGAAGAAATAAACAACAGCAAAGAGACGGTGACGGAAAGAAACATGATAATAATCCTGCTAATATTTTACTGGTGCAGGATTAAGAATGCAGGGGGACTCGTTATGTTCTTATTATCACAATATAAATCATCCAAATAATGACCAGGATTCATGTGACATTCCTACGTGCAGCCTCCTGCATCCTTTGTCGCATGCTAGGTGAAAGAAACCTTGTTTACAGGCTGTTGCATTGTAAACAAGGGAAGGCTCAGTCCAGTCTGAATCAGCATCCCGACAGCTGCTGTCACTGCTGTGGTTTCTTGGTTGTTTTCTAGACAAAACCAACAATGAGTTGCCTGAGTCGAGGAGAGACTGCCTGTATCTGGGAGCAGGAAACAGAGATGGGTGGGGGTGAGAACAGAGAGGTAATTGTATATGTAAGAGTGAGGCAACCTAGTAGACGAGTAGAAGCAGGAGGAAAGAGAGAAGGAAGGCAGAGATGTGCTCCCGGGATGGGAGGACTGGAAAAGAAGAAGAGAAGAGAAGGAGAGAAAGGGTGAAGACTACAGAAGAAGAGCTTTACTGGATCCTTGAGAATCGACATTTAAATCAAGAGTCACGTGAAGGGAGGGAACAAAAGTGAGCCTAAGAAAGTTGGGGTATTTGTGTGTGTGAAACAAAGAGGAGCAGTGAGAGGGGGGTGGGGGAGGCAGAAAAATGGGGAGTCCACATGTGACTGCAGCAGGGCCGAGTTGGAGACAGAGGTGTTTTTAAAGTGTGTAGAAAGGAGAGGAGGGGGGAGGCAGTGAGAGAGTGTATCCTCCCCTCTGTCCCCGTAGCAGCAAAGCTGAACGAGAGCCAGGAAAAGGGGAAGGGCCTCCCTCTCCTCCTTTCCAGCTGACAAAAACAGCTGCCCAGGAGCCCAGGCTGGAGCCTGTCTAGAGGACGACGGGTTGAGGACAGAGAGGGAGAGGAGGAGGAGGAGGAGGAGGAAGGAAAAGACCCTGAGTCCTGGACCCGTCCATCTATATGGGTTGCGTCCTGAGTTCGGACTGGTGCGGGGAGGAAGAGGTGCAACCGGTGCCGGTGGTCAGAAGATCGTCTGTGAAGAGAAGGAGCGTGGAGAGGAGTGACAGCGGCAGGATGAGGCTGACGAAGGTCAGTGTGCATGCAGTGTTCACCTGTGTGTGTGTGTGTGTGTGTGTGTGTGTGATGAAATTACACATATATATGTTCACTGCATTTCTTTATATGTGCTATGTTGGACATCTATCCAAAATAACTGCAATCTTTGACAAAAATTAGTCAGAATTATTTGTTTTAAATTATCTTATTTATGGATCAGGTGACTTTTAGTGGAAATAATTAGTTTATTATGCAAACCTTCTAATCAATATTTATTAGCATCCATAGTAAGGATTGCAATGACCTGTGCTCTTAGAAAAATCAGTTATTTTAATGTTCTGCCTTGAATATCTGATGGAAAACTCAAAGGTCAAAGGTCAGCAGGGGCCGATACGCTTCTTCTGTAATTTATGTACGATATATTTGAGATTTGAAGTGGTTTTCTACCTTGGATTCTTACACCCAGTGTGTGTGTGTGTGTGTGTTTGTGTGTGTGTGTGTGTGTGTGTGTGTGTGTGTGTGTGTGGTGGGTGGGGGGGTATCTGTGCAGATACAATAGCAGAGTTGTGACAACACAGGCAGGCTAACTATCGAGCTAGCTGCCTGGAGGGGTCTTACAGTGCTGTTAGTCATCAGGTTTACATCACATGTGGCTACATACAGTGCAGCCTGTACTGGTGACTTTCTATCCACATATGGAAAGTGAGCATGTTTATATGTGTGCATGTCTTCTGGCATCCATGCTTGTGCATGCTTGGTTGCACCACAGTCCCAGTGGCTATGTATCACATGCTGAGCAGCGTGGGAACATGGAGCCCTCCGGACTACATCATCCTGCAGTGACTGACCCCACTACATGTGTGTGGGAACCAGTTACATCCCACTAGAGGAGGAGCTGATGTCTCATCTTTTTATGGTCTTGTTTTGATCTACTTGTTTTTCCATTTCTTGTTTATCTAGTTTCATCCTGCTTCTTTTTTTTTTGATGGAGCTGCAAACGATCATAATCAATGAGGTTGTGAGAATAATGTGACCAAGAGTTTAAGTCTTAATATATCCACTCAGACTCGTGTCACATACTAACTGGAAACACTCGGCAGCAGGAAATGATCCACATTTCTCATAACATCATTTGCTGTCAGTAATGTGGAAAAGAGATTTTCCATTTAGTGTCTGTAACAGATCAATTTGTTTCAGATTCCTATTTTTTAGTGCTGGATTCTGTGTCATTAATGATTTTGTGGGTTTTGGTGGATTTTTTTTCATTATTCACTTATTGCTTTTATTGGATTTGTTAATCGCCTTCACATAATTTCATATTTTCCATCAGCCAGCTGTGCTTTCTGGGCTGCAGTTTTGCCTCTTGGACATTTGTTGATGTAAAGTAGCATCAATAAACAAGCCTCTAAAAGGGATGGATGGAAATAAACACTTCCTGACAGTGAGATTTAATAGGTCTCTAACTGATTTTCATTTAGCTAAATTCATACGGCTCTCTCCTTTTAATAATACAGACGTTTTCTGTCACAGCTTCAACACAGAAGTTAACAGCAGGACTGAAGTCTCAGCTGCACATGGTGCATGTTACCTGGTAAATATCACTGAGTCAACACCGTCATTGTGATGCCGACATTCAGCTCAAAGCATCGCTGTGCTTCTGCAGCTGCTTTGTGTAATTCTACTCTGTCAACACACTGTTACCACTGAGGATAAAAAAAATAAATATAATCACACTTGTGCTCCGTTTTTGTGCTGTCGGTGGTAGAAAAACATTGAGACTTGGCATTGTGTCGGTGGTTTTTATATGTATTTGTCCAGCTTCTCTGTAATTTCTCATAAGCAACAAGGTTTAAATTGGATATGACCGATACTGAGGCCTTAAACCACAGGCATTGACTACAAACACACACACCCAACACAGGAAGGAACACACTGACCGGCCAGCGGTAAATATAGACCCCCACAACATCCAGAGCAGAATAGAAGCAATTCCTGCATTCCTACATGTTGGTGGATTTCTATGTAAAGTCCAAACTCGGGATGATTATCACGGGCTAGATTCCTGCGGCTTGTCAATAAAGATCTGTCCCAAACTCTGAGAAGGATTTGAGGAATGCTTGTTGTTGTTTGTAGTGGGCACTACAGGAAATACATAAACCATTTCCTCCCACCACAACAACAACAACAAAACAAAAAAAAACACCTCGCAGCAACACACGCACCAAATATTTCTGTTTTCTTACACACAAAAATGTGACAGAAAATGTGTTCGTGACCGCGCAGCGCTGGCCGACGGAGGAGATTTTAATAAGTGTGAACACGTGCTGCATTCGTGTCATCAGTATTTTCTCTCTTCCCACTGCTTTCTCACTGTTTCGCTCCTTCCACAGCTGCACCTTATCAGCATTTGGCTTCGTGCTGTCTTACTCAATCTGTCACAATGCGTCCATGAACTACACAGCCCCCCTTTTCTAGCCTCCTCCCCCTCGTTTCCTCTTGGCCTCGCCTTTCACTCCATTTCTCATTTACCTCCAAGCTTGAACTCTGAATTCTTCTCTGTTTGAAACAGACTGGATAAAAACACACGTGGCTTCCCTTCAATACTTCATGCAGCGTTTCATGCAGTCACAAAGCCGCTCTGGAAAAGTGTCACTTCCTAAAACAGCTTCTCCATCTTTCCTCCAACACGACCCTCCCCCACTTTACTCATCGACTCAGCCCCTCATTCCAATCCAAGCACCAGCTTCCTGTCTCTCTTTCTCTCGTGGTCCCCCAGTATTTAGTTAGCCTCACATGTGGCCTCCCTGCCCCTCCCATTACCTTCTTTCACCTTACTCAACTCCCTCCTTTTCTCCTCTTACTCTTCCACCATCCAAAGGAAAAAGGAGCCGATAAGTCCCCCCCGAGACTCCCCCCCGATCCATCAGTCCTTTTTTTTTTCTATCATAAGCCGGAAATTCCTGGGTTACGAGTAAAAGGAACGAACTGTTTCTGTGTACATCATGACTCTCTGTCACATTGTGCACTGATTGGTTGGATACCTGCACATCAGTCCCACACATATGGAAGAGACTAAGAGATCGAGGCTGCAGACAGAAATAACACGTTTATCTGAGGTTGTGGGATATTAGTGATTAGTATAGAGTACAGCTATCTGCATACATGAGCATATGTAGAGTATAATCATAACCATAAACATATATAGGCAGCTTGGCAAGGAAAAAAATCAAAACTGTCGGCCTTTAAAACTGAAGAAATCAAAGCTGCTCTGTGCATGTTTCTAAATCTAAATCCACAGTTTCAAGTGTTAATGAATGTGTGAATCACTGCAGCTTTTCTCTGATTTCACCACTAGGTGCTGCTACTAACACACGAGTCACTAACCAGCAGCAGCTGTGTCAATGCAGATGTTAATCAAAGCACATCTGTGTGTGTATGTGTGTGTGTGTGTGTGTGTGTGCGTGTGTGTGTGTGTTGGAGGTATAAAGTGAGAGACAACAGGTACACGGAGCATAAAAATCTCAGGTAGGAACTCTGAAAAACTGTCAGGTGTAATAAAGGTTTGAAGAGGAGGACTGATCCCCTCAAACATGAGGCCCATAATTAAGATGCCTCATTAGATGTGTGTGTGTGTGTGTGTGTGTGTGTGTCATTTAAGGCCAATCATGGTCCAGTATGAAACAAACACTAAAAATGTGAGTGAAGTGAAGTAGAAGACATCATGTGTCCAGTAGTTAAACATTTGAATAGATAAATAGAGTAAATGTGCCTTTAAGAACGTTTTAATTTAATCTTTTCTGTTTATTTTTTAATTTAAAATATCTCTGAAGCCTGTTGTGAAGGTGTGGTGATAAAATAAAGGTGCATTTGGGACAGATCACCTCAGTCACACTTGTTGGGTCCTCCAGGAGTTATAGTGATTCATTCAGCCAATCCGGATCAGGTATCTTCACGCTCCCCTCCGTGAATGGACCAATCAGGGGTCGATCCTGCAGTAATAGTACTCCACACATGCTCGTAGCTGCGTGTAGCTCCGCCCCAGCACGGAGGGTGGACCGGAGTAAAGAAAACAAGTTATCTCATAGTCTCAGGCCATGTTAATGATGGCTTTCCTCAGAATGAGGCGCAGCTTTTAAAAGCAGAGGATATGATGAGCGGGAAAATGAGCAAGGTAAGATCACAAAGAGCCACTGGTCTGCAGAGAAGTAGATGGATCAAGTGATTTATGTATTTAGATGTGTGAAGGAGTTTGGATCCTTGTATGATGCTGCGTTTTATGCGCATGTGTTGCCTGTGCAGTTGCGCACTTTGTGAATTTCAGTTTTAAATCATATCAAGTTTCGGCTGTAAAACTTTTCCACTCTGTTGAATCTTCGCTGGTTGAGCTCTTCATGCTGGTGTTTGTATTAAAACCAACAACCAGACGCGTCCCTGTGCGTCTGATCACCTGGATGTTTACCTGTCTGCGTCTTTACGCGCATTGTTCTCTATGAGGATCCAACATTTAGACACGTTTCTGGTAGTTTCTGGATCATCTGGTCATATGATGCATTAAGCGGCTCCTCCATCCGCAGCGTTACTGCGCCAGTCAGTCGTTGTTAGTGTCGCAAAGTCATTAAAAAAAGAAAAGAAAAAAAACGTCACTAATAAAGTGACAGAGCGCGCGCGCGGGTGTCACGCTCCAAGGTGTTTTAATGAATGTATAGTCACAGGTACGTAGTGTGACGTATTTATAGGTTACTTGAATGGCCGCGTTCAGAGAGCTCGAGGGTTGATGGGAATCAGCTGCTGTTGTTTAAAGTTGTTTTTAATCTGATGGAATAAAACATGTTCCCAAAGAGTCGAAAAAGGTCAAAAAGAAAAAAGAAAATTACAGTTTGAAGTCAGATTGAAGATGTGTGTGTGTGTGTGTGTGTGTGTGTGTGTGCGTGTGTGTGTGTGTGTGTGTTGATTTTCCCAGGGGCTCATTAAAAGACTAAAAGGATGCTGTGAACAAACATCAGTCATACGTGTGTGTTTGCATTACTCTGATTAACGACTGGCTCAATTAGCGTCATGACGTCACAGCTCCGACGTCAACACCCAGATAACATTGTCCGACCTCTGCGACCTTTTCCTTTACTGATAACAGCGCCTATGTGAACCGTGTTTCATGCATCTGCTCAGCCTGCGTTTCCATCAGATTTAGAACTTGTGATGAAAAATAATTTCTAGTAAAACGTGTTAAAATCCAGGACTTATCCAGGACTTTCTGCACACCAGCTGCTGCTCTGGAGAGTAACCGTGCAACACTGTTGTTGTGTTCAGTGTAAACTGTCTATATTTGTAATTATTGGGTGTAACTGAGAAGTTTGACGGTCCATAAATGGCACACGAGGGCTGTGTTCACATACGTGGGACACACACACACACACACACACACACCCTTCACTACTGAAACAGAGACTGGTTCACATCTACAGTCTCACTTGGAAAACCTTTAAAACGACGACAGACACAAACGATTCACTCAGAACTGATCAGATCTGCTTCTGATCACTTAATCGTCACCGCTGGATGACGTCATCCATGTAGTAAATATGAACAACTGCAGCAGGGCAGGGTGTTTGGGTAATAAGAGCTTTCTGTGTGTGTGTGTGTGTGTGTGTGTGTGTGTGTGTGTGTGTGTGTGTGTGTGTGTGTGTGTGTGTGTGCAGCAGGAGTCCTCGAGAACGGAAGTGTATCATGGCGACGCACTGACCTTACCTCAGGAACAGGCAGTCTCTGTTCCCTCCACTGCCTGTCCCACCCTTTGGACACACACACACACACACACACACACACACATACTGGTGTTGATGCTAACAAATGATGCAGGAACCCAGATACCGGCCCGTGTGAGATACTCTGAATGGAGGGCGGGCCACACCCATGAATGACTGTACCTGTTTATATAATCAGCAACCATCACAACACGAAGGTGGACGTTAAAACTTCAGGTCGTTTCCATTCAAACTGAGGGTCAAGTGTGTGAAGAGCGTAAGAATTTCCCATCAGTGCAGACGTCTGTGATCGTCAATGGAAAACCTGCTTTGCACCATTTGCACACCAGATGCAGTTTGAGCTGAGAGACGTGATACAGCAGGAACAGTTATTCACTCACTATTCTGATGCTCCGAGATGACATCTGTCAAGTAAAAATGTCAAACATGGCTTGATTAGAGCTTCTCTGTTGTGAAAATATGTTAAATATGTTTTAAATAAACAAATACAATAAGGGGAGTAGATATGAAATGAAGCTCTAGCAGCTGCAAAGTAGTTTCAGTCTTACAAAACAAGCAGTTTGGATTACTGGGCACAACATTATATAAACCAGGCAATTGTTATATTAATCCAGAGTTTTATAGAGCGATCTAATGAGACAAACGTGTTAATTTCAGGTATTAAATAGGTTTGACATGCTTGAATAACTGAGCAGAAGGCAGTGAAACACCTGCGGCTGCAGTCGCCTTGTTTTCTCTGCAAATTAAAACACAAAGTCTCATTATAAGTGACGAGAACAGAATAAAGAAGCATCTGCAGCTGAAGCTGAGGTCACGGCGTCCAGTCCCGGAGTCAGTGATGTCCCACACAAAGCCCCTTACTGTCCCAATACCACGACTATTTTTAGAGAGAAACAAGAGTTTCCAGGGATCTGAATGTGTGTGTGTGTGTGCGAATGGCTCCCTGTCTCTGTGTATTTGTTTTTGCGTTTGTATGCTCTTGTATATGTGTCCAACCCCTCCCTCGTTGAATCCAGCTACTGTTCTGTGACGGCTGGCAGACGTGCAGCAGCGAGGAAGGGGAGGGATCTCAGCTTAGAAAGCATCTCTTTGACTCCTGAAACCTCGGCTTCCTTTTTTCTGCCAAAAAAGGCTAAAAATATTAGAAAAAGGAGCTTCTTGTGCGTAGCAGATGTTGTAGAAGAGGTGGGTTGTGTCCAGCGGGGGGGTGGTGGCACGGGGACGGGAAGAGGAAAGGGAAAGGAAAGGCTGTCTGTTTCTACTGACTGTCTGCAGGGATACGCATCTGCACGTGAGTATATGTGTGTGTGTGTGTGTGTGTGTGTGTTGGTTCCTGAGGTCGCAGGTAGCTGTTTACAGGTCCCAGCTGGTGGACGCCGTGTAGCTTGAACGATCACATGTGCTTCACTTGTGCAGGTTTCTATCACTAATTATCAGTGATGAGCGATGCATCCAGTTCTGTTTAATCTTGCGTAATTTATGGAAATGTGCATCAGCAGCTTGTTTCTTTATTAACTCACAGAGACGGAGCTGAATAACACAGGTCCGCCCGAGGAAGATGTTTTATATCCGTTACAGCGGTGACAGTAATTACCGTCCTGGGGAGCGGCGGCCAGCATCACAGCTACCAGCTGTTTTCTGCTTCCTCTGTTGTAATCCTCCTCGTTAAGTTGTTAACCTCCTTCACTGTCGGTTTCTTGTGTTTTTCGATAGATTTGATCGAGTTTAATTCCTTGTGTGTGACATATAAAGCTTGGACTCTTTTAAGTTCCCAGGCTGTAAAGCTAAGATTTGTTCTGAAGGGGATGTTTTTGTTTTTCTGCTCGCCATAATTACATATATTTATGTTAAATGCTGTATTACACAACACAACCTCCATTAAAACTGTTGCAGAGTTTCTGATCACATCACCTTCAGTCATCATTGAACTGGAGATGCTCAAATTTCCATTTTTCAGAGAGATTATTCAAAGTGAAGCATTTTACATCGTTGATGTTTTATATTTCAGGACGGTTGTTGGATTAAAACTGATTTTTTTGTATAAAATGTCACTCTGAGTAATAATTGGTTGACGTAGTGATGAGACGGTTTGATCTCAGCTTCCCGTCGCCTCACATGAACCGGCAGCAGCTTACGTTGGTGTCAGTCCATACGAGACCTTACGGGACTACAGTAGCAGAGTCATGTAAGACTGTCTGACCATAATTGCTTGTGGTTGGACGATACAGCGTTCTTGATTGTGTCTGAAACAGGAAGAATGCTACCAGCCTCTCTATGTGTTTATCTCTCAGCCCACATCACCAATGCGGTTAGCTGACAGTAGCTGGTTGCTTTTTTTAAACTCACCGTGGGCCCCGTGTGCAGATTATTGCACAAGTTCGAGAATGAGGATAGACTAAAGACTGGAGCCGCAGGTTGGTAAGACGAAGCTTCTTCTGCTCCTGATCTTAGCACGCTTGGTCACCGGCCATGAATGTCAACACAGAGCTAATAAACGAAGAATACACGAGGCAGCGAAACTAGTCATGAGGAGTGTTTGTTGTGGTTCAGTAAACTTGGATTAAGACAGGACACAGATTATGGATTCACCAAGATAACATAAGATTAGTGAAGTTTGTTCCTGCAGAAAGGTTGTGAAATCGAGAACAGAGCAACTTCCAAAAGTAATGACTACACACTTTTAAAGAGGGACGTCAATCTCCTGACCGCACCATATTACATAACAGACACCAGCCCCAGAACCACCCACCCGGTCCACCTCCACCATCCAGGCTGCTGCGGTCGCAGTACACTTGTACCGGAGCCACAGAGGTTGATGCCAGGCAGGCAGCTGTCCAAACACTGTCCAGTCGGAGCTGCAGGATAATGGAAAAAGTGTGCAAACATCCATATTTCTTTGTTACCAAGGAGGAAAAGCACACACAGAGGAAACAAAAAAACCTCTTTATGTATCAGTTCAATTATCCAAAGCTATGGAAACGCAGTCGGACAGTAGATTCAGCAAACGTACTGAGAGAAACACCTTTTGTCTCCAGACAGAACACATGTGCTGCTTCTCGGCGTGTCATTGGTTGTTTGTTCACATGCCTACCCCCCCTCCTCCATGCATGTAGACATGCTAAGCAACCCCTGTACTTAGCCCGTGGTCATTAGCGTTCTCATGTTCAAAGCCTCTGAGTCACGTCAGGCCCAGTCGTCTGTGGATCTGATCCCATGTTGGGAAACAAAGAGGCGCTGGGCGGGAATGGCTACCATATGAACACACACACACACACACACACACACACACACACACAGTGACACACACACACGGATATAAGAAAGAAAAAAGTTGTGAGACTCATTTTACCTTCAACTTCAATTTCTGTCTTTTAAGAATTACACCAACATGTTTGCTCCTTTTTCTCTTTTCCAAACCATCACACACACACACACACACACACACACACACTAAGGATTACAGTGGGGAATGGGCGGGAACCACAAGGATTATAGCTGGAAGACGGTTACACAACCAGAACAGGAGTTAAACAGGCAAAATCAGTAGAGAATGAAAGTAACACACACACACACACACACACACTTTAACAACTATGCACGCTGGACTTTCATACATACAGGTTAGAGCTGAACGTCTAAGCTCTTGTCATAATTACAATCCTTTAACTCGAACATCACGTACTTACTTTATGTCTTTTCCATTTTGTTCGTCCTGTCAGATCGAAACGTTGACGGTTAACAAACGAGACGTAAACGTGAAGGTCAAACAAGGATCCTTCCAGCGTTTCTGAGAACCACCACATCTGACGCTGTATCTTTTGTGTGTGTGTGTGTGTGTGTGTGTGTGTGTGTGTGTGTGTGTGTGAGCAGGTGGGGAAAGGAGAGCCCCACGTCTTCAAGGAAAAGACCTTCAAGAAGAAGCGTCAGTGCAGCGTCTGTCGCCAAAACGTCGACAACGTTGGCTCCTTCTGCAGAGGTAAACGTTGCACGATTATGTGTCGAACACGCGTGTGATGACATGATGATGACGTGACACACAGCAGCTGCATCACATACTGTGATGAACACGTCATTCTAAGAAAAGACAAAATATATACATGTAGGATGGGGACGGACTCATTACACGGTAACACAACAGGATCGTGATGTGCACCTGTGACGGTACTCATGGTTTTCTTCTTCTTCTGTCCCTCTGTCTTCTTCACTTTCCTCTCAGTATGCAAGACCGCCACCCACAGGAAGTGCGAGGCCAAGGTAAGGACCAACCTCAACCTCAGAGTTTAAATACCACAAAGTGTGACAGAAAGTTGCATAAAATCTACATTTCATTACATCAACACAACATAAAGTAAATTCATTTTAAACTATTCACTGTCTAAATGCTGACCCGCTAATCTTGCATCATATTGATGCGACTGCAGTGGACAATAGGAATAATGTATAATTTAGTTTCTAGTTATTCACACAGCGAGGTGTAAAGAGTGACGACGGTGATGCCATGAGTGCAGACGTCTCGAGATCGCTGCTAATATGGAGGCAGCTCCGTTGCATTCCTCGCTCAAACCCCACCCGGCTGCCTCAGTGAAAGGGTCATTGATGGAGGGATGGCATAATGAATAGACAGAGGGACGCTGAGGGGGGGAAATGCCAGCCGTGGAGGGGAGAGGCTGATGCAGGGAGGCTTGGCAGGCAGCGGGCGAAGGAGAGAAAGCCAAGGGCGAAGGCATGTGGCGAAGGCATCCCTCCGACCTCGTATCTTTTATCCTTCAGGATGAGGTCAGAGATTAAAAGCTGGCTTTGAAAAGAAAAACGCAACTTGTAGGATGTAATGTAGGAGAACATATTGTCTTCTAGCTGTAGGTTTATGTATATATGTTAGGTGCAGATTTTACTCACTTTGGGCAGAGCCCGGCTAATGTGGCTATTTTCATTCCCTAATTTTAAATGGTGCAAGAGGTTCATCAAGTAAGTTGAGCCTCTAAAAGGCAACAGACGTCTCATGTTTCTAATGTTTCCCTGACATGTTTCATGGATTCGTCAGCTCTGGAGAAATGCTGGACACGTGTGCTTCCTTGTTGAGATTGACTCCAGAAAGCAGCAGGATGTTGTTTGATCGCTCCAAACTGTCTCATAATGTGGTTGTTAGACACTGATATCCATCACCGCTGCACAGGAAGGGAGAGGTCGGATAAGGCAGGGCGTGGGGTGGTATCTAACCTCGAGGCAGGATGGAGCGGCTGGTGTGTAATACCACGAATAGCTGATTAGCTGTAGTGTGTCTGGATTGTTGTTGTTGTTGTTGTTACCTGGTGTTACAGGTGTTTTAAGTTATTTCACTTCTCCTCCTCCATGAACATATTTACCGTGTACGTGGTTTGGAGACAAATCCTCTCATTACCACACTGTCCACCATCCTGTCAAAATGCATATAAACGAACATATTTCTTAAAGTTCCTTCCCAGAGCGAACTGTTGATGGTACTAGCTTGACAAACTGTACATTTCATGTGTTGTTGTTTGTTTGTTTTGGTCGTCCTCCCTCATTCTGTTCCCTAATCTTACGAGGTCGGCAGCCTCCAGCTGGCTCATCTCTGTTCTATTAAAAACAACAGAAACAGAAGGACACCAACTGTTTTATATCTGGCTGTTCTTCTCTCAGAGAACAGTTCCTCCTTATCTTGATCCCAAGTGGAAAAATTTAGTCCACTGGGAATTTGTGTGGGGCCCCCGGGGGCAAAGAGATGGAGAAAAGGTTGGGGCAAGACAATGAGATGGTGGTGGTGGTGGGGGGAGATTAAAATTTGCGAAATGCAGCCCATGACGAGAAGACTGGTCTGTCTGTCTAATTAGGATAGAAGAGGCATTTCCGCTGCTCAGAGAAAAGACTCCATCAGTGACTTACTGGCTGATTACCAGAGAAACAGACTGATATAAAACCCTTTAAATCTGCTGAAAAACACAGGATGTGACAGACGTAAACTCTTAAAAGTGTCCAGTTCATAGTGCTGTCTGGAAAAATGTCCTGATGAGCGCCCGGCCTGACAGTCGTCTTATCCGCCCAACATGTCAAAATACATGTTACATGAGACGAAGGTCTTTACAAGAAGAGAACGTACAGATAGATAGCGCACACACGGGGCAGGAAGAACAACAAACAACACGCTCCTTTCATCAGGACAGTTGTGGTTCGTCCTCCTCCACTCAGCGCTGAGTTGTCCTCTTTAACGTCACATTAACTAAACTGACCTGAGCGAAGCCGTGCAGCAGAAACATAACATAGGAAGTGATGAAGAGATGGAACGATGGAGTTAAAGCAGAAAACATGCAGCATGTTTTCCCAACATGGCAGCTGACCCAACATCCCTCCTTCCCTACAGACTTCCTGCTCTGCTCCGATCTGTCCCCGACTGTCGCAGCGACGTCGTCGTTACTCTTCAAACATGTCGGCCAAGTTTAGTTTTTAAACGTGGTGAAATTCAATATCCTGCCAAATGGTTCCAACTAATTTTAATTTAGTTTTGGTCTTTCTAGTTTTTGCATTAAAATCACTGAAAATAACAGTTTACTGTAAGCAAGCTGCTGACTCATTTCAGTAGGAAAGCATCACAGAAATGAATCTGATGAGTAATCTCTCGTTAGCTCAGTCGTCTGGTTTCCTTCCTGCAGGCCGAGTACTTAAATATTCATAAATAATATATAAAAGATCCAGAAGTAAAGTTAACGTTACTGCGACAGAGTCTGAAGGAGCTGCCACTTTATCACAGACAGCTCTGGTAATTGCAGAGATAGGCTGGCGTGTTTTGAGTTCATGCTGTGTGTGTGTGTGTTTGTGTGTGTGTGTGTGTGTGTGTGTGTGTGTGTGTGTCGGTATGCGGGTTCAGCCAGAGAATGACCAATTGAGTGAGTGAGCAATGTTGATGAGAGTTAAATCCATAAGCATGACAGCTAACTCAGCCAAGTTCATACTCTGCCAGACCACTGTGTGTGTGTGTGTGTGTGTTTGTGTGTCCTGTATATAACACAGGAAGACACAGTTTGGGCATATCTGCTCTCGGAGACCCTGGTGCAGGACATGAGTCACAGATTTGAATGATTTCTACTGTAACTGTTTGTACTGGTTTTAAATTACAGCCACATTAACATCATGACGAATCCACAAAAAAAATTCCCCCCAAAAGAACTATTAAGTATTTCAACGTGGAGTTGAGGAAATGTGTAGAAATGTTGAAGTAACGCTGACATATTGATTTAAATTCAACAGAACGTGTTCCTGTCGGTTCTACCAGATGTGACCGGTGGGTGTTTCTGTCTAGTTTCAAAATAAAACTAAAAAGAAGTCACAGGAAGACAGTAAAGACTTTCTCCTCCTTTGTGGCTTTTAGGCCCTGAAGCAGCTGTTGACAACACACAATGCCTGTGTGAAGAATGTCCATGTATTTCTGTGCGTATGGTAAACACTGTTCAGGCTGAGCAGGGCACGCTGTGCTTTGGGGAATTGTGTCTGTGCCTTCTTATCAGCGGGATGAATGACTGATGCAGTTCAACCACAGATAGGGAGGGAAGGACTGCAGATCTGTAATAATGCTGCGTGTTGGTTGGTTCACAGGAGATTTTTCCATTGTTGATCATGTCTTCCTCTTTTGTTTATTTACCCACGTTTATTTTGGTCCAGCTTTCCAGCCCTCAGCCCTTGTTCGGCGTCGGAGGAGGATAAAGATGGGTGGCTGCAGCTTTCTGCAGTTTCTGCTTCACATGTACATGCACGTATATGCAAGCAGCAACATGTGTGTATTGTCTTCCATCTGCACAGCTTTGTGGACATGTGTCTCAGTATGCATGTGTTGTCGCTGTAACTGTTGACCCTCAGCTCCATAACAGGGAATTGCATCCCACGCGGTCATTAAAGCTCCACCGCAGGGACCCATGTGACCTGCGATATCTTCAGCCTCCCTCTCAGCTGCGTAGAGCGAGATCGAAACGCGAACAGACAGAGACCCTTTTCTTTCCTTTTGGGGTCAAAAGAAAGTGTGGGAACAAGGAACAAAAGAGTGAGAGGGGGAAACGTGCTGAACAGTGAGAAAAAAAAAAAAACACAGATAAATGCTTTGTTAGCTGGCCTCACATGCACAAAAGCACTAAAAGTGTGATATGACACTTGTAAGTCCAGAGGATAGAGGTGTTGGTTTTGCTTAGCTGTGGCCTTTAGGACCCCTTGTGTTAGCCTGGGTGTTTTCTGGTTTTCTCATGAAGTCCACCTTGTCATGATTAAGAGGCATTAGACATGTGGGGTGCATTTGAAGGATAGTTATACGGCTCAGCCAGGTAACTCTCAAACCTGCCATAAAAACGAGTCCTAAAAGTTTGTGCAAAAGAGAGACCATCTGCAATTTCAACTGCCAGACACACATTAAAAAAAAAAGGTTTTCTTCACATTGCTCAGCAAGCTTCAGCTAGATGCACAGAGTTCAGATGCCTAAGCTGTTAATTGGAAGAGCGTGATAAACAGTACAGTGGTAACTAATACAAAAATCCTCCTTGAGCTTGCATATCACCCACATGAGAAAGACTTCCCAACCGACAGCTGCAGTCAGCGAGCATGAAGAAAAAAAAGAAGAAGAAGAAAGAAATCTATCAGCTGGTGAGAACCAAATCCAAATCGTTCCCTTAAAGGCCTCTTTCTGGGCTCTTTGAGACAAAAGCTGACAGTCGTGAGAGAAACGAGGAGAAATCTTTGGTTTTTAAGTCCAAATCGATGGTCCGAGACCACATTGAGACACGACCACCAGCTTCCTTCTGACAAATAGAGAACCAAAAACGTCATAAATTCAAGAACAAATTCCCACAATATGTCTGCTGCTCCGACAAACGTCCACAAACCAGCAGAATCATTTAGCTAACATTAACATTCATTACTTTTCCTTTATTTGGAATTTGAGGCGTGACAGGAAACAGGTGTAACAAATAAAGGTATTTATACCAGACTGCCTAGACGCCCGAGTGTAGTTATGTAGTATCTGTGGTACGTTACCCAGAAGCCCTGTGTGACAGGAGGCAGCTGTTATAGCAACATGTCTCTGAGCTCGGCTCCGTGCTTTTATTTTTTGCGATCTGTCGTCTGTCGGTGCTTCACTGATGCCGACGTACCTGCTGCGTCTCACTCAGAGAGAGAAAAGGTCACAAGGTCACGGTCAGCGTCGGCTCTCACTGCCGATTGGTTGCAGCTTTCATCAGTGCACTCTGATTGGCTTTCCCAAAGGGAGCTTAAGGCTAACCATCAAAGGAAGAGCTGCGTTCACAACCAAAAAGCAGATGCTCGCAGATGTTTGTGACTGCATCAGCGCAGCTACAAAACGTTGATCGGTTATTTGTTATATACGATAAAAAGAGACAAACTGCATCACTCTGAAACACACTGTCGCAAATATCACACTCGCATACCGTTTCTCACACTAATAACATACCACGGCTGCTACTGCACCCCCTAGTTATCCCTCCCTGAGCCCACAGCTCTTAAGCCAAGCGTTGAGAGGAGAGAGCTGTGTATTATCCATTAGCCATGCTCCTTCTGGCTTTGATGGATCAAAGAGCTGCAGGAGCAGAGCAGAAATGAATGAAATGAGAGGAAGAGGACAGAGATGGAGGGAAGAGGAAGAAGAAAGCAAGAAAGATGCATGTTTATATTGGTCATTTTGAAGTCTGCTGTTACTTTAGAGTTTGCTTTTCCATTTATTAGGATCATTTCAGGCTCGTAGAGGCATAACAAGTTAGAACAAGCTAGCTAGTTCGGGTCTTTGTCTTTTTTAAGGATATTTGGTTACTGATGGACTCAAAGAGACTTTAAAACCAGGACCATGAAGACGTAAGAGCAACAGCAGAGCTACAAAAGAAAGACTGAAAACATTTAAAGAAAAGTAGGTTGGAAGTTGGAAATGTGAGAGGAAGGCAAACAGGAAGGGGTTTTGAGAGAAGAAAGAGGAATGAGAGTGGAGGAAGAGTGGAAGAGAGCAAATAGAGGAAGAGATGGTAAACAAAGAAAAAGAGAAACTGGAGTGATGGACAGAATAAGAAAGAAGAGGTGAAGGGAGAGAGGAAGTGGTAAGAAAGGTAGGAAAAGTGCAGAGGAAGAGAGACTAGAGCGATAAGGGAGGATGGTGAAAAGTAGAAAAGCACAAGCAAAGAGAGAAGGGATGCAAAATGGAGGGAGCGATTGGGGAAAGGGGAGCGGAAGGAGGAAAATGGGGAGAAATAAACTGCAGAATAGACACGATGAGAGGGAAAGGAGGCGAGGGAGGGAGAGAGATGGGTGGAGGTCTATTAGCAGGAAGTTTGTGCGTAAGTGTTGGCCTGGGGAGATGGAATCTGGTGTGGCGTGTTTGTTCTGGCTTAGCGTCCGCCCTCTCAAGGCCCCTTTGCCGGGCACTGGGAGACAGGGAAAAGATTAGAAATCAGAAATAATTTCATACTTTTGATGCAAAGGGTGAAAGTGTTGAACCAGAACCCGGTTAAAGCCTGATCCGTGCTGCAAGGTGCACAGTCAGAACTGGGTAACTGTTGTCATAACACGACTGTTTCCTGGCTGAGTGAGGAGAAACTAGAACCAGCGACTCCAGAAGGTTTTGATTTGGATTTTCCAACAAAACCACCAAATTTCATCATGAGTCTTGTGGATTTCATTGAACATTGTGCACATCGAGCCACACAAAGAATGAGGCGTTTGCTGACCCAGTAACAACATATAGTACTTGCCAAACCTCCCACTTGTCCCAGATTTACATTGTACACTGAAATATTGGCAGTTTAAGGTCATTTTCTAAGACAGGGTTGGAGAAGACGTCTGAAACAACACGCGAACTGAGTCCTTCACTAAAATACTCAACACACAAGAAGTTTTGGCTAAATGCCTGAAAGATGGAAAGACTTCCCAGAGTCACACAGAAGACAGTAGAAGAGAAAAAGATGCACATAAAGAGACAGGAAGGAGGTAATTCATGTCGTGGTAGTTGGAAACTCCTCTAGCAGAATGACAGATAAAGAACAGAGGATGTAAAGTTCCCCAAAATCAAGTCCTGCAACATTTAATGACCATGAACCGCGTTTTTATCACAGCAGATGGGTTTCATCTGTGGCTGCAGAGTCAAACTGGCTTTATTTTTTTAAGATTTGCAGTGTTCACATGCTGTACACAAAGAAACTGACCTGATCCAGTCAGAAGAAATTAAGAGAAATCAGATCCTGAGCCGGGAAAAAGAAAACAGAAAACTGGTGGTGAATTAAGTTCAGGCTGAAAAAGAACCACAACACAGGGCAAGATTTGAGATTCATTTCCCCACCGAGACAAAAAAAAAACACTTATTCTCAGACTGAGTCAAACAGGAACAGTGTCCAGTTTGTCATTCGATAGCTGATACTCAACCTTGGACTTCAGCCACACAAGACACATCTCGATTTAGCTCATTATCTGCTCTTTGCCTTCCTGTTGAGGTCTGCGGTTAAGTATGAGCAACAGCAAGCGACTGAGCTCGATCCTTAAAAAAGAAAGAAAAGAAAGATTAACACAAAGCGCAACAACAACAACAACAACACACACACGCACACTGTGGTGACACACCCCCAGGTTCAGGGCCTGTGTAACTTCCTTTTTGTGCACAATAAGATATACACAAGCCCTTGCCCTTTTCCTGTATCCAAATAAACAGTCCAAAAAGGGCCGTGTTGCGGGAACACTGCCTTGTGTTTGTGTGTGTTGTGTGCGTTACGTAAGCATGACTGTGGCCCTCGGCCCCCTTCATTAGGGCTGCTGTTCAGCTCCTGCTTCCTCTGGTCACAGTTTATTGACCTGCAGGCCCGTAACAGACATGGGAATCGGATGTGTCCCTCTCGATATGTGTGTGTTTCTGTCACCTCCCGCTGCGTGTTTTTGGCTTCACGTTTGCACACACTCAAACATGAGCTGTACTTCTGTGCTCATCTAAGTGGTTTCAC
Source organism: Pampus argenteus (assembly GCA_036937835.1). Taxonomy (NCBI): domain Eukaryota; kingdom Metazoa; phylum Chordata; class Actinopteri; order Scombriformes; family Stromateidae; genus Pampus; species Pampus argenteus. The sequence continues at coordinate 1,817,690 of CM072864.1, read as the reverse complement.
AGACACTGTATGCTCTGTATATCATTAATGGAGTTCTTAAAAATGTCTGAAAGCAGTGGAGCAGTGTGTTAATCTTAGATGGGCAACGTTCCCGACAGTAGTTGACAAATCCAGATACAAGGTTAAAATGTTTTTTTCAGTTACACAACACTGAGGCAGCCAGGCTTCAACAGTGAAAGAGGTTTTTCCTGGTTGTGTGTGTCTGTTTAGCATCAGATTCCCTCTTTGTGTTTCCCTGTTGAGCTGTGGTGGAAGTATAGGAACAAAAAGAGGGTCTACTGGATTTGAAGCTTCATATTAGCTTGTTATGTTATATAAAATGTTATATATTGTTTGATCCTAAATAAGCATATTTTCACAAAATGTTGAATTACTCCTTTAAGGTGAACCTCAGTAGTTAGTCACATGACTTTTCACATGTTTCCATCTTTATATTATTGTCTGAGGAAGCATTTGCTCTTAATTATCTCTGAGCGGTGACCCTTCGCTCTGTCCTGAAGCAAAAAGGATGTTTTTTCTGTGTGTGTGTGTGTGTGTGTGTGTGAGAGAGACCCCCTCCTGTATTCACATGTGGCTGTCTTTGTGTGTTTCAGGTGACCTCCACGTGCATCCCACCTCCCTCCAACGATCTGGTAAGTCTCCTTCATTTATTCGTGTCTTTTCCTCAAAAGCGTTCTCATACAGCCGACTAGTTTCTCTCCCTCATCGTCAGTCTTTAGTTACGAGGTACAACTTTCCAAAACCACCGTATGGTTTCCTCCTGCTGAATTCCTTCTGGGAAGCCGAGCCCTCGGCCCAGTTTGAGCTCGTTTCAGTCCTGAAGAAAACAAATGTTGATGTTGCTACAGGAAGTAGTGATGTTTATCCACTAAAGAGTCTGTTTGGTAAATTTACTCTGTCTTCTCTCCTTTATCCTTCTTCTCTCTCAACTTTATTATTCCTTCTTTCTCTCCCCCGCCTGCCTCCTTCCTTTCTTTCTTTAAAACCCTCGTCCTTTTGCATCCAGCAGCGTAGAGGGACCGCTCCTTCTCGACACACCCAACACCTGGTGAGAAAACCTCCATCCTCACCGTCATATCTAGTGCATGCATCCTCCCTTTTCCTCTGTATTTCCTCCCAGTGTCATGTTAAAGTGTCTCTTATAGGACGCAGCGTTTATTACATTCAATAATATTAAATTAAATTGTAAAGGATTCGCCCCTTCAGGAGCTTGAATTCAATGACTGCCTGTTGTTGATATTTTATCTTAATAATGGTATGAAAATATAGTTCAGCACGTTGCCTTCATCCTCCTCATCGTCATCAAAGCAGGTGGAGGCCGTGTGCAGCTACAGATGCTCTGACCTGGAGGAAAACCAGCCAATATCACCATTATTTAACCAAAGCACTATAGAGCACTAATAGACAAAATATGCTGAAGTGGTCGTTAATTATTAAAGTTTTCATTGTATTTTTTGCATTTTGTTTGTTTTCCACAGGGCTCTACCAAGTCTTTGACCTACACTAAACAGAGAAACACTCTGCCAAGGTAGAAAAATAAAATAAAACATGTTATTGAGATGTTTTTCTGCTCCAGCTGTCAGTTTCAACAACCTGTAGTAACACTCGCATCCTCTAACCCTGCTCTCCTCCTCCAGGAGCTTCAGTGTCGACCGCGTGATGGAGCGAGTGATGGAGCGCCACTACGACTTCGACCTGACCTACATCACAGAGAGGATCATCTCCGTCTTCTTCCCCCCAAAGCTGGAAGAGCAGCGATACCGGCTCAACCTGAAGGAGGTGGCCGCCATGCTCAAGTCCAAACATCAAGACAAGTTTCTGGTGAGACGCAGCAGCTTCAGTCGCCTGCAAATTAGTACAGAGTTAATGGATGATGTTATAATGAATATAAAACATCTTTTCTGTTCCAGCTCCTGAATCTGTCAGAAAGACGCCACGATATCACCCGACTAAATCCAAAGGTACAACTTGTTCTACTTTTGATCTTGTAAACTCAAGAATTCAATTTTGCAGCGTTTAATTTTTTTCCTCCACCAGGTTCATGACTTTGGCTGGCCCGACCTCCACGCCCCGCCGCTGGATAAGATCTGTGCCATATGTAAAGCCATGGAGACGTGGCTGACCTCTGACCCCCAGCACGTGGTGGTCCTGCACTGCAAGGTCAGAGTTCAGGGGGCCGCCGGGCTTTTTCAGACGGACGCCTTTCTGTTTCCCAGGCTCTGAAACGAGCAGCTGTATCAGGATATACTAATGAGAACATTTTAAAGCAACATATTCTGAATAAGTACTATTAAATTTCTAGTTTTTAATGACCAAATTTCAAAGCTCATATAACAAGAAGTGCATAAAAGTATTTGGGGAATATTGTGAGGTATAAAGGGTGTTTTTGTATTATTATTATCATGTCAGTGGCATAAAATGGTCTTAAAATGATAATAATATCGTTTATTGCAATTATTTCTGGGATAATATATCGTCGTATGAAGCATGTATCCTGTCCCGAGCTGTGTGGTCTTACTGTGGCAGGACAAGTGTTTCAGTTTCTCATGCAACGCTGGAGAAATGCTTATACTAAATACTATTTAAAATGCAATAAATTAACTTGGTTATTGCAGTTAAAACATAAGTTTTATAAAAACCAAAATTACAGAGTGTATCATATAATTCAATAAGCTTTTTTTTTTTTTATTCTTGCCAGGAAATTAAATGCACAATCTAGATGAAATTCTGTCGAGTCAATGTTTAACTTGCACACCGAAACGCATCATTTAGAAATTCATTTATTTCAACTTTTCAGAAAAGCAGCGACAACATTAACTTTTCCACCGCTGCCAAACTGCGACCAGCTACCACTGAGGGCGACCGAGCTCCCACAGCTTGTCTGGATGTTTTATTATTGGTTTTGGTCAGGAGAATTTAAATACTAAAACCAGACTACTTCTGTGGTCTGCTGACTTTCCAGAACATTCCTGCTACAGGCAATTTTTTCCCAGCTGCAGATCATGCCAGCGACGAGAATAAACAGGTTTCTGTCAATGAGGAATCTCTGATTTGCCCTCCAATAAACAAGCTTTAATTTGTGCTCGGTTCGTGCCGATGCAGCCTGCTTGCTCGTATCTGGAGAGGTCACAGTAGGAATTTGAAGCTGGAATATCTTTGGAATGTGTCAGGAAGTACGAAACCCCCGGTGTGAAAAAGAAATACAAAAAAAAAATAAAAAATCCACCACAGGGAGCTTTTTAATTTGAACAGCTTGTCCACATCCCTCTACGTCCCTGCCCTGTCGCCATCTCTCTCTCTCTCTCTCTCTCTTGCTTTCTGTCTTTCCTCATGTCTCTCTATCAAAAATCCACCCTGCAGTCAAACCTGTCAGCTGCCTCCATACAAACCACCATGGGGATGAAATCTTGTTTTGTCTCCCTCCTGCAGGGCAACAAAGGTAAAACAGGCGTGATCGTTGCAGCCTACATGCACTACAGCAAGATCTCTGCAGGGTGAGTGTGTGTGTGTGTGTGTGTGTGTGTATGAAACATTCAAAGCCACAATCTGACATTTATTTTCTTCATCAGGATATCTGCGTATGGAAAACATTAAAAGTTACAAACTGAGCCGACGTGCAGAAATATTTTTGATTTACATTCAAATACTCAAATGTACATGCCAAATCCATCTAAAAACGTATTACTGCAGTATATCTAGTAGCTGATGTGTGCTAGTTCATGTATTTGTAGCACAATGATTTCCATTCAGACTTTGTTGATAAGTCATTTGATAAATTAAGCCCTGCGGATTTTGCACAGGAACAGTGGAAACTGGTCTATCCTGTGGCTAATGCCAGCTGTATCCTCTCCATGTACTTTCTGGCATCTGGAGAGTCTGGTTCAAGTCCCATGATGGGAATTGTTGGCTGAAAGCATGTGTGTGTGTGTCTGTGTGTTTGTGTGCATTTACGTGCAGGGCGGACCAGGCTCTCAGTACTCTCGCCATGAGGAAGTTCTGTGAAGATAAGGTGTCCTCTTCCCTCCAGCCGTCCCAAAACAGGTAGAGGATGATCTGAGGGGTAACTGGGAGGGGGTACAGGGCCGGTGAGGGTGTCCCATCACAGCAGAGGTTATTAAAAGCATCCTTCTTGCATCCTGCGAAAGGGAAACTGAAAACAGCTTTTAGCTTCAAGCTCTCCATTTGTACAACTACTGGTTTTGATTTACCTTTAACCTCAAGTAAGAAATGTTGTCATGTCAAAGTAAGAAAAGCGCAGGTGTAAATAAAACATGGGCTGAATTCCATTTAGCTGCTTCAGATTCACGGTTTACTGTAAACATGGCGTGACGGGAACACTGGGACCGAATATCCTTAAATTAAAATAAAGATAAAATGATGATGATGATGATAAAGTGAAATAACAGAAAATAATTAACAGTGAATAAAATCCCCCAATCAATCAAAAGAATCAGCTAAAAAAAAAAGATAAAGGTTTGTTAAAATATTGTAAATGAACAAGTCATCTTTGTTTTATTCATTGCAAATAAAATGTCTGGTTGATGTGAAAGATAACAGTTAAAGAAAGAGAAGATGGAAACTAACGAGACCGTTAGCTTAGCTTAGCATAAACACTGGAAGCAGGTGAAACGGATAGCTCAGCTGTGTTAGCGTAAAAAAAGAAAGAAAGAAAGAAAAGAAAAAAAATCTCCTGTAATTACCTTTTAAATTTGACTACATAACACGTTACATCTGTTAAGTTCATTTACAAACTCACGGTGAGTCAGAAGAAAGTCACCGTCTTGGCAAGAAACGGTTACAGCAGCAAGTAAAACCAGAGATTAAACAGAAGAGACATGATGTGTTAATTAGTCACATTTAGAGGTGCTCTAGGCAGATTATTTAAACTGCACAGAGCCAAGCTAGCTGCTTCCAGTCTTTATGCTAAGCTAAGCTAATTGACCTAGCTTCATATTAAGTGCACAAGTGTGAGTTTGGTGTCAATCTTCTCGTCTGACTCTCAGCAAGAAAGCAAATTTGCTTATTCCCCCAAAAAATATCAAACAATTTTCCTTTTTTAATGTAGAAATCTGCTTTTTGAATGTTTCAGATTCACTTAGAAATTAACTTAAAGACAGAAAACTAGTAGTTTAGCTTTGACAGACACATGACACGAAGATATTTTAAGTTGACGTGATAATTTTTGCTTTTCTTTATAATAATAAATCCTCACTTTCGTTCCCCTTCTCTGTCGCTCTTCCTCAGGTATATCTATTACTTTGGAGGTCTTCTGTCTGGGGCCATTAAGATGAACAGCAGCCCACTTTTCCTCCACCAGGTTCTCATCCCGTCACTCCCCAACTTCCAGGGTGAAGGAGGTGTGTGTGTGTGTGTGTGTGTGTGTTAATGTGGGCATTGCATCACAAAATGTGCAAACACACAGTCTAAGGCAGCAATCATTCACTGAAAACATGAATCCTTACGTTGTTTGTCAGCGAGAGGGAAACTTGGACACGAGTGTGTTCCACAGACGCTATAGTGCGTAGTGTGATGTGATGTTTGTGTTGGCATGACGCTCTTAACATGCTTCCCTGCTGAATCACAGTTATTTTACCCCGCTGCAGATCTTAAATCGGCCACATTCACCTTCCACCCACACAAACGCTCATGTGTTTATCTTTAATCTGATGATCAAGTCCAGAAGGAGGGGTGACAGTCAGCACATTCCTCTGACTTCATGTTGATAATGCTCGCTATGTCTAAATTTCTCCCCTCGTCTCTCCTCAGGTTACTACCCCTTCTTGAAGCTCTACCAGTCCATGCAGTTAGTCTACACTTCAGGCATATAGTGAGTCTCTGTTGCTTTTGCTCTGTCATACGGCTAAACAATAAGCACAGATAAACCCTGTTTAGTCACAAAGTCTATCTTCTTGAGTTTTTTTTTTTTTAGTTATCTAACAGGCTTGTTTGTGTACTCTGTGTTGTCCACAGCGACCTTCAAGGCACCGGAGGAAGGCGACTGTGTGTGACCATCGAACCGGCTCTGCTGCTGAAGGGTGACATCATGGTGAGTTTACATGGGAAGGAAATGACAGATGACCCCAGAGATGGGTGGGGTTGTAATCATGACTCTTTTAATGTAGAAATATCTTTTTCTTCTATCTTTTTTTCAGTTTTTGTAAATGTTGTAAAGGATTTTGTCCCTTTTTTTAACCACACACAGGGAATCATAATTTGTCTGTTTTGTGCAGTGTGGCTGTTTGGACACAAAGCCTTGAATTTACCGTCCCAACCCTCACATTATCCAGCATGTGCTGTAGTTTGATCGGTTCTGTACCGTTTCTACGTCCCTCTCTGCTGCCCTCTGCAGGTAAAATGCTACCACAGACGAGCCCAGAGTGCCGACAGAGACACGGTGTTCAGGTTGCAGTTCCACACCTGCACCATCCACGGCTCCCAGCTCTGGTTTGGCAAAGGGGAGCTGGACGAAGCTTGTTCTGGTACGTTTATGTAGTGTTGTATGAAGGGATATGACTGGTTAGAAAGGTTAGAAATCACAGCGGATTGACTATTGATCAACTATAACAAACAAATTCCAGTAAACTGAATATCTTTGGGTTGCGGACTATTGATCGGGACAAAACAACACATTTGTTAGTTGCATCCCTGAACACAGAACCAGATATTTAAGAGATGATAGAAACTAAAACAGAGGCAGAAACCTGAGGTTACTCTGCATCTGCTGGATGTGTAAATAAATACGTTGGATAACAAGTTTATAAAATGTCAGCTTGTTTCCTGCTCAAAAAAAGGAAAATTTACTTATTGCATGTTTAAAATATGAATGTAATGTTTTAGAGTGAATTAGCACAAGTAAGAAATAAAGAGTCTTGTGTCAGTTGCACAGAAATATCTGTTAGCTGTCATTAGCCACAATGGGCTAACTGGTCACATCAGACCATATAAGTCATTGAAAGCTGCAAAACCATTGAGTGTGTAGAATTTAACGGGCGTTTCATTTTTTAGTTCCAACTTATACGAAAGTGTTGTTCCTTCTTTTAAAACTGGTTTCATATTAAATGTGCAAGACCGAATGAAATAGCTCCCTAAAGAAAAGTGAATTTACCTGATTTTCCTTCCTTGGAGAGTCTTTAAATTGTAATTTAGGCACAATTTGTTAATACCGGTGAGATAATCACCATGTAGACGTAATGTTAGCTCTTTACATTTGCATTGTGGAAATGTATTCATAGTGGTTTGGCCTCATAATGCTACGGTTGAATAAATCCCTAAACAGAAGTGCCTTAATCCCCATCCTGGAAATAATAACAGCTCTCTGGAGGCGAGTATAGTGAGAATGAGCTGCAGGGAGGAGTTTCTCTTACTATCCCTCAGTGAGAGTCAAGGAGGCCTGCTTAAGTCCATAATTACATAATTTCCTCCTCAGTTTTTCTCTAAAACGACAGAGTACGTGTAGCTGAGAACATGCCTGTAAAGCCTGATTACACTAAATGAAGCATTACACACGTAGATAAGCACACGGCTGCGGGTTCATGTAGTTCAAGCACATCTGTGGAAGATATCATGTTTGATATATTAGAGCAGAAACACGGTCTGATTCCTTTCTCGTGGTTTCCTACATCACTGGGACGCTTTCATAAATCTGGGTCTCATGAGGAGATTACATTTACTGCAGAATGTAATGTAGAGGAGAACGAGTGAGTGATTTAAACGTATTGAGATATAACTTTCCTTCTATGTTACCTTGAGATTTTTTTTTCCTTTTCTTCTCCCCAGATGAGCGTTTTCCATCTGATGCTACAGTAGAGTTTGTCTTTTCCTCCGGACCTGAGAAGATCAAAGGTCGGTTCATATCTGTTCAACTTGGAAAGTTTAGTTGATCTTTACTCAAAAGGGTTAGAAGGCAAATTGATGCAAATACTGAACAGGAATCTAAAAGCTTATTGTCAAAAAGGAAGGAAGCAAATGCAAATGAACGGAAATAAAATGTGTTTTTCTTTCCTCAGGCCGCGAGTACCAGAAGAACGACCCAGCTGTCACAGTAGATTACAACACGGCTGACCCAGTGGTGCGCTGGGATTCCTATGAGAACTTTAACCAGCGATACCAGGACAGCCTTGAGGGTAACACACCGCCTCTTCTCACATCAATCAATAGAGCACATTTTAAAAAGTTGACTATAGTGCTTTATAGAGACAGAGAAACTATAAGGACCAAGCACGATATCTGTTACATAAACAGACTCTTAATTGACTCATAGCTAACGAGTGCTGTCAGCTGATCATCTTCAACCTTTTGTCTTAGACATTGCCCACACCAGAGGTCCTGTAGATGGAAGTCTCTACGCTCAGATAAAGAAGCGCCGGGGTCCCGGCTCAGGTTCTCTTACTTCAACCAATGGCAGCAGCCTGGGGGCGGGCCTTGTAGAAGATAGACCTGATCATCTCATCCCTCAACGGTGTGACTCCGCCCTCTCAGCCCATTCCAGTCTTTTAAACCAATCGACGATCCATCCTGACCGCCAGGAGGAGCCTGTTCGTCCGCCGCCTCCGACCAGACAGGAACGAGAGGAGCTCGAACGGCTTCTCGGGGGAATAGAGGGAAACCGAGACGGAGAGCGGGAGACCGCCATCTTGGATGATGGTGATTCCTCGCCATCAGAGCGAACTGGGACATTGAGGCTCAGTCGGTCGTGTTCCTGCCGGGACGGTTACCGGTCCCAGCGCTGTGCTGAACCTGGCTGTGATCGCACCCTCCTCATGCCCAACGGTTACTGCCTTGATCGGGCTCCCGGCACCAACGGGCACCATGGGGCAACTCCGTCTGCCAGCCCCAACTCAGCTGCTCCTCCGTCACACATGGATCTGTGCCAGCACTACAGCCCCCACCCACACCAGTCTCTTCCACCTCCAGATCTGGTGTGGGACCGCCAGAGTGGCCCGCCGCACTACATGCACCGCTCCTGTTTAGAGGCGCCCTCATCTCGCCACCTCTGCCCCTACCCATCACCAGACCTTACCCCTCACTCTCACAACCACCACCACCCTTTGTCTCCGTCAGGTCGCCTTTGCTGTCGAGAGGACGACTACGGCCCCTACCACCACCCTCCTCCTCCACCTCACAGCCACCACCATCCCCACCCACACCATCCCAAGCCGTCCACCAGCCCAACATACCATGACATAATGCTAATGGATGGCCTGCCGCCCGCTGGCTGCCCATGCAGGGACTGCATCATCAGGAGGGAAGACTCGGCAGCCTATCACAGCCTGCGGCTGGACCACTGGGACAGAGAGGCGGAGCTCAGGAGAGCCAGGGAGCCAGCGTTATCCAAAGGAGGGTCAGAGCTTCACTGGGAGAGGGATCCTGGTCTGAGGCGAGGCAGAGAGTTGTCCCTCCACTGGGAGCGAGACAGGGAGGTTGAGCTGCAGTGGGAGAGGGAGAGAGAGGCTGATTATTGGCACAGGAGGGCCACCGTAGCCTCCTACGGCCCACAGGGTCACGATCTCCCAGCCTTCACCTTCGACCCTTTGCCATCAGGTCATCCAGCGTATCCAGAGGCGTCGAGGTCTCACGCTCATTCCCACCTTGACCTTAAGTACAGCAGCAGCAGCAGCGGTTACCAAACACCTCGCCAGGTGTGCCCCTACTCGCCTTACCAGCCCTCGCCGTCTGAAAGCAGGGGCTACGCCTCGGGCTACCAGTCCGAGTCCACATCCCCGCTGCCTCCTCCTTCGTCCATGACGGGGCCTTGCAGCCATAGCAACGGGCCAGCTGAGCATAACCATAACCATCAACATCACCACCCAGACTCTCAGCAGTCATACGGCTCTGACTCACACACCGGTGAGTCATGTTGAAACAGAAACTCTCAGAAATGTGTTTTCTTTCAGCAGTGGGAACTTGGAGAGGTTCAATTATCTATAATCAACAACAGCACGCAACAAACATTTGTGCTTAACTAGACGGATGCCTTACGCATTACTCACAGTGCCCCCAGTTGTTTTTTTAAACACGCTTAATACATTCAAATCGAGAATCAAAATTTTTATATCAAATTATCTGAGGTTACGTTTCTAAATGCTGTGCATTGTTTCCTTCCTTTGTCAGATGGCCTACGTAGTTCTGGTGAAAGTGTGGGCTGGAGAGATCATATTACCCATGGTTCCTTTAAGAGGGTCCATAGAGAGGGCCACGGAGCGTGCTCCACGCCGTCCGACATGTCTGGACCGCCCACTCCTGTGCACACCAGCAGCCCTCTGCGCACACAGGAAAGGTATTCAGCTTTTACGAGGTTATAGAGTAGTTAGAGTGTTAGAGACTAGGTGTTGTTCACTGTGACAGTAACATTCATGTGTGTCTGTCTAAGTCCCAGTCCAGGAGGAAGAGAGTATGAGATCCGGACCACAGACATCATCAGCAGTGACTACGAGGCGTCCCAGCCCCATGATGGACATGATGGACACTACCCTGCTGACGTCATCATCCAGGAAAGCCAAAGCAGCAGCACAGACCCGTCATCCCTGCCACAGGCCGCCAAAGACACGCAGTCGCACACAACCACACCTATTCAAACGGATCAACAGATCAACCACTGCACTGCACCAACAGACCCGAACACGTCCCCTGAGGCGCCCCAACAGCAGCACTGTAGCTCAGATCCAGCCTCACCTCTGTCAACGCAGAACACGTCTTCTTTTGACTCTGTGACACTGACTACAAGCCAGGCCCCGTCATCCCCCGTCCGTACTCCTTCACAAAACACACACCCCCAACCCGGCCCTCCCGCTCTGCAGGCCCCCCATCCTTCAGAGGCTGCTGCTCTGCCGTCCGTTGTGACACAGTCGATGCCTCAGAGCCAGAGCCAGGCCACCAGCTCTGCAGGACCGACCCCAGCGCAGGTCAACGGATCTTCTCCAACCAGGGAGCCTCACCCAGAAGCCCCAAAACCCACCTCTAACTCCACAACTGCCCCAGCTTCATCATCATCCTCCCAGCCCACATCCAGCAGCATGGAGGGCTCCCCCGTCTCTGATACCCCTGTTCCCGGCTTTGCCACCTTGAGCAGGAGGTTGATGTTGGGCGGGCCTGACCACCACCATCCGAACCACATCCAGCTGCACGGACCCCCACATTACCACTATCCAGGCACAGAGGGACACACTCCTGCTCTGGAGACTAACAAGAAGCAATGTTACTCCACTCACACCTCCAACTACTCCACCATCTCCATACCCCTTCCTCATCCACAGCCACCTTTGCCAGAGAAGCGTCAGCCACCCGCCCAGCCAGGTTCACCCAACAACGGTGTGAGGACTATGAGGCCAGCCGTGGGCCAGGCGCCTCCTCCCTCCACCACTGGCACCACCCAGCATCAGCACCATGTCACGTTCTCTCCCACAGTGGGGGAAATTGCGCCATCTGCAGGCCAAAATGATGTAGTGGAGGCTGAGAACGGTAATAGGGTCAGTGTGAAGTTTGTCCAGGACAGTTCGAAGTTCTGGTACAAGCCCGGCATTTCCAGAGAGCAAGGTAGGTTTGACCTTTTCCTAACTTTAATCTTTTCTTCTAGAATTACAGTTTATTATTCCTAACATGGACATCGTTGTGTTTGTGTAGCAATTGTAGCTCTGAAGGAGCGCGAGCCGGGAACCTTCCTTATCAGAGACAGTAACTCTTTCCAGGGGGCCTATGGCCTGGCACTGAAGGTGGCTACGCCTCCTCCCAATGTCAGCAACCACAGCGGCAAGGGTACAAATGACTGTTTAGATATCGCATTTTCACATTTTTGTTCCTAATGTTCAGCTAGAGGCAATTTTATATGGCAATTTTACTTAGTCAGCAGTTGCTTTATGTTTGATTGACAACCTGATTTGCAACCTGTTAACAGTAAATCTCTGTTGTTACAGCGGGCGACCCTCTGGAACAGCTCGTCAGACACTTTCTAATAGAAACAGGCCCTCGTGGAGTCAAGATTAAGGGATGTCAGAATGAGCCTTACTTTGGTAAGCTGCCCTTTTCATTTTATTCTATAGAGAATATAATGGACTGTGATATACTCAGCCAGTTATTGTTGATCTGTATCCGCAGGGAGTCTGTCTGCATTAGTCTACCAGCACTCCATCACGCCCATCTCTCTGCCCTGCGCTCTGAAGATCCAAGAAAAAGGTCAGTATCCCTAAACATTGACAGCTAAGATAATGTTATAATATCTTTAGATGCATTTTCAACATCTTTAATGAGGCACGATACACTTCTTTTAAACACACGCCTTACAGCGAAATCCTCAACGTGTCTGGAGACGCATGTGCTTTTATTTGATGTAATTGAGTCTAATCTCTGTTGTCAGATCTGATCGGAGATGTGCAGGAGGTTCAACCAGTGAGCAACATTAGTACAGCTGCTGACCTGCTGAAACAAGGAGCAGGTGAGGAAAATATGGCTGTACTTTGACTTAGAGTTAATATTGAAGTCAGTTACTGACGCTCTCAATGAATTTCTTATCCTTCAGCCTGTAACGTCCTCTACCTGAACTCTGTGGAAACGGAGTCACTGACCGGCCCCCAGGCCATCGCCAAGGCAACAGACGCTACCTTGGGTCGCAACCCACGCCCCGCCGCCACCGTGGTTCAGTTCAAGGTGACATCACAGGGCATCACGCTGACCGACAGCCAGCGCAGGTAAGAGACATCCCACTGATTGATATTCAAATTCTTCCAGTCGGTTGGTTGTTGTTGTTGTTTGCACAAAGCTTCATTACACTGTGGGTCTCTTACGTCTTGCTCTGTCTGTACTGTATCCTCCTCCTCCTCCTCCTCCTCCTCCTCCTCCTCCTCCTCCTCCTTCTTCTTCTAGGGTTTTCTTCAGGAGACATTATCCAGTGAACAGTGTGACCTTCAGCAGCATCGACCCTAAGGACAGGAGGTAGGCGATTAAGAGAAATATAATTGTTTTTATAGCTGCAGTCATAACTATAACTAACCTAAAAGCAGCAGAAATCACAGACACACCACTACAATCATTCATTGATTGGTTGCTATGAGCCCTCGCATGGATCTGTATCGCTCATTTATTAGCGTGCGTGAGTGTTTGTTAGCATCGGCTTGTTTGGCCTGCATGTGTATGTCTGAGTCTGGTCTCTGTATCTCTCTCTGCTGTAGGTGGACTAACTCAGACAACACCACTGTTAAGTAAGTGCTGTTTGTGTCTGGTGTGTGAGGTGTGTGTGTGTGCGTTTCAGAGAGGCTGCGTACATTCACTCGAGCCTCTGCATGGCGTCAGGTTGCGTGTGAACCTTCCTGCAAACATGATTTAATAATGAAAATCAACCCCATGTTTCATAATACTAATTCTTTCATTGTAGTTAATCCTAAGTGGCAGATGTTTGTGTAATCTCACCAACCTCCGTCTTCTCCATCTTCCATCTTTTTCCTCACATCTGCTTTCTCGCTTCCTCCAGGGTGTTTGGTTTCGTAGCCAAGAAGCCGGGCAGCTTGGCAGAAAACGTTTGCCACCTGTTTGCCGAGCTGGACCCTGAACAACCTGCGTCTGCCATCGTCAACTTTATCAACAAGGTCATGTTGTCGCAACGTCGATAGATGACGAACAAAGACAAGAAAGTCAAAGAGCGTAACGAGCAGGACTGCTACTGTCAGTCCAACTTTCTTTAAAATACTACAGTACAATCCAGTTTTTAAATATATGTAAGTATTGTTGGATGAAAAAGAATAAATAAAACACAGTGTACAGAAAGAAAAGCCTGAAAAATGTTACAACTCCTCCAAAGATGAGGAGGCTTCAGGAGAAAATTCAATAATCCATCTTCTACATCTACCAGGAGCCTGAAATCATGAAGCCGGTTTAAAACTGAGGTAGATCACCATGGTAACAGATGCTGTACAATGAAGCGTCAGTAATCAGTAAATTAGAAGTGGGACGTCTCAAAGATGTTATCAGGGACTTTTTTCTTTTCTTCACTTCATATTAACTACTTCATGTTTCTGATGATGTGAGATACCAGTAATCCAGGTTTATTTAAGCCAGGTAGCTCAACGAAAGCCGGACCAGGCTTAGTGATCCAGGCTCCTGGTTAATGATGGTTAAAGATGGTTAATGATGGTTAAATGCAGCTTTTTATGCATCTCGATCAGCTGGTGTCAAGTCAAACAGTGACAGAAGTTGTGAAAGGAGCTTTACGGACGCGCTTGCACTGTTTGAGGGCAACAAAGCCCTACAGATTCAACACTTCACACGTAAAAACTGCCTTAAAAAAACAACAGGTGTTTATATTTCTTGTTACAAAACGCCTTTTTTTTTTTTATAAAGTGACCAAAGCCCTGATGATGTAATTTAGTTTGTAGGTATTCAGACGTCTGTACAGCCGCTCTTCATCATCTTAACACACAACACATTTAATCACAGTCGACAATCACGGGCTTGGTTTTATTTTTCACTCACATTTTTTATAATCGGAGTGAGCGAGAGAAAATAACTCTCTAATGAAAGTAAACACGAATGTGAGGTTTTTAACTTTAACCGGTGTGTGTGTGTATGTGTGTGTGTTAAGGATGTTAGTGTGTTGAGGGTATTCAGGTAAACCTGTCAGGTGGGGGAATCGTTACGTCCACTCTTAAAGAAACGTAAGTGAAATGTGGGAAGAAAAAGTGAGACGAGGAAGGACGTACAGTGTTAAACCGCACCATCGGCGTTCAGTCACCGGGTCATGTGACCACATTCAATATTAAAACGTATTCACACGCACACATCAGTGTAAAGCTGTCACTTATCAAGGCGGTGATGTACTTAACCAAAGACGAAGCACTCTTGTATTACCATAATAAACGTTTTATCCAGCTATATTTTTGTACTTATTGCTTCTTGTATTTTTTACTACACATTTATTTAGTTTGTTTGGTAAATCCTAGAAAAACACTTCTTGTATTACAGTGATAATATATTGTTTATATCTGTTTTCTTGTTGATCTCTATATATATTATGTAGTAATATATTTTCACATGCAGCTATAGGACAGCGTATGAGGTATAAAAAGGAAACATTTGTTTGTTTGTTTGAAAAGGAAATGATGCTATTTTGTATGCAAAAAAAAAACAAAAACTGAATAGAATTAAACTGAATGATGTGGTACCTAAAACGCTTTTGGGTTGCTTATTTGATGAAAAGAAAACAGAAACAACAAATACTGGTCTTCATTATTTATTTTATTTATTCACAAATTGCATTAATGCCTTTTTAAGAACTACAACTGAGCACAAAAATATATACTGCACTTTTTTTTTTTTAAAAAGCTGGTAAAATCTTTCATTTCATGTAGCAAAAAATTTACAGTTGTCCCTTTAAAAAAAAAAACAACAACAACAAATCACTATTCACACTTCCAGTTACTGCGTTCTTGTGTTTAAATGAATTAATGAATACTTGACTATCTAACACCGGGATCCGAAATCGTTTATTTACGCGTCCGAAATGTTCTGCGGAGATGTTTAAGGTTTAATAAAATGTACAGTCTGGTTTCTTCTTTATTATATTATGAGGTACATATGTGGGGCAGTATATTAAAGCCCCTTTCAGTAGCTTAACCAGGAGTGTAAATGATTAAAAACATCCTAACCAGAATACTCTCAGGCTCACATCAACACACAAGCGTCGCTGGTTCCTTTAATTTGGATAAATACGACTTCCATCCTGAATCTAAAAGTCTGCGTGTTGAGATGTACCCAGAAATAACTTGTTCACTAATTAAAAACATCCACCGTATGTTAAATTTGTAAATGCCGCTTTCAACTTCAGAAATAGTTAACACAGCAAAAGCAAAATTAAATCAATGCTTACCATTTTCAAGATGGTCACAAACGCAAACAAAAAAAAAAAAAAGAAAACTCGAAATGATCTTATTAAATACAAATTGGTAACAGCAGGTCAGCTCGTTCAGTCAGTCAGCAGCCTTCAGTCTAACAGTGTTAAAGTCTCCGGTGACAAATGCAGCAGACACAGACAGAGCTCGGTATTAATGAAAGTCTCACTGACGTTTGTCCTGCTTCAGAAACAGGACCACAGAGCCACAACGAGCTCTTTACTTGTTCTATTTGCCAACAGGAAATGTGACTCTCATGATGTCAGCAAGTTTGAAATTGTTTTTTTTAGACATGACGAGTTCAGGCAATCATAGCAAAGATTACTTAGCTGCCCTGCTTCCACGAGGCAAGAAATACTCAATTCTCTTCCCTTTGCACACTTGTGTTTTTCAGGAAACCACTTAAATCAATGGCACAAGATAACAGCAACACACTGTTAGCTATTACGTGTGAGCGTGGGGGGGTGGGGGGAGTACCATTTGGTATTTTGCTGCTGCTTTTTTTCCTGGGGTGTGCCGACATCTCTCACCGTCGTCTCCAGGACTCTGGTCCAGTCACAGCGAGCAGCTCGGGGATGAGGTGCTAGTGCTGCTGGGTTTTCTGGTAGTACGTGGTGTTTGAACCGCAGTCTATGTAGCGATAAGCTTCCAGGCTGTTCTGGGATGTTCGCACCATGTAAGAGGTTTTCACCGCCGTTCTGAAAACACACAGAAGACCAGTTATCCACAAAATCAATGATTTCTTCACCTCCATCACTTTTACTGTAAGTAGAGGAAGTGGTGACGTTTTTTTACTCTGGGCTGATAAACAAAGATGATTAAAAAAGTAAAAAGAAGACAAAAAGACATACTTACTGCATTAATACCACGATGTTGTGGACCTTGATGCTCGGCATGGTGCAGAAGGCACTGACAACACAGCAGAAATCTGGTTACACTGGAATATTGTCTTTATTTAAACTCTACAGACGTATTTCTGTGTTTCTACATTACAGTGATGATCAGCTGGATAAAGACTTACTAGACGTAGGCTGCACTGCTACCAATCTCCACGCTGACGGTGTAGTTCACCTGCAGAAGATTGATAACTGTTAAATATCTAACACACAGATCAGCAGTGAGACTGATGTGTGCAAGTCTCATCTTTAGTTGCTGTTTTGTTTTACGTCAGTACAGTAACAGACCACATCCTGCAGCCTACAGTGAGCTTTTCAGTGATGATGCCTTTGTTCATGATCATGAACTCTGCAACAGGAAGTTCTGCCGTCTCAGGAGCAACCAGTGATCATGTTTATTATGTACACAAACACACGATATTCACCAGAGCTGAGAAAGCAACTGAGTACATTACTTCAGTAAATATACTACCTTATATGTCTACTCCACTACATTTATCTGACAGCTTTAGTTACTGTTCAGATGCAGATTTGACTCAATGGATAATATAAGAAGCTTTTAAAATCCAACACATTGTTAAAGATGAAACCAGTGGTTTCAACCTTTTAGTCTTTTGACGTCTTACTAAAAGCAGTGTGTAGTCGGGTCACATTTCAGATGTCTATGAGTTGTTAACAGCTCCACCAAATAGTGATTTTTACCTCTAAACTTCTCACATGGTTTCATTTCAATAAATGTTCAAATGATCCAATATTTCAGCAAAAATCAAAGATTAGAGAAAAAGTCCAAAAGCTGAAAACAGATTTGTGTATCAGAACTTTGTTTCTTCTTCTTTCCTCTCCCATTAATCATCTCACGACCCCTCAGATTTATCTGGTGACCCTTTGGAGGGGCCCGACCCCTAGGTTGGGAACCACTGGACTAAACTATCTAACTGTATATAAAGTAGTTGAAACTAGCTCCACCTCCAGCAGCTACAACAGTAACATGCTGCTCTAACACTGATGCTTCACTATTAATAATATAATGACTTCATATATAATAATATATCACCTGTATATATGTACTGTACAACTTATGTACTTGTACTAAAGTACCTGACTCTCGCTGAGTGGCAGGATGGTGGTGGCGTTGTCCAGCTGTTTAGTCCCGATCACCGTCTTCATGTAGAGGACCTGACAGTTCACACTCTGCACCAGCACTGAGAAGAAGTTCGGGTTGCTGAAGTTCAGTGTGCTCTAAGAAAAACAAAAGTAAACAAGTCTTTAAAGGTACACAGTGAAATTAAAACAAATATTATGCAATAGTAGTACGTCCGTCCTACTGTACATCATCAGCTCAAGACAAAGTGGCAAAACCTACCGTCATGTTCATCAGGACCTTCATGTTGGTGTGGTCAAAGTGCACCGTCACCGAGCGTATCCCAGCATCCACCACGACCACCGAGCGGGGAAAGAGGAAGAAGGCCACGAGCGCAGAAGTGAAAAGGCACAGCACGACCGACAGGACGACGTAAAGTTTCCTAGAACAAAGAAAATTAAGGTTTTAATAAAGCTTTAAAACTCCTTTGTGTAGATTGAAGTATATATTAGAGTATTTGTTGTAACTGGGTACTTACGTTCTTTGGGGCTGCAGCCTTTGGTCGCTGTATGGGATCAATGCAACCAGTTCATTCACTTGACCTGTGAGGAAACAGGTTGAGTAACATGTTGATTAGTCTGAGCCTATAACATACATGTAATACTACATGTGTTCAACTCATTACTGTATATATTCATCATGTCACATTGCTTGGAAAAAGGACCAGTTCACAACTCTTCAAGGCTTCATTAAGAAGTATGATCAGTATGAACAGGAGGGATAATTTAAGGCTCATTACAGGTCAGGATATGAACATGTAAACACATCTGACATGAAGCCTAATTATAACTAATTATAACCCTGATTATTGGTTCATTTAGCGCTAAACGTCCTCTGTTTCTCGGTTCCTCCTACCTGACGGTATCCGGCCGGTGCCTTGACATGTTGGACATGTTATACTGTCTCTACCGGTGAACTCCACGTACGGGAACTGGGCGATGTCCTCCCGTCTGCCGAGCCCATCCAGAGAGTCATTATCGGAGTCTTGATCTTCTCCCCGCCGCTCGGAGCTCTGCCTCTCCGGCAGCAGCGTCAGGCTGCTGCCGCTGCGGGTCCACCGGTTCCCCATGGCGGCTGTTTCCCACCGACTAAAGCCCACCAACAGGTGGATGATAACGAGCCATTCAGGCAGAATAATAATAATATATACTCACAGATACTGTGTGTGTCTGTCAGTAACAGCAGTAAGTGAATAAATCAGCTGACGGCGTCACAAAGTGGCGCTAACGTCCCGCAGCTAGCTGACATGCTAACAAAGGGTTTATAGGAGTTAGCCGTTAGCTAGCGGACACTATAACCGCCTCTAGCGTTACTTTAGACACCTGCCAGTTTAATTAGAGAAACGTTGCTTACCTTTTAGTCTGAACACGTCCAAGCTGCCATCACACACTCGTATTTACAGCAGCACACACACATCCAGCCTTCTGCCATTGTGTTGCCTTCAGGTGCCCCGCGGACCGTCGTAGATTCAATAGCCAATAATCCAAAACGACTCCAAATATATTTATAGCATCCAGCATTTTTATAACATCATGTTTGGAGATTCAAACAAAAAAAAACACAGTATACCGGGTTCATAGGTTGTATTTATTATCCAGCTGTTGCACAGTTACAAACAATTCTTATACCAGTATTGACATTGAATGGATTAGTAGTTCTTACAAGTCAGGCCCTACATATTTAGTCACACAACAAATCAAATCCCGCTTTTCATCTGTGCATTTACTACTTTCTTTGGTTTTATATATTGGCAAACTTAATGTTTCCGAGTGCGTGAAGGCAGCACTTGAACGCATCTGCCTGGTTGCGTGAGCAGCTGCTGCCATCTGCTGCTGGATGCGGGAAACACACCTACAGCAGGTTTAATACAAGATTCACTTCATTCTGCTTTCATCCCTCCAACCACGTTTCATTTTTCTGTTCTTCAATTTTTCAATTTTCTGTTTGAAACTTTGAGTTTGAGTTAAAATTAAAACAATAAATGGTTTTAATTAACATTTTGCACAGTATTGTTTCTCAGGATGTCCTGAAGCCTCCTCTTCAGCTCAGCATTTTCTCTCTGCAGCACATTATTCTAAAGGAGAAAGAAGAGACAGAAGCAGTCAAAATAATGGACGTTACAATTAGATTTTTAAATTACTTTTAAAACTATTAAAATAAAGTTAAACTTCTACACTTCTGCAGCTGATAGTAAAATGAACCTTATGTCTGAGCGCCTCCACTATCAGGTCTCGCCTCCCTCTGGTGTTCTCCTCGTTTTTTGAAGCTCTGAAAGCATCACCGATAACTGACACCAGCACGTGAGACTGAAAAAAGATGTGAAAAATGATACCTGAGACTTTAAAAAAAAAGCTGAATAAGTCAGTAAATTATTCCTTTAGGGGACCGTCACCATTCAACTGTGTGATTATACTCACAAAGTTCTTGCTCTGGAACAGATAACAGTGGTACGAATCTGCTGCAGGGTGTCTGGCCACAAAGCCAAAGACTTTGGGTGAAGACGGCAGGACGCCACAGAAGGAGACAGTGGAGAGAGGGCAGGAGTACAACAAGAACTGAGGACAGCAAAGACAAGAACTAATTATTTAAATGATATGCATCCTTTAAATGACTGGTTTGATAATTAATACACCTTTTTATTTGTCACCTTGGTTTTGTTCTCCAGGATGTCTATCCCACCCAGGGACAGGAAGAGAAGGACTTTACTCTTCTTCGCTGCCTTTTCTGAGGAGTAGATGTCTGGCGTCTGTGAGATGGGAAAAAAAGGATAATGATGTTTATATAGAGCTCATATAGTAGATACACATTTGGTTAAATGGCACACTACATTAACACATTTCTATGTTATTATTAATATTTGCATGTTTCTGTTTAATTTAAACTCTAATAGCTTCCTAACTTAACTATATTTTGATTGTAATGCAGCACAACACCAAGGAAAATTCCTCATATGTTGATTATAACACATTCATTCTAGGAAAAGCTGCACAAACACTATAATAAAAACTTTATTGCAACTGTGTCAGCTTGCACGCACACACACAGAGACACAGACACACACACACACTGCAGCTTTGTTTGCAGCAGATAAGATGTGAGTGGTTTAGTATTCGCTGACCTTCAGGCTTTGAACTGCGTCATCCAGGATCTGCAGTCCAACAGGATGAACCACGTCTGTTCTCCCAAGAAACTACAGTTCAGAGAAAGAACCACACGTGAAGCGACACAAGAAAAAGAGACAGAAGACAGAAAAACTGCTGTTCTTTACCAGAAATTTAATATTTATAATACTTATCAGGACGTATAAACAGACTAAAGCAGAATGAGGTTTTTAACAATCTGAATTTACCTTTACTGAAAAAGAGATATCACTGTCATCTTCTGGATCCATCATCATCACCTCTGATACTGAACTGAACCCTGCGGTGACGCACAGGTGTGTGTCAGACAAACACTTACAGGTAACAAACACCTGGATCAACAGAAATACTGTAAATTCATCTTACCTTTCTGGTAAATACGCTCTAACCCGACCGAATGGGCTTCTTATTGCATTACAAACAGACCGGTGTAAAGTCTACTGGAGTTAATGAGTAACCGGCACGTCTTCCTTATTGCTCGTTATCAGATGTCAACGATGCCTTTAAGACTCATCAATGCATAAAGATGTTAAATAGAAGGAAATTATAGATATTTTTATGTAAACTCATTGAGACACACAAACAAAACTTCTGTATCAACTGTATTTAATATTTGTTTACAGTGAATGCCACTTTATCAATGCTCGATCATATATATAACTCTACAATAGTCAGTACATAAAGACAATGTCTCAATCATATGATACTGTAGACATTATGGTCAATGGTTGTAGATGACGATGATGATGATGATGATGGTTAAAGGCAACATGAGGGGAATTTATAGCCTAAAACAGACGAGTTAAAACACCTGATTGTACTTTAAAGCCATTTCAGACGTTTCAGACTGTAATTGATCAGTTATTTAAAACACAAACCTTCACAAGCCAAACATTTACGTGATAATTACAGATTAGTGGTTCATCTGCACGACACGCCAGTCAACAGCCATGAAGCTGATTCTGCATACATCAACATGTGGCGGCCCACATATTTAAATATCTGTTTGTTTTAGGCTCAGTGTTGCTGCTGATGTGAGACTGTAGATGGATGCAAGCACAGACTGATCCCTTCAATGTCTGTGTGCTTTATGTGAACGAGGGGCGGAACAGCTGAGATGATCAACACCGTCCGTTCAGATAGACACAGATGGGACAGAGCCATCCTTCCACAGATTAACCACCACACGAGGCTCCGTTCCACCAGTTTCTATCTGTGAGGCCGGTGAAGCGATTCGGTCGTATGTTGGAGTCTACGAGTCGTTGACGGACATGTTCTCCATGGAGTTCGGCAGGTTCTGATCTCCTCCTCCCTGCTTCTTCTTCTTATTCCCTGCCTCCTGTTTCTTTGATTTCTTGGACATTTCCTGATCAATTGGAGCAGGCTTGACAAACTTAATGATCTCTCTCAAATCTGGAGGGGAAAAAAAAAACAAGAATTTAAATAAATAAACACATAAACACACATTTCAGAACAATTCAATGCAGACTTCCTGGAAAAGCTGCATCTTAATGTGTAACAGCTCAAATAAAGATTTCAACATTTATGAAATATGTTTTTTGTCTTCATGCTAAATAGGAAGTTAGAGCAGCCGGTTAGCTTAGCTTAGCTTAGCATAAAGATGGGAAACAGGCCAACAGCTATCTCTTCAATCAGCTGTTTGTAATCTTTCTAAATGAACACAGCTTTTAGTGGCACTTACCTGGAGGCATGAAATCCCTGAGCTTCTCTGGAACAATGATGCCTTCTTCGGTCTGGTAATTCTCCAGGATGGCACACATCACGCGTGTGGTGGCGCACATGGTCGCATTCAACATGTGCACAAACTCTGCCTACACAGCACACAGAAGAAGATCATTTCAAGCAACACTTATATATAAAAAAAAAGGATCTGAATCATCTTATAAGCTGTTTGTAGACTCTTTGTGTGATCGCACCTTGTCCATCATCTTTTTGGTCTGTCCGTAGCGGATGCGGAGGCGTCTGGCCTGGTAGTCGGTGCAGTTTGAGCAGGAGACCAGCTCTCTAAAGGCACTGGATCCGGGGAACCAGGCCTCCAGGTCCAGCTTCTTACTGGCTGCATGGTTGAGGGCACCTGTGATGAATAACAGCAGTAACTGGTCAGCTGATATCATGGTTGGATTTAAAAAAAATAAAGGAGCTGAAGTGTGAATTAAAGCTTCAGATGTGACTCAGTATGTGTCAAACTCACCGGAGACGATGTTGACGATGCGATAAGGAATCCCAAGAGACTGGTAAAACTCCTCTGCTGTGCCTATCATCTCATCAAACATCTCCCATGATTTGCCATCATGTGGAGAGGCGTAGACGAACTGCTCAATCTGAAAGAAGAGGACAGGAAAAACAATATTTAATGGGTGAAATGCAGCTTTAGTTATGTATTAATTATTATTCTCAGTCAGGCATCTAATTCATTCATTTAAACAACTAAACCGACCGACCTTCTCAAACTGGTGCACCCTGAAGATCCCGCGGGTGTCTCTACCATGGGAGCCCACTTCCTGTCTGAAGCAGGTGGAGAAGCCGGCGTAGCGGATGGGCAGGTCCTCGGGTTTCAGCCACTCATCTCTCAGGAAGGCGGCGATCGGCTGCTCGGAGGTAGCGATGAGGTACTTCTCATCGACGGCGTTGTCATCGGACTTCTCGCTGCTCTTGCCAATGACCTGAGATAAAAACGCATACAGCTGCTATAACGACCTTCATGCTACGATCATTGTCAAAAAGAAATGCTATTATAAGAGCTGAAATACAGTAAAATTGATTTTATTCATCCTTTCATGTTGTCAATGCAGCATTCAGCCTGGTTTGAGGTAGAAAGGCGCCTCCTTGTGGTTAATTTAAAAACAACAACAACAACATTTAAAAAAACTCCTCAAATGTGAACAAACAAATCTGCATATTGTGGTTTGTAATTACAGAACATATAATTATTTCAGTCCTGCAGTGTACAAATGTTTTCTGACATGAGGCTTTTCATGTTTACACTGAATGTTGGGTCATGAAAAATGTTTAACGGTCATGTATGTGAACACCAGAACATCTCAATAACATGTTGAGGACTTGATTTCAGGTATCCGTACCTTGTACAGCTCTTCATCAAACTGGCTGAGCTGGGCAACTTCCTGCATGACCTCTTTCCTCATGAAGAAGGGTGTGTAGAGCATCGTGTAATTCTTGCTATGCAGGATTCTTAAGGCATAATTGATGAGAGCCTGCTCCAGAAACACTAGCGGCCCCTGAATACAACAGAATAGAGGAAAAACACTTAACAGCTGGTTTCTTCTATTTGCACGTTGAGGAACAAATCAGCAGCTTCTTTTTTTTTGGCGAGTCTGTGCAAATTAAATGTGTGAAAAAAAACAAAGCTTGATGAGGAAAAGAATGTCGGCCTGTTTGAGCCTGTCAGCACCAATCTACTACTATGTGCTGCATGTGTGTCAGCTTATACTTAAACTCACCTTCAAAAAGTAACCTCTGCTCCCGGCGACCACGGCTCCCTTCTCACCTTCAAACCCATCAATCATGACCACCAGGTCAACGTGGGAGTATTTCTTCTGGCCGGTGCAGTCGCCCCAGGTACGCTCCACCTTGTTGTCAACATCCTGTTTCATATTTAGATAGAAATTATACAGTTATTAAGCAAGGATCATATTTTCTGCTTCCAGCTCCTATAATGTGACGTTTGCTCTTTCTTTTGTTGGACAAAAAAAACCATTTCAAGCTAATTTTTGTCACCAAGCATTAAAAAGCATCATCATCATTTTACATCTCTGGGAAATTGTGATTCGCTTTTTTGTTTGTTTGTTTTTACTATTTCTGTCACATTTTATGAAATAAAAGTCAACATAGAAACCACAGACATGAGTACAGTTATTGCTGTACTTATGATTTCATTTGCTGAATTAAAAGAAGGTCTTGAGCTACGTAGTTAGTCGTCATGAAAACAAACAATTTAAAAACAAATATTTCTCTTTTGGTTTGTTAGTTTTTTCCCTCAAAGGACACGTTGACGCAACAAGTCATTTAAAAAGCAGAAAATGAAGCCAAAACATCGTGAGTATGCAGTACAGGTCAAATACATTTATCTTTTAAGTTTGTTTTTATAAAAAGATAAAAAGGGAGGCGAGACATCATGATTGACAGCTGTGACAGCCGCCGTCAGACAGGCGTGTCCCGTGGCTCGTCATCCCACCAGACAGCAACATGACAGCTCCCGGACACCAGATGTTTTGGCTTCACTTTTACATGGAGACATGTTGTTCATGTATCGTGATGTAATCTGATCAATATCATTTATGGATCAATGTGACAATATGTAAAATGACAACAGTTAAAATGTCTTTTTAAATCCCATCAATGTAATAAATCACTTGTACTGTAATAAACAACACCCACCTCATCATTGCTGATGGGCACAGATGGGTGCAGAAGGTTGCCGATCTCCCTCAAGTACTCGAAGCGCTCTGCCTCCAGCTTTATCCTCTCGCTGTCACTCTTCTCCACCGCCTCATCCACCAACAAACGCACCTTCTTGATCTGGGTAACTGTCAGGGCCTGATACAGCAGAGGAGAGTGAAAAAATTAAGCAATTTGCAGGCTTAACCTTGTGTCCGACATGCAGAAATGCTGCCATACAGGTGTGAGCAGCACCTGGAGGAGACGCATGCTCATACCGATAGTGTTTCAGCTGTCAGGGACTCCAGGACCTGTGCTTCTTCAGGTAGAGAATCATCCTCCCCAACTGGTTCCTTCTTCTGTATTCACAACATCAGGGGTCAAAAAAAGAAAATACACAGTTTAAAAACTACACACTTCCTCTCAGGTATATATGTTATTGATGGCTACGCACCTTCATTTTCTCCCCAATGCTCTTGCTGCAGAGGTTCTTTGCTTTGTTGAGGTTGTCTGCAGTGAAGCGACCTGTTGGGGGGTATATGACAGTCAGTCATTGCTTCATTGGATGTGTGTGAGAGCTGCAGGAGCAGGATAGACAGGTGTTTACTGTTATACAGGCAAAAAAAAATCACTTAAATAGTAACAGTTAAATGCACTACTAAAAGCACTACAGTAGTCAGGCCGGATCACAATGATGCTGTCAGTAGCTGCACTGCAGGGCGAGGCTGACTTGACATGCTCCTGGCTGTGATTGCATCAGATTCTACGATATTAACCGGCTAACGCTAAGCTAACCTAGCATTAGCCGGCGTTTTGTATTATGCGCGTCAATAAAATGATGTAAACGTGTAGCAACTAAGAGCTTGATATGTTGTAGCTGGTAAAATGTTAGTGTGAAGTAGTGAGCTTAACTACATGGAGGATAACGATATGTCTCATTTGGTACCGTTGAATGGCGCTAGCTTTGCTAACAGTAGCCATTAGCATGATATACGGTTCCCCACTGTGAGAACCGAAGCTCCATTCAAATCTGGAGATATATTATTTGGTCAAACTTAATGACAATCAATCACATCTAGTTAAAGGTTAATTGTTTCACGTCCTGTTACAGGTGTGTCCACTTGTATGTTCGGATGAATGGATGAAATGGACCAAACAGCACATTTATATGTTTGAACAGTTAGCTTTCAACAGTTAGCTTCCAACAGTTAGCGCTGTGGTGGACGTCAACACACTGCGGCAACACAGCGCGAAAAATACAACGTTAATTCATGATAAATGTGCGTTTTTACTTAATGTTTTTAACATTTTAATTAGCCGAATATAATAATACATAAAACCCTAAACATTTTAAATCTCACAGTGTGGATTTAAGAGTTGATTGTACTCTCAAACATTGTAAATGGTCAGATTTCTAAGGGGGTTTGGTGTGAGCTGCTCTCCAGCTGTGAACAGGCTAACATTAGCTAGCTGAACATGGATCAACAGTCTCTTACATTTTCTCCACTCTGAATCTGCGGCGACCAGTTTATCAACCAGGGTGACATCTTTAAACCGCTTCCTCTGAGTCTCACGGATGATTTCTGGATCTCCGCCTTTGTCGGTCCGGAACAGGTCCAAGTCGAGCACCATCTTTCCACGCTGCCTGTCAGAGAAAGTCCGGCCGAGCTCACAGCGACGACTCCTCCAGTCGGGTTGCCAGATCGTGATGCTCAAGTAAGTAAAACGCAAAAGAAAAATGTATATATTTTTGTTAAATTTATATTTAACAAACCAGTCTCATTTTTAACAAGCTTTACAAACTCTGTCTAATAGATTTTATTCAGATATGGTTGATATTTCACAAAAAAATATTTGATACACAGAAAAGGTTTTCTTCCAGCCTGGCAACCTACAGCATCATCAATACAGCTCACTGATGTCATGGTGACGTCTAATGTGTTATATATCCATTACAAGTACAAGTCTGGCATGGAAAACCCTTCTGAAATAAAAGTATATAAGTAGCCTATTAGCAACTTGATGCAGTTAAAGTACTGCAGTAACAGTACATATGTATAGTGATCTTGATGTAGTTAAAGTACTGCAGTAACAGTACATAAGTATAGTGATCTTGATGTAGTTAAAGTACTGCAGTATCAGTACATAAGTATAGTGATCTTGATGTAGTTAAAGTACTGCAGTAACAGTACATAAGTATAGTGATCTTGATGTAGTTAAAGTACTGCAGTATCAGTACATAAGTACTGTGATCTTGATGTAGTTAAAGTACTGCAGTATCAGTAGTGACTGATATATTATTATATATGACATCATTATATTATTAATACTGCAGCATCAGTGTTAGAGCAGCATGTTACTGTTGTAGCTGCTGGAGGTGGAGCTAGTTTCAACTACTTTATATACAGTTAGATAGTTTTTCTATTTAATTTTAATTAGAAAGCCACAATTCTCGATTTTTAGACCCAAATGGTTGTAAAAGGACCATTTTTTTAAGATTACAATAATTGTCAAGTTTTGTAAATCAGAAATATATTATAAATTTATATAATTTATTCATCTTTTGTACAGACAGGTAGAAATGGGCGTTGTATCACACAAACCAATCAGAGCTGGGGGCGTTCCCGTTGCTCAGACCCTATTGGACAGGAACGCCTTGCTGTGGTGAAATATATTGACTCATTTATTATAATGAACTATGTGAGAAGTTTTAGAGAGAGAACAATCAGTATTTACTGGAGCTGTTAACAACTCATAGACGTCTGAAACATGGATTTTAAAAGCTTGTTTTATTATTCATGTGTCAAAACTTCATCTGAAAAGTAACTAAAGCTGTCAGATAAATGTAGTGGATTAAAAGTCGATTCAATCTTGGTTTTATTAGATGATTGGATGTAAAGAAAAATCCAGATTTTCACACAAACACGATACAAAAATATAAGATTTATCGACATGGGTAACGTCACATCAGCATAAAATAAAAAATGATAGGACCTGTTACTCCATTCATATGTATATGAGATATATACATGCATAAGTAGACTATGCTTCGATATACTGTTTACTATATACTTCAAGGCAACAGAATAACTTCAATAACTAAGATTAATAGTTTATATATGTACAGTGTGTATATTACAACTGTTTAATGTCATAATACAGAAACAGAAAATTTCATACTGCATTTAATACTTAATAATTTGTCAGATTAAGATAGCTTTATTGACCATTATACTGGACGTTATTTAAACAAATCCTTCCTGTACACACACTCGGCATGTTAACACATTTCAGAGGTCAAAGTGCACGCTTGCTGCCGCGGTGGTTGGTTGGTGAAGAGTGTACCAAACGTTCCTGCTGTACGGCCCGATGTGGAACCAGCCTGTTTGTGGCCATACTGAGCTGAGGACCACCTGGATGTGGATTTCTCTTCTTAGTGTTCAGTCTCCTCCCTCCTCAGGATGATACCCTTTTTTCATGGCCACCCCGGCCTCGTAGATAGCCCACTGCAGGGCGGCTCCGGCAGGTAACTTAGTGAAACCTTCCTCTGAGATGTGATTGATCCTCAGGTAACCGCCTGGTCTGTGGAGAGCCACTCCGTGCAGGTGTGAGAAGAGCAGCGGTAAGTCACTGGTCAGCGTGTAGTGAGACACCAACCTCAGCTCAGTGGGGATGTCCGTCTCCTCAGAGTACTCAAAAATGGCTGCCATGTATTTGGAAAGGTCCTGCCCTCTGGCTTTGGCTCGGCCAACCTCCTCCGCAATGAGGTGGACGGCTGCATCAGAGCTGAAGTTGTTGGACTCGAAGCGCAGCCTAGAGTTTTCCTCCTCGTCTTCATCGCAGCCTCCGTCTGGCTGTGGAGGCTCAGGTCTGTGGTTGAGGCCTCGAGAACAGATCACCAAAATAAAGTCGCTCTCTCGAATCTGCCGGCAGTGCCAGGCCATGCTGCCGTCCTCCGCCACGCTCAGAGAGTCCCACAGGTCCAGGCACACCTGGGAAGACAACAAACTGATGTAACAACACATTTAACCATCACCTCGTATTAAAGAACAGAAAAGTCCTCTACCTGAGTGGCCATGTGCTGCTGTATGAAGGCCCCCAGCTGCATGACGGCGTTGATGTGTGCAGCGCCGTCATAGCTGCTGTAGCAAATCAGAAGACGAGGAGGCGTCTGCCTGTTTCTGGGCAATGATACCACCTCCTCCTCCCGAGTCCCGCTCTCCTGATGCTCCTTGATGATATCTGAACGGAGGACATGAAGAAATCTGGTTGCATTTCACACACTGCTGGTAATGGCAAAGACAAAACAGGAGGTAACAGGGTGATTTATTATAATTTGATCTGTCTTCACACCTGGTTTTATGTGGAGTCTCTTTATCCACAGGGTTGGCTTCTTCATGGTAACAACAGCCAGTAAGGTTATAAATATGGCCGCCATGGCGAGGCCCAGAGGAAGCAACAGAGCCAAGGAGGGAGAGACGGCGCGTGTGGGGGGCGTGTCTGAGGAGAGGGGGGGTGATTATGTGACAATTAAGTAACAGCCGTTTATTATTAGCTGTTGATGCTGCAGAGTTAGATGAGTCTTTATGCTATATATATATATATATATATATAAATGTTAAACTATTCCTTTAAATAAATGAGCTAACATGAACACACAACACTTAATACTGTGACACACCGTTTGTGTGGATCAGCAGCAACAAACCTCTCGTACCTTTTTTAATGTGCATCACTTGAACTTTGAACGTTTTTCTCACCGCATCCATTTCATTCGCTGCAATCTGTGACACGAGAAACCAAAGAGTTCGTTTGGAAACAAAATAATCTCGAACCTGCATTAATTCATGTTTTTAACAGCTGTTGGTGGAGTTTTAAATCCACTTTTGTTTTACCTCACAGGTGTAATTGGTTCCTTCTTGGAGGTCGTTGAGCTTATACGTGTAGTGAGTTTTGTTTCTGGAGGAACTCTGAAGAAATAAATTAACACAATTATAATTAAGTTCACTTGTCAGATATACGTCATATAAATCACAGAAGTCTGCAGAAGGTGACGCCACTCACAGGAGTTATGTCTGTGTATTTCTTTATGCCGTTAGCGTAGCACAGTGAGAAGTAGCTTCTGATGCCCAGGTGTGGAGGAGCCAGGTTGAAGGTGACAGTGATGACACTTTCTGTCTGCTGGACCTCGATATGTCTGGGGTACCAGTCTGCAACCAGACAAATGCAGATCTGATTACAACTTGTTGTACCAGACTGGACTTTTTTGTTTGTTTGTTTGTTTGTTTTTTGAGGAGGCAATTATGGGATATTTGTGTTTCTCTCACCTTTTTTGCACTGCTCAATACCATTCTTCTCTGCACATGCTGCAAAACCAAAAATGTGCACAATAAAATAAACTCATCATATTTGTGACAGTAGAAAGAAGAAATATATAAAGACTGAAATGTTTATAGAGCAGAAAAGCAAAAAGACGTTATTCATCTATATGCACCGTGGAACTTGTTTTTATTGGTTACCATAAACTGTGTGCGTGTATGTTTTATGAGATCATATTTAGCTCAGAGCTCAGCGGTCTTACAGCGTGTGGAGAAGATCTTGCTGCGGTAAAACCTCTCCCACTCCTCAGGCACCGGCAGAGCCATGACTGTAACAGCGTACTGCGATGCCAGGGGGAGTCCGGGGAAAGGGTCCGACACGTACACCTGCAGAACACAGCAGCCAATCACTGCACACCTTGTGTTTCTTCAACAGGTTTCTACAGGTTACTTACATAATATCTTGTCCAGTGTCCAGTGCACTACGTCATTTAATTTTCATTTAACGTCTACTTATTTAACATTTGTTTGTTATTATTAATATATTAAAATATGAGTTCTGTAAAATAAAATATGAATAATATTAAAGTCATAAATATACTTCCAGCTTCAGTGCTTGAATTTAACCTTTCTGACACAGTAAAGTCTTTAGAGACACTGTATATACTTACAGTTATATTATGTTATCATGCATGTACGTACACGTCATTATGACTCATATGAAACGGTTTAATAGCCTTCACTGTGTTCAAGGAGGGAAACAAACATACATATCTAGTGTTTAAATGAGCTACACGGCTAAAGTTAAAATCTTTACCTTCTCTTGACATATAAAAATATGTTAATCAGTCTTTAGAGAATAATGTTATTGCTAAGCGTCATATAATCATTTTCGCTCTGGATCCTGGTATGTTTTGTATTTGTTTGTTAATGTTTTTTATGTGCACTTTTAAATGAAACCTTTATGTCTCCTCTCTACCGGCTGTGTGGGACTGTACATTAAACCCACATGTGTTAAGTATATTTCTACCCATAAAAACCCACTTTGACAGTTTCTATAAAGTAAACACACCACTTTTAAACGATTATCCGTTACAGCAACTCTATATGAACCACCAGTTCATATAGAGTTCACATGTCTACTCACTCATTCTATGTACGTGTGGTGTATGATGTCATATATGGTATGTAAAGTCCTCCAGGAGACATTCATAATAAAAGGCTTCAGGGTTAACGTGCTTCTTTCAGTGTGGCTTCTCCTGTGATATTTACAGCTTTTGGAAAAATGCACAGCTGTTTCCTCCAGAGACAGTTGTGATTTCACCCAACATGTACCGTATATATATATCATCACCGTGCAACAACCAGGTCAGAAACTAAAAAGACACCCAGAAAGCAGCACTTAAATCACAATGACAGCCACATGAAGGCCTCATTTGATAAAATGGACAAAGTTTCAGCTTCACAACGCTTTCTCTGCTCATGTTTTCTGTCTCTCTCTTGGCTTCCAGGCGGAAAAATGACGAATATATATATATATTGCTTATGAAATTACCTGTGAATGTCAAAAACAGAGAAATAAACACGTGGGATCTTTCCTACCTTTTGAGCCTGTGAAACTGGGAGGGAGAGGTTACGATGAAAGAGAAAGAGCTGACAGGCAACGCTGGACCCTCCCAACGCCTGGAGGGACACCTGAAAGCCTCGCAGGAAGGCGATCCCTTCAGAAAACACAGATGAGACAGTGTGACTCTGACGTCCTACCTGTTCTCCACCACTTCTCGTATACTTTGACATGGTCAATTAAGCTTTTAACGTGGAAGTCAGTTATCTGTCAAAGCTTCAATCACACATATTTCCAATAAATCACTGAACGTTACCAGAAATAAATCTTTTTAATGTCAGACCCTGTCATGAGAAATGAGTTTCACTGGATAGAATCGTAAAAAAACAACTAAAACACTTTATGAGTTGTGCACTTTGTCACTTTAAGTGGCTTTTGAATATAGTAGGAGTATACAGCTCTCATCCATGTCAACTCCTCTAATGCTTGATTGTCTTGTACGTCTGCCGAATGACAAATAAATGCAGCATACCATAGTGACTGGGCTTCCAGGAGACGACGACAGTGTCAGAATTAGGATTTGAATTGTGTACGATCTCAACCGTCACATCGTTTGGTGCGTGAACGTAGTGCTGACAGATCTTAGGGTCATTTTCTCCCAGCAGCTCAAAACACGGCCATGGAATACAACCTGAGTCAACAAGGACATAAACACAACACGTCAACAAGGACATAAAACACAACACGTCAACAAGGACATTAAACACAACACGTCAACAATGACATAAACACAACACGTCAACAATGACATAAACACAACACGTCAACAATGACATAAACACAACACGTCAACAAAGACATAAACACAACACGTCAACAATGACATAAAACACAACACGTCAACAATGACATAAACACAACACGTCAACAATGACATAAACACAACACGTCAACAATGACATAAACACAACCTGAGTCAACAATGACATAAACACAACACGTCAACAATGACATAAAACACAACACGTCAACAATGACATAAACACAACACGTCAACAAGGACATAAAACACAACAACACGTCAACAATGACATAAACACAACACGTCAACAAGGACATTAAACACAACACGTCAACAATGACATAAACACAACACGTCAACAATGACATAAACACAACACGTCAACAATGACATAAACACAACACGTCAACAATGACATAAACACAACACGTCAACAATGACATAAAACACAACACGTCAACAAAGACAAACACAACACGTCAACAATGACATAAACACAACACGTCAACAATGACATAAAACACAACACGTCAACAAAGACATAAACACAACCTGAGTCAACAATGACATAAACACAACACGTCAACAAGGGCATAAACACAACACGTCAACAATGACATAAAACACAACAACACGTCAACAATGACATAAACACAACATGCATAATGTGTCATACGGTGAGCTAATGTCACAGAGGACGTCATCGTTGTGAAGTTTTTCTGCAGCAGGAGTCAGTTTCGTATATTTAAACATGATGACGGCTTTGTGAGGACGGACTCGTTTTGAGGTAATTGCTAACATGCTGATGCTTAAATGTTGCAGCAACACTTAACGTTTACATTAGACAGCAAATATTTGATTTGGGATTATTGTGTTTTTCTTTATTAGAAGTAATGTGTGCGACACATTTGACATTTACAGTATTTTCTATGTATTTACAGTATTTACTCTGCAGGTTTGTCTGTGTTTAAATTCTAATATGAAGTGCAAATAATGTCACATTTGCTCGTAGTTGACAGAGTTTTTTTTGGTATTTTTATAAATTGTAGCTTGATTCTTTGATCAAGCTTGTGACGCCGAAGGCTTTTCAGTTACTCTTCTCATCTTAAGTCTCATTTTCTGCAGTTTATCAGCACTCAGAGCTGCGAGGGCTCGTCTAAACTAGACTTACTTCCAAATCTCTCAATGGAGTCGAAGCCCAGAGTCTTCTTTACATCAGCTCTGGTTATTCTGCAGTAATCGCATCCAGGTCCTCCCTGCAGGGGCAATCCAGATATGCAAATATCACATAAATTAAAAATGCACCAGACAGGAACGTGGTATGAACACGTTTAAAAGAAAAAAAATGCATGAACATGCGCCTGAATTTAAACATCACATTAGATTAGACTGATGGTAAAAACAACAGGACTATGTTGTTCAGCTGCCAAGAGTAGAGAGAGACTGGTTCAAAGACAACAATGTGTTCAAGACAGAAACTGGAAATTGCAGTAAATAATATAATTAAAAGAAATGCACTGCAGCTGTCTTAAAGATGTGCTCATTCAGCTTTACGGTGGTGGAGGCTTCGGTTTATGGTGCTGTTAATCTTGATATAAAAGCAGCCAGATTTACTGTAGGATTCTCTGACCGGGTCTAAACAAGCTCAAAAACGAGGAAAATCTTCTCGTACAGATCGTTTTCTCAATAACTGAAGTAGAAAAGACAGGGGTGTCCAAACTATGGCCCACGGTCCAAGTGCAAAATCTGAAAATATAATTGAATATGGCCCAAAGAAGAAGCTTGAGCTCAACTCTCAGTTTCAACACTAGATGGAGCCAGCCACGAAACGGTGCTTCTCCACTAAATTAAGTTAAGCAAAGAAAAAAAAAAGAAAGAGAAACGGCAGCACCGACGAAAAGCAAAATGCTATCGAGTGTAGAAGATTTCAAACATGGTGGGAAAATTAATATTTCTTCAAAGAAATCAACGGAAAGTGATGAACAAGTATAACGTCCGTCGGCACTATGAGATCAAACATCAGAGCTGCACATCGTACACCGGTGCAGAACGAACACAGAAATTCAAGCAATTAGTAGCTTTAACAACAAAATACAGGAAAACAAGTTGCTTAACTTATTGCCCAACACAGCAAACCGTTTTCAGACGGTGAATTTATAAAGCAACAAGGTCACAGAAATAATGTGGCCAGAAAAAGCTTCAACAACGTGAGTTTATCCAGAAACACAGCGGCGCGGAGAATCGAGGACTTGTCAGCTAACTTAAAACTTCAGCTGAATTTTTACTCAGTAGCATGCAGCATAGCATTTGCGGGGAGTAGATGCTAATTTCTGCTGTACGGAGGTGCTGCTTGATACGGGCACAACGACAGGTAGAGATGTTTCTGAAGGTGTGTCAGAGGCAGTTGAGAAGATCAAATCAAATCAAATTTTATTTATATAGCCCAAAATCACAAAATACATTTGTCTCAGAGGGCTTTACAATCTGTACAGGGAGTGACACAGTCCACAAGAACCTGCTGGACGAGAGAGCACAGAAACTCCGGGGCAGAAGTTTAATTAGTAACATGATAGATAGATGGATAGATAAGGAGAGAGAGAGAATGAGAGAGAGAGAGAGAGAGAGAGCGAGAGAGTATGTGAGTCCCCCAGCAGTCTAGTTCTATGGCAGCATAACTAAGGGATGACCTGAGCCAGCCCTAATTATAAGCTTTATCAAACAGGAAAGTCTTAAGTCTACTCTTAAAGGTGTTGATCGTGTCTGCCTCCCGAACACAGAGTGGTAGTTTATTCCACAGAAGAGGAGCTTGATAGCTGAAAGCTCTGGCTCCCAATCTACTTTTAGACACTATAGGAACCACAAGGAACCCACCATCCTGGGAGCGCAATGTTCTAGTGGGGTGGTAAGGTACTATGAGCTCTTTTAGATATGATGGTGCCTGACCATGAAGAGCTTTGTAAGTTAGGAGAAGAATTTTAAATTCTATTCTAGATTTAACGGGTAGCCAGTGCAAGGAAGCCAAAATGGGAGAGATGTGATCTCTGATCTTGGTTCCTGTCAGAACGCGTGCAGCAGCGTTCTGAATCAGCTGCAAACTCTTAAGAGACTTATTAGAGCAGCCTGATAGCAAAGAGTTACAATAGTCCAGCCTAGAAGTAACAAATGCATGGACTAGTTTTTCTGCATCCACTTGAGAAATGATGCGTCTGATTTTGGCAATGTTACGCAAGTGGAAGAATGCAGTCCTCGAAAGTTGTTTTATATAGTTATTAAAGGACAAGTCTTGATCAAAAACAACGCCAAGATTTTTTACGGTGGAGCTGGTGGCCAGGGTGATCCCATCTAAGGCTAAATCTCTGGAATGATAGTTTGGAGATCTTCCCATTTAAGATGGAGCTTAAATGGGACGAACTCTGGAGTAACAAAGAGAAGGGCTGGTCACTTCATGTACTGATCTTACCCATCGTCTGAATACACTGAACAATAACCTACAAGGCAAAGAACAGCTGGTGCCACACCTGTATGCGGACATGAAAGCCTTCTGTGTAAAGCTCCGCCTGTTTGAGACACACCTACGAACACTTCCCTGTGCTGTGTGAACGAGAAATATGTGTCTGTGATTGCAGCTCTTTGACACAATTCAACCAGCGTTTCGGAGATTTTTTCTGTCATTGAAAAACAAATCAAGCTGTTTCCGACCTCGTTCCTGGTGGAAGAGTCTACAGTTAACATCAGCTTCTCTCCCTGTCGGACTTCAGTTTGTCTAATGCCAAGTTTCCTCTGATGAGTGATGAAGAATGATGAGCCTGTTCGGCTCAACATACATATGTGAGCTAAACATTTTCTCTGTTAAAGCTGAACAAAAGCAGACTGAGAACCTGAATGACTGATAGCCGTCTCTGTAAGTCCTTCATGTCTCAACCACCAAACGTTCTCCGGACATGTCAGCCATCCTTCATCCAAAGCATCACTGCTCCCACTGAGCGCATTGTTCACATTATAGACGAGTTAGAAATACACTCAGTATTCATGTGTCAATATGTCTTCTTCTTCTTCTTCTAGTGTGGCCCGGCTCTTTGTTTGTTTTTCTCTATTTGGCCCTCACTAAAAAAACTTCTCCTGCCTTCAGGCGTCAGTATGATGTCGGGACTGGACGAGCTGCTCTGTGACTCTATGAAACATGAAATATGAATCTGACCAATATATTCATGTGAAGCCTTTGTAGGCGTTTATATGTGGAGCCTGAACGCTGCCTTTAAATCACTGAAACACGTGTGTTGGAAAAAGCTGAGCTTTTAGCTAACTGGCTAAGATTTAGCATTAGCATTAATGTTGAAACTGAAACACTGAAAAAAATTAAAACAGACAAAAGAAAAAAAAAAATCATGAAGAAGAAAAATGTAAATAAAGATATTGTAATTTGCCAAAACTTAAAATGCGTTCTGGCTTAAAGATCAATGCTGCGATCGTTGAATCACAAACACACTGTGAGCCATATTTTAAAAACACAACTCATTTTGTATTTCACATACTAACTGTCATATACTATAAGACAGAATGAACCACACAAGGGTCCAAACATCTGCATCCACTTTACATCAATGAAAGCGTCTATCTGCACCGACAGTGCTGTCCGACAGAGTTACTGATATAAAATATGGCTCCTAAAACTCGATATGTACAATGTGGTTTCAATTGGCTGCATCATACGGTGCCGGTTCCTGTGTTGAAACAAATGCATATCAAAAGTTATTCATCATGTCTTTGGCATCCTGTTGTAGTCGAGCAATATCGTAGCGTGTGAGCCAAACTGTAAACAGGACATATGAATAGGTACACACACACACACACACACACACACACACACACACACACACCCGACTCGCCCTGCAGGTTTAGACTATAACTAGACTAACAGGTGGTGACAGAGAGAAGAAGGAGTAGTGCATCTGCTTCAGGTAGATGTGTGTGTGTGTGTGTGTGTTGTATGTACGGTAGTTAAACTGTCAAGTAATCACTGTCAGAAAGTCTTTGTAATCTAAATACTTTCTTGCACGCAAGCTGGTAACAGAACACAATGAACATTTATATTTATATATATTAATAATGCATTGAATTTTTCCTCTGATACTTCCACACATGTGGGCGACTTTTCTATATTCAATACAGACAAAAAAAAATTTATTTTTTTTTTGCAATGAGATTTTGAAATAGTGAATCACAAATGTCACACCTGCAAAAATGTTTACAATCAGTTTACACACACGGGAGGCATGAAATAAAGTCAATACAGATGAAGATAAACGGGCTCCACTGCCAGAACGACGGCGTGCCAGTGAACGCCGCGTGCTGTGAAACACACACGTTGACCTCAGAGTTCAGCTCCAGTGTGTTCGTTCCTCTTTTACTTCATATGAACATAAACAAATCTCTGCCAGAGCCACTGAGACTCAGATCTAGGATGTTATCGTCATCGTCTGGAGGTACTGATATTAGGATGGATGTTATTGATATGATATTTCTGACATGACACACAGAAGTGAACTGAAACATGGAAAACATTTTGTCCAGTTTTTGATGTTTTCAGCAAAAGTTTCGTCTCGACATTGAAGTAAAACCTGGTGCGAACTCTGATATAAAAATAAAAAGCCACCATCTCGTCATCTAGTAATATTAGTAACCTTTTTAATGAAAGACTCATCTTAATTTTCTCCTCTTTTATTTTTTTTGGGCTTTAAATTTAAAAGTATTAAGAAACAAAAACATCTTGTGAGTCTGAAATATCGATTTCTTCTGATTTCTAAACTCAACTTGTGATCTTCAATCAGATTTCTTTTCAGATTATTTTTCTAGAAGTCAGTTTGATGTCTGAACAGAAGCCCGACAGCTCAACAACACAATGTAAACACATGCAGATCTCACCTTAAATACACCCCAGGTGTGTAGTTTGAGTCTATAAACTCAAGAGATAAGAGTTGAAATTAACTGTAAACTCTCAGTGAATGTAGATAAGCAGCTGCTCCAGAAGATGAGCCTGTTTTGATGTTAGTAGTACTAGTATCAGTATTAGTACACAGGACGCCTTACCTGCTGGATACACTCCAGACTGCAGTCCTGAGGAGTGATGACTGCTGCTGTGACGCCATCCTGAGCCCGGAGCTGTTGACCGAGTAGCAGGAGCTGGTACAAAACAAGAAGTGGCTTCCACATACTGCTACAGCCAACATGACATTATCCCGCTGCGAGCACCAGACCTCAAACTCTCACACTTACACTGGACTGAACGACCGTCGGTGGTGCAATGAGAGGGGAGGAGGCACAGGAGAAAGATGAAGAGGGGAGTGGTGTCTTTAGGCTACGGGTGGAGACCTGCGCGCGTTTTAACAGTTACGCTGCCCAACTTGTTCATTTTGGGCTGGAAGAGCAGAACAAACACGTCTTGATTAAATGACAAATAAGGTTGACTGACTGCTCCTAAACAACTGCGGCCAACAGCCAGATCCAAGAAAACAGTGTTTACATTCCACACATCTAGTCAACAATAGAGAAAAAAACAGCCAAAAGAATAAAATATTCTCTCTTCATTCCAGCAACGTTCATTTTATTTCAGCACAGACGCTACAACATGTTTAGGAGCTATATACATATGAAGGTAGAGGGATTTTAAATACATTTGAGGAAAATAGTATTTCAATAACCAACTTAAAAAGTAAATCATGAATCAATAAGTTTATCACCGATGAAATGTGTTGCAACAAAAGTAAAAACGGGGATGGAAAAAGAAAAAAGTTTGCATCACGGACTCCAGACACAGAAGAAGAAGAAGAAGAAGAAGAAGCTGCTTCACCGGATCTGAAAAACATAAAAACATAAAGTTCAGATCCATAATAATCAGATCCATTCTGCCACATGATAATCAATTTATTGCAGATCTGAGTGTAAGATACACAAAGGGTGTGTAGGCATCTGGGTGCACTCGTGGTATGCTGCAGGAGGGAGCGTGCCCATGCAGGAATAAGCTGGGCCGTTCATCAGGTTCAGTTTACCCCGAGGAATCATTCAGGGTTATACTAACAATATTTCTGATGAGACATTTATGAATGTTTCCTGCATGTTATTACTCATAAAAGCTTTAAAGGAAGTGGGACATACAGTAACATTTGTTCAAAAACAGTGTTTTAACTGATTATTAATGAATTAATGTTCATGTATATTTGACCGTGTCCTCATTTAGCTCCTCCGTGTCGCTGTCATGTCATGTTTTGAGTGTTTTTTTAGCTTGTAGATTTGTGTATATAGTACATGTATAAACTAAACTCGTCACAGTGGATTGACGATACTGAATCAACAACGTTGCTGCCTATGTGGAGCCCAACCCTGATTTTATCTCCTATTATATTTATTAAAAGGTCAGAAAGATAATGTAAATAACAGGGTGATGGATACTGAACAGACGGTTTATTTTAAAACCAGTACAGGTTTAAAATTAATACTGTGATTTTTATTTATTTTTTTAATAAAACAACATCTCAATGTTAAATGTGCGTTCTTTGTTTTCCATTTGGGGCAAATGCAATAAACTCTAAAAAGCTTCATATTTATTTCTACTTTCAGCTCTGATTTTGGTCTCATTCATGTTCTTAAATATTTCCGAGTCGTGCAGATTAAATTGATTAGAAATATTAACCACAATAAATTGCAAGATAGAAATGAAAACATAAATATTGCTTCTCCTCTCTGGATGTAGCCTCGAGCTTTTAAAGCTTCCCTGACAGATGATGGCACGCTGAGGTCAGAGGTCGGAGGTTAAATTCCAGAAAACTCAACAGAAACGGTGAAGCTTGTTGGAAAAGCAGCTACACAACAAGCCTCAATGAATTCTTACACTTAGATGAACTTCAATGATTCCTGAGGTGAAACCGGGTGATTTACTCTGAAAATTACACAGCAGCTCTCACCGTGTACTTGTCCCACTTCTTCTCGGGGTCGTACGGCTCCCAGCGACTCGCGGGGAAGATGTGCTTGTTCTTCTCGTACCAGCTTCTCAGCACAACTTTACCTGCGTGAGACTTCAGACAAGAGAGCACAGAAGGATTAACGTCAACATTTTAAATGAAAAAAATCATCTCAGTATTTCTTCTAATAAAAATATAAAGAATACGTCTGTGTTAGTGTCAATAAATCCAATGAAAAGAGAAAAACAAACAATGAACTGCTTCGATTTACAAGCAAACGTCTGTGTATTCAAAGCCTGATATAATTTATTCTTCAGTGCCAGAGCTGCACTATTATTCAAATTAAAAACTCATCAATGAGTGACAACATCCTTCATTACCATAAACACACACTAGAGTTTACTTTGACTCAACTCCTGTTGCCAGAAATACTCACTAGAGCAGCAAAATTAATCTGCAGCTTAAAATAAGGAGAATATATACCTCCTGTTTAAGCAACATTTATAAAAAACTAATAATAATAATATGTTCAGCTGTTTGAGAGAATTTTAAATAATTAAAATATATATTTGTGACCTTATTTGTTATATAATATTTACATCAGTGGGAACAAATGAGCTAAACGTCACAGACAGACGGGATAGAGGGCCGATAGGATGATGAAAGACTTAAATTCATTCTTTTCTGAATAAAAATAAATAAATAAAAATCTCATTGTATAAATATATGGTAAAAGCACCAATAGTCATCCCTAAAATATTGATATTGACGTATTTGGTCAAAAATATTGTGATATTTGATATTGCCTGTATCGTCCGGTAATTGATCCAAATCTTAGAGATTGAACCTACCAGTGTTTAATTATTTAACATCAGGCTACGTTTACTGAACTGTTATGTATTGAAATGATAGCGTCCGATACCGGATCCAGCTATCGGTGCGTCTCTGATCAGTGTAAACGTGTTAATCTAACCTCGTCTTTCTCTACTGTGGCGTCGTTCACCAGTCGGATGTCATCGTGGACGTCGAAGCTGAACAGAGGACCTGTAGGGGGGAAAAAAGTTATCTGCTGTTCCAAATGTTCACAAACAATATCTTAAAAACTAATCAAGACAAGCTGTTGGTGTTTACTCACCAGATTTGCCTCTAGCTTTAGTCACAATGAAGTCGTAAAAACTGTGATGCTGAATGGAACAAAGAGATAAAACATGAAGAACTTCAAAAAACCGTCACAAGTGAAAAACAAAACTATAAAAGATTATTACAGTAAACCCCATGATGGAAAATAAAAACAGCCACTTCTTATACACATCAAAGATTTAAAGTTGTTGAAACTTCAATTTCAAAAAAACATAATTCAGAGCCGAACTGGAAGCTGATGACAATTAAACATGTCGGTCTCATGTCTGAATGTCACATAAGTCGCTTAAAATTTAAAACTTTCACAGCGTTTCTCTTCTTCTTGTGTTTAAGAGACAAACAGGGAAAATAAGAACTATTGCAATGACGTTAGACGGTGAAACAAGACGCATACTTCTCTCTGTCTGTACATGCAAAATGTAAATAATGGCTCCGTAATTATTCAGACATGTGAAACTGTCGTCAGATTAAAATGACGCGATCGTGTGTTGTGAACACACGTATCAACGGAGGTGCTGGACCCGCCCAAATACCCGTTAAAGGAGATTAAGTGACACAAAGCAAACGAACACAAAGTGAAGCGTTAACGCCGTCGTGGTTTTTAAAGGGTGTGTCAATCATTACGCACATGTGGGATTATCAGATCCTCTTTGATGTACATCAGCTGCTCGACTCCAGCAGACCTGCACAGAGAAGAAGAAGAAGAGTGAACTTTAAATACGTCTGATCAATCCAGTAACACACAGTGACGGTTTTCAGGCTTGTAAAAACTAAAAGCCCGTGGAGCTCAGCAACATCTAGAAAGTGGCCGTATTTGTTGAGAGTAAAACTCGGTGTTCCTGGTAATGTTTGCTGCTCTGCAACTAATCACAGGAAACATTTCGAGTTGTAAAAATCGCAGAGCACAGCAGTAAAATTGAAATAGCTGAATTCCATTTTGCTGATTCAGCTTCAGGGAGTTGCTTTTTTGTATGCTGGCTCTCCGTCACCTTGTTAAATCCTTTTTTTTCCTGCTATAACAAGTCAAAAAACGGGCCTGTTTTCTGTCTTCTTGTACTCACAGACAACACAAAGTAGTGTAAGAAAGAAGATGTCACCAGAGGAAAGTGACCGAGCACTATTATAGTCTAATAGAGAACAGTTGTTTGTGCTCGTAAAGCACGATTGTATTACCTCAGCTCGCTGAAGTCCTTCCTCAGGACTTCCAGGGCCCGCTGCAGGAAGTTCTGGATGGTATTACCCTTCTTCATCTGCAGGGGGGATAAACAGAAAGACACAAGGAGGGATGTAAACGCTGTGGTTTGCTTTTCTACACGGGACAAAGGGGACGTTTAGTTATGCTTCACCTTGACTGTCTTACGATGTCCAGATCCGTCCCAGTAGCTGAAGGTGATCTCGATCTCCTCACCTGAAAATAAAGAGTAGAGTAAGTGTGAGTTAAAGCATGTAATAACAAGGTGTGTGTGTGTGTGTGTGTGTGTGTGTCACTTACTCTTGATCTTCTCCTGTTTGAGCTCCCACTCCTGCCTGAGCTCCTCTCTGAGACGATTCTCCTCCTCCTGAACACATGAAGCCCGTAAAAGAGAGCGATGTTGCATTAACACGACATTAGAGATCAGACTCATCACATCTTATATATATATATACATATATATATATATATATTCTGTGAAACGTTCAGAGGTTCAGCCGACATGAAGAGCTGTTAAAAGTGCAGCCGGCTGAACTTTGATGATCAACAGTTGACTGGAATGATTTTCTCCAGCATGGCGTGTAAAATAGGAATTTAAATCCTTTTGATTTAATAGTTTGATTTATACGCTGACCTATAAAAAAAAACAAAAAAACCTGGAATAAATCCTAATTATAAGCACATTTCATGGACTTGACTCCAAACCACGAATGGATTTAAGTGGAAATTGTTTAAGTTCCAGGAAGATACACAAACTTTACTCTGTAAAAACAAAGGTATGGTTTGGG
This sequence comes from Pampus argenteus, assembly GCA_036937835.1. Taxonomy (NCBI): domain Eukaryota; kingdom Metazoa; phylum Chordata; class Actinopteri; order Scombriformes; family Stromateidae; genus Pampus; species Pampus argenteus. The sequence goes on along the minus strand of CM072864.1, from coordinate 1,773,466 downwards.
GTGCGTGTGCTGGCGCTCAAATAATTCGATTGATCTTTGGCCGGCGTGAGAGGATGAGAACATTATTTCCTAGAACCGTATCTGAATGTGGGCTAACCTCACCTCTCTGTCTCGATCAGGAAGAAAACTTGTGTCCACATCTGGATTTTTCCCCAGTTTCTTCTTCCTCACTGGAGAATCTGTGAGACACATTCACACATTCATCTTAAATCTATGAGCTGTAAAATCTTACAACACGAAACCGTGTGAAAAGCTCATTACTGCTCATGGCGACAATAAATAAGCAACTAAACAATAAATGAACAATAAAAAAAAACAACTAAGTCTAAAACTGAAGCAGTTTTTTCCCAAATTAATTTCAGCTTCGATGCTGCTGATCAACTGAAAAACGACGTGTTAAAACGTGTCACTCTCAACATAAATACTCACAATCCTGCTCTTCTTCTTCTTCCTCCTCTTCGTCGTCTTCTTCGTCTTCAGGATTAAACGATAAACTGGCGATTTTCCTCTTCTGTTCTTCCTTTCTCTTCTTCTCCTTCTGCTTCTCAAGTTTGCTGCAGAAATATTCACAAATATCAACCATAATCAAATGGAAGACAGCCACACACACACAGACACACACACACACACACAGACACACACACACTCTCTTGAAGTTGTGCCCAGAAACAAATTTCCTTCTCGTTCATCCAATTAGTTCTCTACACTAGAAGCAGAGATATTTGTATAAATGACTTGATAGTCGCCATGAATCCTGCCAGAAATGATTCATCTGAGTTGCATTGAACCCTTTTTTTGTTTTTTTTTAAGAAATCCACATGTGAAATAAAATATCTGCACAGTGCTGTATAAGCTATATGATTTATACTCTATACGGCTGAAAGTATGCAGACACACAATATTACACCCATATGTGATAGCTGGGCTTTAATGTGCTGCTATAACATCCTGGCTTCAGGGATTACTTCAGCAGTGATATTAGCAGCCGTGTTAAAGGAAGAAGTCACCCACAAAAAGAAATGGAAACTTTAGCACTAACATTTCCTTTACAGGAGCCCAGCAGACTCCAAAGCACAAATATATGGATGCAGGTGTCCACATACTTTTGGCCATAATGTGTATCTATATGGAGAGACACATAGTATAATGTGTAACTCAGGTAAGTATTTTTTTATTTTTGATTACAATTTTGATAATTGATTAATTGTTTGGAGTTCAAAAAAGTAAAAGTTAAAATTCTTAAATGTTTGAGGGGTTTTCTTTTACGTTTTGTGACATTTTACAGACTAAACAACTAATTGATTAATTGATAATAATAATAAAAAAATGATCATTACTTGGAGCCTTATTTTCGTGTGTTGACATTTGTGGGAGTCGACCGTTTGTCTCATGAAGAAATGTTTATGGTAAAGTGTGAAAGCGAAATGAGAGACACAAGCCCTGCTGAGGCGGTTTAAACCAGTTTGAAGAACCATTTAAAGTGCAGTTTGCATGTGAAGCAGGGAGCACACACACACACACACACACACACACACAAACACACACACACACACACACATACTCACAGCTGGAGCTCCTTGGACTGCTCCTTCTTGGCCAGCTGCTTCTCTCTCTCCTTCACCAGCGCCTCCTGCTTGGCCTTCATATCGTTCAGCGTCACCAGACCTGATCAACACATGAATCATGTCTCACAACAAGCCATATATCATCCTAAAAATGTCATCAAATACAAACGATATGTTTTTCATCTTTATGCTCATATTATCGCGTGTGTCATCATTCCAGCTGGAATCCTTCACTCTGTCTGAGACACGCGTGACATAAATCAAACGTTTTTTGGGTCACGCTCTAAAACAGTCCAGGCGCTTCCAGCTCACCTTCAGATGACAGATGGTAGATTTACAGGAACAACAACAACAACAACAACAACAACAACAACAACATCACAGATACTTACCGACGGTGCTGGACTTCAGCTCTGCCTCCACAGCATCATAGTGAGCTGAGAACTTCTTATCTATGTTGGATTTGACCATGTTGTCCTGCAAGAAACCAGAGATGATGTTACAGAAGCAGCAGTAGAAGATGTACTTTACTTATGTAAAAGTACTGCATACAGCAGTATAAAATACTTTATGATAAGTAAATGAAACACCCTAAAGTACTGCAGTAACAGTACATAAGTACCGTATAGTGATCTTGATGTAGTTAAAGTACTGCAGTAACAGTACATAAGTATAGTGATCTTGATGTAGTTAAAGTACTGCAGTAACAGTACATAGGTACTGTGATCTTGATGTAGTTAAAGTACTGCAGTATCAGTACATAAGTACTGTGATCTTGATGTAGTTAAAGTACTGCAGTATCAGTACATAAGTACTGTGATCTTGATGTAGTTAAAGTACTGCAGTATCAGTAGTGACTGATATATTATTATATATGACATCATTATATTATTAATACTGAAGCATCAGTGTTAGAGCAGCATGTTACTGTTGTAGCTGCTGGAGGTGGAGCTAGTTTCAACTACTTTATATACAGTTAGATAGTTTAGTCCAGTGGTTCCCAACCTAGGGGTCGAGGCCCTCCAAAGGGTCACCAGATAAATCTGAGGGGTCGTGAGATGATTAATGGGAGAGGAAAGAAGAAGAAACAAAGTTCTGATACACAAATCTGTTTTCAGCTTTTGGACTTTTTCTCTAATCTTTGATTTCTGCTGAAATATTGGATCATTTGAACATTTATTGAAATGAAACCATGTGAGAAGTTTAGAGGTAAAAATCACTATTTGGTGGAGCTGTTAACAACTCATAGACATCTGAAATGTGACCCGACTACACACTGCTTTTAGTAAGACGTCAACAGACTAAAAGGTTGAAACCACTGGTTTCATCTTTAACAATGTGTTGGATTTTAAAAGCTTCTTATATTATCCATTGAGTCAAATCTGCATCTGAACAGTAACTAAAGCTGGCAGATAAATGTAGTGGAGTAGAAAGTACTAGATTTAGCAGCATAAAATGAAAATACTAAAGTATACTAAGTACAGTACTTGAGTAAATGTACTTTTTACTCTCCACCACTGCATGCAGATGAGTACAGTTACTGTGATATTAATGTTATAAGCTGTAAACTGATTCTTTAAACTAATTGTAATGGTGACCCCTTCACTGACCCTGAACCTCTGCATAACAACACACAACTCTCGGTCTGATTCTGACACTTAAAGCATCCAGTGAAGCCAGAAGCCAAATATGTAATAATAATAATATACTCTGAAAACAAAAGCCAGGAAACTCAACAAACTGAGTTGAACTTTTCATAACTGAACTGATAAAAAAAAAGTGCACATACAGATTTGATTGCCTACATTTCCTGTTATTTCCTGTTTTTCTATTTATTTATATATTTATCATAATTACTTTGAGCCTTTCTCCTGTCACTTGACTGTATGAACAAACTGAAAGTGAAGTCATGTCCTTTACATGATCTTTATTTCATCAGTTAACTGTTTCCTGTATTATCACCAAACATGTGAATAAAGTGATGTTGACATTAGCACAGATGACAGTGGACGGTGAGCTAACTCGGTGCTAATTGAACTCTTATCATTGTGCTTTATAAACAGGTTATAATTGGTGGTTTGAAGTTTCAAACCTCTGCTATCTTCTGCTTCAGTTGCTCCAGTTGTTCTCTTTCTTTCTCGCGTTTTTTCATCAGCTGCATCGCTCTTCCCGCCTCGCTCGCGGCTCCTTTGTACTGCGCCATGATGCTTTCTTCGTGTTTCGAGTCCTTTTATAAAAACTCTAAATACACAAATAGCAGAAAAATAATGCGATAAATACTTCAAGTTAAACGTGGATTTTCAGCGCTATGAAGCTGGAGCTCTAAGTACACCACAACAAGAAAAATGGCGGCTGCGAAGTGCATGCTGGGTAGAATGGAAATGTCTATATATAGTGCTGCCTTCAGGTGCTTTAAAAAACCTCGTAATTATAAATTACACAGCAACAGTGATAATAACGAAAGGAACACAACTTAAATACATAAAAACTAAAACATAAATATATATAAATGTAAACAATACATTAAAACGTCACAAATAATACAATGTTTTAATAACAATAAGAAAAATTAGGATATTTCCAGGATGTAATATCAAATGGATAGAAAGCCAAGTGTTTTATTCCACATATTCAGACCACGTATACATTAATATTTGCATCCATGTCATATTCTGGTGATGATGACGACTAAGAAATAGATATAATAAAAATGTTTAATTAGGCTACGCTTAAAGAAAAGAAAGGAAAGTGAACACAACGTGTATATGTATTTACATATTTAAAACAATACAGCAAAATAAATAATAATACTGGCATTATATTAACTAAAGATCTAACGTTATCCTCTCCTCTGCAGAAATATATAATTTATGAATCTAAACTGAAAAAAGCTTTGAATGGTTGAAATCTACTAAAAAGGAAATTAAAACTTTTTCATCTTTTGCTGAAACTTAATATTTAGTATTTGAGTTTTGCTTCCTCACGACTGTTTTTCTCCACGTTTATCACTGTTGTGTTTGTGTATTAGTTTAATATAAGTACTTTAACAATAAAAATAGGCAGAACGAACAGAATGCAAATAATTTTACACAGATTTCTAATAATACTAATAATAATAATAATTAATTCAGTTGATTCAGCTTCATTCATCTGAGGTTCATAATGAAAATATTTCACAAATATCTCAACAAATAATTAATGACAAATACATATGACATATTGTACATTTCTACATGTACAGTCACAGAATCTGTTTGGTAAAAAAAAAAGTGTAAATGATTACAATAATATTACATTTTTTAATGAATTGGCTTTACATGTAGAAAACATATCAAATAGCCACTCATTCATTCACTCATTCACTCATTCATGTTTCAAGGATTCACCACGTAGCATAAAGCACTTTGAGACTAGAAAGGCGCCGTATAAATGCAGTTCAGTATGCTTCACCGCTTTCATACAGCCTCTTCTCCTCTCATTTTATGCCAGTCCTTGTTTGACAGTGAAATGGCAATTTGGCTGCAGCAGAGAGCAACAGACGTGCAGAAAGGAGACACGAAAACGTTCAGAGCACATATACACACGGACCGCAGGCATGGAAGGAAGGTGTTGCTCAGCTGGATGCAAGGCACCACAAACCTGAACACAGAGAGAAAGAAATGTTAAATAACTGTGTTGGTCACACTAATACAGTCATTTTGTACCTTAGGTCACATTCACATTGAAGAAGTGTCACTAGAAGAAGCCTTGGGCTGGTAATTAAAGTGCACTTTTCCCAGGAATTTGTACATGCCACAGGGTGAATAGTAATATAGATTTTATCGGCAGGAATTTACCCTCCAGTCAAAATAAGTTGCTACGAGCTGCTAATTAAAAATGATTATAAGGTATTCGGTTCCCAACGTTTGGCCTGCTGCGGTTTTTGTGTTAAATCACTAAATTCACTCCAATGTTTCTGTTAATTTCTTTTTTTTTTGTGTGTGTGTGTGTGTGTGTGTCATAGACAGGTGAAGCCCCGCCCCTTTCAGGTGGTAACAGACACATAATTTGTTGATCCTGTTTGTATTTGTGCCATTAATTACACATATGATCAATTTACAGAATAATGTTGTAAATCAAGAAAGTCACAGTTTGTCTTAAAAGACAAATGTAAAAAAAAGACGTAATTACCAAAAGTAAGTGATGTCACAACTTTGGCAGCTTGCTGTGATGCTGCAAATGTTATTTATTTGTTTGTTTGTTTGTTTGTCTTAAGTTATTTTCAGTGAATTCCCCATGTTCATGTTTGTCTCTGTTTCATTAATAGTGAACTGACATCCTGCTACTTTAACATCCCTTTAAAAGCACCAGATAACATTAACATTAACACGACAGTGATAAATATATGAATATGGAATTGTTATTGTTATTGTTATTGTTTTGTTTTGTTTTGTTTCTAATTTCTAGCTTCACTTTTAGCGTTCATGTCAGTAACATCTGTTAAACATCTGTAAAACAAATCATTGTGATGAGAGACGTGTTACTCGCATATATCAGTTAATGTCCAAGGAGGATAATAAACTGAACTAACTAAACTAAAAATCACTTTTACACACAGGATGTCATTTGTATCAGTGATTTGGTCACTTTGTTGTTGTTTGTGCTCAACATGTTACATCAGATGTTGTGTAAGACCTGATTTAAAACCACTGTGGTGGTTATTTGGTTTCTTGCAGCAGCGTACCAGACATGAAGACAGGCGAGAACGGCCAGAAAAACACCACAGAGGAGAGCGAAGGGAACGGCCAACAGCAAAGAGAGGCAGCGATACGTCCAGATACGAGCACTCTCAAAGCCAACAACACTGTAAAACCACACCTGGTCGATGCTACGAGGTGTGACGGGCTCAGCCAACACGTCACTGACCTCCACCTGCAGACAGGGAACAACAGACATGGCAGTCAAAGTCAGTTGAGTTATAATGTCAGCTTCACGGGGACATTTAGAGTCGTTTGGTTGTGAAACTGATGGGAAGTGATTGTTGTGGATAAGATAGTGAGCTCAGCTGCATCAGATACAACAAGAAGGACAGAATGTTCTCACATATTTATCATGTTTAGCCAAAGAAAGAAAACTACTGACACTCAACAACAACAATACGTGACTAACTGAGGCCAGACAGGCAATGTTGAGTCATAATTCAGGGAAAAGGAGGACCTTTAGGTGCTGGTTGATGCCGTAAGGGTCCCTGCTGACGGGATGGGTGGGGGTGGGGGTGCGGGTGGGGGTGGCTGTTGGAGGGCTTGGGGGTTTGGGAGATGGAGTCGACACTTTGGATGCAAACTCAGGAGGAGGAGGAGGAGTGTTTATCTGGTCTTCTCCTCCAACATCTTCATCGCTGTCATCGATCCGACACTCCACCAGACAGTCATCGCTCACCATCATCATCCTCACTGCAGGATGAAAACGTTTCCACATGCATGAAGGCGATCATACTGTAAAACCATGCACACACACACACACACACACACACACACACTCAGCAGATTGCAGGCATGTCGAGTGTAACTGGAACTACCAGCTGTTCTTTAGCCCCCCAGAAAAGAAGCCACATCAAAATCTGTAAATAGCAGCTGGTAGTTTTAAAAAGACACTTGTAAAATGTAAATGCATATAGACAACCTGCATTTAAATGTTCTTATGTATCTTCAGATGAGTTTTTACAACAGGGAGCTGATCAGTTGGTTTGAGTAAAATATTATGTTGACAAAATGACTTTTTTCTTTTTAACAACTTGCACGTATTAAACACACAAAACACATTAAAATTGGTGCTGCAAGGTGATGCAATGAGAAATCATCAGAGCAGAATCACAAGAGGCTCAACAACAGTAGAAATGATTCCTCGTGTCTGACTTACCGTCCTTAAAGTGATTAATGTTAATCCTGTATCAGTGACAGAGGCCCTCGCAGACAAGGCTAATCTAAAACGTCAATGAGATCAGTTCAATCGCTTAATCACAATGAGAAGCCAGATAGACCAACACACATGCACAAACACACACACACACACACACATACACTGTTTGACACTGACTTAAAGCGGCACAAGTGCTAATGTGGGACAGAGCCTCTTATTTCCTGTGTGTGTGTGTGTGTGTGTGTGTGTGTGTGTGTGTGTGTGTGTGTGTAAAGGGGTTATTTTAGGAGGAGGAGGAGGAGTGGATAAGTCTAAAATATAACGTTACAGCACTGGGGTGCACAGTAACACAGTAACAATAAAACACACACATACTAATAATACAGTTATGATTGTATTATTCTGATACTGTGTTGAACGTGTGTATTTTACATAGTGGTGAGTCAGGATATAAAAGCTGTTGTTATTTTACTGAGTGAAATGGTCATTTTTTCATCTCTGTCTCTGCTTCTCGTCTCATTTTTCTATCCGTTTCCATTAATATGTTACAGACAATGAAATCAATAAACAGTCATTTATATTTAATGAAGCAGCTTTGGTGCAGTATTGTATTTAATTATCACCTGTGTCAGTGCTTTAGGGACACAACAGTGACTGAATACAGACAACCTCTCAAACGTTCATCACTTTATTGTCTTTATTGTATTCATATTTTTTTTTAACCACATATACAATTTGACACAGTAGATTTAGTGACATCATCAAACAGTGATCCAGGATAACAGGGAGTTTTATTCATAGAAGCAGATTCGATTGAAACAGATTCTGCTTCTATGTTTATTAATACTGAAACACGACAGAAGGGAGATGCCATATATGTAAAAACTGTTCAAATGCTTTTGGAGTCAAAGTAATTAACATTGTACACCTCACAGCAAAAAATCCTCAAACACATCTGAATGGGACCTGTGGATGCTGCTGGGTTTTATCGAGGGGGGGGGTGCAGAATATGTGGATGAGTTTCAATCGTCACCGTTGCGTTCACAGTTTAAAACCAGAGGAAGTCACTGAATCCTCTCTGATATGCTAGGGCTAGGGCACAGTTTCCAGTTGAAAAGCAAGTCAACCAAAGCCCTGAGTGTGAAACTCTCACTTTTTCATTTGAAGCCAAAACCTGAGTTAGCCCGTCTCTAACTCTGCAAAAGCCCTGAGTTACAGCCTGTGCATCAGGCCATGCGTCACATATGAAGGGGAAAGTGTTTTCCATCTGTGTACGTCTGTGTATGTGTGTGTGTGTGCGCTAATACTGCATGCTGCTAGAAAATATTGACCTCATTGCATACTCATATCTTCCCGAATCACATCATCCATCATCTTTTTTTTTAGGTCTTTTCAAGTGAAATAAATGTGAGGAGTAAAGTGTGTGAAGGCACTCCTAGACACAGGTCCCAGATCAGTTTTTGTCTTTTTTTAAATATAACATTATAAGTGCGAGCTGATCTCAGACCTGCCACTAGGGGGCGTCCTAAGTCTTTTGCTGTTGAAGTATAATGGCAACCACTTTTAAAGGTCCGTCTGGTGAGATCACTGGTGATGTCACATCCCTGATTCTCCAAAAATTGCAAAAGCCTGGAGAACAAAAAGAGACCAGAACATAAAAACAACCAAAACCGGCTGGAAAACAGACACACTGGACATACTGTAATACGGCACTGAGACTAGTGGCACTATGAGACGGCAGAGACGCAAATATTATACACGTGTCATAAAAATAAACCAAGATCTTCACCAAATGCATGATAGGCATCAGCATCGTCAAACAATAAATCAATCATTTCAGCCATCCTCTTCTCTGTCTTAGTCCACCGGTCTGAAAAGGGCCCGTCCTCGGATGCCGAATCCTACTTTTTTGGGAGCAGGGCCAGCTTGAGGAAGAGTAGAAGAGGAAGAGGAAGAAGAAGAAGAAGAAGAAGAAGAGGGAGCAGGGGCGGCAGGGGTGACGATGGCAGGCGGCTGCATGGGAGGCTGGCGAGACAGAAGCTCCTTGAACACCGAGTTCATCTGACGGCTGATCATCTCCTGACAGAGCGAGAGAGTCATGAGCGTTACTCCACCGAACAAAGGTCACGTTCATCAAATCAGCAACATGTTACATGAAAATGAGCTGCTCACCTTGTCCACTGTTGATCTCTCTGCCTGAACAAACGGAGGTCTGTCCGGGGGTCTGAAGCCAGCCTGTCTCACAGTGTCCAAAGTGTGTCTTCGCTCCTGAGACCTGAAACACAAGGAAAAGGTGAACACATTATGGATTTATGTCTTTCTGTACGGAAATGTGACAACATGTTGTTCCCACTACCATCCTGTTAATTAGCTGGTATGTGTGTAGTATTAATGGTATATGTGATTAGCATTAAGACATTAACGTTAAACTTGTAATAAGTGCTTTTGGCCACTTGAGGGCAGCAGAAACAAGCTGTGGACACAAGACTGACACGTTATCAACCTTTTAAGTGCATATAGCTAATGTTTACACATGCAGCAGTTATGGAGCAACATCTGAAGTCTGATATTTACTCTCCTTTTACCTCCATCAACTCCTGAGCTGCTAAAGTCTCTGCTACGTTCACCAGCTTGCTGCTAACTGTGTCTGTTGGTCGTTTTAATGTTAATATTGTGATTTTTCTGCCTGTTTTTTCTCTTTATGCTGAATGTTTGACTACATCTCAGGAGGCTGTAGGTATTGTGAGGGGTTAAGCGGGGTGTACAGTATATTCAGTGTCTTACACTGGCAGGTGTCGTGTGGCAGGGGAGGTTGGCTGCTTTCGATTGGGGCTCCCTTCACTTCCTCTCTGTCTCCCTGGCAACGAAGCACTGTCACTGTTCACCCGCATCCTGTCGAGACGCACACAGAAACTTTGTAGTTTGTGCATCGTGTGCACTGATGTGTTTGAACGTGTGTGCAATAATGTGAAAGTGAGTATTTTTGTCTGCATGTGTATTTTTCTGTCTACGTGTTACTACATGTACTACAGTGTGTATTCTAGTACTGTATGTGTGTGTGTGTGTACCGAGTTGTGTTCTCCGTCTGTGGATCTTCTACTGTCAGATTTCCAGTGCTGCCTCCTCCTCCTCCTCCTCCTCCTCCTCCTCCTCCTCCTTCCTCTCTTTTCCCTCGCTCTGACCTGAGGGAAGAGAAGTAGAGAGAGATGATTTAAGCATATATTTCACAACAGAAATATAAAATACCACAAATATGACCTTTGTGCAATTTGTAATGTGTAGCTCAATTTCTGAGTCCATAGCTTTTAGTGGTGTTATATAATATTGTATTATATGAATCATCTACACTCAGAGAGATGCAACATTTCTTTTAAATCTGCACACTTGTATGTGTGAAATCATGTTGTATCACTCTTTCACTTACTTTTAACACATTTAATGTAAATTTAAAGAAAAAAAATTAGCATTTAAAAGCTTTTCTGCTGTTATGTTGGTATGTTAGATGAGCAGATTGTTGTCTGGTAAATATGAAGCTACAGTCCGGAGATGTTTAGTATATTGGTATAAATAAATAAAGCAGGATAAACATCTTAAATGTCCAAAAAGTAAAGAAAATCCACCAGGAGCACCTCTGAAGTGAAGCTCCAGCTTCATATTTAATGCACACTTTCTCATATAACTTTCTGCAAATAAGCATGTTTCTATTAATTTCTATATTAATTTTACTGTACTTTACTTTAAATGCAGCCTCGTCAAAACCCTGATTGTTGTTGTCATAAAGATAATTTGAATTATATTTATTGATATTTCTTTCTGTTCTGGGCTCTTTCATACAAAACTGATTTAGCTTCCAATATAAGTTGAACATAAGTTATTATCTCAGCTGTGATTCTGGATGGCCTGAAGAAGCAGAAACTCACCCTTCACGCACGCTGATGTACTTGTGAGGGATGAGACCCTTAACCCCTCCCACTTCTCCTCTCCACCAATCACAAGAGGCCTTGCTGTGAAGGATAAGCAGATCTCCCTGCTTGAATGACAGTTCGGCCGGAGATCTCGCCACGTAGTCGAACATAGCCTCGGCCTCCCACTCTGTACACACACACACGCACGCACACACACACACACATACACACATATACAATCAATTCAGGCAAATTAATCATCTTTAATTAATCTGATTCATGTTTTTAAAAGGGTTATTCACAAAATGCAAATACAAGGTTCCTTTAATGTTCACCTCTGAAACTGTGGTTTACTCTGAGGTGCATTCATGTGAAGTGTGGTGAGTGGTGCATAACCTACAGTACGTCTAGTGTAAATCTGTCACTGTATGTGTGTGTGTGTGTGTGTGTGTGTGTGTGTGTGTGTGTCTCACCGTCCTCACTGGGCAGAGGCTCGTTCTCACCGTCTCCCTCCTCTGTGATTGGTTCACTGCAGACAAGCAGAAAAATGAAAGTCAGTGGTTGAGCAGACAAATCTTGGACCAAATAACTGAAAATACTCTGTTAGTTGTCCAAAATTTCAATTTTATCAGTGTTAATGAAGAAAAACTGGCAGTTTTATCGCATTATATTATTTATTTTTTTGGTTTTCATGGACGCAGTCGCTCAGCTTGTGTTGAATTTTAGTAAGCAGTCAGCTTAATAGTATTAAGCAGTTTTTGCACAAAGCATTGCAAGCTGAGCAGAAACGCCTCTGGCATGGGATAAAATTCACTTTCAAGCGGGTGAACCATGAAGCAGGGGGCGAAGGGGAGCTGTCACCATGTTCACATATTCAGTTTAACCAAATGCCCCCAAACTGCTCAAACCCAGGTTATCACATATAACTGAACACATCAATAAATACATATTGTTAGTTAAATAACTGCAGTGGAGGGTGTGAAAAAAACAGTTTTAAATGTCTAGTCTAGTCGACATCTGTGGTTCGACCTTCTCTCTACACGTTTGCTGTCAAATTCCTCCCAAAAAAAACCGACTGCATTTACATGGACGTGTCGTCTCTCACCAGTACTCCTGCTCCAGAGTCATGTGCTTCTCGTAAACAGGGCCAGGTAATTCTGATTGGCCGGGGAAGATGGTGTCATGTTGGAGGATCATAGTTTTGACAAGGTCGTTGACCTGTGGCTGCCTAGCAACAGCATCATCAGACTCTACCCCCCTCAGCAGGCTTGGACCGAAGCAAACGGCCAGGTTGTAGGGCTGCATCATGTTCTCATCACTATACTGGGACACACTGGGAAAAGACACACACACACACACACACACACACAATTGTTGTTTTTGTTATTTTATAACTGTAGTTGATAATATCAGGTGATGGATATCAACACATTGTAGCTTACTGATTGAGGAATGCGAAAAGGTAACGCAACACGATGAGGAGAGGTCGTGGGAAGGTGGAGACAATCGCTTTAATCTGGGCAGCTTTCTCCGTCACGCCATCGATTACTGAGAGTGAGAGAAAGGAAACAGAAAGAGATGAAACCAAAGTATATAACACGTTTTATTTGTGGCTTTTATAGTTTTCTCCCAAACTTTATGAGGAATAAACAACCTGCAGACTTTCTGTACTGAAAAAATAATATAAATCTACAGGATTAACAAGGAGACAGTGAGACGCACAAATATGGACAAATAAATGCGTCTTCATCCTACTGTACATGACTCACAATAATCGCATGAGCAACATCTGAAAACAGAAACACACACAGACATATTGTAGTAGTAGTAGTAGTAGTAGTAGTAGTAGTAGTAGTAGTAGTAGTAGTAGTATAAAAGGGGCTCTTACGGACACACTCCAGCAGCTGAGAGTAGCTGCTGTAAGGGAAGAGAGGAGGCTCAAGTCCCCTGAAGTAAAGCTTCAACACACCAGCCACAGAGTCCAGGTCACACTCACTGTCTGACAGAGGATCCTCTCCTACAGGAAGTTGAAGATGAACGTATGAATGTACTGACGTACCAACACAGGCTCACATACACTGTTTAGGTTAGTTGGAGAAAAGGACCGTGGTTCTACTGAAAGGTTGCACCGGTATGGAGCGAAACACTTGCCTCTCTCAAAAGCATCTCTGATTAGATTAACCTCCCTTTGTGACCCAGGAACTCTGAATATTCCTTCATGGTGGAGACCTGAAAGACACACAGACATTATTTTACATGTTCATTGATGTTTGATCAATGCTGGTAGATTTGAACATTAATCTGTCAGTGGTTGGTAGATATTCACATTTTAAAAAGTTAATTTCCCACCTGGCTGCATGCAAACACACACAAATACTCCCACCTACTCATTGTCAGTGTCCAAAGCTTCGCAGCAGGGTTTAGTGCTATATCATAAAGACTGACTCACCGTGAAGGTTTATGAAACGAATGCAGCTTTCAACCACCACAGGAATCTGCTGCCCAGAGCTCTGGAGAAGAGAGATGATAAGAAGAGGAGAGAAGAGGGTTAGAGTGAAAAAACAAGGAAGATGTCGCAGTAAGATGAGGGCAATATAAAAAACAACAGCCATAAGAGCGAGAAATGATGTGCAAAGAAATATACAAAGTGAGGAAAACAAAGATAGATAGATAGATAGAAGGCGCGGGATAAAATAGCAAAGTGGCTAAATGCTTTATGCGTGTTTGGGTTGATGCACGATGCAAAACATTTAATGCTCCTGTCGTAAGTTAAACACGTTGACGCTGTTGTTTCTGTCCAAAGCAGCAACGACTACAGCTCGAGCCAAAGTGGAAGCAGCTGACAGTGTAATAACACTGATGGCCTCTAGATGTCGACTCCAACTGAGTTAAGATTTAATTGTAAATAATTATCTCCACCAGTTGTTAGAAAATATCCAGAAAAAAGAAAGAAAGAAAGACGCGACCTCAGTGTTTGTGGGGTTTTTGGTACCTGAGTCCGAGACATTCTCCTCCTTCTTCTGCACCAACCCAAGCAGAGCAGAGACAGAGAAAACGCAGAGATTAGAAAAAAGAGAGTAAGAAATAAGAGCAATAAAGATTTAGAAGCAGTGGCAAGAGGCGCACATAAGCACACACACACACACACACACTCAATAGAGGAGTTGAGAGAGGAGGCAGCAAAGAGGCCGGTGCGTTTTAATCCCTTTCACAAGAGCGGAAGAGATAAAAGGGGGGATGGATTGAAGGGAGAGAAAGCGAGCAATAAGCCATAAGCATGACCATACACATGAAGGCAGCAGTTAAGTACACTCTGTCTGTGTGTGTGTGTGTGCGTGTGTGTGTGGGGATGAGACACACACACACACATTGATTCTTCTGCGTCAGGATTTTCTGAATAATTTCCTCGACTGAACAGCAGCAATAAAAAGGTTGTAAAAACATGGCTGTATTTTAATGTGTGTGTGTGTGTGTGTGTGTGTGTGTGTGTGTGTGTGTGTGTGTGTGTGTTACCTGTATGTAGGACACTATGTCTGTGGTGAAGAGTTTGTGGCAGAATTGGGAAACGGGTCTGGACTTCCGAACACGCACTGACCGTGCACATTGCATTCTGGGAAATATAATACATAAACTTGCATAATGCTGTTTTACATGTGGGTATTTTCATACTCAAAGATCTAATGATGTTTTCTAATCACTATCACTAATCACACTTTATGTAATTCCCTCCTTCAACAATCAGCTTGTCATATGTAATAGAAAATTGCCCAAAAAGACGTCGTCCAATCGCTCCGTTGTCCCCTCTGCTCTCCTCTCTCCGTCTCTCTACGTCTCTCTCAGTCATATTCGCTTTGTTCTGCATAAATACACTGTTTACCTGGACGGGTCGGTGTCGACGGCCTCGGCTGGAAGAAAGAGACAGAAAACAAGTGAAATAAGAACAAAAATGCATCAACTTTAGCAACAGTTAAAGTTACCATCAGACATCAGAATCTATGCATCATCTAACAAGCTGGTATAAAAGCACCTTTCTGTATGGCATCTTGTAGAAGATCATGTTTGGCTTGAAGTTTGGACGTCAGAGAACTGCTGGTGAGAAACTCCTTCACTTTCTGCAGCAAGAAAACAGAACAAATTACTGTTATCTAAAACACTCACTCAAACACGACTACTGCAGTGATTCAGATATGATAAATTATAGGATATATATAATATATAACTGGCCATTATTGAGTTTAGACTAAAGGGCGGATGTGTATTTTTCCAGTTAACTCACTGTAAAATAGTAAGTCTCTGTCTCCTGCTGATTGGCTCGACGCTTGGCGAGGGCAAGTTTTGGGGCGGTGCTTCCTCCAGGGGGCTCGTGTGATAGGCTGCTGGGCACGTCGGGGGAGGGGTTACAGTCGCTGTCACATATAGTGTCCAGCAAGGCTGTGAGTGTGGCTTTAAGTGTTTTACTGACCTGAGAAAGAGAAAGAAATCGATTAGAGTTAATTCAGACAGACAGACAGACAGACAGACAGACAGACAGACAGACAGACAGACAGACAGACAGACAGATAGATAGATAGATAGATAGATAGATAGATAGATAGATAGATAGATAGATAGATAGATAGATAGATAGATAGATAGATAGATAGATAGATAGATAGATAGATAGATAGACAGACAGACAGACAGACAGACAGACAGACAGACAGACAGACAGACAGACAGACAGACAGACAGACAGACAGACAGACAGACAGACAGACAGATAGACAGATAGACAGATAGATAGATAGATAGATAGATAGATAGATAGATCATTGAATAATAATCAAACCTCCTCTGTTTCCAAGGTAACGGCAGCGAGTCGAGACTGAAGCTGCTGGAATCTGGTCTCCAGCTCATACCTCACCTGGCTCTCTGCACTCACCTCACACACCTGAAATACACACACAAAATACAGTATAATGTAATATAAATATGTAATGCTTCAGCAGAGATCCAGAGCGTGACAGCTGCTAGACTGTGATTGGACGGCTGTTATACCTGTGAATGTTACTAATAGCACTGTGTACAGTGACTTCACCTGGTCTCCCTCATGCGGGTGGTAGTTGAATCTGAATGGGAGGCAGAAAGCTGTGTCATGTTGCTGTAGCAACGCGTCTCTGTCTCCGCCCTGGTCCAGCGATGTCACAGCTGCCTCCAGCTGCTTAAGACCTGCTTCCTCCGTCTTCTGGATGCGCCCCTTACAGGTCATGTAGCACTTCATCACCCTCTCCATGGACAGGTGGAAACCCAGGTCACAGCACTGCCAGGAGGAGAGAAGAGAGGAGGAGGTGGATGGGAGGACGGAGACACACACACACACGAGCATGCAACACAAACTGCACGTTTCTTACGTCGATGAGAGTGCTGACGTCCTGCAGGTAGTACTTGTTCATGGCTGCATTGGCTGCTGCTAGATTCAGCAGGTAGTCATTTCGAGCCTTGGTGCACTTCAGCTGGTTCTCCTGCACTCTGCCTTGCCGCTGTGAATGAACACACACAGAAACCTGAAATGCTCTGTTCTGTGGGATAAGACTCATGTGACCTGTTCTCTGTCTCAGGTGTGTTCTCACCTTCTCCATTAGTCTCTCCATCTTCTTCACTGAACTCCGCCTCTGTCCTAACTGGACGGTGCCGAGCTCGGCTGACTTTCCGGTGTGTCTCTCCTCCAGCCGCTCGGCCTCCTTTAGTTTCCCCTCAGCTATCAGACAGTCTGTGTGGTACTGGTTATACGTCTTCAGAGCCTTCAAAACAACACATTAACTCATCAGTATCGTTGGTGTCAGTGTATATTAAATTATCACATGCAGGATGGGAAATGAAGTGCTCACCGTCTGCAGTTCAGTGGTGACCTTTAGCAGCTCATCCTGCATCTGGATCCCAACTTCTTTGCTCTGCAATGTGCAAAGTAAGAAAGCTAGCACCTGGGCTAACGTGTAACACGGCTAGCTTCAGAGAGCCAACTCATTCCTCCATGTTGTAGCGTTAGCTCATGTCATGTAAACAAAACTCAACACGCTTCAGGTATTTAAAATGCATCAAATACATAAACAAACAAGCGATTTACAACTAACGTCAGTGGAAAATATTTAAATATTACACAAACAGCTAGCTTGCCTCTGTTAGTTCCTTTTTAACTAACAGAGGCAAGCTAGCTGCTACTAGTCATCATGCTAAGCTACAATTAGCGTACAGACATAAGATGGATATTTATTTTCTCATCTTATTATTCTCGGCAGAAAGCAAATAAGCACACATTAAAAATGAACTTATTGAAAATTAAAGTGACTAAATAAATAACAATAGTAATGCACCACTTTGAAATTGTGCAGTTTAACTTATTTTAAGCAACTAAGTTTACAACGAGAAAAATAACATTTCACATTTTCTTTCATTTTTATTTAGTACAGCTGCAGAGTACTACAGCAAAAACACATTGACGATAGTGTTTCAGACTTTAAACGTGCTTTAGGAGCAGATTAATGGTTCTTTCTCCACTTGGCGTCAGACGTTTCAGCTGCTCTGAAGTGGCTTCATTAAATATCTTTAACTCTAACCAGTCTGAACAAGTCTGGCAACCAGTAAGAGAAGAAGTGAGAAAGATGATGTAATGAGATGCTACCGCAGCCTCTGTTTCTGCAAGAGGTGTGTACATACATACATATATATACATATATATATATATATATATATATATATATACATATATACCCGTTTGTGCAGGCGGTTTGTATCCTCTGTGCTGTGGACCAGCCGCTGTGTGAGTGTGTTGCAGCAGGTGTCACCCAGCGCTGCATGTTCCCGACTCTCCAGACGAGTCTGAGTCAGCAAAACGGACCAGACCTGACACACAGACTGACCCCACTGCTCCTTCCTGGAGAAAAAACACACACACACCCTCACTGAAAAGAAGCCATAATGAAACACCTGAGGAAGAGGAAGGACCCGCACTTACTTCTTAGTCTTGTGGGTGAACCTCTCTGTGAGCTTGTCGAGAGCTCGAGCATATTCTGCCTCAATGTCACCTCGACGGCGGAGAAACTCAGAGAGGTCTGAGAGCTGCTGCTGTTTCACCTCCACCTGAGAGTCTAAAATCTTTATCTGGTCTGTCAGCTGGGCCCGCAGGTCTGGGACACACAGATACAGAGAGACATCAGAGTCACAGGGGACCGTCCCTGACATCATGCATCCTCTACCTCCTCACACTAACAACCAACCCGACTCTAACTTTCACCCTAAAACCAAGTCTTAACCCTTCAGTCTTCACCCAAAATGACTTGTTCCAGTCCTCACTATGTAGTACAAGTACACACACACTCTGATTATATTACTATGGGTATACAGTAACATATCTAACACTTTATAACACATTATTTTACTTATTTCACTATATAACGACTATAATATTGGTATTATTTCTCTTTTATATCATTATATGCTATTCTATAATAATAAACATGTAATAAACATTATGCACTACTAGTCTTCTTTTGCACAAATATTTGCACAATTCTCTTGATGATCTAAGGTAGAGATTATATTAGAATAATCTCTCTAATTATCATAACCTCTCATTATGTGAATTTCTCCTCAGAGATCCATAAAGTCTTTTGTTTTAATACAGCTGTATACAGTATTTATCGATGTGGACTCAATGGTGTCATTGAGGGATTGTTCAATAAATCAATAATTTAATTCACGAGAAAATTAGAAAATATATAACAATGCCTTTTTTTTTCCGATCACACATTTTACCTGAATAATCTATGCAGTTAAACAAATCTCTTCTATATGAATAATTAAAGTCTTTCCTTTAGGAGACTAAATATTTAATCGTGTGAATATATTTTTGGGTGTGATTGTCTTTGTGTGACAACGTAACTGGACAGAAGATTATTACACACATCTGATTTATTAAAAAAAACTATAACCTCATGAACTTAACATGAAGCATGTGTGACACGGCGATGAAAACATAATTCTCTCAAATCAAAGAGAATTAGCACCTGTCTCTTTCTCACTCCTGTTTTTTCTCTCCGTTTTCCTCCTTGTCCTCCCGTCCCTCCTGTCCCCCCCTGTCCTCCCGTCCCCCCCTGTCCCCTGCCTGCTCCCTCTTCCTCCTCTTTACTCTTCTCCTCTGTCTCTGTGTGAGTACACGGCCTGGGGCTGACTGGATGTGAGGAGACAGCATCACTAATACTGGCTATAAATACACCCTTGTAGTACAGTACAGAGCCAGCCAAGGCATGCCCCCTCCAATCCAAAACAGAGCACATAACACACACACACACACACACACACACACATTGATGCATTGACTGTCATCAAACAAAAGTAATGTGATCAGTTCAATGTGACAACGTAGGCATGTTTGACTACGTACACAAATATATTCAGATAAATGACTGTGTGGAATAAATGCTCACTATTTATTATGCATGAATGCATGAATGTGCTGACTTATATGCATCCATGCATGCAGGTAAGTGCACAAACAGAGCTGCTATAAAGGGCACGACACACACACACACACATGCGCACAGAGCGACTTACCTTTCATCTGTGAATCGTACTCGGCCAGACTCCCTTTCTCCCTCCTCAGCTTTCCATGTGACGTCATCATTTTGACCTCCTGACCCTCGTCTGTCACTGACCCCTGTCTCTTAGTTTCACAGTCTCCCTCTTGTGCGACCTCTCAACCTCTGTGTGCCTGCTCCAGCTCTGCAGTCTGTGACCTTTCACCCCTGCCCCTTTGGCCTCGCTGATCTACAGCTGCATGCAGCGCATCAAGATCACTGTCGATCGGCCGCGCTCGGCGGGGAAATCACTCGGGTCAGTCTGTCGAAGGAATCCCCTGTGTGTCCGGTATGAACGCTGATCCATAGGTGAAATGTCCTGGACAGCAGAGAGAGAGAGAAGAGAGGATAATGGTCAGCGTGGGGAGAGGAGCAGAGGATGTGGATGGATGGAAGAGGACAAGAGATTTATTGAGACTAGAATGAAAAAATGAGAGAGCCAGAGGAAGGGGACAAATGAGGCCAAGGCGACAAGAAAGAAAGGGACAGTGACACCAGAGAAGAGATATTTAATAGGAGGGACAGCGAGATGGGGGCAGAGCGCAGAACGGACAGTAAGAGGGCAGAGTGATGGGGATGAGAGGGAGGAAAGATGAAGGAAGGGGGATGGGATGACGAGAGGTGATGAGTAACAGCAGTAATGAAGGACGTTCAATGCCTCAAGGTCGGGGGTTGGGGATGTCCATAGATGTAACGGTCATACAAACGAGCTTCCACAAATGTGTGTGCATCCACATACAAACCTAAAAGAAGTCTGAAATGGGAACTCCACCGATTTTACACTTCAAAGTTGGTTTAAAACACAGTTGTATGATGTCTTACGTGTGTCTGGGGGCAGATTTGAAAGAATAACCCCAGTAATGTCATCAGGGTTTAACACAACATAAAACATTAAAAACCCTATTTCAGCTTTGTTTCTAAAAAAAATCAAGTTGTGTCCGTTATGCAATGGCAGGCGGGTCTAAATCCTACAGTACCCATGAGCCTCGGCTGCCGTTGCTATGGAAAAGACACCAGAAAAGCAGGTAAATCAGAGCTGTATCCAAAATGCTTTGTCATTGCAGACAGTTCAATTGAACCAAATTTAATGAATTTAACCTGCAGATTGAATTATCAGTTGTATTATCAATAGTGTAATCTTTATCTTCCGCCCTCCTTTAGCAGCCAATGTAACAGTAATTTAAAGTTAAATTTCTTACCAAAATGAAGCATGAGAGTCGTACTTATCGTCTCAACACCGTTTTGGACCTATGACTCAACCGAAAGTTTCATCTTTCACATCCAAACTTCAACTGTGAGTCACTTAAAACTGAGAAAATCAAACTCCTGAAAGCACGCGTTACCAACAACCATCGGAGGCTTCGGTTTAAAAGACACGTTGCAGCGTCTGATGAAAGACAATCAGTTGCATTATGGGAAGTGTAGGATCCAACACTTTTGCGATGTAACTTGGGATTAAAAACCATCTCTTATGATTCATCTATCTTAATGGAAGCGCAATACTAAATCACTGGAATACCCCTTTAAAAGCAGATTATGCCTTTTCCAGTACAGTTAATAGGCTGTTATAAAGGACTAAAGCCTCCGTTTCTGCACTGCTGGTACAGTAGATACGTCCTACATCTAAAAGGTTTGATAAATTAGTCCTACATGCACAAGACTACAATAAATACTCACATTGCATTTGACACGGCTGTTCAGCTCAAACTCTACTGACGATTTACACTTTTAAACAGAAGCAAGTTCACTTTCCACATCCTGTGTCAGTTTCTCAACAGGTTTCCGCTGCAATGAGCCGCCGCTGGAAACATTTGTTCCTCATATCGGCCTCATTAAATTTTTGGCTTAAAATGTTTTGGTTAAAACCCAAAACTGTAACTGAGCTGTAAACTCTGACCATAAAAACAGGCTCATTCCAACACTAACATAATATAATGTGGTCTAAATGGTTTTATTGTGGTCTCCTGTAACCAACAGTGTTGATGCATGTGCAGAAGGCTGCATCTATTCTATATCTATTGATTAGTTATGTATTCACACCATCACTGTGACAAATAACAAGCGCTCCTACACTTTCAGTTCCTCGCCCGAAACTGTGCTGTGGATGTGATGCAGTAACAGTTACAGAGTAAATGGAGAAGTACAGGGAACAAATTGAGAGAGATTTGCACTACTGAGAGTTGGGTTAAGAGGGTTCGGAGACCTTGGAGGCTCATCATCGCGCGACCTTAATCTGCACAGAACAAAGCGAATGTAAATGATCTGAGAAAGTAGGAGAGGAGGAGGAAAAGCTGAAGAGAGGGCCGAAGCAAAAAGGGTAAAAAAGGGCAGAGTTATCTAAAGTCAAGGTCATTGAAAGGAGGAGGTCATGTGGTACACGTGGCGAATATAAAGTAGATTGAAGACAAGAGAGGCGCACTGTGATATATCCTTATTGCTACTGAGGGGATTTTCTGCTAATTTCTTCTGAAGAAAAAAAACTGAAGCACTCAGCAGAAGCGATACAGGATACAAGTAGGATATTGTGCTTGATATCATACTCGGTTCTCTATGGGGATTTCCTGATATCGCTGAGAGCCAACCACACTGTCACACTGACCCCGTCACTCTATGAAACGCTTGTAAAAAATCATGTGTCATGTTTCTTACAGTTTAACGTGTCTGTGAGGCTGAGTGTGTGTGTGTGTGTGTGTGAGCGTTTTATTGTCCTGTAAGAGACTAATATCTCTCTATGTAGATTTTCTGGTTCTGGATAATTATGAAAACATTGAGTTGTGCTTCTTCTTCTTCGGACATAATTTATGCTGTCAAACATGGACGTGAATATTATAGCACGAGTTCTTCCAATGACAAGTTGCTTAATTAAAGGAATAGTTGGACATTTTTGGGAGGTTAAAAGAGAAGACAGACACTGTCCATGTTTTTGTGTAGTTGCACAGATTAAACAAACATGATATTACGTATTACGTGTGCTTTACGAGGAGCAGTAGAAGGTGGATTTGATCACCGTGAGTTACGCCAGCTTGGTTTCTCCTGGTCTGGGACACAACTATTGAAAAGGCGTTAAGGATGCGTGACAAACATATGAATTGACCAACCATGGTGCATGTGTCGGTGCATAAAACAGCCAATCAGAGCCTGGTGTGAACTTTTCTGTGGCAAAATGCAGAAATGTTGTGACTGGTGATTCAGACTCACCGTTGTTGTAATTCATGTCATAAGATGGTGATTCTGGACACATGACTAGGTTTTTGTGCTATGCTAAGCTAACCACCTGCTGGATCAAACTATAAATTTAACTTAAAGGCATAAGAGTCGCTTCAATCTTCTCATCAAACTCTTGGTTGAGAAAGTGAACCACACAACCGTTAAAACCACGAGCCAGGTATGCAATTACAAAACACTGATCTCCTGTGAACCAGGAATTTAACTGACATGTTAGCAGATCTGACAGCAGCTCATGGTCAACATGACTGAAACTATAACAGGTAGACACCAGCTTCATATGCATTTATGATGTATCTTGATTGCAAAGTAGCAAAATCCAAATTTAGCATCTTACTGACAAAGTTTCCTTTTTGCCGCTGCTTGTGCTGCAAACTGCCGTAGCAAACAGGAAACACTATTAAACCACGCTACCAAAGGTTTTCACCCAAGCACCTTGTGTAGTGTTACCCTGTACCTGCAGCTCTCTCAGAAACCTCCCAGCAACAGCTTAACTCTGGTTCTCACCACTGGCAAAACACAAACCACAGACGAGTTTCAAGGTAGACCTGCATAATGCATCACATACAAGAAAATGAGGTCAATGGCTGAAGTACTTCTATAACAAAATGCTGCATTTTTATATTAAAAAAGGTTTTGGGTACTGTAGCTTAGTAAGTCTATGGTATAAAGTGGCTTTCAGATTCTGACATGGTACCTATATGACACTGAGGGCAATTTTGCATCAGTCAAGCCTGCAAAATCAAAACGAAAAGAGGAAAGAAAAATTTCCACTGCTGTCTACATTTCTCAGATCCTGCCACGGCCGAGTCTTATGTGGAGGATCATTTACAGGTAATGTTTGCGGAAAGCATACCTGTAGGTTCTGAGGTTTTTTTTAAAAAGTGAAATGAAAACAGTCTCTGACAGTGTTGCAGTGTGAGAGGTGAGACGCCGTCAGACATCCGCTCCTCAGGCCCTGTGGAAACCTCGACGGCTACAACCGACTACGACAGGGATCCATTTAGTTTTGGTTCTTGTCTCTGTTGTAATAAAAGATGTATGAGTGACTCGCACTAGAAAATAAAAGTAAATTATAAGAACCATCACTTGAGATACATATTTGGTCACTGATACGAAGAATACATACTGTTAAAACAGGGATTTACATCTTAGACCAACAATATTTCAACCTGTCACCTGCATTGATTAAAATCAATATAAGCTCAACACAATAACACAGTGTGTCTGAAAAAACACCTTTTAGAGCATTTGTTACATTACCATCAGAGTCACTGTAAACCAACAGCACAAAGGGAGTGATAGTAAATAGATGCTTGTTTTTTTCATTTTCCTCCTATAATAACAATATGAGATTTAGCTGTCAATATACAGGTGATAAACACAGCAGGAAATTAAGGTTCACCGTTCTGACAGCACAGCAGTGTTTAGTTATATTTACAATGACTGTAAATCACCTCATATGGCCAAGACACTGTAGCAGGGCTCCACACAATGGACACATAAACCCCTAAGCATAATTACACAAGCATGTAAACACACACGCACACACACACACACACACACACACACACACACATAGCATAAACACTGAAAATGCTGCACACACATTACATAATTTAGAGCCTTAACAGTGAGTAGCCTACATCCATTTGTCCACTTACAAAACCCCCGAGTGAATACAGTGTCTCTTTAAAACACTAAACTATATATAAACACACACACACAGACGGCCACTTTAGTCACGCATGTACACACACACACACACATATATATATATATATATATCTCCATACATATTGTAAATATATATGTACACACAGGCTGTTATTAGATTGATGAGCAACAGAAGCCTGACAGCCGTACATACCTGACTTTATGCTCCTCTGATGTCTCTTTCTATCTGTTCCTCAGCTCTCCTCCTCCTCCTCTCTTCTCATCCCTCGTTCTCTCTATCACACACACACAAACACACACACACACACGCGCACACAGAGCAGTGTGTTTGAATCTGACAGATTTCTCTCAGCTCAGTACCCTCCTCCCTCTCTCTCTCTCTCTCTCATTTCTCAGGCACACACTCAAAAAACAGCCCTCCCTCCCTCCCTCCTTTCCTCCCTCCCTCCGTCCCTCCTTCCCTCTTTTCTTTCTTCCCTCTCCTGCCAAATAAGCCAAATAGCCTCTCCGCTCTCTCTCTCTCACTCACCAGAGCTGCGTCTCTCCTCCCATTCCCTCCCTCTTTGCCTCTCTGCCTCTCTGCCTCGTGAAGCAGTGTGAAAGCCTCGACCCAAGCCACGCCTCCACTCTCTGCTCTCCTCTGGGCGGCTATAAATACCGCTGCTGCTATGAATACACCGTCTTTTTTCCTCAGCATCCCTCGCTCCCTCCATCCATCCTTCGCCTGCACTGCCCTCCCTCCATCCCTTTCTCTCTCTCTCTCTAAATGTTTTTCTGATGACCTTGTATTATTCGCCCTTACAACACCATCACATGACAGCATCCTTTCTCCTCACACCCTCTCACACAAGATGCAACAACACACACACACACACACACACTTATGCACAGCTTTGAGGAGGCATGTCTTCCGCAGACATGAAAACAGACCACAGACAACACGGTTTCACTCTACCATCTCCTGAGCTTCCTGTCTGTTGCAGCGGATGCGGTGAATTTTTCCTCCTGATAGCAGAGAAAAACACACACTGACTGATGGAGAGATAACAGATCATACTTCACACACGCTAAATGAATTGTACCTGTATCACTAATTCGATTAACACCTGCTCAAAGACGAGTCAATCCAACCCTGTGATACGTAATGATGATGGATTTAAAGTTGAACCGAAGATGAGTGCATCCTTCATCAGCCGATTTATTAAAACACACAAGGTTGATTTATCACGACAGTAAGAAGTTGTTGCATTTTCTGTGCATTAAACAGTAATACATTTAACACAATCAGCATGTCAGATAGATTAACTGTACACTTGGTAATGTACAGTAGGTATCGTGAACATTAGGGCAGCATCGTGTCTCTGCTCATGCTCACTGTCTGCCAGCAACATTGTCTGGGAATGAGGTTACCAACATCTGGTGCAGGCGCGTTATGTGTGCAGAGGGTACACTTAAACAGAATCAAATCTTCGGCTGCAGGCTATATAGTATGTCACGGACGTAATTAATCCTTAGATTGCACCAGAGACGTGCTGTAACTTCATAAATGAAACCACGTGAAAATCTGAGCGGCACAAAGACAAATGAAGGTTTCTACCTGATGGGGAACTGGGTTGTTTTCATGCCCCTTTGATCCAGGCAGTTATAGAAAACCACAGGGAGCCTTTTCTTCACCATATAAGGTGATACAGCCCTGTGTGATGTCTTCTATGTTTCTGCTCACTCTTTTTTTATTGTGTCGCGTTGCCTTTTTTGTCATTTTGAATGCCTGAAAGCTGCTGATGATATACAGGATGTGTCACAAGTTTCCTGTTAAAACCATTAAAATCTCTTTATCACAACATTTAGATATAAACAGGTGATTAAATCATGCTGATTGTCATATTTATATGATATTTCACATCATATAATCCCTTTTTTTGGTAAGATTTTACTTCACATCCCTCTATTTAATAAGCAGTATATAAATATTTAACAAATGCTTTATAGGGTAGTTGTAAGGACAGTTTGAAGTGTTCAGTGCAGCATTTATCAACAATTATAACTTATAACTGTGTTTACGATATCATTATCTATTCATATATCTGTTCACATACCGAACCCAGTTATTCCTATTAATAATAAACACTTTTATCTGCTATTTATATCAGTGTTATAATGATATAAATATTTATATTTATATTACTTATATACTGCCTATAAATGAGAAAAAGGAGGATGTAACATACAAGTTGTTTTTCAGTTTCACTCTTTTAAATCTGCAAAACACCGACGAGTAAAATGACAAAAAAATATTGTGCATGAATATAATGTGAATGGTTTTATTTCCATTAATGGTAAAGCAGCTGATCTGTTTTCCACAAACAGAAGTTAATAATGAATCAGTATGACAGTCTGTGTGTGTGTGTGTGTGTGTGTGTGTTAGGCTACTGTTTCTGAGAGGATGTGCTTGTGCACATGCAGGTGTGTTTCAAAACCGTTTCCTCTTCGCCTCCGTCAGTGCGAGGGCTGCCTGCAGGTCCTCTGCTGTGTGCACGTGTGTCTTCAGGGAGTGTGTGAGGGCTTTGTGTAACTCCTCGGGGGCGACCAGGTTGAAACGCAGCAGAGCGTCGACCAGCTGAATGCGAGCGTTGCCGATGAATGAGTGTGACAGGAACGCCGAGAGGCCTCCTCCACCTTTTGTGCTGTAGAGCGGGACTCTGACCATCCCCAGAACCTGGAGAGAGAGAGAAAAACAGGTGATGAAGAGCAGAGCATGAGCTCAGGTAAATCAATCAAACAACACACACCTCATGTCCATGATCTGTTGCTGTGGATGCAGCTGCTCTCTCCACCTCCCTAATTTGCTCTTCCTCCATCTTCTTCACGTAGAAGTGAGTGATCAGACGGGAGGAGCAAGGAGCATAGCAAGAGTCCACATGATCTTCTGCAGCTACAGGAAGAGCCACGCCCAGCTCCTCCAGCAATTCCCTGCCAAGCCCCGCCTCCAGGGTCTCCTCCAACGGGTTAACGAGCCTGAGGGGCGGGAGATGGGGTCAAAGGTCAGAGTCGCATATGAAAGTAGATGTCAGCTGTATAGCTCTCCTGTGACTACTCAGAGTAGAAATAAATAAGTCAAGCTGACTGATGAACTCATTGGATTTCAAAGGCTGCTTCAAATCACAAGAAGTGTCCGTTGGATCTTCAAATCCAGCAGATATGTTTCAACGTTACAGTGTTTTTAGAGCCAAAGTCCCTCTTTTTGTTCCTATACTTCCACCACAGCTCAACAGGGAAACACAAAGAGGGAATTTGATGCTAAACAGACTGTAAATGTGTCAGATATCCACTTGATATGACTAACTCACACTGATGAAGCCTCAGAGAAGCTTCACATCTACTTTAAATGACTGTGTGGACACACTGTGGATTTTAACCTCCATCACTGACACTGAAAGCACATTTGAAGCAGATCTTTGAACAGGAGGGATGATTACAGCGAGGAAAACCTCAGAGATTTGCATCTTAGTGATGGAGCCCATGTCATTTAACAAACTGTTAAACGTCATTTAGTCAGAGCTGCGGTGTCTCGAGTCCTCACAACATAGTAACTGTAAGCAGGTTTGAGTATGTTCACACACGTCATCTAACCCTGTCTTCTGCCTTCGTGTCCTCTTTCACTACATCCATGTATCTCCTCTTTGGTTTCATCTTCTCTCTCTTCCTACAAACACAGATTCCTCCTCCTCTTCTTCAACCAGCAGTAGTAGTAATTTCCACCTGTAGGTGAACATCACCTGTCGTGGTAAACTCGGGCCTCGACCGATCGCGTTGCATATTTTTTCTGTATTGTTTGCTGTGTCTTTAGACTCAAAGGCACAAGTGATGTGCTGATTAAGCTGTAACAGTGTGTGTCTGACACCTACAGTTTTTCGAAACATCAAAAGCAAGATAAGACACGTTGCACAGTCTACTATCTCATGCATATTTCATTTTTCACAGTTCATCCTTGTAGAACAAGTATTCTGGTGACAAGTTGAATGTTTACTCTGTGCTATAAAAGGTTTATATCTTTTGACGTACACATCTGAGCTACACATACCTGTGCGCTTGAAAGGATAAAACAAAAGCAGCACAGGGAAGACTCACCCTCCAGGGAAACCCAGCAGACCATCAAAGCGCATCTGCATCTGTGGGAAGTGACAGAAGCAGTTACACACTGATGCATCCACACACAAACAGACATCAGACATGTACACGTTTATTATGCTTTTATGCATGCTTTTCCTCACCAGTATGATATGTTTAATGGGGATTTTCCCAAACAGCTTAGTGTTGGTGTCAGAGTAGAGCATCATGTGACATGCATGTCTGCAGCCTGCACACGCCAACGCCTCCTCCCTCGACAGCTGTCCACTCGCCATCTACAAGTATGCAAACAGACACAGTGCAGTGTTACACAGTCACAGTTCAGTGCTTTCTGATGACTGACTCCTTGTCGTGTGCTGTCAAATTCACGTGTTTTCTGTGTTTATCCCTCCGTCCATCCTTCATATGCTGAGTCAATGAATCCTTTTCACAAACCTGACTAAGACCAGCGGATTAGAAAACCAGGAAGTTCCCAGGAAGATCCTTGTGGCTTGTATCACAACACTTTAGCTCCCTCTGCTGGTGTGGAGTAGGAGGGAACTTTTCATTAGCATTTTTTTAAAAACATATATCATAATATCTGTTTTAGTATGTTTTTAATGTTGTTGGCATATTTTTTATTCTTTTCTTTTTTTATTCTGACTATTGTTATAAGTTTACATTAGCAATCAAGCCTCTCTCATCATAAATATCAAAAACAAATAAATATTGTTTGTATATTATATAATATATATATAGATATATAATATTTATATAAATATATGTGGTTTAATGTGATGTCTGCAGTTTAAAACAAAAAAACTGTATTATATTATAAATTCAGCAAAGTTGGACATTCACAAACTTAATATCAGAAAAAGGTTATGGTTGTTTTTTTTTTTCAACATTTAAAGGTCGTACACGCAAACCAGTCAGTATCATAACAACCCTAAAGCCTTAAAGATAAACGTGTTATTTACCCTTTAACCCCTTTACCCTTTTACCCTTTAACCTCTGGTACATTTCTACTAAGTATTGAGATCTTTTACTTAAATTAAAATACTAATGTATAAAATACTCATTTCCAAATCTTACTTAAGTAAAAGTACATGGGTATTAGTTTAATACTTCATTTAAAAGTGAAAGTACTAATTATACAAGGTGTTATATTTATTACAGTTTTCATTCATTGTCTTTGGATGAAAGAGAATTAATGATGCTATTTTGACACTAATTAACACACACACACACACACACACACACACACACACACACACATAAACCTGTAAAACCTGTTTTAACTTTTTCCCTGAACTGCTGTTTCACTCTTATTCAGCGCTTCAGCAGCAGAACTTTAACCGTGGTGACGTTGTGCGCTCTGATTGGCTGAGTAAAGCACGTGGTCCTGTCTGGCCAATAGCAGGTCTCATCGCTGTAGATGGTGAACTCTGCCTGGAGAAGTGAGGGCAGCAGTTCCGTCTGTCATTTATTGATCACGTATTGGTGGTTTTTGGGGGGTTTATCGAGGATATAAAAGGTAAGATTATCCGCAGACTTACATATTGTTCGTGTTAACATTTCTAAACAGGACACAACACTGAATAAAGCTGCTAGCATGAATGTAGAAAGCTAACTCACTAAACAGCCGGCGGTGTGCTGCGTTCAGGGACGTGTCCTGGGTGTGTATGTACATACATCCAGGTGATACACCTGGTTAAAACACAGGTAGAGGTAGGTAGTTACAAGCTACACAGTAACACAGTAAAACTGGTGTTTGTGTACTGTTTAGTGTCGTTGTGTCAACTTACACATATGTTTATTTGTGTATAAATGTTTGTAATGAAAAACAGAGTCTGTTATGTCTGATGCTCAACAACTACATGAATGTGTCTAATGTGTTGTAGTTTGTTTACATTACTAAAGGACATATATGACTTATATATATGTGTGTTTTACTGGACACGTGCACCTCTTTGATCACTGATGGGACTGTGTTATATTATATATTATATATTATATATGATCTCAGGTGAATCAGAATGGCCCAGGTAATACCAGACGAGGTGATGATGAACACTACGCTAATAAAAGACCTGGCAGATGTGGCAAAAGACACGGCGCTTCTGCAGGGCGTCCTGATGAGGAGCAAAGAAACACCCAACTCATCAGAGGTGATGACTTACACTGACCATGACTGCATAACATTAAAGTATAATGTATATAAAGTATATTATATACACCACCAGGACCTCAGTAATAAACATAATCACCTTTATGACAATGAAAGCTGGAAATATATATGCTTCATAAAAGTAGAATTTATGGTGGAGCTGTTTTGGATTGAATCAGGTGTACCTGGCAGGTGAGTGCAAACCTACACATAAACACACATATGATCCTCCAACAAAGATATGTAATGGAGGCGGGATATTTTACTTAATAGTAGCTTAACTTAGTGAATATCTATACATTAAAAAAAGAATTAAGATATATGTTCGTCATTTGTATTCACTTTATTGATGACGGTATGCAATATGTATAAAACCTTAAATCTATTTAAGTGGAAATAAGGGCTGAAAACAGAGAAGTACGAATCACACTGCAGCCATGTTTAAGGTCATATAAACTTTATCCAGTAAAATCTGTTGTTTTGCTTTGTTGAATATGAATGTATTAATAAAAAAAGACGAGCCACACCCAGTCAAAGTGCCGTTATGCTGCTGCTGCGGCAGGAATTTGTTGTGCTTTTGGGCAGATTTAGCACATAATTCTTGTATTCATTCCTCACAGACTGCGTTTTCTGAACAATACGGCTGTTTTTCTTTGTGTTGTTATCCAGTTGGTGACGTACGCTCCCTTCACACTCTTCCCCACACCGGTACCCAAAGACGCCTTCCTCCAGGCTCTGGCGGTTCAAACTCACTACAACACCCTGGTGGACAAGATCAGCCAGGATCCAGACTTTCTGCAAGAGGCTCTTGCTGGGTAGGAAATTGAGCCTACAGTTTGGTTTTCAAGCAGCAGCAAGACAAGACTTTCTCTCTTAGATCACATCATTGTTGTATTATCTCACTGGATCTGTCTTCATATCACGTTTATGCATCGATCACAGTAACTACTTCTGTTGGACAATATATTGCTCCAGAAATAATATATTATTGTTGAACATGGAGGAGGTTGGGGAGTAATGTTATGTATATCCATATATATCATATGATAAGTTGATGATTATCGACTTATATTTGAGTGTCTTTTAACAGGATTTTCTCTGTTTTTAGCACCATCGCTGTCGATGATTTTACTGCGAGGTTGTTCAGGATCCACCAGCAGATCCTGAAGGAAGGAAAGTCTCAGGTATGTCAGCACATGTGAAAACACGCTTCTGTTGATCTGCAAGTATGTAAATTACTGAGTTCTGCAGAAACTAGCATTTTCTTTCTTTTTCTTTTTTTTGAAAGATTATCAGTTGGTTTGGAGCCAGAGGCTTTGTTGGCACAAACAAAATAATAAATAAATAAATAATAATACGTAGTTTGCACTTAAAACATCCTCCAACAATAGAAGTAAAGATAAGACTGAAACAGAGCTTTTTCCATCCAAATGCAGTTTATAAACCAGTTTATTATCTGCTTTATTATGTGTCTATGTTGAAATAACATAATATGTTTTAATCACTACATTCATTTAAGGGTTATTGCATGTAAATGGTCTAAATTCTTTCCAGTCTATCGTGTTGGGTCTCAATCGGTCCGACTACATGCTGGATCAGAGAGAGGACGGCTCGTCATCTCTGAAGCAGATAGAGATCAACACGTTTGCTGCCAGTTTCGGAGGCCTCTCGTCACGCACGCCAGATGTACACCGGTAAGCCGTTAATATATCACCCACAGCGTGTTGTTGCCGTCATTGGTCGTCATTTTATGCAGCTCGGTCGACCCTTCAGGCAGCTATGGTTCATGTGTTTGGTGTAAAATCAGATGACAGACTGCTTTAATTGACATGGAGAAATGCACGACGCCTAGAAGGCAGTAACAAATCATCTGCTGTGATTTAAGATAAATAGTTTTCATCTTCCTTGACAGACATTTGCTTAAGGTGGCCGGACGGCTGGAGGAGAGCCAGCGTCTCCTGGACAACAACCCTGCAGCGGGTCTGGCAGGAGCTGTTGCCAAAGCCTGGGAGCTTTATGGATCAGAGAGGTGGGAACCATCATATAAAACTACACGTTAATGGATTCCTGTACTTTACTCACTCAGTGATCCCACAGAGACTTCTTTTATCTGTTACTGGTGGTTAAAGCATCATCTGCAGACTATTGAGAGGAACCAAATGTCCAGAATAATGTTTTAGGATAGTTTGAAGAGTTTTACAGGAGCACTTGTTGTCATTACAGAGCAGTCGTCATGTTTCTGGTGGAAGAAAACCAAAGGAACATCTTCGATCATCGATACGTTGAGAACGAGCTGTGGAAGAGGTGAGGAAGTCCCAGTAGTCCCCAGAAGTCAACATTAGATTTGATATGAAAGTAAAAGTGATGCAGTTTTAATGGAAAACATGTCATTGTCAATGCGTTTCAGGAAAATTCCCACCGTGAGAAGACGCTTCGACGATGTCTGTAAAACAGGGTCGCTCGATCAGGACAAGAGGCTGTTTGTGTGAGTCTGTTAAATGTAAAGGAATAAACCGCATGAACTGTTCAACGGCTGTACTCACTGTGTGTTTATGCTGCTGTTTGTTGCAGTGATGGCTGCGAGGTTGCAGTCGTGTACTTCAGGAACGGCTACATGCCTCAGCACTACACATCTGAACAGGTTTGTTTTTTCTCACATCAGCACCTTTAAGAGCCTATTTGGTAAAAACTGACTGTAGGTTTGACAAATTAAACATTATATAGTAAGACACAATAATGACAATAATACAATAAAAAGAGGAAATCACACGTTAATTAAAGGAATAGACTGACTTTGATTATAACTCTGAGTCGTGTTAAGTTAATGTTCCTCGTGTTGTTTGCAGCGTTTTAAATCCGCTGTGTGGTCTCTTCATTCTTCTGTCATTGTTGTCAGCTTTGGGTCACATGCTCCCGCCCCCCAGTCAAAGAAAAACAAACTTATTTACGCTCTGCTGCCATATGCACCCTCTGTTTTATGAAGAATGTCGACCAACACATCGAACGCTCTGTGCAGTCACACAGACGATATGTGCAACGTGAAATATTAACCAGTTGTGAGTCCAAAAAGGACGCTATGTGACGGCCATTCTAGTTGTTGTATGGAAACACATTCATGCTTTTTGATTCCTAGATTTGGGATGCTCGTCTTATGATGGAGCGCTCTCTGGCTGTGAAATGTCCAGATATCGGCACTCACCTGGCTGGAACCAAGAAAGTCCAGCAGGTTCTCGCTAGACCCGGAGTTCTGGAGAAGTTCTTCCCCGACCAGCCGCAGGTGGTGGAGCAGATCAGAGCGACGTTCGCCGGCCTCTACACGCTAGACATGGTGAGAGGAAGACACGTAGCATAAACATGGAGTCACAAACAGGAAATCTGGGTCTGTGTAGTACGCACATGTACGGGGAGCAGAGCAGCGTTTGTAGATGAGATAGAAGTATTTTAGTCATATTAACCTTCAACACGGCTGCAGCTTTTCACAGTTGGATTCAACAAACTCTCATATCTGCATGAACTTGTTATAAATTGCTTGTTTCAGCTTGATGAGAGTTCATGAGATCTGATCATTAGCATAATCAGAGTCACAACCACAAACTACACAACAACAATTTGACATGATTGAAATGATTTTATCGATTTATACACATACATACACATATATTCTGCTACACAGAAATAAAAGACTGTAGAAAGCCATCATTGACCAACAATAACACAAAGACGTTGATTCAGGGTCGTGGTTTTAAATTGCACAGGACTTCTAGCATTTCTTCTAATACGTCCTGATATGTTTTAATTTTCTGTTTTATCTGTCCGTGTTGTCTTCAGGGTCCAGAGGGAGATAAAACGGTAGAAATGGCCTTAGCAGCACCAGACCGGTTTGTCCTGAAGCCTCAGCGAGAAGGAGGAGGTACAATTTAAAAAAAAAAAACTTTTTACACAAAAAAATGTGGGTAAACTCGCTAAAAATAGCCGATTGACTCCTTTCTAATTTCCACTGGATGAATTTCCCTTCCTGTTTTTTCTCTGTTTGACGTCAGAAATGAACTGAAAATCTGGTTTAGTAAACAGTGGAAAGGATGTATATATATTTTATTTTTAATTTAAAATGTGTTGTAATACTTGTCCACATCTGCTGCGGTAATATTGCAGAAAATAATCACTGCTACAAATGTTATGTTTGTGTTTTTATCATATAGGATATTTACGTTGGAGTCTTCTGTAAATCAAGCAAACAAGACTCTTAGTCTTAAAGTTACAGATCCAGTCAAACAAATACAGTTTATTCCAGTTAGTAGCTACTATTTCTCTGCCCTTAGAAAATACTGTATTGGAAACAATCTAAAGTCATGTTCTTCCGTGTTTTCGTTGTTTTTCTAGGTAACAACATCTATGGATCAGAGATCTGTCAGGTGCTGGAGGGAGTGAAGGACGGTGCCGAGAGGACGGCGTATATTCTGATGGATAAAATCCACCCCGCCTCCGTCCAGAACTACCTGCTGAGACGAGACGCTCCCCTCGTAATCAGCAACTGTCTAAGTGAACTGGGTGCGTTCGGAGTGTATGTCAGGTCAGTATTAAAGTACGTTTGTGTTAGAGGAGATCTTTGGATAAAACTGTTCAGCACCGAACTGCAAGTTTATTAAAGGAATAAAAAGGACGTCTATCTTGATTTTATTCTCACTGCCAAAAAGCACGGAGAGGATTTTTGGTCCCTGCGATCTCCTCGCTGTAAGAAATGACCTGTGTGAATCCTGTTACCTCATAAAATAACTCTCCTTCTCATTCCTCCTCACAGGCAGGGTAAAGACATGGTGATGAACGAGTGTGTCGGTCATCTGCTGAGAACCAAGAGTTCAGAGCATTCAGACGGAGGTGTAGCAGCAGGTGTGGCTGTGCTGGACAATCCTCTCCTTGTCTGAAAATCAACGCTCTTTACCTGCTGGGCTTCATAAGGACATGAGTGAAATCAAGATTGAACGTTTGAGTGCAGATCAGTGATGACGAGCAAACGTGTCACAACGAAGTATCAGTGGCTTCAAAAGGGTTAATGAGGACCATGTTAGTTTTTAATATTTTGATGAGTCTGTTCATAATGATACTAATCGCGATGCTGATCTCATATAAATACTCAAAATACACAGTAAACATCCTGACTTAATGAGTTCAGAAACTTTAAATTTTCAATCAATGCTCCGTTAAGTTCAATGAAGAGAAAACCAGGAACACTTTCAACTTGTTCAATCGCTTGTCTGTTTATGAATATTTTTAATTTTCCATTTATTGCATACAAAACATTTGAAATATGGCCCTCTTGTGGGACTCTTATGTCACTACAACATATTAGGTTTGGTCAACACTGCAGAATCTCAGTTAAATCTGAATATGTTGAAGTTCCCACCCAGACGTGTGAAATAATCTTTATCATGTTAGAAAGATGACAACTTAACATAGTTGTGATGTCATAATTAATGCTGCACTGAAAACTGATTAAATGAAAACTGACATTTCATTTTTATGGCTTTTATCTGCAGTGCAGTTCTCAGTTTTCTAACATGCACACATTAAACTGATTTAAGTTGAGTACAGAGAAACTTTTCAACCACTGAAGGACCAAGAAGAATATTTTTTATTTTTTTTGGACTGGTTCTTGTCATATTTTCCTGTAAGTGTTTTAACAAAGTGTCCTTAAACAGCTTCTGATTAGCACTCATCTGCTTGTTTTCATGATTGGAAATTAGACGACTAACAAAATCAATATTTTACATTTACACATACTGTTGCTGTGATTTAACGCATTAACAAAAACCAAATGGCTGAAAGGAGCCCAAATATTTTTATTAATTATTGTCAGTATGAACACAGTGGATCAAATAAACCATTTAACTGTTTTTACTGTATGTTTTATACAGTTGATGATTGCATTAATAAGCAGCGCTCTAATCCAGCGTTTGGATCAGGGCGGTTTGTGAAGTGAAGAGCTTTCATCGTCCATCTTTGTTTTACCGGATGTCACGTGTGCATCTGCTTTACGGGTACCAGAAACGAGTAAATACAAAGGTTCCCGCTCGAAAACTGATATCATAAAATATGATTAATTAGTGTTAAAATAAATAAATCTCTTATTAATTAATCAAAATTGATGTGTTAGTCCCACCTTGGTTAAAATAAATGATAGTAAGGGACTGTGCTATAAACTGTGTTATAAAATAATAGTTTGACATTTATATATTGGCAGTAAACACAAAGATTGTCATTAATTACCAAAGTTAATAAAATTGCTCAGGAAAGTTGAGTCTATCCGGTAGTTGACATGTTTGGGTGGACGTGTTGGACGGACAGAGACGCTGGCTGCTGACACGGCTGAACTCTTCTTTGTTGGAAGACATGAGACTCTTCTTGTGACTCGAGGAAGAGGCGGCTCAGCGCGGCCTTTGACATCAGTCTCTGTGATGTTATTTACTCCTGCTCTGTTTCTGACACTTGTAATGTGGAAATACCTGTTTGAGAGTCTTCTCTTTGAGAGCTTCTTATCTACAGTAAATGTTGATATTCCTGTTGATGATGTTTGAGAAATAAGCTCAACTAATCTCATTTATTTCAGAATTATAAATATTACAAATCTTCTGTTTTAAAGGAAGCGTCGGGGTTAAATTTGAAGCGTTTCTCGATTCTTCTTTAAACACCACAGTGCACACGTCAACATAATCATTCAACAAGAATATGTTTTATTTCCTTATTTCAAGAGTCTTCAGAAACAAAGAAATAATGAATAAAAAGGTTTAAAACAACAACAGTGGAATGAAACTGCTTGAATGGATAGTAGTGATGCGCTGTTTTGTTGGTGTATTTTACGTAGTGTGTGAAATTTTGTGGTGAATCTCCAGTGTGTTGCATTTGCATTATAGATGTATATAAGACATTAGTGTAAGAGCTTGTGGGGAGTGGCTTAGAGGCGACACCACAGCCATGGCCTCCACTAACCGCTTCTGTTTCACTTCACACGTCGTCGTGGTTCCTCAGAAGATCATTCAGCCCCAGAAGCTGAAGCCTTCCTTACAAATCAGGGTAAGCATGTTTGACCATGTTTGTTTGGCAGATCATACAGTGAGAGAGTTTCAACTGTTTTACATATAACTAAACTTTAAAACCACTAAAAGCTGGACTGGGACATTGTTAAAGTGCTTCACATTAAAGAAACAGAAGTGATATAATAAAATTATATAATATAATTTATATGCTGAACTATTGGAGCAGGATGTAATCATACAGCAGGTTTTTATTATATCGAGAGCAGTTGTGCAGTTCTCTGGATATTTGCATTGGTTTAACTACTTTATGTATTACGTCATTTAGATTTCTGTAATTTTATTAACTTATGTTAATATATATGGAAATTATGCTCTTGTTCATGCAGAATCAGGAATCAGTCTCGGACATTCGGATGTAAAAATGCCGAATACAACGACTTGCTGATAATAGAGAGAAAATCCAAAAAATATAAATATAATATAAACATAAATTTCCATCCTCTGGAAAGCTGTAAAGACTTTTTAGCTGAATAACCAGCAGTACCGTATTTTTCGGACTATAAGGCTCATCTAAAATCATTAAATTTTCTCGAAAATCACCAGTGCGCCTTATGTATGACCTTTGGTTGTGTTTACTAACCTCGAAACGATTTTATGTTGTACACATTACGGTTAATAACGTATTACTCGGTGAGTCAGGAGAATCATCACTCATCAGCCCGGTGACAGCAGAGACTGACTCGGATAATGACGAGAGGGATCCGGGCTGCTGGATCCTAAAATCACCCGACTGTTAAACTCTGAACAACGTTGAGAGGGATCCGGGCATGTTTGATGCCGAATTCGACCACTTAAACTTGTATTTTTGTGTTAACCTACAACTGAGAGTTATTGTAAGTTAGTTGAATAAAGTTCGACTTATCCGACACACTTTATGTTTTCACTTATTGCACCTTTATGTGTGAACAATGACAGCAATTGACATGTTATTTGATACTGCGCCTTATAATCCGGTGCACCATATAGTACGAAAAATACGGTATTTCCATCATAAAACCTACTACAGAAGTTACGTACGCCCTTTATGCTACGCTGCTGGGTGGTGGTGGGTTTATGTTAAAGCCTGGCTCAAGAGCTGCTGGGTGGTGGTGGGTTTATGTTAAAGCCTGGCTCAAGAGCTGCTGGGTGGTGGTGGGTTTATGTTAAAGCCTGGCTCAAGAGCTGTTGGGTGGTGGTGGGTTTATGTTAAAGCCTGGCTCAAGAGCTGCCGGGTGGTGGTGGGTTTATGTTAAAGCCTGGCTCAACAGCTGTTGGGTGGTGGTGGGTTTATGTTAAAGCCTGGCTCAAGAGCTGTTGGGTGGTGGTGGGTTTATGTTAAAGCCTGGCTCAAGAGCTGTTGGGTGGTGGTGGGTTTATGTTAAAGCCTGGCTCAGGAGCTGTTGGGTGGTGGTGGTGGGTTTATGTTAAAGCCTGGCTCAAGAGCTGCCGGGTGGTGGTGGGTTTATGTTAAAGCCTGGCTCAAGAGCTGTTGGGTGGTGGTGGGTTTATGTTAAAGCCTGGCTCAAGAGCTGTTGGGTGGTGGTGGGTTTATGTTAAAGCCTGGCTCAAGAGCTGTTGGGTGGTGGTGGGTTTATGTTAAAGCCTGGCTCAGGAGCTGTTGGGTGGTGGTGGTGGGTTTATGTTAAAGCCTGGCTCAAGAGCTGCTAGGTGGTGGTGGGTTTATGTTAAAGCCTGGCTCAAGAGCTGCTAGGTGGTGGTGGGTTTATGTTAAAGCCTGGCTCAAGAGCTGCTGGGTGGTGGTGGGTTTATGTTAAAGCCTGGCTCAAGAGCTGCTGGGTGGTGGTGGGTTTATGTTAAAGCCTGGCTCAAGAGCTGCTGGGTGGTGGTGGGTTTATGTTAAAGCCTGGCTCAAGAGCTGTTGGGTGGTGGTGGGTTTATGTTAAAGCCTGGCTCAAGAGCTGCTGGGTGGTGGTGGGTTTATGTTAAAGCCTGGCTCAAGAGCTGCTGGGTGGTGGTGGGTTTATGTTAAAGCCTGGCTCAAGAGCTGCTGGGTGGTGGTGGGTTTATGTTAAAGCCTGGCTCAAGAGCTGCTGGGTGGTGGTGGGTTTTTGTTAAAGCCTGGCTCAAGAGCTGCTGGGTGGTGGTGGGTTTATGTTAAAGCCTGGCTCAAGAGCTGTTGGGTGGTGGTGGGTTTATGTTAAAGCCTGGCTCAAGAGCTGTTGGGTGGTGGTGGGTTTATGTTAAAGCCTGGCTCAAGAGCTGCTGGGTGGTGGTGGGTTTATGTTAAAGCCTGGCTCAAGAGCTGCTGGGTGGTGGTGGGTTTATGTTAAAGCCACAAATTTCAAAATTTCAAATGATAGAGGAGGTAGAAGTGAGTAATTTTACAACACGAGCACCATCACCACCATCTATCTCAAAGCTTGTTTTACACAATACACAGTATGATACCATCTACTCTGCCACTGTCATTGTGTCATGTCTGCAAAAGCACACACAAATCTACCCAGTCCGGTTCCAACATGTGACATACAAGGCTGAATATCTTTGACGGTACACACCTGATATAATAGCTGAGACCTACAGGTAACGTAGGGGTTCTAGTCACATTATGGAACTGGATCCGGTCGATCCGGTTCAAGGTTTCAGACTTGTCCTGTCCTGTTCTGCTCATTTCCTTTTTGAATTTAATTCTTATATTATTTCCCTGAAGGTTGCTGTATTTTACCTGTCAGACCCACAACGATGGCGACAAAAGTGATTCTCCAGGAGCTAATTTTAAACCCTGATCGACTAAATGATTTAGTGGATGAAGCGAAGAATCTGGCTTTTCAACATGGGCTTGTGATGCGTACACACGAGACACCGAATTCATCAGAGGTAAATATTCTGCTTCTGTTAGAGGCTGGTATAAAATGCCATGTTTGGTGTTTTAAACTGGCTTTGTGTGTCTTTTGGTATTTTCATTGGTGCACATTGCACAAGCAGAAGAGGAGCAAACGGGTAGAAGGGTTTTTTTTTTTAAATAAAGCAGCACAAAGCCAAAGTTG
Organism: Pampus argenteus; assembly: GCA_036937835.1. Taxonomy (NCBI): domain Eukaryota; kingdom Metazoa; phylum Chordata; class Actinopteri; order Scombriformes; family Stromateidae; genus Pampus; species Pampus argenteus. The sequence goes on along the minus strand of CM072864.1, from coordinate 1,732,229 downwards.
TATTTTGGTTCAGATTTGGAAACATGAATTTATTTTATGTTTTTAAACTGCAGGCTAAATTGAATTGTTTTAGTGGTAAAACGCAGACATTGTTTTTTCTTGGCTTTTTAAAGTAATCTCTGTGGGTCTATTGTATGTCCCATACATACAACGCTATACCATAACTAAGCCTAGTACGGCACAATTTTGTGTAATAATCCAAAATGTAAAGGAAGATTAACTCCTATATTGTAAATATTAGTGTCAAGAGGCTTGTGTGACTGTATGCTTGAATCTTGACCCATGACCCAGATAGTTCGTGACCGTCGGTTACTTACAGAAACATACTATTTATTGCACATACAATGGCTTTATTTGTTAGGTACAGATGCAGATATTTGTCACCCAGCAGGCATATGCTGATTTCATCACATGGACTCCTCAGGCTTGCCTGATATTCAGGGTCACAAGAGATGAGCAGCTCGTCACGTCAGTGTGATGCAAAGGTTTCGGATCTTTTTTTGTTGTTGTTGTTTACATAACTTGAGGAGTATTTTCTCTTTCTGAGTGTGGTAATTGTAACTTGAAGTATTTAAATTGTGGACATTTTGGTAACTTTTGTGAACTCTTAGAAATTACAGAACTCATGGTTATGGATACTCGTGGAGTATTTTTACGTAACATATGTCAGAGAAGTGAAGCTAGCTAACCTAGCTAACATTTAATACGGAGCATTTAATAGAAAACGTACTACTACATTTGTGGCATCACCAAAATACTTATGTATACAAAATACATATACAAAGAAATAATGTGATCCTCTTCTATCTCACATGAAACATCATCTCCATTTTATAGATTTCCGTAACTGTTGGTTTCAGTCATTTTTTTGGTTATCTGCCCAAATGTTGCTACTGCTAAAATACCTGAAGAGGTTACCTGTCAGTTATCTGAGGTTTTCCACCACGTAATAAAAGCTGTGCGTTCCTGATCTTTCTCCAGGTCGTCACCCATGTCCCCTTCACACTCTTCCCTTCTCCTGTACCCAAAGCCGCCTTCCTCCAGGCTCTGGCGGTGCAAACTCACTTCAACACCCTGGTGGACAAGATCAGCCAGGACCAAGACTTTCTGGAAGAGACTCTTGCAAGGTTGACACGGATTAGAAAATGTTGATGTTTTTTTTTTGTTTTTTTTTGTTTGCAAACAAACCCCAAGAAATAATGTCTTTGGATGACGTTACCAAACTGCCTTTACAAACCATGATTTGCATGTAGATTAGTGAAACCACTTTTTAGTGCTTTAATAGGTTTAGATGTATAACAGAGAAGTGCAGTACTTCATCTCTGATGCAGATTATTTGATGATTTGTCTCTTTCTACATCACAGCACAGTCCAGGCAGATCACTTCACAGCTAAATTGTTTGGCATATACAAACAAGTGCAGCAGGAAGGACACAAACAAGTAAGAAACTTGATTTCATATGAACAGATTATATTAGACACATGTCGCTGTAACTGATAGTAGTGTAATGTTTATGTCCTGCTTGCAGACACATGCCAGACTTGACGATAATAATCTGAAATGTAATAAAATAAGCAACGTGTTGTCAGCGTAAAACAAAACCAAAATGTTTTCTTCTTCTCAGTCCATCGTGGTGGGATTGAACCGGTCTGACTACATGGTAGATCAGAAGGAAGATGGATCATCTTCTCTGAAGCAAATCGAGATCAACACGATTGCTGCTGCTGGTTTTGGCACGTCTGACCATCTGTCTATGGTGCACAGGTATCTGAGTGTTTTAATTTAAATGATTATCACTTTAACCAAGGAAGTGACTGTACTGTGGGTTGATTTGCAAGGCGTTTACTGCAGTCTGTCGGCCTTGTGGAAGAGAGTCAGTCTGTCCAGGACACCAACAGGACTGCTGAGATGAGTGCAGCTCTTGCCAAGGCGTGGCAGCTCTACGACCAACAGAAGTAAGTTAAAGATGTTGAAGATAAGCGTCCTGTAAGAAGTATGTCAACAAAATATTTAGAAAGTACAATACATGCAGGTGCAGTTTTTATCATATATTAAAACTAAAGAAATCTAAATTTGTCTCAGCTATGTTTATCTCGATGAGCCTGAATCTATTTATTCTTTTAACCAATGCCTTCCTTACTTTGAGAGATATCTCACTAAATTTGGCTCACCCAGGATAACATGAACATAAAGAACATTAACAGCATGCTCATCATTTTTCAAGGGACTTTTAAATTGTGGGTTATCATTGTATTGTTTTGCCCAAGAGGAACATTTATGAAGTGATGTGCTCTGTTTACACTCAGTCAATAATCACTAATGAACTTGATTCTCTTTCTGCAGGGCAGTGATTATGTTTCTGGTTGAGGACGTCCAGATTAGCAAACTCAGTCATTGTTGCATTGAGAGAGAGCTTTGGAAAAGGTAGAGACAACGTTGGGATATAATGATATGATGAAACCTACAGTTGACAAACACTCAATTTCAGTTAAAGATATTTACATATTCATAGATCCTGAAATCTAAAGAAAAGAGTAAATGTAATTTTAAGGATTTTAACAAGATAATACGGCTTCTTTTTTTTTGTGGAGAAACCAAATAACTATATTGTTATATTACATACAATTAATTTTATGTACATATTTAAACATGTGTGGTGAGGATCTTTAAAGCAGAAACTGTATACAAGATATTTTTAACATTAAGAAAACGACTTTGTCTGTTTCTGTGCAGGAATATTCCTGTTATCCGCAGAAAGTTTCAGGAGGTGTCCTCAGGAGGATCTCTTGATGGTGACAAAAAATTGTTTATGTGGGTATTTGCATTTATTTTTAATAGTGGTGAAACATGCAAACAATTCAACTATACATGATGTATAGTTATTGTATATTATGATATGTTGTATATTTGATTGTAAAGGAACATTTTGACCTTTTGGGAAAGTAGTTTGTACGCTAAATATGAAATTGGAACCAGCATACGGTTAGCTTAGCTTAACCGTATGCTGACAGGGTTTTTCTTTGCCGGATTAGTTAATCAGAGATATAACATGTTAATTAGTAATCTTTAGAAGTGGTAGGTGGATTGTTCCAGCTTTAAACAAAGCCAGGCTAGCTAACTTCCATTCTTTATGCTAAGCTAAAAGAAGCTAACCGCCAACTGGCTCCGTAGTTAATGAGATTAACATTGATCTCTTATCATTTTGAGTATTTCCCAAAATGTGTAAGAGTTTCTTTAATTGTTACAAGACAGTTAATTAATAAGTTAATAAATCACGTTAATGTGTCTGTTATGTCAGTTACTTTAAATGTATTGGAGACATTTCTGGCAGGTTTTAACACTGGCAGACTGTGATTCTGCAGAGACGGGTTGGAGGTAGCTGTTGTGTACTACCGCTACGGCTACATGCCAGATCAATACACCGAACAGGTACACAGATATGAATATTCCTTAATATTTGTATTACTTAAAAGATGCACTAAATACTTATTTGGCAAATTTGAAATGATAAAAGAAACTATCAGAAAGTATATTGAGCAATGAGTGCTAGTGGAGCAGACATTTCTAACCCAGAATTCATGTACGGTGTAGAGTTGGGATGCTCGTCTTATGATGGAGCGCTCTCTGGCTGCGAAATGTCCAGATATCGGCACTCACCTGGCTGGAACCAAGAAGGTCCAGCAGGTTCTCACTAGACCCGGAGTTCTGGAGAAGTTCTTCCCCGACCAGCCGCAGGTGGTGGAGCAGATCAGAGCGACGTTCGCCGGCCTCTACACGCTAGACATGGTGAGAGGAAGACGCTATCAAGAAGTTTGAAGAGTGTCTTTATGATTCATAATTCACGTTAAACACACATCTTGAAAATGTTATTTTATGAAAGAACATGAATAACAGCGTTTAAGGGATTAAAAACATCATTGATTGATGGGGTCACGTGATTGATGAGGGTAGCTAGCACCTCTGCTAGCGAGCTAATCTACTAGCTTGTTTACTACTGATAAGCACTGTTTGCTGTTGATTTCTGAATTTTAACATTTAAAATGTTTTTTTTGTGTGTTTACTTCATCGGCATTGAGCTGTGTCCTCTTTAATATCTCGTTTCTTCCCTTTCTTCTTTCTCATTGTTTAAACTATTGTACATGTTTCGTAAGTTTGTCCAAACTAAACAGAAATGAGGCAGGTTGATTAACAAACTGTACTGTTTTTTTTTCTTTGTTGTGAGGAGTTTTACTCATTTTCCCCCATGACAGTCGTGTTTTGTGCTTCTTCACTGTTGCTGGTTATAGTTACTGTAAGTCTTTGCTGCCTTTGATGACTCTCTCTTATAAAAACATTGCTCCATAATCCTACTGGAAGCCAAAAAAGACCCCAAACGGGGTAACTTTAACTTGTGTTAAAATGAAGGAAAAGACATAACACTGCAATGTTAAGCTTTGTGAATTCATATAGACTCTTAGAAATTGAATCTTTAGTTTTCTGTCCTCTGGGCTCCAGGGTCCAGAAGGTGACCGGGCAGTGGCCATGGCGCTGGCCAACCCGGATGCATTCGTCCTGAAGCCTCAAAGAGAAGGAGGAGGTAAGATGACATCAGTGTGTCCATCTGATGGTATTCCCATCATTATCATCTTTACAAGTCACTTAATGTAAGATTGTGTTGGTTACCACAGCAGAAAGATTACACATGACCTCACATCTCTGCAGGGAACAACTGTTTTGGAGAGGACATTGTCAAACTACTACAGGAGGTTAAAAACGATAAAAGACGAGCTGCTTATATTCTAATGGACCGGATCCGACCCAGAACAGAACAAAACATCCTGCTGAGGAGAGAGCTTCCAATCAGACTCGTCTCTATTTGTTATGAAATAGGAGTTTATGGAGCCTATGTGAGGTATAGTACACACAGAGATATACAGCACCAATGTGCCATAAATGTTGTTGTTTACGTGTAATCATGATGCACCCATGTGTCTCTACAGGCATGGAGGAGAAATGGTTCTCAATCAGGTTGGCGGTCATAATTTGAGAACAAAGAACATCGACCATAATGATGCAGGATTACTTCGTGGAGTGACCACGTTTGACAGTCCACTCTTCGTCTGAGCACGAGCAGAAATGTTAACGTGTGATGGCGATAACGTGCTCATTCGTTTCTGCAACGAGCTTCACTACTGAAAATATGTTTTGTCAAAAAGTAGCAGCTTGCAGTTACTCTGATTTAACACTAGGTGGCAGTAAAACCAAAGTCATTTTCCATATAAAGTAAAAGCACCAGGAGGTCCGCAGAGTTCACACCAGGCAAATGAAGGCAACAGGGTTCATGTGAGATGTGCCACATCCAGTATTCATAAGTGTAAGCAGTAAATGCACCATTCACATACTAATGCAAACACACTATAGTGTACAACTTCTACTCAGGTGTATCATACTCAGGTATGATGAAAATGTGCTTAATAAAAGCCTTTCTCTACGACTACAAACAACTACATTAAGATTAAAATTCAAAGCTGCACAACACGCGGTGTGAAATGACATCTTCCTGTTATTTTAAACCAACCTCCTGTTTTTGTTTTTCTTCTTCATGATTGGAAATCTTTGGTGCTGACTTGCGAGTGTGACAGATTCCAGTATGTGTCATGTCCGGGGGTCATCAAACAGAAACAAGGGTCAGTGGCAGCAGAGCATCTCCCACAGGAAACACTCTTGGCTGTTTCACATTCAAGAAAAATACCTCTGTGTGTGTGTTTTTTTTTCTACAGATATGAATTTTGGCACCAAACCTAGTTTATGTCAACACTGGATTGCCTCAGTCTCTTTTCTGAAGTGTGAGTTGACAGTGTGCGTCACACGGTGGGAGGATCAAACCGACTTTTCTCCTACTGTACGTAAGATTGTTTATAATATAATGGAAAGAGTCCGTACGCTTATATCATCTGCCAGTGTCAAACGAGGACAGTGTTGTAGGAATCTAACAGCCCGTTGATGGATTGAATTATGCGCCTCCTGATTTTATTTTACGTTTGATTAGTTTCACATGCTCGTGTTAGGAGAACAGTGACCAGCGTATCCCTGTTATGTTTTCTCTTTAAATCCCAACACACAGCTTGAACCGCTCACAGCTCCAGACCAAATATTTGCGGTGTAATAAGCCAGTTACACAAGCGCTGGCCCACTTAGCCAGTGACCTCTGTCTCTGTGAAGTGTGTGTGTGTGTGTGTGTGTGTATTAGAGTGTGTGTTATACAGGCAGAGGATAAGGGAAGAGAGTCAGGATGTAGGTCATGGAGGGATGGAAGTGGCTCCCTGCTCTCTCATCTCAAAGGGAAGGTAGTGAGCAACGACGTCAGCAAGATTTGGATATCTGTGTGTGTGTGCGTGTGTGTGTGTGTGTGCACGGTCATCCTCTGGCTCTGTGTGCAGAGACACAGAGAAAACACGTTAGGTAGTTGTTTTTAACCACATAGTATTCGCTGATTCGTTTTCACTTCCACTGCATCCTATTAACAAGAATAGCAGGAAGTGGCAGCAGTGCTGTCAGTGGCTGGGACATGCGCCCTCCCGGCTCTCATTGTACCTTTTACATCCTTTATTGTGCTGTCAGTGTTGTCTGAATACCAGAGAAACACTTGAGAACATTGTTGGAATAACGTCAGCTTACATTTGGTTTTTTTACTGTCCGGTAAAATATAGAATTACCAGCATCTCACTCATAGCTGTGCTAAAATAAGCTTATTGATTAGAAGAAGCACCGAACTCATCAAGTGACTGTCAGTTATAATTAAACTGAATCAAGGATATCCCAAAATATCACATTGTTTTTAGTCTTTTCCTGATTTGCTATTGATTCATGCTCCCCTGAGGATGAATTGTAATAACTTTAATGTTTCATCATCCTCATCCTCTCGCTAAACTACAAAGCTAAATATTGTAAAGATTACACCTGCTAAACATACTACGTTACTGTGTCAATACTGTTAGCATTTAGCTCAAAGCACTCAGAGCTGCCTGCATGACTGCTCGTTCACTATACTCACTATATAAAAGACACTAAACGGTTTGCTCTATAGCGAGCAGCAAATTGAGCTTCACTAATCTGTAATTTCTACATGTACAATTATACAGTGGATACATGAACACATTAGGACACTGGAATAAACATGGCAGAGGATAAAAATAGTTGATAGTAATTAGGGCGTGATTTCACACAACTCTGTTTGAACCTTGACTTTCCACATCCACGGTCACATCTACAAGTGACAAATGACTAAGCATGTTTTAGTTCCCAAAATATGTGAAAACAGAACATACGTATTGCACACTTCTGGGCATCAGTACGTTGATATACAACAATTATTTTTAAACAATTACGTAAGAGTTTGTTTCACATTTACTCTCACTTTTTCTGTGTAATCTGGGTGTGTGTTCTGCCTCCACCCTGACGGATTAGGCTGCAGCAGACTCTTCTACTACTGCTACTACTAGACTAATAAATCAATCAGGAATTATCCTGATTGATTTGAATTGACCTTTATATCTGTTAACTGCTATCAGTGTCTGACAGAGCAGTGCGTGCATGAATGCATGCGTGTTCATGTTTGTAGTGTTAATATCATGACTTTATGTATGACTTGTAGTCACCCTCTGCTCTGTGACCACAGTGTGATGAAAATATCCCGTCTGTTGTTGTGAATGAATCCCATAACAGGCAAGACAGTGACACACAGTTTCAACATGTAGAAACACCCGTGTACTCTACATACCAGCTAAACACACACACACACACACACAAAGCGATGTCCACCTGAGTTGGCTCACAGGAAGCAGAATTGTATAGTACACACACACACACACACACACACACACACAGGCAGCAGGAAGAGTCAAGGTCAGTTCCTGTTTTTGAACCTTTTCCGTTGTCTTCATTACTACAGGCCACATAATCCCCAGTTTCCTGTGCTGTTAATGACTGATTAACAAACAGCCCAACGGAAAGTTCAGGAAGTCCAGTCAGGGGAGCTTTATATAACTGATGGTCAGCGGCTACTAACAGGCTAACGCTACTCAGCAGTTACCATCAGCCTCACCGACTGTGTGTAAGCAGGAAATTCATTGAATTATTTTATTCACTGCTTAATCAGGATCTGTGTCTGTATCAAATATGAAACACGTGAAGCTAATGAGATTTCAGGCCTGAAGACATTGTGCAGATGGCAACAACACTCGGGAGGGTGTTCCCTTATATTGTGAAGGACATTATGACACATCTTAGTTAAACCTTTTTACTGCACCTGCGTCACCTTTAAGCAGCATTAATAATCTTAAATCATCAACGAATCACCACAACACGATCGAAAAATGTACCAAGCATGACTGCCAAGTCTCTTTTTCCACACACACACACACACACACACAGCCGCTGCAGATAAAAGCCCCCCTACAGACAGTGCTGGCAAGCAGAAGCTTGAGCGTTGCCACATCACTTCTTTATTGTCTTTTCAGGAATGAGGAAGTGTGTGAGGCAGCATCTTTACGGGAAGCCAGCAAGTGTGCGAGGGAGGGGTTAATGGGAATGCACGTGGGTGGGGAGGTTATGACAAATATTTGTTAGGACACACAGGAAGAGAGGACGAGAAGGAAGGAAAAGTGCAAAGGACTGGACAATCGCATTTCTCATCTGATCCACCGCTGTTACTGTCACTACTTGCAGCATGTTGGCAAACCTGCTGCTTATTTTGAAAGATTTCATATCAGCGTCTTATCTAGAAAACTGAAGGATTATATTATGAGAGAATTATTGTAGCTTGGAGGCAATGATACTCTGTGTCCTATTTCACAATTTCATGAATATGTTGGTAAAATAAGTTCTGTCAACACACACACGGCACGCTGCAAGAGTAAAAAACACACACATATAGAAGCCAGGTTATTGATCTGTGTGTGTTTTCTGTTATGAAACAGAAAACACACACACCGTCAGCCTTTGACCTGCATTGAATGTGAGGACGCTGTGTGACTTTGTGTCTGCGGTTACATTTTTAGGTCCATATCTGGTGTTGCTGTGTCTGTTTTCTCACTCTGACAGAGCAGGCTGACCTTTTCTCTGAAAGGACGTGGCAGCGGTGAGTCTTGCAGCAGGAATGCAGCACTCCCCGGCATCTCCTGGAAGCCTCACACGGGTTCCCACAGAGACGTTCAGCAGGGAGTTCTGGGAGGGATTACCTTCTGTTTCTGATAACCCATATTTCTCTTCTTAATCCCATCTGGTGACGTCTTGGCTATGAAAGAATGTTTTTCGTCTATTTCTCCTTTTAGCAGATTACTCTCCACTGAAATTATGAAAAGCCTTTTCATCAGGGCCTTTTCAGCCTCACCCACATTCTCTGGGTGAGAAATCTGAACCAGGTCAAAGGTGTCTCAAGTCCGCTTGTTGCCACTCCTTTAATCTCAGGCATAACACCAAATACCAACAGCAGCTTCTGTTTACTTAATTACTTAATTTGGCATAAACGTAGCTGATAAGGTGACACTATATATATATATGCAGCTTCTGCTTTATTTATTGCTTCGACATTTGGTCAGAAAAAAGCATATTTGCTTTCTTGCAGAGACTTTTCATATGTGTTTGTTACGCCACGAGGTTTAGCTTAGCATGAACACTGGACGCAGCTAGCTTGGCTACCAAGAGCGACACATCTCACTAATTAGCAAACGATGTCTGCTTCGTTTCTGTGCATCAACAGAAATGTGACAACAAGTTGTGGTTACTTGCAGTAGCCATTTCTCAGGAAAACACCGCGGCCGTATGTAGACTTCCTGCTGGTTGCCAGGCAACTTCACGGTGACAGCATGACTTCTGTCTTCTTCTTCTGTGTACAGATTAAACAAACCTGATAGAAGTTGTCATTTGGTGAAATTTAGAGTTGCTGGTAGGCGTATTTGTGGCCATGCTAGCTGTTTACAGTGTTTGGGCTAAGCTACGCTAATCGCTTCCTGACTCCAGCTTCATACTTAACGCACAGACATGAGAGCAGCTTATATTCTCTGTCTGGTGTTTGACCCGAGGGTGTTGTATGCTGTAGAAAATAGTAGAAATTTGTGATCTTGAGTTGACTTTACTTGATTTAACTCAAGAAACCTGCAGGAACGCGACAAATATCAATAAAAGTCAACTTATTCCTTTGGGGTGACAGTGTTCGGTAATTGGACATTTATCGGTCGTGACATGAACTCGAACACACCGTCATGAATGCAGAGCAGGACCTTTTTTTTGATTTTGTCCATTCTGCGGAGCCTCCTCATCCTCCCCTTCCCATAACCTTTCAGATTCAAGACTCTGCTGCCTCCCTCCATCACAGCCTATCAGCTGCTCAGGGAATTAGCCAAAGGCAAAGTCAGGGTCACCCCTGGCTCAGACAAGTTACTCCCACTACCCTGGAAACCCAACAGGCATCCCGGAGACAAACACAGAGAGTTCCTGGACTCCCACGGGTCTGGAAAGTACTCATTGAAAACGTTTTAACGAAGGCAAATAGAAATGAAGAGGCTGGTTAAGTGTGAAGCTGCTAATTTCTTCCTTAGCTTCACTGTCCTGTCAGGCGCTTTCATCTGGCAGACTGAGGGGAGTTTAGCTCATCATCTAGTTGCTTGAATACTTATTTCTCTCAGTTTAAATGCTGAACTTCCTGGTTTTTATAACTATATAATAATTATTTCCGAGATTGTGGAACGTGGTCGTAGACAACCGTAAACTCATCACACAAACTGGCCGTTTGAAGTCATTTTTCATCTTTGAGCTTCCATATATACTGTAGGTGTGCATGCAAACAGTGTTGCTATAACTTTTTATAACTTTTATACATTATTAGAGACATTTGGGGTGTTTGGTCACTGTTTGGTTTTGTCTGTCTGTCTTTGTTGTAGTGATTTTATTGTGTACCCAGTTAAATGTTCTTACAGTAAAGTGATGTCACTGTTGCAGAAATGTAAAAGAACACGTCTGTCACACAAACTCAGATTTTTTTTCCTGCATGCTGTTTGCTTCCTGCGATCTCTATTCAGCAATTCTTTTCAACAGTATGATGATCTCTATGTTATACGTAGCTTACACAAGCCAAACTTTCTCATACCTCCATCCTGGACCTCCTCGCTCTCTCCATGTCCAGGCTTGTTACTCCCGGAGGTGTAACGCCGCCACGGATAGACACAACTGGTGGGATCCAGCGTAGCCGTTGGGAGCGTGGAGGTGGGGCGGAGAGCTGTACGCCCTGTCTCTCGCTGCCACGCTCATTATTAAGTCTGAGTCATTCACAAAAATGTGAAAACAAAGTCAACAGCATAACTTCCTTCATGTGACTACAAGTTGAGAGAATGACTGGCGGCTGTCTTCTCATGCAGATGGACTGAAAAACAGTTTGTACACAAGAAAGAGAAAAACATTCCTGCTTAATGGGGCGATAAATAATGTCACCACAGCAACATGCTGTTTGCTTTTATTCATTTCACACTCTGCTGTTTTCTATTTGCAATAAATCTGCAAGTGTAATCCTTAGAAAGAAAAAAGTCATCATCATTATTGCTCTGAAGCTTTACTACTCAGGAAATATACGACCACTTCTGCTTTATTATAACTTAATATTAATTACAAAATCATGTAATAAAATGCAACAGAGCAGACGGGTTCTTCTGTACTGACACTGTTGGGTCTAACTGACACTGACCTGCAAAATTAATAAAACAAAAAAGAGTTTATAAGAAACCAAACTGATGTTTAAAGGAACAGTTTGACACTTTAACAAATTAATGTTTGCTTTTTGGCTCAAAGTTAATAAGAAGCTAAATCCCACTGTCATGTTTACACGCTAAATATGAAGCTAGATGATTAAACAAAGTAAATACAACATGTGAACATGTGAAATTTAGAAGGATATTTTAAAGTTTGGATAAAGTCTCCAGAGCACAAACACCGAGACTTTACAGTGAAGGAGGAGGCATCTGGTTCGCGTGTTATATTCTGGCTTTTTTGTTGGAAAAACACGTTGTTGTTCCAGCAGAATATTCTTTATATATATGTCTTAATATGTGTCTTTAAATAACAAGAAAACTGAAGTTGTGGTCTTCACTTAACTAAATAGAGGCTTGATTAGCAGCTGGTGGCCATGCAGCAGTTTCACCCACATCACTGTGTGTGATTCATCCCAGCGTGAAGACATGGAAACTGTGAGCTCCTGATCTGTGGAAAGTCATTTTCAATCTGGCAGCAGACAAATACTCCTAAGAGGCTAAATGTGATTGAGTGTAGCAGCTAGGACAGCCCGACAGTCTGGTGCCCGAACCCCCCTACACACACACACACACACACTGTTAACGGATCGACTGAGGAAGTGCAGGGCTGAGCGCTGACGTCTGGAACATCGTGTTGCTCCACGATGAGACGGTTCTACTCAACTTTACTAGAGCACCGTACCCTCGGTTCTGCTGGAACAAGTGACACACACATTGGCTGGATATCATCCATTACTCACTTACTGTCTGTGTGTGAGTGTGTATTCCTGTACTTCTGCCTTTATGAAGTTGAAGTGACCTCATGTAGACAGACGAGATGAGGGGAATTCTCCAAAATGAGAACTTCTAGCTGGTTCTCACTTTAATTCGGTTGTTCACCAGTTTTTTATTTTTATACAAGAAGCTGAAGTTACCAGTCAAGAGGAGCGGTACTGTGGAAACCACTGCATGTATTCTATATATGCAGGTTTTATAGTGTGTTCACTCTGGGAAAGTGGCCGTATACTTAACCCTGGTTCAGTATGCACACTAAACACGGTCGATCCCTGAGTGTGCTGTGGGTGGACGCCACTGTGGGTAAAAGTGCATACAGGCATGCTCATACAGGCTGGAAATAAAGCCAATATATCAAAAACTTAAAGGGATTTTAAAGAAGTAGGTCTGTGCAATAAACTAGAATGAACAAAATGTGAAAAGTATCTAACAAGAAAACTACATATTTATATATAATTATAGTTTTAACCAGAAACCGGCTGCTATACATCTCACCGCTGATGCTGAGTCGATGATGCTTGTGTGCGACACACTTTACCAGTTAAACTAGTGCACACATGATTTCTCATTCATCTGTGTGTTAGAATGTAAATGTGTGGTTGTGGTGTATTTATCAAGCAGACAGATATGCGGAAGACAAACACATATAGACGGAGATAGATAGAGATTGGGTGTGGTTGGGGTTGGGGTTGGGGGTAAAGGAAGACGCTAACAGCATTTTAAAAGGTGGAACGGGGGAAGATTATGCAACAACTGGCCTTTTTGTTTCTTTCACCCATGAAGAAAATGCAGCAAGAACATGGTGAAAACACGTGATGCATTCACTGACTCATAATCAGGGTCTTATCAAGGAGACACAAATGACTTTTCAATGTCTTTTCTCCTAAAAGTTAAACATAGATTGTGTCCTACTGAACTGAATCTGGTAGTTTTTTCACTGTGCACCATTTTTGTGATGAGTCAGTGTTGAACTAAAACAGTCAAATGAAGTCGGGGGGTAGAGAAGTCCATGCAAATACTCGACTCTGTAACGTAGTTTGCATTAAGTTCATCCTCATGTTGGAGGAAATTGCGACCAACAAACAATAGTAACAGATGTAAACACATCTGGGTCAAACTTGTAATATATTTTTTAAAGATTTTTTAGTTTTCATTGGTCGTCGAGCTGTTTTAAAAGCTTTAGCAGCAACGGCGGCACCTTCTTGGCTCCATTTGAGGATGTTAACATGCAGTCTGATGTTGCATGCGGTTCTCAGAATGAGAGGGGAAATGAACGGCAGTGACATTCACAGAAACTACCTGTGGTCTCAGGTCTCGGGATAATTATTCTCTTCAGAAGAAAGCCAGATGAAGGGATTACTGGAGGAGAGAACCGAAGACTGACGCACTTTCTGCTTATTATTATTATATGATATAGAAATACATACAGCGAGCTGTGTGGTAATGATTTGGCTGCGTGCACCATCACTAAAAAAGGAAAATGTCACCTTCATAAAGGCACTAGAGGAGAAGTCAGTGGGCGTCTTACGGTGATGATGAATGTCGAGGCCATCCATCCAGTATTTATTGAGATATTTCATCGGATTGACAGGCTGACATTAAGCCACGGTGCTAATGTAGCGATAAACAATATTTTTATCTCAACGATGTCAACGAAAACTGTAAAAGCAGCGAAACATGACAAAGAAACCGAAACAACGAGCTAAAAGAGGCTTAAACTGAAACGGAAATGTGTACAGGTAAAAGAGCGATTAAAACCAAATCCTTGCATTTAATTGGACCCATACACGGTGGGCGGGGCTTAGAGAGGACTGTTGAGTCAGATCGCACACAGGTGGGCTCCACATACTCCTCTACTATTGGTTGAAATAGGTTGGTTCAAGCTTATGTAAGTACTCGTCATATTTTGAAGGCTTTTTGTAATTTTCTGTGGCATATATTGTTAAATAGGTGCAAACATGACGGAAGACGTGATCTAAAAGAGTTAAAAAGGCATTTTTCATTTAATTTGGACTTTTACGAGTTGGTACAATTGAGGCATTTTGGCTTTGATCAGCATCCCGTTATTTACGTCCCCATCCATCCATCCATTGAAATCACGGCTAGTGAACACATTGTTTTCACCTGTCAGCCACTAACTGGGTGTGATGGGAGCAGCAGCGTTTCCAACCTCCATGTAATTTGCTTGTTGTGTAAATCTTCGTTGCGCTGTTGGTGGGATCCCAGCGGCACTGTCTCGAGGAAGATTAGGCCAGGAATCCCATGGGAGCATCGCAACTGATTAAACCTACAAGACTTATCTATCCAGCAGAGCAGATCCATGATAGGACGCTGCCTGCTGGTCACTATCACCACCACAGAAGAGCATCTGTGGTTCGTTAGTGGGATTAAACCCAGGAAGACAAACAGTCGCCCTCATCCTACCTTAAACCAAACAATGCTGCAGTGGCGGAAGAAGTAACCCAATGTATAAACATTTAAAAAAGTATTTTATACTTATATTTTATATCATGAACAAATAAGCCGGATTTTAATATTGGAGCTAGCCAAGATTAAGCAATTAATTTGACCAATTTATACTTAATTACCTAATTTAATCTGATTAGTCTGGTTGGGGCGTAGCAGTGGTCCAAAACAAAACAAAAAAAAGCAAAAAAAAGCATCACATTTTATAGATAATCATATGTTGCTTATGTAAAATCTGTTTGTCAGGTAAAAACATTTCAAACAACAAACTGTAGCAAAATATAAAAGTATAAAATCAACATCAAATGTAAACGCTCAGGTAACGTTCAAGTATCAAGTTGAATACTTGAACTTTGTTGCAACACCGGTTGAGCAACCAGTAAAAATGACAGCTCATACGTTGACATTTCTGTGTGTAAGAGCGTTGTGGATTCACCGCTCAGACCTTTAGGAGTGGTTTGTTTAAAGAAGCTGAAATCCTGATATGACTCATTTTGGTTGTTGGAGTGAACATGTGCTCTGTCCTCTTGTTCCTGCAGGTGAATGAATCAAACTCAACATAATGCTTCAATGTTGAACGTATATGTTTGGAGAGGAAGTTGATTCTGTGTGTCGAGCTTTTTTTCTTCTTGCCCTGTATATGCATCCTGCCCCTTTCTGATGCCATCTGCCTTTTCATCGCTTCATCTGTTTTCCACATCTGCTGTTTTTCTACTGAAGTGTTACACAGGAAATGTATCGCAAAAATCATATAGCCTTATAGACCTAGAAATAAAAAAGGTAGGTGTTAAGATGCTTTGCTGCTGTTTTAACCCTTAAATAAACTGATGTGGAGCGAATGTTTGATGTTTGAAGCAATTCAAGAGTCAAAAGTCATAGTTAAAAAAATATTTATTGAAATCGTATAAAAATAGTTTCTAACATAATTTACAATTCTAATTCGAATGGATGAAAAAAAAACAAAAAACAATCCGAGCTGCTATCATGCAACCAGAAGATGTTTCTCTCTGTCTCGCACACACACACACACACACACACACACCAACATTCAGTAATCTTTTGCTCCGACAGCAGACAACAGAGTAACAAAACCAGTCACCATCAGTAGACGTTCAATGTTTACATACATTAAGATGGAAGTGCTTTCAGGACTATTTACACATTATGTACATTACACACACATACACACATCTGCTCTTTAAAAAAATTTCAAGCCATAAATATGGTCAAAAAAAAGAAAAAGAATAATTCATATTTGTTTGCCTTTTAAATAATCTGTGGGCCCTTCAGTGACTGCGGAATGAAATATACGTACAGCCGAAATTCTCTCATAAATAAATAAATAAATTCTGTGCCCAAAAAAAAAACAAAAACTCATCGAGTGTCACAGCAATAATAAATATTGTTATTTACAATTCTTGTCCCCACCGAATTTTAAGACCTGTGTGAGGCACCGTTTTTAAAAAAAAAAAAATAATAATTGAAGAGCAGAGCAGAGGATGTTGTTTTATTGTTGGTTTTGCATTGTGGTGCATTCAGGTGGGTGTGAACGAGCGGTCGTCTAAGATGTGTGTTTGTACAACACGAATTAAGGAGGAGGAAGCGGAGGTTGTAGAGTAAAGTAGAGCAGAGGTGGATGCTGTAGTAAAGAGAGAGTGAGGTAAGTCCAGTGTTTCTCTTTTATGATTGGTTTGCACAGGTTGTTGCCGGAGCTATGAGGTTGTCTGGTTGCTAATGACATTGGAGTCGTAGTAGAAGTAGTGATAGTAGTGGTTGTAATGGCATAGGCTTTACTGATCTAGGCCCATGAGTGGAAGAGAGGAAAACACAGCAATAAACAATATAAAGCCTTGTGACAAGTAAGGAACAAAAAGGCCATCAAGAAGAAGACGTAGAAGAGCCTGTTCACTTTCACAAATTCAAGTATTTTCAGGGTCACCCCGACAATCTCACAGAAGGCACTTCTTATTTTGAAAATCACCCTCCTCTCTGCCAACGCGGCTGCTTTTCCTGCTCTGCTGTAGCAGAGAAACAGGAGGGAGCAGCGCACAGCGTAGCGAGAGGTTACATAACTCATTCAGAGCAGCGTGCGTGTGTGCTGCAGGACACGCCCTCCTACAGACTGATAACACCCGCCGCCTGAACCAGAGTCCAGTGAAGATGATGTTCTGACACTGACGCAGGTCAACGGCTGAGGGAAGTAAACCGAGGGTCCGGCCTGCGTGGGTTGAAACCAAAGGCCGGCGGTTTTGTCACGACTACACCTGTGTCGGGACCGCCGGCCCGTGCGCCGCCTCCCCTCCTCCTCTCTGCTTCCAGTCTATTACAAAGTCTTCTTGTAATAGTCTCTTATGTCAATGCAGTCCAGTTCGGACTAGAGCGGCCAGGAGCGAACCGTCACCGAGCCACGGCCACAGGGGAGGGTGTGAAGGCTGTGGGCTCGTGGCTGATGCTGTGCAGCCTGATCTCCGCGGTGCTCTTCTCCGTCTGCACTGTGGACGGGAGCACGGAGGAGGACGTGTTCTGCATCCACGAGTGGTTAATGATGTCCTCGAAGGACGGGCGGTCCGCTGGACGCAGAGACAGACACCACTTGATCAACTGCTGGCATTCTGGAGGAAGAAGAAGAGGAGGATAAACAATGAGTCTGGAGTAATAAACTGATTATGAAACAGGATATAACATGTGCTGAAATGTGAACGTACCTGTGGAGATTCTCCTCCGGAAGAGCACTTGACCTCTTATGATCTCCTCGTCATGTTCGAACGGGATGTCACCACACACCATGTCATACAGCAACACACCCAGGGACCAGACGGTGGCAGAGCGGCCGTGATAGCGATGGTACTTGATCCACTCCGGCGGGCTGTACACTCTTGTTCCTGAAACAAAAACGACAAGAAACCTTTAAAAAGCTGCGCAGAAAATCAATAAATAAAAAAACTAAAAAAAAACTCTGTTGTTATACATAGAAAATAAAAGCCTGGCTGTGTTGGTTAAATGATTAACAAAGAGGAAGTTATCTGGACTCAGGTGCGTGACAGGAGTGTGTGACAGATTAGTGTGTGTATGAGCAGACATGTGACTTTGTTTACAAACTTTGAGTTGTAAAAATACCACTTTCCTCCAATGGGGGGCGCTAAAACGAAGGTAATGCTGCCCAGGCTGTAATTATAGGCTGCTGTGGGGGATGTCAGAGATGACACAACCCAGGAATTTCTGCTGGGGGGGTCTGGGACACATCATACCCTAAACTAGAGCTTCACTGACCTTCCAAAATAATGCATCCAACAACAACAACAACAACAACAACAATAATACAATGTTCTCACCATCAAAGTCCGTGTAGATGGTGTCCTTCAGCAGAGCTCCGGACCCGAAGTCAATGAGCTTCATCTCCCCGGTGCGGAGGTCGATGAGGATGTTCTCGTCCTTGATGTCCCGGTGCACCACGCCGCAGCTGTGGCAGTGCCGCACGGCCTCCAGCACCTGGCGGAAGAAGCTCCGGGCCAGCTCCTCCGGTAAGGCACCTTTCTCCGTGATGAAGTCAAACATGTCCTTGACGTTTTCGGGTCTCTCCATGACGATGATGAAGCTGTCCGATCGCTCGAACCAGTCCAGCATCTTGATGACACCGCGGAAACCGGTCCCGACCTTCTTCAACAGCACGATCTCCATCGGGACCCTGGAGCCGCCGGGCTGGAGACACAAAAAAAACACGCATATTTAATACACAACACGAACACCATTTAAATCAAAACTCACATTTATGTCCTTAATGAGTTAAATACAGATTTCCTTTTTTAATAAAATAATAATAATCGTGTTATTTAAGCAGATTTTAACGGTAACGGTCGTTTCTTACCAGCTCCCCCCACTCGGAGACTCTGTCCTTGGCGACGTGTTTGACAGCGACCTGAAGCAGAAAACACACCGCGTCAAAACACATTCACATGTACACAAAGCAGCCGGTAAAACGTTAAAAATACTGGTTTTTATTTAATATGTTTAATACTAACCGGAGCTCCGTCGGATATCCTCGTACCGGAGTAGACGGTACCGAAGCCGCCGCTGCCGAGCACCGCACCGACCTGGTACAGCTTCTCAAAGGGCTCCTTCTCCTTCACTACAACGACAGAAACACACCGGTAAACACCACGTATAACCCCGGGAGAAACGTAAAAAAACCACGTCTAATAAAGCCGCTAAATTAAAGCTTCAGTTAGCTGCTAGCATGTAGCATGTGAACGGAGCCACGGGGAGCGGCCGCCGGTCGCCGCCGCGGCCGCGTCCTCCATGACAGCACCGGGGGGGAAAAGGGCGTCTAACCTTGATGAACTTGAAGCTGGATCTTCGCCGGCATGTCGGTGGAGATGTGGGCCAGAGAATTGAGCTTCGGAAGCAGCATTCCTTTGAGGATATCCACCGGTGTCTGTGTGTCGTTGTTTTC
The DNA here is from genome assembly GCA_036937835.1 of Pampus argenteus. Classification (NCBI taxonomy): domain Eukaryota; kingdom Metazoa; phylum Chordata; class Actinopteri; order Scombriformes; family Stromateidae; genus Pampus; species Pampus argenteus. Next base: position 1,712,758 of record CM072864.1, on the reverse strand, counting down.
GGTTTAAAACGGTGTTTTTATTCCGGTAGTGTGGCTCTCCCGGCTCCCGTGTAGCGTGTAAAGTCCACGTTGCAAGAACAAAAATGCGGTAGAGATCCTCTCATCCGGATAGAAGGAAAAGCAGCGGGACAAAAACACACACACACGACGCTTCTGACCCGGCGAAATATGAACAAGTTCACGTTGAAGACTACCGTGAAAACGCAGCTGTTCCCCGCGGTGTTTGTAAACAGAAAATATGACGGTATAAACAGATAATACGGTGTAGAGACCGAGGCCTCCGTCAGACACCGGCTATGGAGGCAGGAGGCGGGGGGAGGACGCTTATAAGGTTGGAGTAGAGGGCGGTGACGTCGGCCAGCAGCACCGCCATTTTCCGCTCTCTGGACCAATAGGAAGGCAGATACGCGTTCCAAACGCACGTCAATCACCGAATGAAAATAAACCCAGCCTCGTAGCCAGACACAGACGTGGCGGGAATCAAAACGCGCCAAAAGAAGGGAGGGGGGGGGGGGGACTAAAGTAATAATTATGAGTTCACTTGGGGGGGGTCAAATTCAAAGCCAAGTGCCCCCCCCCCCCCCTCCCCTTACACACACACACACACACACACACACACTCTCTCACACACACACACTGCAGATATGATGACTGGACCTCACAAAAAAATAATTGCCTCATGTGTTTACACTGAAACTAGATTATTCAGTTCATTTCCGGTTCAAAATATTGCTTCATTTTTCTTTATAAAATCTCACATTCCTCCTCCCTTCCTTCTTCTTCTCCTCCTTCCTCCTTCTTCTTCTCCTCTTCCTCCCTCCTTCTCCTCCTCTTTCTCCTTCTCCTCCTTCTTCTTCTCCTCCTTCTCCTCCTCTTTTCCCTCCTTTGTTTAGACTCAAACTGTTGCTCTCAGCCTCCTCATGTGATAACAGAGCGCAGTGAGAGCAGCTCATCAGCTACACTCACCTGATTATTTTCACATTAAACACGGAGCTCTGTTGACTTTAGTCTCTATTTGAGTTGAACCTCAGCATCAAAGCGCGCCGGAGAGAAAAGGCGCATTCCACTCATTCTTTCAAATTGGGTGGCCGCGTTCACAGGATGTGGGGAACTAGAGATAAAAAGCCTCCATTTACTCCTCCTCCCCCTGCTCTTTCTGCTCCTCCTCTTTCAGACCTCCTTTTCCCGCGCATGTTATTGTCTGAATGGCATGCCCCCCCCCCCCCCCTCCAGTTTAAAGTTTTTGTTTTACTTTCATGGTAAATTATAAACTATCACCATGCTGACATGCTGTATTTCACTAATACTTATGTAATATGACAGCGTCTCTCTGTTTATTTAATTGTTCTGTAATTATTTCTAATAGACTTTGGCAGCTGTTCTGTATTTAATAATAATAATAATAACAGATTTTTAACATATATATTTAATCCTGGCTGCTTTTTGGATGCATGTATAAGATATCCTGTATTAAAATGCAGCTGTGTTGCCAACGTGAAGATATTTGGACAGAAACTATAGTTTTAACATGAACTTAAAGCACCTAACATTTAAACAGGTCTGCTCGTAAAGAAAGGTTATGGGAACTGTTCCTGATTGGCTGCAGCTTGGCATGAGAATGAGAGCGTGGGGGTGTTCAAACTTGCTTTTAGGATGCCCTGGGCACATTCCTGTAATGTTTGTATACGTTTGAAGACAATATGCAAAGCAGGGGCTGAAGTATCCTGACTATCTGTGTTCATAATTATCACCTTTAAACATGTTATCAAAATCATTATTTGTAAAGTCACTTTCAAATGCTTTTCTATTGCATTTCATATGATTGGATTTGCAGATGAGTATATGAAACAACTATAATGTTGTTGTTTTTTATTGTTATTGTTAAGGTGGAGTATAGCAGCAGCAGTGTAATAGTAGTGCAAGCTTTGCTGGTTTTATAGTGTCCGGAGAGGAGTGTGTGCTGAGTTCATGCTCAGTCAGGGGCATCGGAGAGGTGTGTGCAAATGGAGAGGTCCACAGCAGTGAGTGTGACAGTGAGCGCAGGCCTGTGAAATGCCAGCGGTGAGCGCATCTCTCCGCGGGGCTGCAGATAGCCCTGCCTGCGTGATCAGCAGAGCTCAGATGACAGCCATGTGTCAGAGGGGCAGATTATTAGTTGCTCTGCTCTCTTTGGGACCAGCTGTTCAGTCCAATCGCTGTAAGTCTCAGTTTCCCCCGAGGAGGTGCCAACAGGTTCTTACTGTAAAGCAGAACATCCCAGTTCTGTGAGCCATGCAGACCCACATCTGAGGAACTTTTGTCACAGTCACTCAAGTTTTTTTTGTTTTTTTTGCCACTTTTTCACTTACATATCTCCCCTCCACTGTGGGTAAAGATTTGGCTTACATAATATTTCTATGAATTACTTCCTCTTTCTAGATAAATAGAAACCTTGCCCACAGGAAAGCAATGTTTCACAACACCAAATTATATTTCTGAATATCGAATGCTGGAGTATGTTCAATATGTTCAAAATGCTCTGGAATACATTAGATTCATCTTATATTATGAAATGTATATTTTTGACAATTTAGCATAAAAACTGACAACTTTTGGAGCAATAAAAAGTCTGTTTCCGTCAGTTTTCTGTCAGATTTTTACATTTTAATGTAAAATATCTCTTATTATGAATCCACAAACATTTTAAACTCGTTATCCACATGTTTCACTTAACTGTGATGTAATTTAGTTTCCTTTTTGTGCAACTTGTGTCTTTCAATTTATGTTGCAAGTGCAGCTTCCCATAAACCCTAAACGCCCTTGACCTGGTACTCCACCTGCACAAAATGGACACACTTATTAACCAATCACACATCTTCTTGTGTACATAGATTCCCAGAATCTTCTTCTTCTTCTACTATGTTTTGTTTCTCTTTCTCTCTTCTTCATGGATATATCGTAAAAAGGCTCAGCCGCTGTTTCAGTCTGCACTTAAAACACCTGTCTGTCCATCAGTGATGATGGCCAGCCAATCACCTCTCCAGCTGTCCACAGATCACACCTGCTGCCACTCTGTAAGTGGTGCACCATTTGATAGCAGTAATTAGACTTCATACTTCATGCATCAGGTTTAAGAAACTACATATGCATAGATTTTAAATAGATATATAGGCTACACTCATCATAACTATTATGTCTGTGAAAAGGCTCTTTCAACCATTAAACCATTAAACCATCATCTTCTGAAGCGCTAATGTTAAATTACTCAAAGTGCCCTAAAAGTAATCTGTAAGGGTAATGACAGCACGTCATCCTGGAGATGTGATGGGCAGTGAGGTCTGCAGAAATGGAGCCAGGTGTCTCATGGCGTTGTGCATGCCTTGACAGATTACCCCATAATTAGAGGAGGGTCGTAATACTGCCCTGCAGCTCAGCAGGAGGAGCAGCCTCGCTCCTCTCAGACAAACAAAGCCTGCCAATGTTAGTTATGTTGATTGGGTTGTCAGACAATGAGGCCTTTCGGGGTCATCATTACTTATTACTTTAGATGTGATAAGTCAGGAATTCGTGGATGAATGCAGGCGTGTACACATGCAGATATACCAGAGATGTTTTTTGTTTTTTTTTGTTCAGCGCTGATCTCACTGCGTAGAAATGTTTCAGGAGAAAGTCGCCGTTGGCAGCTGCCCACTTTGAACACGGGACCTGGAAGTCAGTAACCCACGCTGACGCACACTTAAACACACACATACACAAATAATCACACACGAACTGAAACGTTATCTGTCAAGCGCCCAAATTAGGTGCAAATTCTTTTTTAACGCTCCCCAAATAAGGAAGGCAGCAGCATGTGTGAGTGTTTGTGTGTGTGTGTGTGTGTGTGTGTGGGAGGGGGGATGCCTGAGGATGCATGGGGAGGGTGAATTATTTTTAGAGGTGTCTTAAAGGAAGAGGGGGCCGCTGCGTGGTGGGCAACCTCCGGTGTGGCCTGACCTCTCCTCAGGTAGCCTCTTACCCTCCTCGCCTCAGGTCCTGACCAGTGGGGCCATGGGAAAAGGTTGCCGTGGACATCAAAGGCAGGTCGATGTGGGAAAGCACTACAGAGGACCTGTAGACTACCCTGGGGGGGTCACCATGGGTCAACTTTCATGTCAGCACAGGCCTGGTTTGGGGTCAGAGGTCATTGGCATACCTGTGCAGTGCTACTCAGACTGTTCTTCCAGGAAATTATCCCCACTTGTCTCAATTAAGGGTTCGGCTACTGAAGGCACCATGTAAGGTTTGTTTATGGCTATTGTTGTGCTTGTTAAGGAGGAGTGGGTATAATCTGTGTCTAGGATGCCTTTAAGGTTGCCATTGGTTACAAACATAGGACAGTGTCCTTGTGGGAAATAAGGAAATAAGAGGCTTCCTACTTTTCTCCCCCAATTCCTGTTGATAATGACCCTGTTGACAGCGTTGATTACATGATAATCACGGTAAATAAAATATTTTAGCCCTGTTGACAAAGAACTTAGAAGAAAACATTGAAAGGAAATGATTAAACAGCGGCTTTGTCTGCTCTAATTTAAGCTGCTAGCGTTGCTAACATGTCTAACCACAGTATTTTGTGGTTTTACATGTGCTGCCTGGGAGCCAAGGTGCTTTTAGAAAGTGTTTTTTGATACAAACAGTAAAGCATCCTCTGTATCCTGCTACCCTACAACAGAAAAACATCTTCTTCTTCATCATGCCCGTGTTGTCAAACCTTTTGCTTGAGATTTGCAGGACACGATGTTTTCAACCGAGTTTTCAGTTTCCAATTTCAGCCTAAATCTTCCACTGTTGTCTTTAGCCAAGTTGCCATTCAAAAATAATGCAAATTTTATCAGAAAACAGATGAAAGAAAATGTGAATCTTTGTGACGTTTAAGCCACATGCGTTATGTATGTCATGATGCTCGATACGATACGCCAACATTTCAGCAGTTCAAATTGATAATACACATAATACATGTGGATGGAAAAGCACTTATTATTATTATGGTATGTATTTACTTCACAGACATAGCAACAGTTGCTAAGGCGGGGGGGGGATTAGTGAAGAGTAAAATGGTCATTTCCGCTAACCAAACCAAGCCCATGAGATGATGTTTGGGATTTGGGTGGGACGGTGGTGGGGGGGAAGTCATGTGACCCTGGAACGTGAATAAGAGACACGAGGAATGTGCTAAACCAGGAAGAAGGCTGCTCGTGTCACCTTCCCACGGGGGCTAAGAGGAGAAGGGTGGGGGGGTTGTTGTTGTCGTATGGTGGCTGTACACATTTATCCACGTGGGAAACAGACGGCAGTGACACATTAAACAGCCCAGTGACACCGTTGCCAGTCACTGTTGAAGAATGTAAATTTCCCACAGGGGCAGAATCGGGTTTTTCACCTTCTCTCTTTATGTTTATGTTTTGTGTGACTGACCCAGTTTTTACTTGTGAAACATAAAAAAAAAATCCCTTGACTGTAGCGCCAGTTTTGGTTTGCCTTGTCTTTCCATTTTGAAGTTTTTCAGATGCTCTATTTTGTTCCTGCTCTCGTTTGAGCTCCCACCCAACTTTCTCCCACACCCCCCCCACACTGTTTACAGTTGATTTGCATTGTGGCCCAGGGCTTTATTGTTGTGGCAGAGGGGTTTTCCCACCAGTTTCTCCTCTCCTCCGGTTCAATCAAAACACTTCTGTGTTGCTGCCGGTGATGTCATGGCCCAGAAACTACTAAAAGCTGCTTCCCTGGGAAATCCCATATCAGGAAGTCCAGACGATTTTTTTCCTCTCCTACTTGATTGTTATAGCAGAGCAGCCTGGAAGAGACCGAGAGGTTTCTGATTGAGTTCCCATACACTGCCGGTTGAGAAGGCCAGCATGAACCCGCTGAACTCAAACTACGAGGCTCAGACTAACTGCTAACTTGTCCCTCCGCTAAAAACCACTACTCACGCCAACATTTGTGATCCATTGTTTTGTTTTGCTGCGTTTTGTGCAACTAGCAGCGAGTAGATGAGCCTTCAGCTCAAATATTCTCCTTTAACGTCACGTTTCTACATAACTGTAGGAAAACAATGACCAGAAACCTAAATGCTGCATCATATCAGAGGCATTAATTATGTCTTATTAGTAGCTAATCACTTTGAATTGCTCACTGATCTGTATTCTAATGAAGTTTGATATTTCACTAATTAAATTTGATAAAACTGAGGTAGGGGGCGCTATCACGGCAGAAAAATACACAAAACGTGTATTTCTTATTATAATAAAATAAAACACTGAGGATAAATAGATTTCTTAGCAACATGTCGGTGTGACTGCGAGAGGTCACATGTCAACAGACCTGATCTCCAGCTCCAGAAAAGAGCGACCAAGTGGAGCAGTCGAGTGAAACCTCACTGATACTCAACACTGACACAAACAAGAGTCCCAGCTGATTATTCATGGTGGGGGTCTTGAATATTCAGTGTGAAGCCAACGTTGTATTTTACAATGTAAATCACGACTCTGTTGTGTTCATTCATTCATTCATTCATTCACTTTCTGCTCCCTGATGAGTCGATTAACCTGTAAATGACCACGACACGTTGGACTTTCTGCTCCTCTCTTCTACAAATAGCTGTTGCAATCCATTGAGTTTTGTTTTTTTTCCATAATCTGCTTAATATTTTCCACTACGTGACAACTTTAAGTAAGCTGAGCTCAGAATCGATGCTGCTGATTTGGTCAACGTATTGGAAGAGCAAACATTATGGAAAGAAAATGCCTTTGTTTTACGTCAAACCGTCTGTTTACTTTGCTGCTCTCCCACAGGTGATCACCTGCTAAACCCACAGTGCTTCAGAATGTGGACAGGTCAAACAAAGCTGCACAAAACTGCCAGACTCGCCAAGTTTTAACAACACACACGGATGTGTAACTTTCCTTTCATGCCCCTTGCACGTCATAGCAGCCACTTGTGCGCAGGGAAGCCTACTATAAACACGGGTCATTGATGTGAGAGGAACGTGAGGGAGGCACGGCCTGGAGTCCCAGCCTCTGTTTACTTACCTGAGAGAATTACTGCATGACTACTACATCTTATGCAAACAGGAGACAGAGAGGAGGAGGACACAGAGGCAGAGGGAGAGAGCTGGGGAGAAGAAGTTGATAGAAATAGGAAAATATAATGCTAAAAGGAAGTGGAAGAAAAATCGAGTGAGACAAACTGAAGGGAAAGCAGAGCACAGCGACAGTCTGGGCGTGCTAAACAAATAAAGGCCATCAGAGCGGAGCAGGACTCTGGAAGTCCCATCAGCCCAAGTAAAGCTCGTAACCTGAGACGCCGGCAGACATCAACGGCTGACCGGAGAGATTTCCATTTTCCAAGCTTGGTTGATCACCCTTCACTCCCTTTGGTGCTCCCGTATCTCCATTCTCACATATGTCCTTTTATACATGCACACTTATTGATATTTTGCACCCCCTTCCTCGTCTGTCATCTCTCTCAGCTCATTTATTCAGGCTGTTGCCACTTTCAACTTTGGCCTCGCCTATTCTGCAGCAGCTCCATCAGTATTCATGACAAATGCGACATTTATGATTGGACTAGGAGGTATTTTCCACAGGGCATATGATGAAAAAGTGAAAAGACAGAGCTGCCTCATCTTATGTAATACACGCTGACAGATGTAGAGCATCTTTAACTTTCACTGCAGGTGAACTATGAAGCAATGAGCCGCACCCAAACGCTTCACGTCTCTGTCTTGCCATAACTCAGTCAGAATTCATACATTTCACTTTGTGCTCTTTATGCTATTAATCATCCATTATCATGTCAGGCATTCCTGTACAGGCAGGTGGAGATGGTTGACTTGAACTGCAGTAACACTCATTATCTTCTCCTTGTTCAACCTGCTGTTACAACTCGAGCCCTTTAGCTGATCATCTGTCTGGTTATGTAACCTCACTCACTGAAGCAGAACATCTCTGTTTGACAGCTTATCAATGTGCAGATCTTAGATGGAATTTCAGTCATGCAAATGTATATAAAACTATTAAAATGTTAAACTATTTCTGGCAGGATTTTTGAGTCTATGCACCTGCATAGTAAACACAACAAAACTTAACAGCAAAAAAAAGAAAAAAACCAAAACTTTTTGAACTTTTTAATGCTGCAGGTCGTTCTCACCACAGTGTAAAAACACTCAAGAACAAGGTTATTTCACCACATATAATATAAATAACACTGCAGCTGGTCAAAGTGGAAATAGCTTTCTCTACAGTTTAATTCATCATATTTTACACTCAACGATGTGATTTTGTGTTCAGAGTTTGATACAAGAGAACAACTACTTGGATCCATAATACAACATAATACAAGTATAGTGTGGAAACTTCACATGTGCACACACGCAGAGGACAGACTCGTCTACGGAGTCGGAAACATCTGGTGTCATGCAGTCAAACATTTGAAGTGAAAAATATTTGCATGTTCATATCGTCCATCATTCTGGGGGTTTTTTTCAAGGAGGAAAAAGGGAGTAGGAGTAGTTATTGTGTGTCTGCAGAACAATGTGAGATGTTATATTATGAAAACAGAGCAGAGACACTCAGTTCATGCTGGCAGCTGTTGTTATGTTGAGTTGTAATGTTGGGAAATCCAACATTAAAAGCAAAAGTGTAATTAACAGCAACATTTGTTACATAGACAGATTTATTCCTCCTTTGTAATATTTGTGTCATCACTCCCTAACCTTGATGAAAGGTCTCTGCTGTCCTGAGACTACATGTTCTCCATAACAGTGGGGGGATAGAAGAGCACGATCCCTGTTAGTGGGCACAGTGTTCTGGACAGGCATGTTAGGGGAATGCATTCATTGCATTTAGGATGACTTGAAATATTAACAAGCCAACATGATTAGTCTGTGTGACCAGCAGGAATAAAAGCACATAAATAAGAAGTTTATTCAACACAAGCAGGATATATTTGATGTTATGATCCACGAAAGTAAAAGTACACTAAACGATTATCAGTTAAAGGTCACATGAGCTGCAACTTTGTCGTATTTATTATCAATTGTGGCTCGTAAAATGTTGCAGAGCTCACGGTCCAACGCTCCAAAACACAAAGACGATCAGTTTATAACCACACAGGAGTATAAAAACAGACAATATCATATTTATATTACTTTACTTTCTTTGGGTTTCTGTCATTTGTATGTTGTTATAAGATCCATCATTAAAATATAGAAATATATGAACCAAATGCAAACAGCTTGAAGTGCAGGGTTGTCCAGGTTTACAAGTGGACAAGTCATTTCGTGAAGTGCTGAAGGTAAAACACGTGATGAATGAATGATTCATCGTGTCTTTTCCAGCTTTTCATTGCACATTTGTCTGTTTTCTCAGTGTCACCTGAGTCCTCATCATTGGAGTTCATTCAATCTTTTTGAACACTCTGTTCTCAGAGTCATATCACTGCAATACATGTCGACCTGAAATAGCTGTCATTAACAGACGCTGGAAACTCTGCTGTGTTGAAATATTGATTTTCACATGTGCAGCGTAGAGGAGGAACTGACAGCAGCGATATTAGCATGTCAAGAGGACTTGTGCTGTTACGGTAACAGCAGGTCTCAGGCTACATCTGCATTGTGCCAGTTACATCTAAACATGCATTTCCCTCTCTGTGATCCTGTGGTATGGTGCTTTTTGAAAATACTCCTAATAATACGAGATCAAGCGTCCAGTTTCTCCAAAACTAGCCTTCACCGATACCATCAGTCACACTGTAGCAGCAAAATTAAACTGAAACAACACAAACATACACGAGTGAGAAGAGAGGGGTGTTTGTTTTATCTGCCTGAGCGTGGATGTGGTATCAGGAGTGTCTGTCCTTCACCTGGTTGGTCTTGTTTCAAGGCCCCTGAGGCAGCAGGGAAGTGTCCTTCAGCAGATACTGACTCTCCTCCATCTCCTCCATCTCCTCCATCTCCTGCGCTGACATCTGACCTCCCTGTGACGGAAGAGAAGTGAACACAGCGTCGCTCCTTCAGGGATCAATAGAGTATCACAAAAAGTAAATGAGAACGGGGTGTTTCTTCATGGAAATGAAGCATTTCTCGAGGGAAATTCCTTCTGGATCGCCCCCTGTGGGTCAGGACTCTAAATGGGTTGTGGGCTTATTAATGATGGATCCCCTCATGGTAATATGTTTTAATGAGCATGGGTCCCAGGGCAAGAGACTGCATTTCAGATTTAGGATGACAGATTAACAGGGCATTAGATAATCTATGACCTCTATTGACTTCTGTTGGATTTGTGGTTCTTGACTCAAAATATTTTTAGTGCAGTAAAACTTTGACTGGTATGATATTAAAAAAAGCTTCCTGTATGTTTGTGAATAGTCTTTTTCTCTACTGATGACAATGGATGAACGGGCTACCCGGCATGGAGCCAAACCGCTGTCATCATAGGTGAGCTCAGCCCCGTGACGGCCGGGCCACACGCAGACAAACACAGGACCCAAAGCATTTGCATGAACTAACAAACCTGACGTGCACTCACACCTCTCATGTGCCTCATACAGCGGCTCGCTGCGGCTGCAGGGCCCAGCAGGGCTGGAATGTGACCTATTGTTACAGCCGCCATTGAGCAACAAAAGCGGATCACAGACAGTTAGCACCACAATGCCTCCATGCTGATCTGTGCAGAAGCCTCAGTGCTGCTGGCTGCTGCGGCGCCCTGCTGAGCTCATTTAACTACTTGGGAATCAGGTCGCTTGTGCAACTCATCAATTTATGATGCTTTCACAACAATTACCTTGACGAACATGTAATGACGCCACCGCTGAAACTCCGGGGGAGGTGAAAGTTTTGGATACCTGGTGGGAGCTTTGTTATCCAAATACACAACAGAGCTGAATTCATATGAAAGAGAGTGAAAGCACATTTATATAAAACACACCTATGCACACAGGTGAGGTTCTTACAGTCTTTGTAAATTTTGCAGTTTAGTAATTAGTAAAGTAATGTTTAACTTACCCAACACTAGTAATAGTTAAACACAATAAACACGACGAAAACAAATTATTTAAGTACACAGTGGTTCACTAAATAAAAGTGTAATGAGATAATAAAAACACATCCTAAACATGGAGTTTTGGTTTCGTGTGCGTCACATTGAGGAAGAAGTTGTGGTGACACAAGGGAACCATGAGGAACAGCTGCCTCAGAGTCAACACCCTCAGCAGCGGGTCACTGGCTGTCCGGCGGGCCCTGAATGAGGAAGTGACTCTAAATATGTGGGAAGGGAACTGGAAAGCAGTTGTCAATGGGGACTTCTTTCAACCTAGTTTCCATTTGTTCAACAATGGAGCACGTTGCTCTGTTAAAAGGAAGTAGGTATTATTATCAAGTGTGACACCGATGCTCACATTAAAGCCAAATCTACATCCGTCCAGATGAACAACAGCATGTATTATTTAACATTATCAGGACTGGCGTTTAATAACCGACAAATAATCGAGTCTGGTGATGTGAGAACAAAAAGCTTATTGTCAAAAATGATCATATCATTTCCACTTTTGCCTGGAGGTGTGCAGGTATAAACAATGGGGACGAGGAGGGAAAGAACAAGCTGTGTGTTTTTATCCTCCCTAATGAAAGAGGTAAAATGAACAAGGAAGAAGAAAATATCTTTTAATGCAGATTTTAATACCAGGAAACTGAAGCACCTGCAGAATGAGGATCAACCGCTGGGGTAAAATGAGACAAACAGACAAACAGCAAATAAAAACAGAACAAGAAGACAGACGTGGTTTTAAGATGCTGGGATGGAGAAGTGGACCGCCGCCGTTTTTACATGTACACACACAACACCTGAGATTCCACCTAAAGATTAAAACAAAGAGGATGTGACTCATGTGATGCCACAAGTATGAAAACAGCAACGGCTCCACTCAGACACACCTCTTTCTGTTTATGAGTCACAGAGCAAGTGTGAAAGTAAAGCACCCGTTAACAATAGATCTGCACCTTTCAACTAAACAAAGAGCAGAGTTACATGAGTAACATACCTGGTGAGTGTGTGTGTGTGTGTGTGTGTGTGTGGAATGGGATGGCATGGGTGGGGTGTGAGAAAAGGAGTAAGAGGAGAGGATGGGTGTGGTATTTTTGTCAATTCAAATACACACTTTAAAAAAAAAAGCTTAAAATGTTTTGTTTGTGTAAAAAGATGAAGATTTAAGTGTATTAGTGTCACACACACACACACACACACACACACACACACACACTGCAGAAATACTTCCAGGATAAACTGAAGATGTTCATACAGTCATAAAACTTCTGCTGCTGTTATAAATAATTTGGAGTTTTAGTCGATCAAACCATAAATTTTTACAGTCTTATATCAGGATCTCAGACTATTAAACGGACCTCATTTATATAGCGTATATAACCCGTGAGAGACTCTTTTAATTGCACAGGTGCATCAACAAGTGCTGCACAGACTGTGGCCATCTCCAAAAACACCTGTTATTTCTGGTCTGTAGATGCAGCAGCGAGGTGCAAACGACCAGCGTTGAGAGGATTATATATCAGATGGGTGATTAACAAACACACTTTCACATTTGAAACAGTTGAGCCAATCACAGAGAACCAGGACACTTCTTCAGGAAATCTTATTATTGTCTGGATGCTGCAGAGCAGCAAATGTTTCCCAGTGGCCACTCGCGGTATTACAATGGAAAGCATTTATAATTATGACTCTTTCTACCTTGTTCACCAGGTGAGCAGTTCTTATTGGACTGAACAGACGGCATTTCACCTGCAAAAAAGCTAGAAAGCATTTCAACTTGCACACATGACATCGAGTTATACCCGACCAGACATGCTGACATGGATCTACTGACTCAACACACACAATCCAATCCAATAAAAACACCTTAATAAAGCCAGCAGGGAGCATAGAGAGCGTGTGCATGTAGAGTAAGGCACAGTGTTATCATTACCATTGATACAAAGGGTCAATTTGCATGGTGGCCACCCATGCTTAACATGTGTGCAGCCATGATAATGTGAGAGCTGGGATGAGCAGAGATGGTGACGCTGCAGGTGACATTAGCTCTGATCCAAATCAGGCTGTTAATGAACTCAGTTGATGCAAAGCAAACTATTCAATGTCTGCACATCCCGGGGTAATCTCCCCTCATTAACTGTCACACAATTTATGTTTTATGAACCCAATAACCTGAGACGAAGGTTATCAGTGTAATACCATAGTAACTGGCAGCACTAGTGTTCTGGGTGTGACTCCAGAAGTGATAATCGGACAGTGTTGGCAGAACACAGAGTGTGTGTGCCACAGATCTGGCATGCTGACATTACCACAGGCTGTGGAACATGATCACTGTTACTGATGATCCAAAGTGTGTGTGTGTGTGTGAAAAAACACACATTATCTGTATAGGAAGTTATGAAACATAAGTTAGAAATTGCGTCACAAAACCAGAACATACAGTAGAAGAGAAGGACCAATAAATGAAGAAAACATAGAAAACTAGAAGAGCAGAACATACTGGAGGTTATAAATACATGTATGATCATTTATTACAGCAAAATCAATGTTAAAGACACGTGTCCAACTACACTCACACACATCAGCCAGAGGAATAATGTCACGCCTCTGTAATACCTGACAGATTAAAGGACAATTCTGGTATTTTATAGTCTTCATTTTATAGTTTTACATCTCGTGACTCATGTTGACGCCACGTCACTAAAGTTAGTAGGTAAAAGGTTATTATACCTGGAAAGAAAAACGGCCCAAACTACAACACAAACTGTATTTGACATGTATTAGCCAATAAACCACAACAGAAAAGTCCTTTGGCTTTGGCTCAGTGAAGTACGAGTACACGTTGTATCAGGTATCAGGTTTATTTCTGTTCATCAGTGAGTTGTTGATAATCTCTCATTGTCTGCTGTGAGAATAAATCCAGGTGTAGTTTGATGGAGCAGGTTGACCTATAAGCCAGAAGGAAGCTTCATGCTTGTAAAACACGTTGGCTTCATCTGTATGTGCTCAGCAAACAGTGTCAAATACCACAGAAATAAACATGTGCACTTCTTCATTAGGAGCAGGTCCTGGATGGGTTTGTGTGCACCTCCTCTCCCCACCTCCTCTCCCCACCTCCTCTCAGCACCTCCTCTCCCCACCTCCTCTCAGCACCTCCTCTCCCCACCTCCTCTCAGCACCTCCTCTCCCCACCTCCTCTCAGCACCTCCTCTCAGCACCTCCTCTCCCCACCTCCTCTCCCCACCTCCTCTCTCGCTGTCTTAAAGCCGTCTTGTTCTGTGGAAGTCTCGGCCCATTCTTATCTCTCCCTCCCACTTCCAAAGAAACCAACGCGGCCCAGCCCTCTGCAGAGCCATAAACATGTGTGATGTTGTTCCTGTGTGCACGTGCATACATCTCCACTGCATACATGTTTCTGTGTATTTGAGCCCCTACGTGTGTGTGTGTGTGTGTGTACACAGGGAGGGAGGGGTGCTATGGCTGACTGATAATGCACATCCTCGTCTGTTTGTTTATAATATTGCAGCAGAGGTAGCCTGGAGTCAGTGCGCTTTTCCTGGAAGAGCGAGGCCGCCCTTGTGACACCTCCGTATTCAAGCCGCTAGCGTGTTTGCTAAATTGAAAATGATGAGCCCCTCTCCTCTCCCTTTTTTTTGATTAAGCAGTCACGTTATAGGCTACATCTATAATGCATAAGAGAGGAAAAATCCATTTAGATCCAGAATATTAACAGAGGCTTTTTCCCTGCTTTGGGAAAGAACATGGTTATTTCTCTTTATGCCTTATGACTCATATATTCCCTCTCCTCATTAGATAAACATGGACTATGAACATGTAAACATAGCAAGAAGGAATCAATTCAGACAACAGACAATATTAACAAGCAATTTACACGTTTATTAGTTCATATTTCTACAACATCCAGGATGTAACTGAAATAAAAGCATCTGTCTAACATCAGTGTGGAGGACGTCATATTTTTATTGTTATATTACAGCATTTTTTGATTGACATCGATCAGCAGTAGAGAAATATGTCAAATCATCACAGAAATAAAAAACATTTTTAATTGTAATGTTTAAACCTCTCTGTGGTGTTTGCAGGTTATTGGTTGAGATGCATCCTTTTACACTGTGGCTGCAATCCAATAACAAGCAGCAAATCAATAATCAAAGACGGGAAAGTGGATCAAGTGGATATCTGACACATTTACAGTCTGTTTAGCATCAAATTCCCTCTTTGTGTTTCCCTGTTGAGCTGTGGTGGAAGTATAGGAACAAAAAGAGGGACTTTGGCTCTGAAACACTGTAACGTTGAAACATATCTACTGGATTTGACTTATTTCAACATCTGAAGCTTCATATTAGCAAAGATCTGTTGGTTTTTTCCCCCCATTAATTACAGTGTACATGCATTATGAACACATGAGAAAATGTGTGAATCTGTCCTTTAATGTTTAACACCAATCATTTCCAAAGACAACTATCACTGCTCATACATCAGCACTGTAAAAATCCCATATGGGAATGCCATAAGTTTGTGAAGGGAGGACACGGAGGAGGTGCAGTCAGCCTCCTCCCAACCCCTCAGCGCTGGCAGAAAGCTAAACAATGATGTCAGTGCATTCCTCGGGCTTCAGAGACATTCTCCAGGCAGCACCGGCGAGCCTAAAAGGACTTCTCACAGCGTTAAGGCCAAAACACACCCTGCTATCCAAGTTCACGTTGTTGTTTTATCTCTACATGAGCATGAGAGTCATCTCAAACTGTCTCTGTTTTACATTCACGCTTTCAAATGTGATGAATAAAACCTTTAATTGGTGTTTAAATCTGCAGGAACGTAAAAGTTTGACAGCATGACATTGAACTTACGTCTCCTCTGAGTTCAGGTTTGATGCTGAACATGATGTTAGAGCTTCACCAGTTCACGTCCAGTCAGGGACGTTTGTTTCATGCAGACTTATATTTAAAATTAAGATTAAATAGTGAATGAACCTGTTTTGGTTTCTGTCTTCAGATATTATCTCTGTGTTTTTTTATATTGATTTAAAGATTGAGTGTTTTTTTTTATCTCTAACTCTTTCTTTTTCCCCGTTTTAAAGCTCTGCTGTTTGGTTCGCGTTGTTTCAGGTCACATTCTTTCCAGGAGCACACAGCATCTCCAAGGTAGTGGCTCCGTTTCATGGCCATGTCTGGTGAAAGCTGCTGCTCTGCTCTGTCTCACCCTCTCTTAGGCCTCAGTGACTCCACACACACACACAGCTGATCCAACACACATACAGGGCTCATTCTAGTCCGCCTCTCCCCTTTCCACCAACTCACTGACCTTTTTTTCTACTGTACAGCTGATATTATCTCACTCACACACACCCGCTGACCCTTGGCAGCTGATTCCACTCGTCTCTTCCCAGAATTTAGTGAGGTGATGAAAACAGCTGCGTCGTCGACCTCAGTCCAGATTCACCAGAATTTCTTTGAATCACAGCTGACATAAACTTTTTTTTTTTTTGCTTATGGTTGCCTGGAAATCTCATTATTTAATTTCACTGTAACTGATGACGACAGATGATTAATTAAATTGCCACGGAGCCAAAAGCTGTTTCTGATCAAGACGGCTGAACTTCCCATCAAAGGTTTTTTTTTTTTCTCAGTCATAGTGATGCTCAAAGCTGGAGAGCAGCTCTCACTTTCACACTGACTGCTTCCCCCTGATGGATTAGACGAATCGAGCTTTTCACAGCCCAAAAAAGTCTGTGATGACTGATATGATATAATATGATCATTAATGTATGATATAATAAGTGTCCATGCTGAGCAGCTGCAGTTTCTTACTGTAATGAATGTGTGTGTGTGTGTGTGTGTGTTGCTGAAGCAGGCAAACAGGATGCTGGCCTCTTTAACAATGAGCAGCTGCAAAGTTTCCTTCTCAGCTGTGTCCTACAGTCGTGTTGTATTAGAATAAGTCTGCTTCCTTTTATCTTCTTCCTATTAACCATAAAGATGTTTAGCATTGTCAATAAACTGATGTGCATGATGGGTAATGAGCGCGGCGAGCTGTTTTAAAGCTAACTCCTTTAGCTGAATATATAAATATATATATATATATTATATATTGAAAACAAACATGACGATAAAAAAAAGACGGCGTGCTGTTTGAAGCTGAGTGATATTGAAAGCAGAGATAACACATGATATGAGACGTCTCCGTCCTCATTGGCCGGTCTGATTGTAGAGGTGATGATCTTCCACACAGATAGCTAACCACTAACAGTCGCGCTCCCTGCTGCGCTGTTGTCTTATTATCAGCTGTATGGATGACTACAGCAGCCGTTACCTGAGACGAACCTTGCTGTGGCTTTATCTGCTCTATTTTCTCAAGCTGTGTAAAGCGGCTGAGTGGTTTTCTAACACACTCATCTGCTCGCTCGCTCTCTGCCTCTCCTCGTCTCCTTCTGCTCCTTCACGCTGTCCCTGAATGACTCTGTCTTCCTCTCTTCTGTCTCCATCTGCTATCATGTCTAGTAGTCTGTAGTCACCTCTCTCTCCATCTGCTCCTCTTCAGCGATCATTTCTCTCCTGCCTGTCTCTGTTTGCAGAGGCTTTTACCATGTTTGCTCCAGTTACTGTATACATGTAAAATCAACTTTTATATATTACCCGTCGCTTTAAAATGAATCCAAGCGACAGCGATTTAAACATGGATGTTTTCAGAAAGCTACAAGCATGTCTGTTCACTTATTTATGAGCCTGGGAGTTTGGATGAGGTTAATAGTATGTAGTTGGAGACATTTTACAGATACAATGCATTTCAAGAGCTACATAATTGATGAGTGCATGATGACTGACTCCACCTCTGAGAATCACCCAGTTTAACCCCTGCCACTAGGAAACCACACAGGAACCAATCTATCGAGGTGAGAATAAACACATCTCGACCAGAATCAAATACTTAGAAAACAGCTGCTCACTGTGATCACACGTTCATTTTTATCTTTTTATACTCTGCACAAAATCTAAAAAAGGCTGCAGAAGGTCAAAAAAGGAATATTGAATATTTCCTGACGTGCAAATTGATACAAACATCACGAAATAGTTTTGATATTTGCCTCTTGTGAAGTGAAACTGACAAGAGATATAGTTTTACTATATGACTCCTGATCTTGCGTACCAGCGTTGCCATGGCGCCCATCGTTTCCGTTGTCTCTTACTGGAAGAGGCAGGGATGGTAGTGGGAGCAGAGCCAGCATGGCAGCCGTACAGCATCAGGAACCACGGCAACAGATTCCCTGAACAGATTTAGCTCTCCGCTCAGAGCCATTGAAGGAGAGTTTGGCTCGGTTGTGAGTATTAGCTGCTCGGTTCCATGTAAATGCTTCTCTGTTAGAGAAGCCTGGGAGACTTTCACACTTATTTCACATCTATTGAATGCTGCTCGTAAATAGCTGTGCAAATGAAGCCCATACAGACGCCATGAGATGTAACAGTCACACGTGAATGACAGAAAGCTACTGCAGGTTAGCACATTTTAGCTGTGAAACAGGTAACACTACATATATTCAAGATAACCGTGTGTAACTTCATCACACGTGAGCTGACACCGTCTTCTGTCTGCAGCAGTGATGTATGAGCTGAGCTGAAGATCACAGACATGATTACAGAGACCACAGTTGGTAGGTGGCAGGATGTAATCTGATTACTGGACTGATGTTTGTTTTTATATGAGCCAATATTATATTATTAATATATTATTATATTATAATACTGACTCTAAGTCAGCTGCTCGCTAGCAGTGGACACGCCAACGATGCGTGTTCAGTTTATCCTCAAAGTTTATTCACATTACAGTGGAAACACAGAGGTGGCTGCTATGTTTCTATATCATCAAATTTCTGTCAGATCTTGATATAAGACTAATTTTTTTCTGAAAATCCAGAAAGTAGTTTTTCATGCATCTTACGGTTCAGGTTGTGGCTGAAAGTTTGGGTCAAAGTTCAACACAACAAAGGATGAAGCAGCAGCAACAATAATGCAATAATGTGGCCGCGCCTTCAGACGTTATTCCCCTCCAGTTTCTTTCCATCCCGTCTTGTCTCTGTAGGTTTATGAAGCAGATTCACGGAGCCAAAACATTTTCAAATTGTGCGTCTTTGTCTTTGTCTTTGTCTTTGTCTTTGTCTTCGCTTCTCTTTCTGTCTGTACTGTTGTTTCTTATGAGGAGCTGATGCTGATAGATGCCTGTAATCATTATTTGCGCGCTAATCATAATAAAAACATCAAAAGCCGAGGTTTTAAATGCTCAGCAGTAACCATGAATACTGCGGGATTTTCCCAAACACATCTGCTTTGCATCCGATAAAACCTGCACAGAGAATCAGTGGTGACAGAACGACACGTAAAGAAAGTGGAACTTCATCAAAGGCTGCAAGTAATAACTTAAAACATACATGTGCTCAGCAGATCTGAACACTAAAGAAAACCTCAACAAAAATAGACATGATCAGACATGAGAGGCCAGTTCAGTTCAGCTGAGGTCAACATCAGAACCGTAGCTCTACCCATAATCCCTCCTGATCTATGCCATCTTAAAAACGAACCACTCCTGATAGAAATCTTGGCTAGTCGGTGCTCTATGCTGTCTCTCACTCGCTTACACACCTCATTTGTCTTCCACTTCTTCTCCGTCTCATCCCCCACCATCTCCAGCGCTCCTCTCTCACCTCCTGCGGTTCTTTTCTCCTATAGCTCCGACTCCTCGCTGAGTTTCGACGCCTCCTTCCCGTCAGTTTATTTCAGCTTTTCAGGCAACAAATCAGCCGTTCAATCATTTAAGATACAAACTACATGCATCCAAGACATCCAGCTATCCAATCAGTCATTTCACAAGCAGGTAACGATTATCTTATTCCATATGTTTATATATTTATTCAAGATCAAAACCACAAAATGAATTTAATTTTTTCCTTTTAAGCGTCTGTTGTACAAAAAGGATTAAAAAACATCAAAGTGTCCTCGAACACAACACAAAGCTGATGTCTTCTGCGTGTCAGCATGCAGACATGTGTTCAGTAACACAAAGTTCAGCTGAGGTTAACGGAAATTAACGTCAGTCCAGAAATATCACAGCAATACATCCGATTCAGAATATAAATCAGCTGCATAGACTTACCTGTGTTAGGATGTTACCTGAGGACAACTGGGACAGTGAACACATCGTAAACACTCAGTGTCCTAACAGCTCAGTTCCTCAGGTGTGACTCACACAACAGTCCCACAACTCAGCCTTCCTGCACCACACTGTCTGAGTGAGTCAGTCATACAGTCATCCAACCAGTCATTCAGACTGGGCAGTCAGTAAGTCAACCAGTTAGCCTTCAGTAAAGCAGCCGGTCAGCCAGTCGTTCAGTCTGTCAGGCAGCTGGTCAGATTTACCCAGAAACAGGTGGAACAATCTCTGCCTGCAGGGGGATATCTGCATGACTGGAAACCTGTCGGCTGATTCACACACAAACAACACACCTACACACTCACTCAGAGCCACAGCTGTTTGTTTTGGACACATTAGGAGCAGAGAGATGGAGATGTGTTCCTCCTCCTCTCAGTCTGTGATTCAGATAGAGGGGAAGGGAGAGGTAGAGTGAGGTATCGTCTCGTGGTTGGAGAATGAAGTCATTCCCCCCGCAAGAAAACATTCACAGACAGAGAAGACAGAGAGTAAGGAGGAGAAAAAAGAGGAGGGATGGATGTAGGTCAGGATGATGTGACACGCAGGGCCAGACGTGGTTTTCCACACAGACATCAAAACCACCAGCAGCGATGGAAACGATGTGATGATACTTGGTCTCTAAACCACAAATATTCTGCCAACAAAGCCTCGGCAGGCAGTGACTCCGCCAGAGAAATATGTCAGGACGGGAGTGGCTGTAAACAGCTGTGCAGCTGCTTTCAAAAACACTTTCTATTTGTGCAACAATCACTCCTTGCACTGATTTCACATGCTTTTTATTTTTATTTTTAAATGAACTATAACTGTCATCCAAAACAAGGATTAATCTACAGTGTGTTCACAGATAAGAAAAGACACAACATGACATCAAGGACGGTCAGACGCGCCAGAGAAAGCAGCTGTAAATGCACATTTATTACAACTAAATAAATAAAACCTTTTCAGAATAGAAACGTGGTGAAATCAGCAGATGTTCAGACTTTCTTTCTCGTGCTGCTCTTTCAGGTTTTTTTTATTTTTATTTAAGCTCTGGCAGGAAGTGAAGGATTGCAGTGGACGGCGTCCAGGACCACATGGCACGTTTGGTGAGCGTCCGTCGGAGGAAAAAAGGCCAGACTGAGTTTAGTGTTTAAGTTTATCGGTTTGGATTCTTCTTCACAGCGTTTTCTCATGACTCGGTTACTGTAAAACCATCTACTACCAAAACTTTAACAAAACACGATACCAGCTGTAATAACTGTATATATATATATATATATATATATATATATAGTGTGTATATGAGGACAGGCAGACATCTGAGGATTTAAATCACACATTATCACAGCGGCCGGCATGTTTATCATCTACACGTGTAGTAAACCCAGATTAATGATCCACGTCTGTACAGAGACGAAACTCTTCCCACTGATGAATGAATGAAAGATGGATTAAGCTCGTTAGTATGTAACATGGATTAATGTCTCAGGTTTAAAGACTATTTTTACTACTTCACTGACACCAGAGAGGAAACCTCTGGCTCTCATCAGTTAGTGATAGTCTGTGTTAATCCCAGGTAATCCCGTCTCCGTCCGGCCCTGACCTTCATTGCACTATGAAACCTGTCTCTAGTCACTACTACTACTCACTACTGACTACTGACACACACACACACACACACACACACACGTGTTTGCAACAGAGAAAACCTGGCGAGTGTCTGTGCCCATCCAAAGCAGTGCATAAGGTGTAGTGTGTATATTGTATATAGTGTGTGTAGTGTGTATATTGTGTATAGTGTGTATATTGTGTATAGTGTGTATAGTGTGTATATAGTATATAGTATGTACAGTGTATACACAGACTAAATGTAAACACAAGCCTTCTTTGCATAGCAGCAGTGGGGAGTTTAAAACTGTTACATCATGAATGTGACATGGTGACCTTTAGATAATCCAATAACAATATGAAATCCTTTGTGATCATATTATCATTAAAGTTGCAGCCAGATGGCCGCAGCAGAGCAGACTACGGCCCGCCTGTGTGTGCGTATGTACTGTAAGTGTGTGTGTGTGTGTATGCGCTTGGAGGTCAAGCGTGTTGTTGTTGTTACTGTTTGGGTGGCCAGATTAGTCAGTCCTGCTTTCCAGGATGTTGCACTACGCACATGCAGTGTCTTCAGTACACAAGCCGAAGGAGGTTTACAGAGATTTACAAGAAACACACGTAACGAGCATGCAGGCGCAGGCGGAGTCCCCGGAGGTGTCGGCGCTGAATAAGTGCTGAAGCTCTGCACTCATCATGTCAATCATTTTCACTGGGAATCATATTGAAATGATTCTGTGCTTTTATTTTGAATTTCCTGATGTATTTTTTAAACTCTATGTGAATGTGAGGTGAGCACAAATCCGGCTGAATATAAATTAGAAAAAAAATAAAAAAATAAAAAGCCTCACCACATTGATTTCTTGCCTTTATTGCGGCCTCAACGGCCCCCCTGGGTTTCATTTTTCTTTTTGTGGATGGCAGGACACACTTATCCTGCTGCTAAATGCAGGGTTAGGAATGATAAAAAAAATAAAATAAAATAAATGGTTGCACACTTCAACTCATCACTTCAGTATAGATCACGTTTCCACTGGCCCCCGATGATCCTGTGTGATTAACTGTAACCTGGTGGTTGAATGTAGAAACACTGATCCAAGCAAATAATGAATAATAATTAAATAAACCGCCCTGAATCATACGTGACGACTACAGAAGAAATGATCTTCATTGTTCCTCTCTGCCTGTCTGAAGATGCACAGACTTTGATCAGTTTTTCAGGGTGTGGTTGGTGTCAGCTGTAGATTGTGGATTGACGCATGAGGCCTGCAGTCCGTCTCCCAACAGGCAGCCTCACTGTATGCATGCATGCAATTACTTATGAAAACATATATGGAATTAATCAGCCCCCTGATTTACTATGCACAGGTAATGAGACACTGCAGGCAATGTAAAAGCAGGAGTGAATTTTACATGTGGATTATTACATGTGTGTGTGTACACATACAGAGCAGTGCTACAGATGCATACTGTAGAATCATAACTGAATGACTCAATGCATTGGACACACCTCCCCCATCACAGACGTATAGGCTACACACACACACACACACACACACACACACACACTTTGCTTTCCACATAAAGAATGTTAAACATGCATTTTCAACATCAAAAGCCGGGTTGCTCCGTTATAATTGCTTTCGTGTTATGAGAGGAGGGACTCAGAATAATGAAATCTCAGCGGTAACAGCAGGGACTGCTGTATGTTTGTGAGTGTGTGTCGTATCTACCACTATATAACTCCCCATACTGGCACGAGCCAGCCCACAGCATGGAGCTTGCATACTAATATGCTGCTGTAACTACACGTCCTTTTACTAATCACTGTAACAATAAGTGAACTGACTGGTGTTGTTTGAATCTTTCAAATTAAAGATTATATTAAGGTATAACTAAAAATAAAATCAATATACTGTATATATGTGTGGGTTTGGTTTGATTCGTGTATGTCAGTTCTATGTCAGTTTCTGCAATGAAAATGTGATTAATGGTTTATAATATCACTTCACACTTTGCCCCAGTAAACAGTGACGATGCTGCAACAAAAACAATGATGTTGGCTTGTTGAGGAAGGAAAAAAAAAAACAAGGTTCAAAGCTCATACAGGGT
Source organism: Pampus argenteus (assembly GCA_036937835.1). Lineage (NCBI taxonomy): Eukaryota > Metazoa > Chordata > Actinopteri > Scombriformes > Stromateidae > Pampus > Pampus argenteus. Next base: position 1,688,786 of record CM072864.1, on the reverse strand, counting down.
TAAGATGTCATCACACTACAATCTTATCATTGTTTCCTCTAATACAATATGTCAAAAACACTTCCTTATTTTGAGAAATGTAAAAATGCACTGCAGCAACAAAGAAAAAAACGATTGGATGAACATTTGTGAGGTTCGGGATAAACGCTGTGAACCTGTGCACTGTTTGTTTCCAGATCAATACCAGCAACCATGTTAGATATTTAACCTTTGACCTCTCATCATCGTACTCTCTCACAGTAAATGAATGTCAACCTCTGTGCACCCGTCCTGGGAATATTCCTGATGAGCTTTACCTCATCGTAATATCAGGGAGCATGTCAGGTCTGAGGCTTAAGATACTGAGAATAATCCTCCTTTAACCTTTCAATGGAAATGACAGACATAGACAATAGAGTGATATGGTGGAGGGGGGCAGAAAGAGGAGAACAAGGGGAGCAGAGCAGCAGGACCTCTATAAGTAGGAGTCCTTTGTGGTGATGTCAGTAAAGTGCACAGAGCATGTTTAAAACTTTAACCCTGATGGTGTCTGTCGGTTTGACCCATAATATGGACTAAAAGTCAGGATATCTACGTCTGCATGGAGCATGGATAGGGATCATTTCTTTTTAAAACTTCATCTATTCTACCTTTTAAAGTTTTTACAGTCTGTATAGCATTATAGCCATTAAAGGAGCAGCAGAGGAGGAGTCGCTCTTCCAGGACATCTAACAGATCAGTAATGATGCTGCCAAACGCTGCAGAGGCCTCATGATGAAAATGATAAAATGTAGATACGCAGGTGGAATCGATTCCTGAAAATAGAGTCTGTTTCTATTGCAGCATCACTTTGTGCTTAAGATGACTTCACACTAATGAAGTCTTACTGTCTGTCATAGCGGTTGGTGACGAGTTCATGTAGTTTTGATCAACTGTATGTTGGTATTTTCCTCTTGTTATGCCTGCTGTAATGATATATACTGTATAATTCACACTTTGAATTAAGCTTGATAACTAATTGAAGTCCAAATGTGCACAAACATGGATTTAAAAGTTTATGTGAAGCTTTACATCCAGCAGATATGTTTCAACGTTAGTGTTTTCTTCTTCTTCCACTCAAATGGGTCCTCACAAAGATAGAAGTACACCAGCACACACACATTCATCATATCTCTATTTGTCAGTCTGCAAGTGTGAGGAAGCTGATAAAATGGACACTACATATAAACTCTCCATCACTGTCTATTTCCAATTTAAATCCCAAATTGTATCCGGTCTTTCCCAGTAAAACACCTCCTGATAATCCATCATTTTGCGAGAGAAACGAAGCCGTCGACACTGACAAGATCAAACTGTCACGCTGGCTACGACTAATAAAAAGCGATGCCTGGGAACCAGAAAACACACACACACGTATATAAATCAGTCACACTGACGAGTACAAACTGTATAAACCCTTTATCACCACGTATTGTAAAAGGTAAAAGGAGTCGTTTATGTGCTGTGTGTGAAGCATGTACAGTATGATGTGCTTTGTTTCAGGATGATCTGTCTTCAACCTCGAGTCCAAACAGGTTGATCAGATCAGGACTGAAGACGCAGCTACAAGAGGAAACGTCCACGTTGTGTTTCAGCGGTGATATCCTCTAGATAATACCTGGACTTTCATTGGTTCTGGCCTATTTTCCAGCGTATCTTTAATCAGATTTGTGCAGATGGCGTGTTGGGTCACTCTGTTGTATAGCTACATATGTACACACACACACACACACACACATCAACTGAAATCATGGGTCAGTTGAGGACAGCATATCCTCCGGGCTCCGCGGTTCTTTGTATATTCAAACATGAATAATGCACAGAGAAAGGGAGCTGAGGCAAAATGATCCAGACTGAATATATGTACTATATGGATACAGTACATACGTGTATCTGTACGCATGAGGAACTGTGTATGTTGACTGTTGTTGTGTCTCTAATCAGAGCAGGAAATAAGAAGCACTGAAAAGAAAGTTTACTGTCCGCCAGCTTTTACATTTCACTGGCTGGCGTGTGCTCCTTCACACGGTCCCTCGTATCCTACACGGCTGTAACACGGCTGTAACACGGCTGTAACACGGCTGTAACGCGGCTGTAACACGACTGTAACACGGCTGTAACACGGCTGTAACACGGCTGTAACACGTCTGTAACACGGCTGTAACATGCTTTCATTTGTTTGCATTCAACCCAGGTTTAGATGTTGATAAATCAATTAGCCTGAGTGATGTATTTTAGCTTTGTAACCTTGTTTCATGTAAGTTGTGGGATGAAGTTCGTCATGGAATTAAAATGAAGCTAAAACTTGAGTGAATGAACAGAAGGCATGAATGGAAAACATAAAGACTTATGTGAATAAAGTTGAATGAACCTTGAGTTATTCAGCAGCATGCCGTTGAATGCAGCTTTTGTATCCGTCCACAGAATCAAGGACCTTGCCTCAGTGACTGCATGAAACGGGCGCTTTTTCTAAGAATATGCACACAATAGTCGTGTTTGACTGCGTGTTTGAGGGAGAAAGAGGCTGTAATACAGCAGTTCATGCTTTTATCAAGAGTGTTTATGAACGGATAAATGCAGGATTTCTACAGTCTCACGTGGCAGCAGAGGAACTTATATCCACCGCTGCAACACTAAAACATAATCAAAGCTCATCATCATGAAAGTTATTAGTTTTGGAAGGTAAACAGAGGACGTGTTGAATAAAAAGGACATTTACATTTTGTATGATAATATTTTCTACATTTACTATACTGGGTCCTATTGATTCTGCACAATGAGGGGTCTGAAGCAGAGATTTATAAAGGTGCAGACAACCAACCAGTTACAGCATTATGATGTGCAGTGTTAATGGAGACTCAGCAGCGTCTCCTCGTCTCCTCGTGTCCTCTCTGCATCTCCAAGCTGCTTGCAGTATCGACTTTATGTTTTCTGTGGAGACCGACTCAAAGTGCTGCTACTTAAATGCAGGGAAACATTCATCTTCTTATCCTGGTGCACAAATATGACCTGATATCAGGCATCTATGGCATCCTGCATCTATGCATTATACATTGTGAGGCATGTGGCGTGTCAGGGGTTATTCATGTATGTAAGTAAAGGAGACCCACTGGGGCAGCAGAGCTCTGCAGCATTCAGGATGTATCCACGTTTGTTTCACTTCAAACAGAATGAAAACAGATCACATGAAAATGGTTTATTATACATTAATGACTTCTGAAGAAGAGAAGACTAGAAGTGCAACCTGAATAATTATTACATTATATACAATCAAGCTGTATATTTAATAAGAGCTTTTAATTAGAGCTGCAACAATTAATTAATTAGTTGACAGGCAGACAATTAATCTAAAAATTAAAAAACAATTTCATTTATTTGTTTTTATTATATATGGTAATTAAAAACCATAAAGCAACAATTGTGTGCATAAGTTAGTAAAGTATAACAGGAATTCATCTAGAAGTATAAAATTATTTTCTTATGTTATCGCTGCTCTTAAGGAACTCCCTCTGAGACCAGCAGAGCCGCAAACCACGAAGAAGCATCCGGCATGATGATAAGGAATATGGAAGAAAAAAATGTTCTTGGAGGAAGGAAATTCCTCAAACATCTTTGTGAATCCATTTACATGCTGCAGGGTTAACTGCCTTGAGCTATACACAAGAGCATCACCTGCAGAAGAGGAGAAGAAGAAATGCTGGCGCTTCTTTTCTACACCAGCGTCGCTGGAGTTCCTGCTGGAGAACATACATAAAATATTTCTGGGAAAACAAGCATCAAGCACACTTTGTTTTAACTTGAGGCCAATCTGAACGACTGCTGGTCTCTCTGCACATTATGAGGATTTGTGTTAATCACTTTCATCTTTTTAAGTAGAAGAACAGGCAGTAAACTCCTTTAAGAGATCTTAAAGTCCACATGTGGGTTTTAAAGCTTAAAGCTCTGATGATGTTCAGTTTCCTTCGTCCACGCTGAGCTGCCTGCGACTGAAAACACGACTCTCATCTCTTATTACATATTCTGTCTTTTAATACAGATAAATATTGCAGTGAAACATCGATCGAATCACAATACGGTTGCTACATGCGTCTTTGTTTTCTAATCCAGTCTGGTTTTGTCTGATTGAAACATGAAAACAGAGACGATCCTTCACCTTCTTCTGACTGAAAGTCATGTTGCACAGCTGTGATAATGTTATCTTACATCTGTCTAGTTTTTATTCTTTCATTGGTGAAGTCAGGACATTGAAATGGAGAGTAAAATGTGCAGCTCTGGTCTTATTGTTGAAGACGACAGCCGCCACTCTTCACCTCCTTGACACCGATCTGCTCCCCCGTTCTTCGAGCTACATGTCCTGCAGAGAAACTTTAATCAAAGGGGGAAAATGTTGATGTTGATATGCAGAAACACACTCGCGTGTTCTTGATACACATGTCACGATATAGTGGAAGCTAACCCTGAGCATGTAGACATATCAACACACACACACAATCCAGGCGAAGCCGGGGAAGCTGCCCCGAGGCAAACCTTTGCCTGCTGCATGCTGGTAGCTGGTGCTGTTCGCTTCACAAAGAGAAGGGACATCTAAAACATCGCTTTGGCTCAAAGACTGTGCATGCTAGAGGCTACGAGGCTGGCACGGAAGTGTGTGGGCATGTGATTTTGAACATGTGTTTGCGTGCAAGTGCATACGAGTGTATAAAATGATAAAATCAAGAGGTGCAGAATGATGTGTGTGTGTGTGTTGGGCATCGATGAGTCTGCGTGTGTGTGCGTAAGTGATATTGTTTTTCTGTGTGTCAGCTCCACAGAGGAGAACCCACCTGCTGACTCCTCATTCACTGACCGCTGTCACGCTCCAGCTTATATGTGTGTGTGTGTGTGTGTGTGTGTGTGTGTGTGTGCTTGTCCTCGTCTTCGTCGGTGCTCTGTGACATTAAAACAAGCTGTCTTCAGTGTGAAAATAGAAACACTTTTCACCTATAATATGTTAATTCTTCCATAAATATTGCATTTTTCCTGACTGTTGTATACTTTAAGTAAGAGTTGATCTCTCTGTTTGATTCATATTTTATTTTACTGCTTTCTTTACGGCAACATTGTCCAGATAAAAACAAGCCGAGCGCTCATCCATCACACCTGATGACAGACGTGTATCTCGTCTGTTTTCACGACAGCACACTTCATTTTGCAGAAACCCGGAGAATGTCATTTTTCAGCATTTTTTTTCATTTCCCCCAAAAGCAATTTTTCTAATGCATCAGAGGCACAACGCAGATTTATATTTATTATTGTTTTTGGCTCCTTCCTTTAGACACATAAGAGACTTGGAAGGTGTCGGCTGTGTTCTTACCAGCTGAGCCTCTTATTAAAAAGATTGCTTGTTTTAATACTGAGCCAAAACCCAGCGATGACCTTCAGATGCTGCATATGGACCAAACCATCTTGGGAGACGACAGCTTGTACTTGAATTTGATTGGATGTGAATTCCATACAGGCCAACAGCCACCAATCAACACTTTAAATGGATCTCACAGAGGACGGCTCTTTATTATTATTTTATTTCAGTCAGCGTTTTTGCAGAGTTGCTTACAAGGAGATCCATCACTTCCTCTGCTCGCGTCTTCTCGGACTTCTTGCTGGAGTCGTCAGATTGGGTTTGATACAAATGTAAGTGAAGGATAGTGATGGAGGGATGAAGAGGGAGGGGCGGAGAAGAAGAGGAGGGGGAGGGGGGGGGGAAATGAGCAGTTGAAGAAGGTATTTGTATGGGAGAAATGGGGGTTGGTGTGTGTATGGTGTGCACATATGTGTGTGTGTGTGTGATGGGGGGATGGGTTAAGTGTAATAGAGGAGGCTGGGCTGATTAGTAGAAATGGTTAGTGGCTGCGTGTGAGACATAAATGGGCAGGAAGGCGTTATTGATGATAATTAACAGAAGACGAAGGCGATTCATGAGGCGTTTAGAAATACTGAAAATATGTGAAGAGACGTGGACAGCGGGGCGTGTCAGCGTCGTCTGAAGCAAATTAAGGACACAGCCCTTTTATTGATGACATAAAACAACCCGTTTGACTTCATATTTTTTGCTCATGTGATTTAATTATTTGACAAATAATTTAGTGTTCATTAAAATATGTCCTTTCACAATAAGATGTAGGAATAATGACGCAGCCAGAACTCTTAATAGTTCAGATCAGAGTTGACTGTAACACCGTCGTTCCTGATGCTTTACTAGACATGATGGTAAATACAGATAAAGGAGCATTGACAGTAAAAACATTTGTTTCAGTGAATGTACGTGAAGCTACAGATACATTTATGAGATGACAGGACGTCATGACAATAACATTTTCTCCTTGAAGGCATTTGTTGTGTTGTTTGCAGTTGTTTGTAGAAATAGTGACAGTTAGAAGCTGCGTACGCCCGTCCAATCCATCACATGTGTTTCAGTTGGACGCAGTAAAGAAACTGGAACTTCTTCTTCTGGTGACAGATGTACCTGTGGGGTACTGTAGCTTTAACTCAAACACATCCACACTCATTACTGTCACTTAATAAACTTCACTGAGTGGCTGATTAATTTTTTTTCTTCAGCTTTAGAGAATCGTTGTGGGAATACCTTTGATATCTGCTCTAAGAATAAAAGTCCTTGAATACTCAACTTTTATGAAAAGCACCTGAGGGCAGATTTCATTTTGACAACATTTTGTTCATTTTTCTGTCAAGAATCAGTTTCAGATTTTTGGTTTTCTTTTCACATGAACTCTCTCTTTCTCTCTCTCTTTCTCTCTCTCTCTCTCTCTCTCTCTCTCTCTCTCTCTCTCTCTCGTCTTTTCAGAGTTTCGTTTCTCTTTCTCTGTTTGAAACTAATGGAAACTTTGCAGCAGAGGACGACGTTTTATGAGACTATTAATGCACGTTGTTTTATATGAGATAGTGGAAACTTTCAATGTTAGCAGACAGAAAGCAACTTGTAAAATCCTTCTCTCCATAACATAATATAATATGTAATTCTAATGTTATTATATGGTAGAAATTGTGGCTTGAAGACATGAAATCACAGTGAAATGTTAACGCGTGACAGCCAATGAAATGAGGCAGAACTGTTCAGTGTGTGTGTGTGTGTGTGTGTGTGTGTGTCATATTCGGTGTCACTGTAATTGAGACCTTTTAGCATAACACAACATTTTATGTGGGGGGATAAAACATGGGGACTGTATCTGGATCAGGGAGATTCTGATTGGCTGAGGATCAATAAGAGGGCTTGACTGGTGTTAAATTAACGTGTGACACCTGAGCTACATCATAACACCTGTCACACTGATACCTGTGCTCCAGACAGTGTTTTTTTTACTTTTGGTGTGTGAACAGTCAAAGGAGGATATTAAGGTGGAATTAAATCTGTGGAGCTGTCAGTCGGGGGGAGAAGATACATAACACTGACTCGACTGCACTGATGTGTGTGTAAAATTATCCCTGCATCCACCACTGGCACACACACACACACACACACACACACACACACACACACACACACACACACACACTGCTGAAGATCATCAGCTCATCACTGCTCGCCCAAGTATACGCCTGCTCAGCGGTTTGCACTCTGCACCCTCTCGTCCTCATATATATAAACCTTCAGGCGTGGCGGGACGATAAATCACATGACTAACAGAGCGAAAGACCCCATCGCCTGTGAAAAGATGGCCTTTCATGAATATATACATGCATAGAGCGCGTGTATCTGTGCCAACTCGCCATCTCAAGTCTGCTCTCCCTGACATGACTGAAGATTGAGTGATTATGAGACGCCGGTGGTGGCACACCCCGCTGTTTGACAGCGGATAGGCAGGTCCATAAACACACATGTGCAAAGATACACTCTTGACATGCATTAATCGGAAAACAATGTGTGTGAGACAGACGAGAGAGAGACGGACAGAGGCAGAGAAAGATTGTACTTGAGTCACACACCCACACTAGTGCTCACACTCGCACTACAGCTGCTGTCTGGCCGCCATCATCCATCTTCAAGCAGATCTGGGAGAATGACAGATTGCTGTTGAGGCTGCGGGGGTGGGGTGGGGTGGGGCAGGTCCCAGTTAGCCAATCACAACAGGAGACGATTGAGCCAAATATCTGACCCCGTTCACCTCTCGGACCCTAATTTCACTCGACTGTCTGGGGTCATTTAATGTTGATGGAAACCATTGAAATATCTCTGCAACTATTGGATGGACTGAATTTGAATCCTTGTACTTTGTTTTTAATGCATTGTAATAATTGTAAACATTAACCACTAAACATGTTATAATATTTAAGCATATTTATTGACTTGTGGTCATTTTGAGCTTGTTAGCATTTAGCTCACAGAGCAACTAAACCAAAACTCCACGACACAAAGAGGGGGAGGAAATATATATATATATATTTTTTTTCAGTATTCTACGTATATTTCATATAAACTTAAAAAAAAGCATATAAATGTCTAAAATATCTGTATATTTATTTACATTTCCATATTTTCTTTGAAACACACGTTCTGTTATGACTCATCTCCATGGAAACCGAACAGCTGAGTCCCAGCTTTACATCGTGCATAATGTTTATGTGCACCATAAATTTAGATTAAAAACAAACATCTTTTTACTCACACAGAGAAACAGAAAGGAAGCAGAATAACAGTGAAGTTCACCTTTAAGCCTCGTAACACGTCTCTTCCTCTTTCCAGCTTCATATTCACCTTCCTTCCTTTTCTTACTTTCTCTCCATCCTACAGTTTTGTCTTCCTCCTCCATCCTACATAACTTCACCTCCATGCTCCACCCAAATCAATTTCCCTTCGTATCAAGAAAAACAGGCTAATTGTTGATCTTTTCTTTTCTATCAGTCCTTCACATTTTACTTTTATCCATCCATCTACTAGTTATTGATCGGTTCCTCTGAGCATTCGCTCCTTCTTCTTCTTCCATCTCTGCTTCTCTGCTTCTCATCACTTTTATTTGAAATCAATAGCTTCATTATATCAAACTGAATGTTAGCGCTTCCCATCTCTTTTTCCTCTCAATTGATTTGCACTTTTCTCTCTTCATTCCTCCACATCTTTGTCTCTTTTCTATTCTGTCTCATCATAATGGCTTTCATCATTATCACTCAGACAATAATCACCCCATCATCGGCTCCATCCCTTCTTACATCTCAGCGTTTCTTCTCACATCTTCTTCATATTCTCCTTCCATCCCATCATCATCATCATCATCACTCCCCTCCTGCATCCGGGTCATCATGGCAACGACTCAAACACTGTTGCCGTGGCAGCCCTATCAGCTAATTGAGGCAATTATAACTTAGCAGCAGCTGTGGTACCAGTCCGTCCCTTCCCCCTCCTCCCTGTTTCCTCCTTCTCTCTCCCTCTCCATCCCCCCATCCCCTTCCCCCTCCACTTTTCCATCCCTCCATCATCAATTTCTTCTTTGACCCTCCCCCAACTCTCCCTCGACTCTCCTGTCCTTCATCGCTTACCCTTGTCTTTTTTTTGCCTTCATTTTCACTTTGCAAAAACACTCTCGTCAAGTCATAATTATTTTTGGACAGTGGTTTAAAATAAATAATTATTCAAAAAAAATGATCTTCATGCATGAAATAATAATTAACATTAGACAGGTTTCTGCATGTTTCCAATAGAAAACAAAATGTTGAATATTCAGAATACAGCATCAGCTTTGTTAGCGACCTGTTAGGATTTTAATAATTTGGTTTTCCACAGAAATCGATGCAGAAGTAGCTTCTGTTTGTTTATGACTCTTTCATACAGGATAATTATTTATCAGACTCTGTGTCTTGAAGAGCTGCAGAGAAAATAAAATCACCTACAGGTGTGCAGAGTCTTTTCAGATATATCATATCACACTTGGCTTCACATCCCAAAAAGCTGATTTTTATTAAATAAACACTGAAAAGGCCGTATGTAGACTGACATGACGTTATTCCAGTTATTTCTTTGAAATATGCAACATGTTTTAGAAATATGAGACCACATTGTTATGTGGTAAAATGTATATTTAATGTCCTCCACCTTCACCTCCTCGCCTTCTCTCTCTGTAATGGTGATGTCGGTGGCTCCCCTTCCTCCTCTCAGTCACTGAAGACACTTCAGGTTTTCCCCCTCGAGGCCACCAGAGACCACGAGCTCTGATGTTACGGGAAGGACGGGGGGAGGTGGGGAATACGTGTGGTGGAGGGGGGTTTTCTCACATCCACACAGATGCACACGCAAATTAAACTGTATACATTCAAACACATGAGTGCACACACACACACACACACACACACACAGTTCCCTGGTGTGTGATGGCTGTGTAGCGTGTGATTCAGTGTGATTCAGTGTGATTGCCGAGGGGCCTGCTGGGCCCTCAGCTGAGACCAAGAGCTTTGACGTTTTAAAGATATTTTATGTTCTGAGGATATTTGTCTATGCAAATGTTGAGGTTTATTAAAGTAAGCTGCCTCACATCCTGATCTGGACCGTTTCCTAGGACGCGTCGTAAATATTGTCCGGTCTTGTAGGTTGAATCAATTAAAGTAAAACAAAAGTCCAACACAGCATTTTATAACCTTTTCATCAAAAGTTATGTGCGCTGTGGAGAAAAACGAAGCATGCATGTTTGTTTAAATGCATTCCTAATTAATATATGCATATTTGTGCTAATGCCCGAATATGTGTGTGTCATTGCATGCAGAGAAATAAATAAAAGTCCATGCGTGAGCAAATGTATGCCAAACTCCTCGTGTTAAGGAGCTGCTTGCATGCACACTCAAGTGATTCTCCAGGCCAATTACTTGGAGTGGCTGCCTGCTATGCGTGTTGATGAGGGTATCCATGCCAGTGTGCAGTAAATATGTGGGCAATGCCATGCAAATGGACGGCTAAATGTGCAGCACTCTGTCTGAGGGCTGAATGCCACAGGGGAGCTTTGAAAAGCTCAGGGAGGAACAAAAGGTTCAAACACAAACGTGTGTTTTATCCGAGTCCGCACTGATCACAAATGACAAGCCAAACATTATTTATATATATATATAGGAAGCCTTTAAGGGAAAAGCAGCAGGAGACTGTTGAGTAAGTGAGACTGATGCAGGGCGGGAAATGTGTGTTTGAAAGTGAAAAACGAAAGAGAGACGGGGGGAGTGTGTGCGAGTGGCTCTTGTTCAGCAGCGGTCTTATCTACCTCGCACAGATGTATTCCTCTGCCTTTTTCTATGTCTCTGTACGTGTGTGTGTGTGTGTGTGTGTGTGTGTGGAGCTTATCTCTTTGGCCACTCAGCTGGAAGGCACCCTATCACATGCAGAGCACAATGTAAAAAGAAACAGCAGACTGGCTGTGGCGTTTCAGCTTTATGTTGGGATGATCTGACTTCAGCCAGATGTTACGGTCGGTGAGACCCCCAGAATATGATATCATGACTGAAATATGCTGAACTAGGGAGGATATACGATAATTACGATAAACATTGACATTCAACTGGGCTCAAGTTTGAGTTTTATAACCCACAACAGGAGCTGGACGGATCTATTTTCTCACTGGAAAGTGGCTAAAAAGTGTTTTTTTTGTGCAGGATTACGGATGTGCTGTGTACAGGCTGCTTCTTGTTCTGCAGTCACATCTTTTTCACCACACACTAGTCCTTTTAATAATTATATCATAGTAATTTTGTACAGACATTCATGGTGCTCATATGATGTATGACGCAGATCTGCGTACTTGTGCCTTGACGGAGTGAATCGCCATCGCAGTAGAAGATGCAGATGACGTCCTTCAGATGTAAATCTAGCTTAGATCTGCAGAGTTTCTGCACATATCAATCAATAGTGCAAATCTTTGCCCCAAATTTGATGCTGTGAAAACACTGAAGAGACTAAAAACATGTAACTGATGTGTAAACATGATGAACCTGTATTACATGTTGATTCCTCGAGCCATTACCCAGTTTGATTTGTACTTATTTAGCCTTTTGTATATATATACATATATATATCTGTGTAAAATGTTTCTGGACACAGTCGTACTCACAGACATAAACACACATTCACAGTGTAACTGATCATGAATAAATAATGAAGGGTGTGATGATGCGACGGGACGAGACCTTTGGAGCTCATGTAGAAAGGTCAGGGTCAGGAGGACTGATATTTGATATTCAGCGTGGCATTTTCTCTGCAGCATACACACACACACACACACACACACACACACACACACACACACACACACACACACACACACACACAGTGGCCATCTGCTTAAGGATTAATGCTCCAGTCTCTACCTGGAGAGTGAAAAGTGTGTATCCTGAAACAGGAGGTGAGGTTGACATTAAACCACCTGTAAATATTCTCTTTTCCTTTAGAGTCTTTTTTTGTGCTTTAATCGTGTAAATCATGTAAAAAGTTAAAATGAAGAACTCGACATGTTGACTTTTTCATGCAAACCAATCGTAATCCAGTTAACTTTGGTGCTGGAGGAAAGGTCATGCAGCCATTAAACTCATAACGGCGTATCTGTTGGAGAGCGTACAGAAGACGTTTAGGACGTATATCTTATGTTTACGGTCACTATTATGTTTCCAAATTGGCAATATTTTATTCTGATGGTGGCTGTAGCAGATTAAGAGTTATGAATGATTAGGATTCATCCTGCAGTGAACACACCATGAAGGAAGTGACAGCGAGTTGTTGATGGTGGTGCTGAAGTAAAGGTCAGGAGGTCACAAGATATCCGACATGTGTTTGTTAGGCTGCCAGCTGGATGTTTGTTGTTGTTGTTGTTGTTGCTCATTTCTGGGTGATTATTAAGCATCTGTTTTATTGAGTTTATACTAATTTAACCCTTTCACTGTTTATCTGCCAATAATCAGGCATTAGCAGCTAGATGTTACCTCATTGATATGGCCAAAACCAAACCAGAGAATTTCCTTTTTCCGATGACATCAGCTCACCGAGAAAAGCACCGACAAACGTCACTGTAGCGCTCAACATTTAAGCGCTTAGTCCTTGATCCACATTGTGGTGTGTTTTGCGTGTGTGTGCGTGTCTGTATAAGTGAGTGCAGCTGAGCTAATACAGTATGAGCTGGCTTTGATGTGTCCAGACAAATGTTCAGCTGTTCCTTGATGCTCTCACCGTCTGTCTGTCGAAACACCTGAAACAACAAATAACCGCAGCAGCAGCAGCAGCAGCTGCCCTGTAGCTCAACTCCTCGGCTCTTTCTTTATGTGCACGCACACCTGCCAATTGTGTCATTGCTATAAAACCAGACCTCACAAACACACTTTATTAGCAGATCTGAGGGACCGGCGTAAACTCTCATCCATTTAAACGTTTAATAAGTGTTTTAATACAAATGTTGAATTAGCTTTAACAGGGAGATTAAACATATGAACCTGGAGATGAGCAGAAAATGCTCCGTTTAATACTGTGACTTCACCTTTGTGTCTTTCCTGATGCACGTAACATTTAACATGAATTTCTTGTGCTGCATTCTTTCAGGTTGTGTGGATAACATGAGACTGTCGTGTGTCTCCGTGTGCTGAGTGAGTGGATTAAACTAGATTAGCTTGTGACCATCAGCATGACCATCAGTAGTGTGTGTGTGTGTGTGTGTGTGTGTAGTTTGGGAGGATCCTGGTTACAGCTGGAAGGCCACAGTGTCACAGTCACCCTGAATGGCTTCTGAACACACACACACACACACACACACACACACACACACACGGTTACCCGAGCTGCCTCTCTATATATAGAGCTGCCCTATCAGGCTGCCTGAGCCAGTTAAAAATAACTCTGCTCCATGCTTTCACACTGCTGCACGTCTCTTTTTCACCATCTCTCTCTCTCCTTCTCTCACAGACAAAAACACACTCCCAACCCCCTTTCCCTGTCTTTCACTTCTCCACACCAGCTGTAAATGTTAGCACACCCCAACACACACACACACACACACACACACATCTCTTCACATCCCCTCCCTCCTCATGTTCGGCCTACTGAGTTCACAGCTTCAGGTGTGAGAGAGGAGGAGGAGTAAGAGAGGGGGGGGTGGGGGGTTAAAACCTGCTTCATGCTTCATCTGGAAATGGATGCACCAGCTAGAAATGATGCAAATGCAGATTCATATTTATACATTTATACTTTCTTCAGGGTCTGAAGGCTTCAGGGATCACAGTCAGTAAGTTGATCCACCACGTTTCTCCAGACTGAAATAACTCATCAAATATTGGATGGATATTCATGATCACAACAGGATGAATCCTCGTGACTTTTAGTAATCTGCTGAATTTACTTGCAGTCGTCACTTAGCGAGCCAGTTAGCATCGAGTCCACTTGATGCATTGCTCTGAAATTGTGTGCAGATGTTGGTGGTTTCCAGACGATGTTAATGATCCTTTTTCTCCACCATGAGGTCGACATCTGCGGTTTTAAATGAAACGTCTTGAAAAAAAAGTTATTTCAGACTTGTCTTCTTCTCTTGTCAGGTGATAACATGTCTTCTTCTGTGGTCATGTCGCTGTTTAAACAGATGAGGAGAAATTTATGGTGAGATATTATTATATAAAACAAGATAGACTCATATAAGGCACAGTTTTGGCTTCAGGACACACAAGCGTTTTGGATCAATTCATCTTTTAATGCTTCATATGTTCTGCATCATATGACGTATCTGAACAGAGATTACAACACATTATATCATGGAGTAATGCAGATAAATAACATGAGTATGATCCAGTAATGAGATCATCTCACCTACATTTAACCCTTAACATAAAGCACAAAACAGGTAAAGTTCAAGTATGTCAGAAAAATTAATTCTCAAGGTTCATGCGCTTTCAGCAAAACTGACTCTAATCAGCAGCTGCAAAAATATAAAAGTAGTGTGTGATGCATTCAAATGTCTCTGTTACACAGAGCGACAAACAAACAAACAGCTACAGCTTAGAAACACACTTGGGTTGAGCTAAAACAACAAATATGACACCAATATACCAATTTACTGTTAGCGAAACATTAACAGAGTTGGTAACCAGATGCACAAATGGAGGATGAGCAGTGATTATATGATGTTGATGGTTGCATGTTACTGTAAATGTTAGTTCATTAAAACCTAAAAGAACAAACTGCAGCGTGGATTTAAACAACCTGAAGAGGGGACGTTGTGCCAAAGGTTGACTGGTGTTTGCAGTAAAATCCTTCCTGCAGCCGATGTTGGATAAACATGTTGTGTTTTTATGAATGTGGCTCGGAGGTTAAGAGCTACTCATGCTCACATTGTCTTTGTGTGTCCACAGGAAAACGGTCACATGTCACATCCTGAGTGGAAGCTGGTGGGGAAATAGACTGTGTGTTTTTCTTTTTTTTTTCCCAACTTGTTGACTCAGTAGGAAGGAAGGCATGCGTATTGGTGTGTGTGTATGAACATCTGTGTGTCCGTGTAGGTGTATGACCACCTGTTCATCTGTGCACACGGATGCATACACATTTGTAGGTTCATTTCTATTTTTATGCATCTTTGTATGTTTGTATGCTCCTGACATCCAGATCAGGAAGAGCCGAATACTGCAGCAACAACAAATCCTGTTTCCTAGTATTTCCAGGCAGCGTGTGTGTGTGTGTGTGTGTGTGTGTGCGTGTGTGTGTGCGTGTGTGTGTATCCATTACATAAGCAGGTGAGAGAAGACAAACACTTCTGAACAAATAGCTCTGCTTGCCTCATAGAACAAAGCTACACAAACATCTTCCTTGTTCCTCGTCTTGTACAGGAAGGATCTGTGACTACAGAACAAACAGAAACACCATCACACATAAAGCTCTGCAGAGACACATTATACATACAATAATATACTTATTCACATACATGCACCTCAATTCTTTCTGGTCTGTATGTACGACAGATTTTTCTCTTTACATTCTTGTCTATCAAGTGTTTGCAAACAAACACAATAACGCAGTAAAATGTAAATTATGAATCTTATGACATCATAAAAGTGCCATACGTAGGTCACATGACAACAATGAAACCGTCTGATTAGCAAGTTTAAAAATGAAGCTCGATATATTAATAGAAACTGATCATTCTGCATCTTCCCCAACAAACAACAGAATATATATTTAAAGTCAACACAAGCACAGTGAAATGTTAAACAGCTGTTTACTACAGCACACTTGTGTCAAGCTGTGCCTCGAGGCAGGAAGCGATTGGATATTGAGCTTTACGACAGGATATGTGTGGGCAGAGCGGACACGCGCTGGGCAGATGGAAGTGAATATTCATTAGTGATAAAAGAATAGTTTCATCTGCTCATATAAAAATAGACAAAACGGGACAATTTAACATCATATCTTTTGGTTCGTTGCTGCTGCAGCTTTTCTGCTAAAAAGGAGGAGCGAGCACACACACACACACACACACACACACACACACACACACACACTCTGCTCACCCTTAATGCAGCTTAAATGGTGGACAAGGAAAAGCTTTTTGAAAGCATATCTATAAAGATAGGAAATAGTTTATGAATAATTTGTCACCTCAAGGGACTTGTGTCAGTGGAGGGGGAGGTGAGGAAAGAGCTGAGATCCCATATGGAGAAGAGAGAGCGCACACACACACACACACACACACACACACACAGCAGATAATATAAGGGACACATTCTGCACTGTATACAGGAGACATAAGAGACCCAGCATGGAGCACAGGAAAAGAAAAGATGTGTGTGAGACTGATAAAGAGAGGGAGAGACAGGTACATAGACATAGGACACACACACACACACACACACAGTTCGTCAAACAGACAAGCAGGATGGCGGTCAATTATGGTAGTAATGATCCTGCTATGAATAAACCAGTTAGAGGAAGTAGAACTCCCATTAGGCTTCCCTCCTCAGGCTATTAATAACCAGAGAGCTAATGCCTCCTCCCCAATCAATACACACACACACACACACACACGCGCGGTTAAAGACACATTGCTGCGTTTGATGTGAGAGCGCTGCTCAGTGGGAACCAGAAGTGAGTCTGTTATGACCGTCTGTAGCTTGATGTGAATGAATCAAATATTAAGAACATAATTCTTTACTTTTGGTTTGGATTAAAAGGGACGCTGAGGATGTTTTTATCATCTCAAGATCTGAAGAAGAAATAAGGAAAAAGCTGCTGTAGTTTTTGGTTAAACAGATAGAGAATAAAGAGAAAGAGGATGGCTGCTCAGAACAGCAGAGAAAATATCCTGTGAGTGGTAAAAAAAAAAAAAATATATATCGGACCTGACTGCACGTGGACGGTCAAATCCATCAATCTGATCAGAGGTTTGGTTTACAGGCCTGTCAGCTGAAGCAACGGCTCCCTCCGGGCTGAGCTGTAACAGATATCATAGCTTGTTACACAAAAAGGAAGACGAACAGATGTGTGGATCGATATGATGCCTCCAAATTGATTTTTTTTTTTCAACACAAGAAGGAGGATTTTTCAGTGTGTGTCCACAGATATGGACGATGTGTGTGACGTCTGTCAGCCTCGTAGGATGCATCTTGAACCGTGAAAATGGTGTCGTCGTGATCTGATTAACTCAATAATCTCCAACATGAGGAATTCTCATCTTTGCCGTGTTTATTGTTAGAAGCCAGCGAGCACATGAGTGTGAGGGCTTGACTGTGTGTGAATGAGTGAATGAGTGAATGAGTGAATGAGTGGACCCTAAAGCCTACTGAAGTGTGATTGGTTTCAAGACAGAAGGGGGGGTGGGTGAGAGGAAAACCCTGAGGCATCATCCATCCATCCATCCATCCATCCATCCATTTATCCATCCATCCATCCATCCATCCATCCATCCATTCATCTATTCATCCATTCATCCATCCATCCATCCATCCATCCATCCATTTTGACCTGTAATCATCTGTTTGAATTGGAGTTGAAGGCACTGCGAGATGTTCCTTTAAAACTCTGTCTGTGTCAGCGGAGGCGAATTAGCGAGAGAAAAAGTACCAACAGCAATCAATAAGTTGAAATGTATAGTGTTTTATTAAGTACTTTCTTCTCATTAGCCTCTGTTAATGTCCCCGGGGGAGAGAAGGGGGGATGCAGAGGGTGAGATACTGAAGTTGTTTTATGCTCTTAACTGCCCCATTTCAAAGCTCAGCCTCCTTCTCAAGGTCATAGGTCACACACAGACATGATACATGACACACACACACACACACATATATATATATATATATGTGTGTGTATATATATATATTTTTTTTTCAAGATTCAGTGTGATTTACACTTTATTAGGATATTATTATTATTATTTCTAATGTACATTATAAATAAAAGGTTTCCTTATAAATCATAGAAAACACCATGAAGCTGTATAAGACATTCAACACACCCACACACACACAAACACACACACACACACACTCATTGCCCTGTAAATGCCTGTCCACAACCCCCCAGTAGCTTTGCTGTTATAGTGGAACATAAGGAGGGAGGAGAAAGCAGCAATAAAATTGATTTTTAATAGGTTTCAGCTCATTATGTTTCTGCGTGTGTGTGTGTGTGTATGTGTGTGCGTGTGTGTGTGTGTGTGTGTGTGTGTGTGGGTTGGGGGTGGGGACTGTCAGGGCTGTTTAATACAATAATCATCACACCTGACGCTCTGTAGCCAGCGGTGAAGAGCCAAGGTTTCACACTGCTTTCAGTGTCATGTCACGCTCACACACGTGCACACCCACAGTGATCTGTTGGTGCAGACAGATGAAGAACTCTCCATAGTTCCTGAAATTACCTCCCTCGAATGATTGAACGCTTGGCAATGAAGCAAATCTAATTCCACCAGTCACACCTGGTCCCGAACCAGTAGAGAGGAAGATTGAGGAACAGCCAACCAGCTACAGGCTGGTTCATAGAGTACAGTCAGAGCCCGAAGTCTGGAGAAGCAGAGGTTTAAAACCAGAGAAGATGTATAATATATATATAACAGCATAATATATCCCCTGTATACAGGTGTGTGTGTATGTGTGTGTGTGTGTGTGTGTGTGTGTGTGTGTGTGTGTGTGTGCGTGTGTGTGTGTGTGTGTGTGTGTGTGTGTGTGTGTGTGGACATGCTACTCCAATAGAAACCAGGATACTCCGGCATGTAAACACACCGTCCAGGTTTATGAAAATTCAAACATAAAACAACAATAATTAGTGCACCAAACCCAACACGACCCTCCTGTGAATGAATCTAATCTGCAACATACAGTTTTGCAGAAATAATTTAAAGATATCATCGTTGTGTTTGCAGTGTTGGGAATTAATTAGCTTTGATGCACCAGTAGCATTGTTACATGCATACAGACCTGATGCATTAGTAGTAAATCTATTGATATCTCAGCTCTCAAGCCCTCAGTGACCACATATCCTACGGCACTTTTCCTTCTCATCTCGTCGTTCTGGTTCATCCTTTATTCTCAGGTTACCTTCGACGCATCCGTCCTTCTCTTGCGTACTACACTGGGAAGCCTCCTTTATTTCCCCTCCCTGCTGTGCATTCATTGCAGCATGTACAGCTCCGTCCTGTACTAGCATGTGCAGACCCTCCTCTTCTTCACCACCTCCACCCATCACTCCTCTGCTCTGATAGATGCAGCGCAGCAGCCGCCTCCCTTAATCCCGTTTCTTTATCCTCTTATGAAACCGTTTTACGCCCGTACTCACCTCCTGCCGTCTCTCTTTAACCTCTTCACCCACCGCTACCTTTTCCTTTCATCCTCTATTTATTGCTTCCTTGAATCATTTGTCCAATAAATCAGACACACCCTGAAGCCAAATTCTTATGCCAACAAACACTCATTTACACATCTCTCCAGCTGCCAAACCAATAAAATATGACACAACATTATAAACACAGAGCGTTTGTGGCTGAAACACTCTGAAAACTGCAGGTGAA
This sequence comes from Pampus argenteus, assembly GCA_036937835.1. Taxonomy (NCBI): domain Eukaryota; kingdom Metazoa; phylum Chordata; class Actinopteri; order Scombriformes; family Stromateidae; genus Pampus; species Pampus argenteus. Next base: position 1,668,789 of record CM072864.1, on the reverse strand, counting down.
GCCGTTCAATCGTCACTGAATTTGAGTTGAGTTTCACAAACCAACAGTTTTGTTTCGGTATCGGAGCTTTTCTACAAGCAGAACATGATTTCCAGGTGTGAGCAGCAGCAGCAGCGCCGTTGAAGCCATCTGAGCTGCAGCTCACATCTGTACACTCAATGTGAAACTGTAGACAGTAGTCAGAGGGAGACGTTAAAAAACCTGCCAACCAGCACCACTAATTAACATGTTAGGTCTCATTTTTTATGCCACATATCTAATTTGTTATAGCTACTCACCCACTGGCTCCAGCTGCTCATATTTAGCAGAGAGAGAGAAATCAATCTTATCATCGAACCTACAGGTGTCAACATGCACCTTTAATATATCTGTTATATTTGTTGTAGCTTTTGTATGTGCATGATTTATTACTGAACTTGAGACACCGAACGTCCGACAACCTAAAGTCATTCATTCATTGTTTATTCAAAAGGCCAGAAGGACAGAGGACTGTCTTGTGTGACCTCTGTAGCCTCCAGGGAGCCCAGGGCATGCTGGGAACATCCAGCTGATCTTCCTCTGGTGTGTTAACAGGCCCTGTGGAGAGAACACACACACACACAGACACACACACACTGCAGCTTGTATACAGCACATGTTGCGCATCAACGTGTGCAGCAAAGCATAATGTGATGTTGCAATCAATACTTTCAATGCTACACTGTCAAGGTTACAGAGGGGGAACAGCAGCATGTGTTCGGTCCATGTGTGCTCAGATATGATCCTCATCATGATTCATTTCATGAAATTGATTATCGCTCATAAGAGAAGAGAGAAAATCTGTTCTGTGTGATGACAGGCTGATTAATTTATTATCTGACTGTTCTTTCTCAAATAGTTACAGGCATGTTGTTTTCAGCTGTGTGTGTGTCGTATCATCTGTTCGGTCCAGACTCCTCGCTGTGACACATGTGTGTCAAACATGTCAGCTCCAGTGTGTCAAAACCAAGCTGTGCTGATACTCATCAAAGTTCCTGCAGGCTCAAAGCTCACGATGTCAGCAAATCAGCTTCGAAAGATGAAGAAGATGACGAGAGAGAGAAGAGGAATGTGTGTGTGAGCTTTCACTACTCATGCGCTATGGATGATTACGCAGGAGAGATGCTGCACTGACGTCAGAGAGTCCAGCTTCTCCCTGGAGCATGCTGCCTCCGTTCAGCCCCGTTATTCTCTGTTGTGAGGCAGCAGAGTGGAGGAATCATAGGCAGAGTGGAGGAATCATAGGCAGAGTGGAGGAATCATAGGCAGAGTGGAGGAATCATAGGCAGAGTGGAGGAATCATAGGCAGAGTGGAGGAATCATAGGCAGAGTGGAGGAATCATAGGCAGAGTGGAGGAATCATGGGCAGAGTGGAGGAATCATGGACAAAGGCTGCCAAGGTGGTCTGACGTTGAAAGATATAGAGATGCTGGCTTCGAGAGGCAGCAATGACGCACACCGCCCCCCCTTTTTCATCTCCAGCTCATGCTTGTCATTCAGATTGGCTGCAGTGGGAGAAAAAGAGAGAAGATGATGAAATGTTATAATAAGGGTCTCCATGTCATAGTGCGTTACCATGGATACGCTGTAATCCACACTGACGCTGATTGATACTCCCTCCCTATCATTGGTTTCATGACAGTTTCTAATGGCACCCATTAATAAATCATTACAAGCTGGCATCAATGTGTGCCGGCCACATCCGTTTGGGTCACTGAGTTCGTCCTCATAGATGTGGCTCCTGCCCAGCAACCCCCGGCTGTCAGGACCCCGCCCTGCCCTGGCACGCTGTCTGCGACACTAAATCTCTCACCCAGTTCCCAGGCGTTCACAGCGGGCAGAGAGAGGCAAGAAATCAGGGCGGGGACGGACGCAGGGGGCTGCAAGGCCTGGTAACCCACTTCCAGTCACCCCAGGCCTGTTACACGCTGCCCTGCTAGTAATGCTGATGTAACTGATACGAATGCAGCACGATCTGGGAATAAGGAGTCACATCCAACATGCATCATCATTTACATCCCATGCAAATTTCAGTGGAAGTAGTATATAGGGAGGAATAAGTAAAGGTGTGTTTTAGGACAATATTTCCCTCATCTTACTAAGTATCATATGTGCAAATTTAAACTAATGGAATTAGACGTGGACATTTTTTTCTTTCCAGGAATTATGGGACCGCAGGAACTGAACGAGCAGCTAAAAGTCCTTCCAACCTTGAACATTAGACAAATCAGACTGACGAAAGATTAAAAAAACTTTTGATTTTCTCACACAAGGACACAACAGCAGTCATCGTGTTGCTCTTTGTGTGCTTTGAAGAGTGAGTCAAGCTGTGTTTTTCAGCATGAACTTTCACCACAGACTAATCACAACCTTTTGGACCATTGAATGTGATCCAGAGTTTTACAAAACTGTCCAATATTGACATTCTTGTCTGGCGATAAGGTTGAACTTTTAACATCTTTACCTTCCTTACTGATAACTTACTACTTACTTATCACTTCCAGTCCATTATGATATCAGCACCTGTGTGTTGTAACAGCAGCTGAACTCTACTCATACATACACACAGCATGCCTCAGTCTATCAGGGTTTGAAAGGTTGTTTGACTGCGATTATTTTGCAGACAGACTCTGTCGTCTCAACAAGTCCTCCAAATGAAACGACCACAGAATGACTCACAGGGTTTCTGAGTCATCGTGGTGCAAACCTGAAGAACCTGTTTGTCCTTTTTGTTGTTGTTGTGTTGTTGTGCATCACCTCAAAGCAACAACAGCCAGATATCGACTCCTGCAAGATCAGTGCATCATTGTCCGATTCTTGTTTTGGGAGGTCAGTCGATAGAAACTCATCATCCTCAACTCCACCCATGAAGATAACACGTTTTTATCTCTGTGTTTCCTTTCACTCGAGTGTTTGGACACAATACTCTTTTATTCTTCATATCCAGCGAGGTCCTTTCATAAACCGCTCCGTTTACACCTCTCACAGCCCCTGTGTTTTCTTGGTAACTAATGCAAAGGCTCCTTTGACAGCCTTCAGGTGCATTAAAGCAGCAACTACCACGACTTGAGGTCCCTCTTCCCGCCAAATGACTCCCATTCAATATTTACCTGCCTTATTAGAACAATGTATCTACAGTAGCTAACGTTAACACACATGTGCAGGTGTTCCCAGTAAAAAAACTGCAACTCTGGGCTTCAAACCATCACTGATACAAACTAAAGGGTGAAGTTGCATTGAGCAGCTTGTTTAGTTTCTCTTTTCTCTGTTAGTGTGGGAGACGAGGAAACAGCAGCCCTGCAGGTCACCGGTTCCACCCTTCATCTTAACCCTTGGCCCCGAGCTGCCGATGGTCATGCCCATCTCTCCTCATAGGGCACTTTAGTAATTTTCTTAATTTGGTTCTGAGGGAGATAATAAGGATTTAATCGTGTCTTGACCCCCTTCCCCACGGCCACATTCACACACACACACACACACACACTGACAGGTCCTGGTCTCAGGAGACGTATGAAGAGAGGCAGAGCCGAGCAGGTCTGGAATTCACTGATTATCTCCAGATTTCCCCAGAGGGCTCAAGGCTCGAAAACGTCTTCAGCGTTTCTATTTTCAGCAGTAATACCTGAATAGAAATGTAATTGTTGTTTCAACAACAGTCCTTAAAAGAACATAATTCAATTCATGTAATGTTTTGTGTGTGTGTGATGTAATACTAGTGTTGAGTGTGTGTTCCTACTGCCTGGTCTTTTGTGTTTGGGTTAATCCTAAAATAGTTGCTCTGGAAGGAAATACAGGATGCTAGCAGTGATTCAGGGTCGTAGTGGAGGTTAAACACATCAGTCTTCCAAAATCAGACGTTAATATTATTTAGCACCTCTTGTGTTGTTATGCAGAGTTTTCTTGGCTCTCTTGAAGATGTGGGGATTGTTAGTCTTTATGGTGTCGGACCGCAGCATCTTCATGCGTGCATAGAGCTGAGCTGCAGGAAATCAAGCCAGCAAAGCATCGAATTATTGCCAATTCAACGAGGCAAACAGACAAGAAAGAGTAACGCTGTCTCAGAGTTGTAACCATGATTTTAACATTAATGCAACATTTAGAAAAATGTAAAAAAAATCTGCTCAGCGTGTATTTGATCAGGTAAACTTTATTCAGTCTTGACTTGAGCTCTACGTATTTTAAATGCGTCGACTGCTTTTGCTCGTAACCTGTCAGTCTGTCGCATTAATTCCTGCATCTTCTGCTTCTCGCAACACGTTCAACTTTCTGTTGAACGCAACGCCATGAAAGGAAGTTGCTGTCAGCTCTTATGTAAGTGATGCAGTGTCCTTGACAGGACTGAGGGATGTTAAACGTGGTCCTGACTTATCATTCAGCAGGTGAACGTACATTTCAAACAGTCCCATCTGTTTGCTTTCATCGCTAAATCCTTATTGCCCTCACTTGTCTTTTCATGCCTGTGTGTGTATGTCTGTGTGTGTGTGTGTGTGTGTGTGTGTAAGTCATATAGATCATAATCAGGAAAAGAAACAGAAGTAAACATACTATCACATATTCCCACGTTATATTTATGGCACGCATGTGTGAAAAACTACCCTGACATTTGTTTCTGCTCACATACACAGACGCCTACGCCCATTACTGCGGGCGAGCATCCTTCCCGAGCACGGCTTCCCCCATCATTTCTCTCTTCTCCTCTAGCTGCAGTCTGATTGGCTGCTGGATGGGTGAGGCTCACTGCAGAGGCAGAAATGAGGGGAGGGCGGCTTCCCCCACTTAGCACGACTCACACACGCACACATGAAACTAACCACTCACGCACACACACACACACACACACACACACACAGGGAATCCCTCCTTTTCTCTTTTCAACACACGTCCCGTTTTTAGTTACACGCCACTATTAAATTATTCACAGCACAACCAGCTTTGAATGTGCCGTACACCAGATATGATTCGGTGGTTTTAGACATCTCTGTGCTTCTCTTATTTTAGTAAATTTCACCTTTCCTGAGAGGATTTTCGGGATGTGCCAAAGCGAGATTCTCACCAGCGTGTTATTAATAGTGAAGTGTCAGGTTTAGCTCTGGTGGTTATGCATAGTTATGCCTTCACAGGGTAAGAAGAGCCACACAGGGGCGCAGCTGTCGAGTGCAGACGTTCGGTTAGGTTTCACTACTGATGCATGTGTGCGTCTGTGTTTGTGTGTGGCAGCACCAACGCTGGCATGAGGGAGCCCCCAGCGGATCAAGAGAGGCTCACTGGGAAGATATTCTGATTCATATGTTTCGGGTGTGTGTGTGTGTGTGTGTGTGTCAGGGGGAATATAAGAGTCGAAAGGGTCACGGCGACCTTTTATATCTCATCTGTGCCATTTAGGAAGAATCCAACGAGAGGATGATGGTGATCAAATAACACTGAAGGTCAATGCTGCAAGGTAGTGTAACAGAAAAGACACGTAAGGCACCTGAAAGCAGATCAGCCAATGACATCACTAGACGGAGTAAATCATGTGACAAATGCAGAGCAAGATATCATTTATTTATTAGTCTTTCTTTTTAAAATTAATGTTTATTTATTTTGGCCGGTGCTTCCAAAACCCAACAGCAATGTGAATATGCACAATTTGCCTTTCCCGCAGTGAAAAGCCAACAGCACTGCAGCCTTACTAATAATAACTGGGCTGTAACATGAATGGAGACGTCCTTATATGGAGAAGGAGCCACAGAGGCAGAGAGCTGTGGAGTTATCTCATGTCCAGTGGTCATGGATGACATCGGTGTCAGGCTGACCCTCCACTAAAAAGGCCCGGACACCCTCCCTGCTTCCCCCAGCCGCTGCATGCATGCACTGCATGCCGCTTTACGTCACTTCCAAAGGTCTGACTGTCAGCAGCTCTGGGTGAGGGAGTCACAAGACAGGTTTAGTGGGTGTATTGTAGCTCTGTATGGGGCCATAAACTGTACAGAGTCCACAGAAGGGCCACACTGCACATGTTAGCATGAGGAATGTGAGGAATGATGAGGACCAGTGTGTCAGACTCGTGGATCCTGTCAGCTCTGATAAGATCATGTGAGACATTCTGCATCCAAGTTTCTCATTTTAGGTCAGATGATTACAATGATATGTGTGTGTGTGTGTGTTGTGTGTGTGTTGTGTGTGTGTCGCCATGGTGTCCTTCCCATCAGGTGACAGTGGGCAGGATATCTATTAGATAAGTATAATGATCAGCTGATCCGTTAGTCTCTATTTTTGGAAGTGTTTTGTACTGTTACTGTTACATTCAGCAGGAATCTGAAGTGTTGTGTGTGTAAAGCCGGACGTATCTGATCCCTCTCGGTGCTGCAGGACTCCATTGTTGTATAAAAACTATTAACCTTTCTATAGATTCATACATTGATGTTTTGTGTTATAGTGTAAATGTATTTTTATTTTATTTTTCATAAAAGGTCTCCTAGTGAACGCGCTTTTGCACTTGTTATGTTCCTTCATCACCAAGAACACACACACGCTGTACTTTATTTTGACTCATTCCCACACACACACTGTCCCTGCAGCCATAAATACGCATCAGCATGTGGCTGAAAATAGTCCCCAACAAATGCACTTTGTCCCCGTGGCTGAGTAACGTTTGCTATAAGCTACAGCTCAACTGTTTTCAGACGTTTAACATTTAAAAACTGTAGATTTGTTACTTAAAGAACGTCTGTAGCTGGAATGAATGAATAAAGTATTTTGATCCGGAGAAAGATTTAAAGTTTTGGTCTTTTCATTGTTGGCAGTAATAAAACTGTAACCTCATCCTTTAATTTGACTATTGTTTTATTTAAGAGTCATTACATTAGCTGATCAGACAGAAGGAGGGTGGAGCATCGTTTCTTTATGCATAATGCTGACATGACTGATGTATGTGCGTGCCATATGTTGCATGCATGCAGAACATACATTAATTATGCATATTTGCTCTATATATTCTGTTTATGTGTCAGTTTTGTGCACATTCTTTGGGATAATTGAGTATATTGTATATTTTAAACATGAATATGTTTGTAGGAGTTTATCTCACTCGACTATAATGAAGCTTTTATAATACTTGGAGCAGAGCAGAAACTGAACTATGATCTGGTCCTCGAATCTTTGGTTTATATGTTTGACACGGTGAAAATGAAGCTATTATCTGTTACACGTCATTAATCGCAGGGTTGTTGGTTGTTGTCTAATGAAAGTGACCTCTCAGCAGTAAATAAACCATCTTTTCAGCCTAAATAAAGTTATTTACAATCACATAATCAGACATTGAAAAGGCAAAATTTTCTATATTTTGCAATAAAAAAGGAAAATGTCTCTGGTGTGTGTGTGTGTGTAAATAAAACGCTTCAAACACTTTGAATAAAAGCGTTATATGAATGCAGTCATTCACCATGTACAAGGACACCGACATCGTTATTTGTCAACAGAAAGTGGCGATTTAATCTCGTCCAATCACGGGGCAGCATCATTGTCATCATCATCATCTATTTTTGTCATTATTTTTCAGCATCTCATAAGTTCCCGTTTATGGCTGAGCAGTTTGCTAAACACTTCAGAGTTGGGGATGAGATCCTCTGATGCATGTCCATTAATACACGCATACACACACACACACACATACACACCTATCTGCTCTGTTTCCATGGATACCTGGATTTCTATTAACCCTATCATTGGAAGATTATCTCGGTTTCATACTCATTTTGTCAGGTAATTATATGTTTTCATATGTATACAAACCCCATCGACATGAACAGGCACATTATGAAGTAAACTGCTGATCAACGTCAATTAATCGTACGTCTATTTGCTCTGAGAAGACAAATATCCCCCTGAAATCATTTGAAGCGCTAAGTAAACTTTGCTCAGTGTTAATTGTGTTTGATGTAGCTTTTGAATCGCCTTTCGCCTAATCTGCTCCCTGTGCAGCCTTCCTCTCCATCCCAACCGGCCCTCACTCTCTCCTTGACCTGTTCTTCTTCTCTCCATTTACTCTTTCCTTTTCAGCGAGGAGTGTGTATTCAGGGCTGTAGCTGCCACTGAGGTCGTGTTTATTTTAATTAAAGATTTTTTAATACATACACAATGTAAATAAAATGTCTTTAGTTAATTCCTTAAATTGTCCTTGTGCTGTAGAAGTAGCATTAGCTGGTAATGCTCCTCTCGGTAACCTCGGGGACACTTTGGTCCCAGTCGTTCAGTATCCAGGTGTCCTGAATGCATCAGCAGCGCGAAGAGAGATAAAAAGAAAAATCCAGTAAATAATGACGCTACAGTACTACAGTCCTGCAGGTGCAGCTAAGCATCTATTAGCATTTCATTCAGCATAGTATTATAACAGTGACCTGGTAAAACCTCAGTGTGGTTTAGTAAATCCAGAGCTTGAGCTCAGGTCTAACTCACGCTGTTCCTCTACGAGATTTAACAACATGTAATAATTTATTATTCAATTACAATCAGGAAAAGATGATCGATACACTGAGATAACAAGAGCGAGTAAAAAGAAGATGCTGTGCGACGGGATACTTGATCTTTTTTTTCCTGCCTTTCTTCATGAAGGTTAAAGGTCAGGCTCAGCCCTTCGGGGACACTTATACACGGTGGGTGCTGCCCGACATAGCTGAGCTAAAGCTGGGATCTCATGTTGAAGGACAATCTCCTAAAACACATGACACCCCCACCCCCCCCCCCGTCTGCCTGGCTCCCCAAGGCTGTCTCCAGACAGTGATGCGGTGTACTTCCTACATACAATCTGTTTCTTACAGCTGCACACACACACACACACACACACACACACACACACCTTACACCACATGCTTATGGGAAGATATGAAGGGCACGGAGCAGATGAAAAGTGATGACGGATTTGTCATGTCAACACTCACAGAAAGCTGCTTTTGTTACCGGCAGTTTCATATCATGATAAATGGCATGAATGTAAGCAGTCATAGATTACAATTAGTTATTAAAGACAAGAACATCTGCTGCAGACGTTCTGCAAGACCTTGTATGCAAAGGTCTCTGTGTGTTTATGTGTGTGTGTACTTGGTGCATTATGTAGTGAAAGTTAGACTAAAACCATATTTCCATAATTCTGAGTTTTTGGAATAAAAATGTGAAATTCTGCATATTTTAATACATAAAAATGATTGCAATGCTTGTGTCATGTTGCTAAGTGAAGCGTAGTGAATAAACTAAACCAGAAGTTGAGTATTTTATAATATTTGATGATAACAAGAGCAAAGAAATGATCAGAGATAAACAATATAAAGTCCTTAGAAAAGAGAAATGTGACAAAACTGTAAAGCTGCACAACTCTGCAAAAATATCATCTGCAGAAATAAACATCGAGCAGAAACATTTCTGTAGAGCATCCAGAAAGCAGAAAAACACATCTGTTAATTCAAACTTATTTCAAAATCCAGGTTTTTTTTCAGTCTTTTCATCAGGTCACTATTTTAATATGTCCAATAATTTGATTTATGACTAATGCTTAAATTAGCTGCTTTAAGCTACGACGCGCTAATATTTGCATATTGTAGCGTTAATATTTAATACTTCAGATGTCTCTTTAATTCTCTTTTTTTCCAGTTTTGGTCAGCTGAGTGTGAAGAAGAGTCTGATACTTGATCTGTTTCGTTATATATAATAAGTCCAGCTTTTCATAGCCTCCGTTAATACCACCGGTCAAATAACCACCACAGGAAGTTACTGTAAATAAAGTGCTTGGCATGAGACAAAATAGTGCAGAGTCTGTATTAATATCGTCTTTTAGATTATCCCAAGATGCATTTAAAAAAATACAAGTCTACTACTTTAAACCCGACTAAACACAGAGACGCTCTGATGAACGCGGTGACGTGTGGAAGGTGATCCGACAGCCAGGTGTGTGTTCACGCTGCTGTGCTGTGCAGGTGGACTCGTGACTCACTGGAGGCAATAAAGAGGTGCAAACAGATGAAAAGAAACTGGGCCAGAGAGGTATAAAGATGCTCGATTACACAGAATCAGCAAACAGCGTGGCTTCATGGATGGTTCCAACAAATACCTCCACTGGTATTAAATAAGGTGCTACTTTATGAATATTAATGTAATGCATTTATTAATGTTACAGATAAAATGTTGTTTAGCTCAACGCTTTAACCCCAGAACTGTCAGACTCTACCGGCTCCAATATTTTTAGAGTTGAGCTCTTTTAGAAAGTCACATTACTAAGTTTTAGAGTCACTCAGACGTCTTCTGTAGCTGCTAGTCCGCTATCACAAGGCCCGGAAAAGATCGTCTAAATCAAGCGCAGCCCACAAATGTCACGACCGCCGGGGGTGAACGAGAACATACTTCAACATACGGCTGGATCAGCAGTCGCTACAACCACTTGAACCTAAAGGAAACAGCTCAAACCAGCAAAGTGGCTGTCGAGGCCCGTGGCGTATTGTAAATTTACAGCACTTTCAAGCGTTTGAACGTGGTGAGAACGGCGTATTGTGTGCTTGCACACGCTCGATTGCTGCTGAATGAACGTTTTGTATGTGTGTTCGTATATAGCGATGCAGCGATAGCCTGAGGCTCAGATCACATGTGGTCAGAGACCGGTCCATTCAAGGGGCACCTTTGTTCACTGACTTGACTCAAATATAGACACACATGAAAAAATAAAAAAAAGTGGAAATATCTGTATGTGCAGCCATGAAACGATATATCAACATAATAAAACTTTTACGATACGTTAGATTGATTTGTCTCCTTCACTGCAGGTTTCCACAGTGGGACTGATGTTAAACCCTTTAAAATTGCTTCATCCTCGTGTTTACTTGTTATTTTGTGTGGTGCATTGTGGGTAATTCTGGCAGAATAAAACATTCCCAACAAAACATGTTTTTGTTTGTGAGCATCAGTTTACAGTTTGCATGATTATGTGTAATCTCATTTATTGTGATGGTTGAACCTTTCTTTTATTAAAACGTGTGTCTGGACTTCATGCGATCATCAAGTATTTTGTGTTGTTTGTTGTTTGTTTTTGTGTGCTGGTTTTACTGAATATGTTTATTTACTGCATATTTTTATTCTTATTTACAGGCTTTTCTTTCTTTTTTTTATACACAATATGATTCTATATTTGATAGAAAATCAAAAAAATCTCACATCTACACATATTTTATATAATAATTAAACATATAACATGTTTTGAACTTATTTAACAAGTATTATTACCATAATGAATGTTATATAGTATTATTATTATTATTATGGTTACGTCTTTAGAGGATCAATATGAACGGTTTTGAATAACAGCCATTTTGTTGATGTTGGTCTCTGTCTTTCTTTCTTTCATGCAAACACACCCCACCCCCACCCTCCACCCCCACCCTCCTCCTCTCCTCGCTCCCATCTCAAGCCCCCAGTAAGACCCTCGGGTGATCCGCAGACATTGTTGTGGCCATTGAGAAAGCGGCCCGAGCTCACACACTCATGGGTTCAGTGAGGGCGTTTGAAGGAGGGGCACCGGGGGGATTGATGTGAATGTTTTGGGGGCTATGTGAGGGGCTTTGGGGGAATAGGGGGAGGGAGAAAGCAGGATTGTTTGGTCTTGGGGGGGGGTTATTCTGTATGTATGTGTGTGTTTGTGTGTGTGTGTGTGTGTGTGTGTGTGTGTGTGTGTGTGTCCTGCCTGGTCAGCAGCAACATCCTTTGAGAGGTTGCTGACTTACCGCTGCAGGGTTAACAAGGTAACCAACCATCGACTGTAACCTACCAGCATGAGGGTGGAAGGTCACAGTACAAAACGTGCATGTGTGTACGTGTGTGTGTATGCGTGTGTGTGTGTATTTATATGTCAGTCAGCTTCAGTGCAGTGTAAGCTGCTCTCAATTGCTGCAAACACAAGAGGGTTTTTCATGTTTCTTCCTCTCCATCACACAGCCTCCTCGTCCTCGCCCCCTTCCCCCTTCCTCACTAATTCCCCATCTTCTATCCAACCGCTGAAGTGTATGTATGGATGCATACATTCAGCACACCCCCCCCCCTCATCCGTGAACATACACAAACACACACAGTGCTCCCGTTTCATCACTCAGCCCCTCAGCTCATTACCACATGGGGATTAACTATCAGAGGCCTGCATGATGGAGAACAGGGACGGGCAGCGCCACCATCACCATCGTTAGCAAGAGAAACACCAGCACGTGTTTAGATTTACATTTGACATGTACACACATTAATACTTAGCAGCACTGTTACTGTTACAATTACTGTGTCATAAATTCATGCATGAAAAAATCAATGAGGCAGGCAACAAGGAATTAATCTTTTTGCAGATTTTAAAACATGTTATCTTTGATCAGTTGAGATAGCATAATTGGATTTATTGTGCAGGGGGGGGAGTGGTTTCTAGTGTGCCTGTTTTATAAGAAAATTTATCATTTTAAATATGAATGTTTGAATAATTGAGAATAATGAAAATGAATAATGGATAAATCATGTGCACGAAGAGGAAAAATAAGGCTTGTTAACCCTTGAAATGGTGGTTTGTTGCTATATAGAAATTAAATTAGTGCAATTTTATCACAATTACAAAGTAAAATAAAAAGCAAACTGACAAAAACATGAAAAAAAATACAAAAACGTTAGCAAACAAAGTCTGAAAAAATAAAATAGAAATTTAAAGACAGTAGTTAATGTTGAAAAGATCATGAGGCTTCATTATTTTATATTATTATATTATAGAAGAGGTTGGAGCAACATGTAAATATGATTTATCGTCATCATTACCGTCATCCGCAGTTAAATCTTTGACTTTGGGATGGAAACAGTTTTTGAAGTATAAAACAACAACTGTTCAGTCACTATCTATATTTTTATATCTATATCTATATCTTTAAACATCCTAATTCTGATGTGTGATTTTGTTTGTGCATCTTTTAAAAATCGATGCACACCTGTTATTTATTACCGTGGAAAGCGATAAGCGTGTAACGACACTACAGTCTGTTCTTGGAACGAAACCTTTTTCTTTTTTATCTCGTCTGCACCTTCGGTTGCACATAAACCCGCAGTAAAGATTTACTGCTAATTCGACTGAAAACACATTTACTGCCTGTTTTTTTATTTCTGAACATGAGGAGCTTTCTTGTGTTAACCAGCCTCTAAAGAGAGGTCATCCCCAGGGTCAACGCGCCCCTCTCCCTCCCTGCTGTGCTTCCAGTCTCTGCTCTCCCCTCTTGCCCTTTAAGACAGGGCATCGGGGGTTAATCTGCACCTTTTCTCTTTCCGCTTCTTCTTGCGCTCTTCCCTCCGTCCCCTTCGCCATTAGTTTTCCTCCCTCCATCTTTTCCCCTGTTTCATTTCCTCACTTTTCCCCTCTCAGGGTCGGCCTGTGACCTTGTCTCTTTCACCCTAAACTGATTGTTCTGCAGCCGGTGCCTCTATCAGTGTGGACATCTGAAGGTTTGATTTATTTCCCTAAAACGCCGTCTGGGTTTAGCACCTCACTCACACATTGTTACACGGTAATGTGGACCGTTCAGTGATCTGTGACCCATTATGGTTTCATGTCCTCTGCTGCTGACTGTGGGTGGCAGGAAACACATAGTGAACAGTGTAAGTCATTATACACATATACACTAGCATATAAAAATAACGTGCCAGCACCACAGAAACAATGCAGTGGATCGTTTGTTGTGGTCGACAGATGACGTAAATATGAGGTGAAATTTTCCTTCGGCTCAAGTCAAAAAGTGGACTGCTAGTTTTTCCTACTGTGAGTCAGGACATTAAACAAACATAATAATGACGACACATAACCCCTGAAATCATGACTTATTGTGACATTTGTGTTTGTGTTTTAGAGGTAACCTGGACACAGCTGAGCTAGTTGTCTCCTCTTTCAAGCCTTTATGAATAAAAGTCCCATTTAGCTGTCAAATAATCAGTGATTTATGAAGTGTATTTGCATCTGCTATTGTGTTTCATTGGATATTAGATGATCATGGTGCTTTTTTTAGTGCTGATTTTCCCACTAAAGTCAACAATAATGCAAAGAATCAATTACTTTGACTCTGTTTATCCAGAACAGTGCTGTATTGTTAATCCATATCATATCATAACCTTTATTGTGCTCATGTGTAGGTTGAAAAGCTCTGCAAATACACCAGGAATCACATCCAATGCAACCAGGTGTAAAACAGGAATCACATCCAATGCAACCAGGTGTAAAACAGGCTTGTAAGTGTACTTTTCAGAAGTCATGTGACACGTCTTTCCCACCTGCGCTGTGGGAATGAGTTTGAGCTGTATGCAATATGCAATACACTGACACACTTAAAAGAGGTTGAAAAGTTTATCTGACTGAAACCGTCAAACTCTTTCTGTGTTTTTCTTTCCACACACAGAAAATGACTTGATGTGACTGACAGGAGGAACCATGAATAGTTCAGCGTTCACCTCTTCTGTCCTCATGTAATGCAGATATTCTCCATTCTCAAGGAGCAACTCCTCCTCCCAACCCCGACCCCGCCCGCCTCGTTGTCCTCCTCCTCCAATGCCACCACCAGAGTCCCTCATTGAGAACCAGTTGCCGTGAAACAAGATTGGAGCCTGAGGTGGCGGGAAACCTGTGATGGACAGAAGGGCGGGAGGGGAGAAAGGGAGCGATGAGAGGGAGTGACACTGACAGATGGAGAGACGCCGCGTGGAGAGATTGGGAATGATAAAAAAAGATGGATGCAGAGGAAGATAAAGATCGGAAACTGTTTTTCTGAGAGTCTCCATGAACTGCTTCAGATCAGATAGATCAACCCAAACTCTGCGTGCTTTAATTTCCCTTTAAATCATGGTGTAATTATGGTGCATATGTGGCTGAAAAGCTGCTTTTCCTGCAGTGCAATGCAGCGTCATCCTGTGTTGGCTAATCAAAGATAGTCTAATCTCATCATCTGAACAAAAATAGAGCTCTGTCATCTTCTAGTTTAAGGTGTCAGTTAAATTAAATATCTCTTGTATGCTTCGTCCTACAATGTCTGATGGTGAAAGTGTACTCGCTTTAAAAGACGTACACTTTCAGACAGTCCTTGAATGCAGCGTTGCACTTGTTGCCCCCAAAATGTGATGCACAGGATGATGTGTGCAGACGGCAAAAAAGAGAAACTGAGAGAAAAGTTCAAACCCTGCTTACTTCTGTCATTTAGATAATAGTCTAAAACCATTTTACAGCTGGTACTTAGAGTCTGGAAGTAAAGACAAAGATAATACCACGAAATGAACATTCAAAGTGCATAAAATAAATGTTTACGAAACTGGTATTTAGGCACTCGGTGCATTCCTCAAATGGCCACGGACAAAATGGGCTCTTAATCCTCACATCTCCAGGAAGAGAGAGGTGCTTTAGCTCCACCGCCAGCCATCAGCCACAGAAGATGGTTTGAGCCTGTGATCCATTGATTGATGAGGGTCTTAATGGGCCACTGTGGAGACAAAAAAGCCACGGAGGAAATGCCTCCCATCTCACAACCACTCATTAGCAACAAGTGCAGGGCAGGATGGCTGTTAAACACCATGGAGACAGCGTTCTGGTGTCTATGTTGTGTTGCCATCCGTGCACATGCAGTATGTGCGCGTGCATGTCTACAGTAAGTGCTGTGAAAAGTTGTATGCATGAATGTGTATGTGAGGATATGAAACTGGCTTGCACTAAGCTACTAATGGGAGCATATTCAATAAGAGACACTTACACCACTCAGCCAGACGATAATGCAAACACAGATCCATCCTCTTGGTGTTTCTATTCCAAGATGGCCTGCTTTCTTGGAAAGCTAAATGGAGCATTAGCAGATGGTCTGTGTATTTTAGTGGAGGGTTTTTTTTTCCTATAGTGGGAAGTAGTTATTTATTTTCTGTGTAACTAGATAGCAGAAAGGGAAGAAAGGAAGAGCTGAAGTTTAAAGTACAAATGAACTTGTGCACTGCTTTCTCACCTAAAATGAACCGCTTTAATACACTGCGTCAAAGGAAACCCACAGTTCGGAAAATCATGTTTAAACAGCAGATCATGACTGGTGCGCTGGTCTGCATTTTCCTTTTTATGTCCTCATCATGACCTTCACATCAGAAAAAAAAAGCTTTGTTTCAAAAATGGCCTGAATGTGAATCATGATGGGTATTCAAGTACTGGTGAGTAGCCTTTGAAGTCAAAAAAGAAAGACGCGTTGAGGAGAAAGGAGAAAAAAAAACTGTCCCTCACCCTCACATTCCCTCCTTTCCTCTTTCTCACTCTCTTTGTGTCTCTGTGAACTTGCTCTCCTTGGATGAGACACAAAGGCTCCTGAGGAGAAAGGCCCCCGAACGGCCACGACCGCCACACACAGATCTTTTCACTGGAGTCGGCCGTTGGAGCCACAAACCCAATGCCCACTCTCCCCTAATGTGTGTGTGTGTGTGTGTGTGTGTGTGTACACCCCCACCTCATGTAATCTATGGCTTTTTCTTCCCACATTGAACCGAAAAGGAATGTGACCACCAACTGATGCAAATTTCTATTGATCTGAAAGGCAGCCAGTGTTTCAAGGAAATACACGTCATGCACGAAAAAAGAAGTACTGGAAAGTTATATCATGATTAATTAATCATAATCACCTCGTCCCATGACAGATCACATCTTAAATAAGGAACAAAGCTCATTAGTACATTTCTTGTATTAAAAGCAGGCTAACTACAGCTAGCGTGCTATCTAGGAATAGCATCATGCAAAGGTTTAATTTGCATAAAAATGGCAGAAATGCCAGATGTTAGCATGCAACTTATTTTACATTCTAAAAATAACAGTATATAATAAAATGTAAGTTATGAAACGAGGTGGAGGTGCTCCAACATTTAGGGTTGGATTGTGAACAAGTGGCTCTCTGTATCTCCAACAATGTGCACTAAAAGTACCATTGTATTGTTTGTTTGTTTGCTGAAATGAATCCTTAGAGGCCCGAGGACAGGGAAGAGGAGGGCTGCCCTCAGTGAGTTTCTACACAGTCTTGGTTTCATGTAGAAAAAGCTGAACTCCTGTGAAAACTTCCTAGTTCACTTCCTTGGCGGTGACCCCCGCTCGCTCGATCCCACCCACAATGACCCAGCATGGGAATTCGAGAGGAGGAGGCGGGACGAGGCTGCCGGCAGCATTCCTGCAGATCGGCAAAATAAAAGCATCGCAAAGACAAGAAGAGGTGAAGGCATGAAGAAGATGAGGGAGGGAGGAGGAGAGAATAGTGGGCAAAGGTGGACAGAGGACGAAGCTGGAGAAAATCAAGAAGAAGAAGAAGAATAAGAAGAAGAAGAAGAAGAGGTATCCAAGTCTGTGAGAGGGAGAGAGATATAGAGGAGGGAGCGGGGGGGAGGCTGTAGTCTGGACCCCACTCTTCTTCCCATGGTCTGTCCAGACACAGGACCATACCAGGTCCCGTTCTCACACAGCACTGCCCTCAAACATCCGTCACATCCCATTACTGCTGACGCAGGGCTCCCAAAGAGAGCTGGAAGGGCATGATGGAATTGGGGTCAAAGTGAATTTGAAGGCATGTGATGAGGGCCGTTACAGGCAGGGTTACAGGGAGCCTTGTCTGAGTCATAAAGAAGAGAAGCCATCAGCATCGCTTTAATCTTTAATACAAGATGTGAAGCTGCCTATATACCTTATTGGGAAAATAATGCTAATATGTAAAGCAATGCTACTAAGTTTTCACTTTGGATTAAAGGCTCAGTCACACCAGAAATACACAGCAGAGTTCATAGTTACACAGATCAGGACAACCTGGCAGGCTAAATGCTAACATGCTAGTCAGAGATTCTTTACATTTGTATTAATTCAATAAAGAGTTTTTTAAAAGAGAAAAGAACATTTTTTAAATTTCTTTTTTTATTATAAATTATGCTTTTGTTGATGCTGCAGATGCACCTAAACAAATGTACACACACACTCGCACATAAAACATAATAAGTGTGTTTGTTGCTCTAAGACCTCACATCATGTCTGTAGGCTGAGGTTGGCAATGGAGGCCTCATTATGCACGTGGACTTGACCATGTGTCTCCTCTTTATCTTCTCTCCTCCTTCACTGCTCCTCCTCCTCCTCCTCCTCCTCCTCTTCTTTTCCCCTCCTCCTCCCTGCAGAGGAGGACCACATGAGGTGAACTTCAAGAAGCTCAAAAAGACAAAGAATTTCTCTGGAAAGATGGATTTTCCAAAAAGATATCCAAACCCCGGGGTATTTGTTTTCATACAGAGAAGTAAATCATTTGCAGAGACATGACAGACAGGTTTTTAGATGGTTTCCAAGTAGCTACTGAGCTGGGTATTTTTATAAAATGGAGCAAACAGCCACATGGTGCTATGGGCAGCCATTGTCCATGTGTTTGAGTAATCAATGCATCGTAGATCAGTGGCTGCTTTTATAAATATACAGATTATTTGAAATATACAGTCCAGTACTGAAATATGCTCAGAATAACACGGCTTGTCGCATTCATTCATTTTATCATATTTCTAATTTTGATAAGGCGGTCCGGACCCTGTTGTATGAGTCAGGAACAGATAGTTTTCCAAAAGGAAAGTTTCACAAGGAGCCAAAATGAACAGTGAACATGTTTTTGTTGCTGTAATCATTCCTCCTCTTCATACTGACCGTTAGTAGATCCCTTCATAATGAACTTACACCTCCTCACATATAATAATTGACCAATAAGACGTCTTTTAGCATCATCAAACCATTTGTTCTTTACTTTCGTCACGGCACATGACGAAAGTCATTTTAACACGACCGCTGACACCAATAAAGTTGTTGTTTTTGTCTGCTGACTTCCAACAGCAGTGTGAAATGAGCGACCTTTTTATGAATGAAAAAGGTCAAATGCATCATAGCGGTTAGCTTCAAACGACATAGGGGTGCCCATTATGCAAAACTTCAAATCTCACCAACGTGTACCTACGTGTGAACAACTCACAACAAGTTTGTGCGTGTGTGTGTGTGTTTGCTGAATCTGACCTGAAATACTCAAAACTCACAGAGAGAGAAGAAGAAAAGGACCACGTTGATCTCTGAGGCTCAGTGATTGTCAGTCTGGACAAATCCCAGAAGCAACGAGAGGATTTCACAAAAATTGGTTGATTCTCAAATTGTGTCCAAGAATCCACAAAAACAGGAACGTCTGTGTTCTTTTGGCCAATACTTGTATTTGTGCACATATTGAGCATATTAAATTCCCCTTCGTTGTTATAAATTGTGGCATTATTTGACTTTTGTACAAGCTATTTGAAGGGTAATTGAAACAATAGGGAACTCCACAACATGTGCTTTCAATATTCACCGAGAAGAGGAAAAGATTTTCTGCCACATCGTGTCTTAACTGCCACAGAAAAGCTGGATTTATTGTTGATAAGTGATGTGTGATGACGTCATGCTGGCCTCGTGGCATAATAACATCTGCTTTAGTGTACACAAACACACAAACACACAAACACATGCAAACCAGTCTACACAGTGGCTGGCGCACATATGTGGTTGACATTATTATGAAATCAAGTTTCTACCTGTCAGCAGTCACATGGACATGTACACACAGACACACCTAAGGACATGTATACACACACACACACACACACACACAGTGCATTAGCTCATTATTCACAAGGACAGAGGCTAAAGAACTGCTCCACATGCCATGAAGGAAGTGAGAGAAACGGGTGTATATTTAGGTTGCGATGGGACTCCTCCACACTGCAGGGTCTGGCTCCCAGCCAAACTCCTCTGTTTCCAAGGAAACATGCGCCAGGCCAGCATCCAAGGGGTGCCACTCAGACGTTTTTTGGCCTTTTTTAAGTTGCTGGGATGAGCTCGCTGTGGTCAACGTTATCTCCTCATACTACCTGTAGGATTTCAGTCTAAATATGTCAAATAAATGTAAATATAAATAATAAGGATCAGAATCGACAGTATTTGCAAGTTCTTGATGATATTTTTGCAAAAATGGTGCAAAAGTATTAAAACAACACAAAGTGCAAAATGCAGCGTGGACAGTGTAACGACAGTGTAACGGACAAAGTGACAAAACACCTGCAAACTATCACTTCAGGTGTGTCAGAGACATGTGAGGGAAATGAATTGTTAAAAAAAGCAAAAGCTCAGTCAGTAAAAAAGGAAGGAAGAAGCGTTGTGACTGAAGTCTGAGACTCAGCGGTGACTCTGCTCGATCTGGATGCAGGAGATAAAGCGTTTTTTCTGTTTTCCGCTAGTCGAGTTCATTCAGTTCATTTTCATATTTTAATATTGAATGCTCTTTTCAATTTGTTTAAATAACTGGTTTGCATCTAGTGTAGTTCATGGTCAGTTTTAGTGGGTGCACATATATAATAGGAGCATATATTAATACCTTAATTACTTCAGGACCAGCAGGGCAATGATGCATTTTCTCATTTCGGTCTACGAGACATTTGAAGAATCCTTCACCTCCTCAACAATAAGCAGAGCGGAGTCTGTTCTGCAGAATATGATTCATTATAAAAAGGTTTTATGTTACAACGAGTGCAGCATTGATTTCTCTGCTTGTATCAGAGCGCCCCCTGCTGTTTTCCCTCTTTGTGCTTCTCCAGAAAGTATTTTCATGTTGAGCTGCAGGTTCTGTAGATTTCACATCTGGCTGTTGTTTTATGACAGAATCGTCCTTTAATAGCATCAGGTGAGAGACAGAGACACTTACACCTGAGACACTTACACCTGAGACACTTACACCTGACTGACATGTTCAAGTTTCCTCGTAATTCATGAAGTTAAATTCTAACTCTTAAATATTACAATTATTTTAATGTTAATGTTAAAATAAATAATATATCAATAAAAATATGTGAACGATAAGTCCTTCTATTTAGTAATTATAAGCAGGATGTAATAAATATTAAATATTAATAAATAGTAAAACAAACTATTAACATTAACATCATATATAAACACTTTCATGTCCTTTCAGCTGCTTTTAAATACATTATAGTGTGTTTATTAACATTTTATATGTTAAATAAATTGACTTTAAGTTATTATACATACATGCATATACATGTAGGAACAAGCTGCACTGTACAACAAATACATGTGAGATAAATGCACGTACACGTACACACACACACACACACACACACACACGTACACACACACACACACACACACACACACACACACCGGTTATACGTAATAACTAAACTCACTAAAGTAATTTTTCACGTACACAAACAGAACAGGAAACCACCAAACAGAAATATCAGATTTTAACTTCATCATTGTGTGTGTGTGTGTGTGTGTGTGTGTGTGTGTGTGTGTGTGTGTGTGTGTGTGTGTGTGTGTGTGACCTTTCATCAGAAACACACCCTTCTGTTATTACACAAAAAGTGAAGTTGCTCTTTGTGAGGGTGAAGAGAAAACAGGAGCAACCAAACGACAACAACACAAAAAAAGGAAGACGATGGAAAGAGGCGGCGCTCTTCCAGTAACACCGCTCAGTTCCTCTTTCTGTAGAAGACAAACCCGGCCGCATTTCACTTTTAAAACATTCATCTTCCTGTTTTATTTTAAGGCATTCAATGGGTCAAATAAATACAGAACAACAACAACAACAACACACAGACCTGAGTCATCTACAGCAGCTCAGATATCAAATGCTTGCATAGTTTTAGTCTGTACCTGTTGGTTTCTAATACTTCCCTCATTTGGTAATAGTGTGATAGAGCACTTTATAGACCAACAACAAAGGTGACAAACGTCTGTGCAGCGAAGGCTTGTGGACCTTTAGTCAGAATCACATATTAACTTTATTAATCCCAAACTGGGAAATTACACAATATGAATATGATAAGAGACACTTTGTAAATTAAGTGTGACCTACATAGAGAAAGGAATGAGATGGTTGTGAAAGAGCCAAACGACCAGTGGAGCTGCCAAAGGTGTAAACGTGTGTGTGTGTGTGTGTGTGTGTGTATGGGGACTGTGCAGCAGGTCCTGTCACTTCAATTTCTCTGCTTTGCTGACTGTCTCCTCTAGATTGTGAAAGTGAGGGACACCAGCCAAGACATCACACACACTCTTGACCACAGACCCAGAACAGCAATTCAAGCAGGCAGTCAGGGCCTCCGACCCCCTGCTGTCTTCCCAGCCAAGCGTGAGTCGTTGCCCAGCGAACGGAGCATCTTTCACGGGTGGCTGCGGGTGAGCTCAACCCTGTCAGCAGCATCAGAGCGGCGAGATGCTGCTGATGCTGGAAGCGGAGCAGGACTGATGACTGAAGCTGGACTCATCCTTTACAAACACGGGGACGTCTCTCACATCCTCCAGGACTCCTTTATTATCCAAGTCAGGTGAGCAAAACACTGTACGTCAGCTAAAGAGCAACATGTCAATGAAATGAAATGTTATGTATGTTATTATCATCGATATTAATGTATACCAAGATTATTTTCTATTTATTCCATCTCTAACAATGTTTTTTTATGAATTTCTGTTTGTGAAACTTTATTATCAAACACAACTTTAACATTGTGTTGCAATAAAATATATTTGAAAAAAAAAAACATTTCCAGGGAAAAAAACAAAACAAAATCAAATTTTTCACAAATTTTTTATCACATTTTCCAAATAGAAAATTCACCTGTTCCTTTATCTTCAATGACAAACAAACACTGTGCTTTGGTTTAACACACCTACAAACACACACTGACACACAATAACTGCTCTTTTATTAGGGTCAGGTGACATTCTGGAGCAAATATTTGCATTTTTCAAAGTGCATCATGTTTTTTCCCCTCTTGATGTTATCACTGAATGCAGCCGGCTTTATTCCTCCCATCTCATCTCTCTGGATGTAAACGTCATGTATGTGAAGGACGGGCTGCCAAACAATGAGTTTCTATTACATGCAAATATTGACAGCAGCACATTTTATTAGCAAATGTGTATTATAATGCAAATTTACATAAATGGACTGAGTGAAATATTACAGTAATTCCCATCACATTAAACTCTGTTTAATTTGGCGTATTCATCAACTTTCCTGTCAGTCAAAGCACAACGGAGACAACAGAGACAACGGAGACAACGGAGACAACGGAGACATCGATGATCTGTTTGTTTATTTTAAAGGATGAGTTCACAATTTTTCTGCAGTGTTTACAGATTAAAAATTTACTTGATTTGATTAATTTGGACGGCCGAAGCTTCACATAAAAATATATTTTTTTGTGGATTTTGTCTCCATCACCCCTTTATTGTAAGTGCATTATGAGGAAGATCTAATGGTCAGTATGAACAGGAGGGATTATTATAATATAATATATGAAGTGAAGTTTATCACATTTCAAACAGTGAAAAAACTACATTATTTTGTATATGATAAATATAATATTTAATATTGGTTGTTTATTTTGCAAAAAGCTGGAAACCTGAAGTGTCTTAATCATACTCATATAAAATCCATCATCAGATGAACCAGCACTAAATATAGGCCTAATATTTTATTAATATTAGTTGTATAAAACAGTGATACTGCACTCTCTAATCCTCACATCATCCTCGGCTTGAAATAACTGCAGAACGTAACCATGTGATGTATTTACACAATCTGGTGTTTGCAATCTGAACTAAAATGTGATGTCAGTGTTCAGGTTTCATTCAGGCAGACTGAAGGTGAGACGTTAACGTGTGCGGAGCGTGAAGAATCCTCAGTGAGGTGTCGGCTCAGTGATCCGGTTTCTTCTCTCAGAACCAGAATAGCATCGCTGACTGCTGGACACGGACTCTGCAGGATGTGGTGAGAGGTTTGTTTACACGAGTACACAAACAGGCCTGCAGCCATGTCAACGTGTTGGCCTTTAGTGTCACTAGATGGCAGCATTTCACTTCATAACATATAAAACATAATTATGAAGAAGAATTGGACATCAATCAATAACACATTTTACTTTTATAGAGTTATAGCATCACGCGTGTTATTAAAGCTCATCATACATGTCATGCAGCAGCTTTCAACAAAGAGAAGATCCGGAGGGGAAACGGCCTGTTGGTGAAATGCAGCAAATTCCCAAACCGTCAGCTTGTCATCATGACATAGGTCAGTGGTCTTTACACTTCATTACCAGGACTCGTACACCACACAGCCGTTACTATAAATATTCAGTGAAGCTGCTCACACCTCTATGAGGATGTGAATAAACGTACAGTTACAGCAAAATGACTTTTTTAACAGCACGTCGATGGCGAAGATGTCAAAGCTGACGTCAGGGAGCATTTTATTTTATTAAATAATATTTGAAAAAAATGTAAATGTTACTGCAGTACTTTAACTACATCAGGACTTGACTCCGCCTACTTCCTCGTTCTGTATCACACAGTGTTCATAGATGAGTTTTGGTCCGTTGTCATTTAGGTGTTTGTGTAAACTGCAGCATCGTTGTGATGACTCCTCCATGTCGTTGTCCTTGACGACGCTGTGATTGTTCAGCTGTTTGTACCACCAGCTGAAACAGCTGACCAGCCGTACAGTAAACGCACCTGCTTACACACAGACTCCTAAAGGTGCTCAGAATGATAGTTAGTTCAATGACATCTGAGAAAACGTCAATACTGATGTCGAGTGTGTGATTGTCAAGTATAAGTATGTTTTCATATTGTCACAGCTGAAGTCACTGAGACCTTTGATAATACTTCCACCTCCCTCTGAGTATTGCACAGAATATCAGCTACCATCGAGCTATAATTAGAGATGCACCACAACTGGAGTATAACGGTAGTTGTTGACACAACACAACACTCCGTATCCACCGGCGTGGAAGTCCTGTGGGATCGACACTCCCAGGATGCATTTCCAACCCTCTGCTCCCTGCCACCCTGTTACCCCATGATAGGAATATCTGGACTGGGCCGAGCAGCGGCTCAACCTCATACCGCACAATTATCTCAATTAACACCAGCCGCGGAGGCCTGCTGCAGGCTTCAGGGAACAACATTGTGTCGGTGCTGTTTTGGATTCGTCACATGGAAAAAAGTTGGAGTGAGAAAGTTCACTGTGTAACATGACTCTGGTGTGACTCACCGAGTCAATGCGGCTCATTCCATTGTTTGATATTTGCCTTGGCAGGAACACGAGGAGTCATAAAACGTGCATCCTGAACATAACTTCCATAAACCCAGCAGGAATCAGCCCGCCACTCATCATATATTTCTCCTCCGACCACCTGTGCTGTATAGAGCAGAGTACCACGAGTCATGAGGCTGTTTATCAGGTCGACCATATTCACCCAGTTAGCATTCAAGCACGTTAGCATGTAAGCATATCTGACGAGAACGTCATTCATTTACATATATTTGGTCAGTATAAGCGAACACGAGTTATTAATATTCATCCTCTGGACGCTTTGGTTCTGTGTATTAAGTTTTATTGGTAATCCTTCAAACAGTTATTGACGAATATAAACATGTCAACCTCACGGTGGCGCTACACGTGTTTCATGTAATAACACGTTTTGACCTGCTGGCGGCGCTGCAGGCAGCGATGGGACGACATGTTGTATCCGTGAGATATTTCAGTCAGTTATTAACATTAATAAATAGATTGAATATTGATCTTTCATGGTAACGTTTAAACTAATCATACACACATCCTGTCAACACGCTCTCCGTCCTCTGGTGCAGCCCGTCAGTTTTTCCAGTGCTATTAAGGGAACACACACAGTTGTTTCGACTATTTCTGTATTAAAAACGATTGGATGATTCAGACATCAAACCGCTTCCTCGTGTCATGTCCCCGACTGTCTGAAATATCTGAGACTTACTGAGCGTCTATACATCATCAGAGAGCAGACAGGTCGTGAAGGGCCCTCAGGGAGAGTGGTTTACCTGAAGGGTTGCAACAACGACGGCGTTGCTGTGTTATTATTATTTCATTTAGTCATCATAAGTGTAAAATTAAGATTTTTTTTTTTCTTTTGAAATCAATAGTTTAGTGAAATTTGAGAACCAGAAAACAGCTTCTAGTTTTACTTGATAAATAATATTAATTGATGAATGGAAAATTGAAATTTGAACATTGATTCCATGACAACACGAACACTATCTGCTGATGAAGATCATGTGATGTGTTTAAATGACTGTAAATGACCTTGTGGTGAGATTATTACTATTATTACTATCGATTATCAGAAAACTTGGAATATTTCAATTCATTTTTTGAACTGAAACTCAACTGTGACCAAAATTAGACGACTAACTGTAAAATAATGTTGTGTTTGAGGTACAACTGAGTTCAAAGGCTCCATTAGACGTGAGGCTGTAACCCTGAAGAGGCATGTCAATCTGAAACCGTATCCTAGCAGCCTGTCTTCACTCACTCTATCAACACTCGCTGCTGCTGTAAACATCATTCCTCCACTACATCCACTTACAGATCTTCTATATTAAGGCCCAGCGGCATCCTCCCCATGTTCGACCGTCCGGGTGCTGCACACACACACACACATTTCATCAGAGGTATTCTGTAGTACATTACACACACTCTACTTAGTGATCTCAGATTACTGTTTATTATGACCGTTCTTCATTCTGTCAGTTCACACTGTGTTATAATTATGTTTCAGGCATTTTCAGGGACACTCTGTGTTTTAATAATTGTTTTAATAATCAACTGGGTCGTGCAGTCGTTGCACAGTCGTCCACATCGTTGTGCATGAGATGAATTTAACTGGTAAAACTTTATATTAACCCCCTTATTCAATATTTATGAGCAGTATACGGACAACAAATACATTATTAATAACACACTGTAGTGTCGTTTAAACATATGTAACTTACAGTATGGTGTAAATATGTTTTCATATAGTATATTACATTATTGTGAATTATGGTGTAATATTTATATGAATTAATTATATGTATTATTTCTGTCATATAAATAATTAACTCTCTCTAGATATCAGTTAATGAATGCCATTAGATGCAGCTGAAAGCTCCAGGAGATGTATTTGTATCTTATTATGTTATATTATAAATGTTTGTTAATGAACATTTAAAATCTTTATATGCTTGCAGTTTTATTATAGTATGTTTTAACAGTCTCTATAGTATACATGCTACATGCTACATACAGTAAATGGCTAAAAGTAAAGCGTAATATTAAATATTATGGCATGACTTTAATTTTGTAATCATAGATCAAAGGATTACAGTACATAATGGTATAAATTTGACAATAATAAAGACAGTTATGTGAATGTACAGTATGTTATGAACAGCAGCAGCTGAATTATGTTGCTGGGAATGTTAAAGCTGCATGTATGAATGTTTGCATGGATGCTGCGACAGAACAACGGTGCAAAATGCACCATCTGTCACCAGGACTGTAAAGATCTCACACCCAAGAACCCAATACCTAAAATCATTACTGATGATTGATAAATATTTCCCTTCACAGCAGGTGCTTATGCTATGTGTGTCTGAACATGTCTATATTTTAACGTGTGGTGGGTGAAGCATTTCATCCTTGTAGACACACACACACACACACACACTAAGCCACTAAAAAAGAAAGTGTGTGTAAACGAGCCAAATGACTGAAGCATCATGTAGAAAGTGTCTTAAACTCACATTAATGATCTGGCCGGTGTTCAGAACAGCTGTCAGAGGACATTTTTTGGAAATTATGACACGTTATTGTAATTTTTCTCACAGGGCTAAATGTTTCATAATGTTTTAAAATATTAATTTTCATGCCTTGCATTAAATCAGCATCATCCGGCCTTCTATGTATTTGGCTGTTGTTCAGAACAGCTGCAGTTAATGTTCAGAACACAAACTGTGTCGTGACTGAGAACGGTGGAAAACATACGTGTAGCTCATCCGTCGTTTTCGGTGGAAGTCGTCCGTCTGTTTCAGTCTGTTTTCAGCATCAACGTCGTTTCCACATGTAGAAGGCAGATATACTATAATACAATGATGGTCTGTATGTGCATAGTCTGAATGGGTTTTCCATCCTGCATCATCATATATATAATAAATAAATAAAAAAATAAGAATTTTAATTATGTAGTGGACCCATCCAACACTACTAATAAAAACATAAAAATATCAATAATTATATAATATAATAAATAATAATAATAATGTAAATATTTAATACTGGAGAATTACTAGTAACTTCAGCCTTTCTGTAAATGTTTAGAAAAGTATAAAATCTCTGATTTGTTCATACTAAGATTATTTCATGGACACTAAAGATGAGCATGTTGATGTGAATGTTCATGTCATAGGAGGGATGTGCATGTATGTATGTGCATGTATGTGATTAAATTATGACATGTATGGACAGACAGTCTCTGGACTCTAATACAGTGTGTTACCTTACTGTATTACATCTATGGTCGTCATAGCAACATTGTTTATTATTTCAATCAGAATCAGAAATCATCTCCCTCCCAAAGATAAATGCAAAGGAAACATCTTGTGTTTTTGGATATATTCTTGTTTGCAGAGATGTACAAGACATACAGAACAAAGACTGGAAGGTTGAAACTGTAAGTTATGTAAAGAAAACACAAGAAACAACAAGTCAATAAAACAGCTGTTTTCCCTCGTCTCAAGGCAAACAAAGTTAGTCACGTACCAGGCCGCAAGACTTGAAACTGATATGCATCTTCTGGGTAACATGACAAATGAGCATATTTTCCCCAAATGTGTTCATGTTATATATATATGTAACCTCCTGATGATCTTTCCATCAGTGGACATAATAATCCCCTCAGTTAGAATTGCAAACGCCTCGTCACGTATTTGAACATAAACTTTGGAAAATAACGCTGCTCGACAGCTGAAACTACACTACATGGCGTATCGTCCTCAAAAAGCCCAAAGTACAGCGAGCACGGAGCTGTTTTTTCAGCAGTCGGCACAGATCTGTAATTCCATTCCTGTGAAATGATGAGATGGGACGGGAAGTTTGGGATATGGACCCCGTCTGGCGCCTGTAAGACACCGTCCTGGGATGAAAAAGATTCCAAACATGACGTGACCTCATGTCTGTGGTGACAGCGTAACATGATGATCACAAAGCTCACAACATCCACAACATAACTTTAATAATCGGCAGTCTGGAGGCTTGATATGATGCCAGTGGACAGGATGTCTTTAGAAGTCATGCAGTAGGAAAAGATAACTGGAATGAGCCAATTAGAAAATATGAAACCTCATTACATCCTAATAATTTGACTCTAAGATTACTATGATTATTTTATGTGTTTTTAAAGCTCTGCAGGATCTCTATAGACCATCATCTATTTTATACTCCTCTCTATCTATCTCCACCTTTTTAACATTGTGTTTTATAACGATAAATATAATAATATAATATTTTACAGCTATTTGTTTTAATTGTTTAATTGGGTTTCTATGAAGCACTTTGGTCAACACTTGTTTTCTGAAGTGTTATCTATAAATAAACTTGGCTTGACTTCCTTTCCAGTGAAAAATGAGCTCGGCATCTTAGCTTTTGGGACACTAAGCAGCCCTGAACTGCACTGACTGACACCTCATTAACCCACCACAGCCCTGCAACAGCCAGCAGGGCCAAAACACCAAAGTATCTGTTTCTTTGTATAGTTAGTCCAGCGCGTGTGGACTCTGCTGCCCCCCAGAATAACTGCCAGAGGTCACAGTGTTGAATGAGTTCACATTAAATGAAACACACACACACACACAGAGGTGCAGACAACGTCACCCCATTAGGCCTTTTTGAGTTGTAGGCAGCACCTCGGGGCATTTGTTTGTGCCACGGCTTGAGTGCATTCATGGCTTGCGGTTCAGGCTCCTGTTGGGCTGCTGCTGGATCAGTTTCAGCCTCCCACTATTCTGTGGAAAGCTTTAACCAACATACACAGGATGCTAGTTTAAAAGTGAATACCCATACTTAGCATAGCATATATATCTCATACCATAATGTAATGACAATTTAAGTGTTAAAAGGGCAGTACTAGGGGGTTATTTTCTACTGACATACACCCCGATTCATTATTATAGAGGCTTTTTTCAGTAGAAAATTGTTCTAGTTGAACTAGCTCACAACAAGGCATGGTAGCAACCGAGTCTGCAAACAGACATTTCTTTCTTTGATGCTTTCTTTGGTGCTTTGAGTGTCTTTCAACTCCAACTTAGAGTGACGTCAGATATCTGAAAAAATAAGGAAATTACACTGAAATGAAAGAGATGGATTTATACAGAGGACCATTTTTCTTTTTAATTTGGGTTGAAATGCCCCTTTAATTAATCAGTGTAGGATGTAGCAGACCGTAGTCTGCCTCGTATCTCTCCCTTATTGTGTGGGTGGCGGTAGGTTTCATCTCCATCTAGTTGCTCCACCCGGGTATCTGTGAGATCAATGAACTGAAGGTTATGAAGACATCATTGTTTCAGGAGCAGGACCTCACCTGAACCGCACCTCTTCCAGCATTCCTATAAATACCAATCTGACCTTCTCCTCTTTGGCTCTCGTATTCACTCGGAGTAAAGTGAGTGATCAAAAGGTTTTTCCCCTTCATACTGTCAGTTAAACCACAGCAGAGCTTTATGATGATTTATGTGTTTGTGCATCTGTGTGTGTGTGTTAGTGATACAGTAATATGTCAGCGTGAAATGTGTGACATACATTTACATCAACAACTCAGTGGTAACAAATCCCTGCAAAAAGGTCAAAGTGGGAGTAAAAGTCCACATCTGTTACTCACATTACAGCAGTACTGTAAAAGTACACTGAAAATACTTACAATACATACAGTATCAAAAGTACTCAATGCAGGCATTATATATATATATATAATAATTTCAATTAAATTAAATAGTAAAAGCACCTGGCCAGGTGGCCTTGTGACCCCCACGGTGGTCTGTGCACGCTCGCAGCATCAACGGCCTTGTGTAGACGAGCGAGTCGTATGCACCAGCGGCGGCGTGGTCTGTGCCTCGTCTGTTCATACGGATCTATATCTTGGCCATGATTGGCTCCTTTTTAAGGTCTGAGCTCATGTAAACATTTAGCATCTGTTTGAAAAGCAGGTTGAATTCATGGAGGACTGTATGCAGCTGCTTTAATATGATATAGTAAAATCACTGAGAGGAGGGGCTTCCAGACAGAGGGATGATTTAATTTATTGCAGCTCTATACTGTATTTATGAGTGTGTGTGCACATTAGTGGTAACAGACCCTTGAACCTGTCAAGTAAGTATGTGTGTGTGTGTGTGTGTGTGCGTGTGTGTGTGTGTGTGTGCGTGTGTGTGTGTGTAAATGCCCTTTGCAGTTTGTAATCATCTGTCAAAGTGGGCTCAGTCCTCATCGCAGCAGTTGAGAGCTGAGCTGTGAGCTGGCTGGTGAATCTGGAGCAGCAGCAGCAGCAAAGGTGGAGGACGGACGGGACAAACGTTTAACCTGAACTACTTATTGATTAGATACGAGTCATTCTGTGTGTTTGGTTTCAGACTCCAGTAACTGTGTTGGGAAACAGACTAACAAAAGGTAAGACAGTGAACTATATTTAATCATAAAATATTTAAAAAAATATCCATTACTGCTACTGTTTTATACTATTACTGCTATGCTGTTAATAACATGTTATAATAGGCATAATCAATACTGTTATAAATGATCACAGAAGATAAAACTAATTCATTCAAGTTCATTTGTTTCTTTTTTTCTATCCGCATTATTTTATTTAGATTTCATTGTTATTTTAACAACAAAGTAGTTGAAATAATTAAATGCATTAATTTATTAATTTAGCATCGTTAGCTTGAATGGAAATAAATTTAA
The DNA here is from genome assembly GCA_036937835.1 of Pampus argenteus. Taxonomy (NCBI): domain Eukaryota; kingdom Metazoa; phylum Chordata; class Actinopteri; order Scombriformes; family Stromateidae; genus Pampus; species Pampus argenteus. The sequence continues at coordinate 1,636,885 of CM072864.1, read as the reverse complement.
ACGCCGATTTTTTTGTTAAGTAAATTCTCAATAAATATATATATATATATATATATATATATATATATATATATATATTTATTCATTAAATTAAAACAGTCTTGCATAAATTAAAAATATAACGATAATAAAAACATTTTTGTAGGTAGAATTTATAATTACATATACAAGTACAAACAATATATGTTCAAACTCTTTTAATATCATCTCCTGTATATTGATACAGAATATAGGATGGTATTTATAATATGTTGGGTTTTTTTACACTTATTATTGGATACACTGACAATGACATATGGTTGCATTTTACTACAGATAAATAGTGACCATTTTCTATAAAGAAAACAGTTGACATTTGATATGTAGCTTTAAAATATATTTGATATAGAAACGCTCCATCTTTTATGGTTCAGTATACTATCATATAACAGTTGTCTCCCTTTTGTCCTGCGTGTTTCTGGGTGGAGATGATTGAGTTGGGCCTCGCTGACGGCAGCCTGATCGATGAGCTGATGGAGCTGACGGCTCAGAGTATCGGTAACCTGGAGATCCAGGAACACTTCAACATCATCAAGGAGATCGGTCGAGGCAAATACGGCAAAGTGCTGCTGGTCACGCATCGCTTCAAGGGTATGACTCTGTTTTCAGTCGTAACCTCTTAGAGTTACGTCATAATAATCTGTGATGTTTTATGTATTAAAGCCTCATATACAGTAATATTAAATATTTCATATCCTTATACTGTAATGATGTCATTGCAATTGAAAAAAGTTGAAATAAATTAAGAGCTAAAGAGAGAGAAGGAATTACCTTAAAGCAGAGTGAGTCAAACGAAGGTGGTTGTAGCTGGCTGGCTCGAGTCCTGGAGGCTTTCAGTGGTGGTCTAATGGGTGTAGCTGGCTGGCTCGAGGCCTGGAGGCTTTCAGTGGTGGTCTGGTGGGTGTGGATGAGGTGCATGTACAGCAATAATCTAATATCAGTACACTGAAGGGTCATTTGTACTTCTTCACTTCTTTGGCGGCACAAACAAGACGAACAGTGATAATAATAGCCAATGATCTGCAGGGACTCCCATGGCCTTGAAAGTGATGCCCAAAGCCTCGACTAAGCTGCAGGGCTTCCTGCGGGAGTACTGCATCTCCTTACACCTTTCCTGCCACCCCTGCATCGTGGGCCTCTTCGGCATCGCCTTCCAGTCCAATGAGCACTACTGCTTCGCCCAGGAGCTCGTCATTGGGAGGGACCTGTTTGCTGTCATCCAACCAAAGGTGAGTACCAAATCCATACTGCACACTAACTCGATAAAGGTCTTGAGTATGTAGTGAGTCAACATATATTATATTATATTTGGACATATAAAAACCCATGTACGTTATGAAGTGCAAGGCTTATCGGGGGTGATATGATGATGGTAAACGTGTCACGGCACCAGCAGGACATTTGGATTCAGCCTTTCTTTCTCTATGTGGTGCTTCGCGATGACTGAAATCATGAAAACTACCTTCTTTGTCCAAATATTCCAGGTGGGAATCCCGGAGTCGTCCGTAAAACGTTGTGTCCTCCAGATTGCCAGCGCTTTGGAGTTCATCCACAGCCACGGCCTGGTCCACCGTGATGTCAAGCCTGAGAACATCCTCCTGCTGGACAATCACTGCTGCCAGGTGAAGCTGGCAGACTTCGGTCTGGCCCAGAAGAGAGGCACTATGATACGCTTCATCACAGGAACCCTGCCCTACATGGCGCCAGAGCTTTGCACCGTTGCTCTGATGGAGGGCCAGAAAGAAGTCACGGCTCCTCCGCTCAGTGTGGAGCCAAGTCTGGACACCTGGGCCTTTGGGGTGGTTATCTTCTGCATCCTTACAGGCTACTTCCCCTGGGAGTGTTGTATGGACTCAGACGACTTCTACCAGGAGTTTGCTGACTGGTGCAGGATGGAGGAGAGGCCGACCGCCGAGGAAGAGATTCCTCCTTTATGGAAAAGGTTCACTCCGGAAGCCATGGAGTTGTTTAGTAAGCTCTTGGCTCCGGATGCAGCAAAGAGATGTACAGTTGGGGAGGTGAAAGCTTATGTGGAGAAGGACTGGATTAAGAAGGTACACGCTAACGGGCAACAGCAGACAGCAGAAAAAGAAAAAGTCAGCGCCTCCGAGAAATAATCCTGAGCGTGAAGAGATGGAGGACCAGTCTGATTCTTAGTGTTTACAGAATCTGGAGCACCATTGTGCTTTGACAGCTTCTAAAATATACAACATAATAAAATCTTAGGATTTTATTATGAGATGGGACATTATTCTGAAGCAAGTGTCCCATTTAAAAAAAATCCAGTAAAATGATGTAATCTGCAGCAGTTTAGACTTCCATTAATTTGGGGATTAAAGAGAGAATAAATATCCTGACCTTAAGTCCTGAATGTGGGTCAAACACAACAAACTAGATTCGACTACAATTAGCCTCCCTGACGTGTCTTTTCGAAACTTCCTGCTTTGGAGGTTTGTAGCAACAGACATTATACAACAGTTTTAACAGGCTGAGTAATACTCGGTATGAAATGAAACGTATTACATATTACTAACTTTGTATGAAAGAAACGTCTAAAAACTTCAGTTGTGGGAAGAAAATGTGCAGTTTCAACCGCAGGAATGTAATTAAATTCATTACAGCTGCTGTTTTATATTGTGTGATTTTTAAAGTTGTGTGTGATTAGATTTTAATAGTATGAATAACAGCTTGTGTTTCTTCTTTCACTGTAACGGCTTTGACTGCAAGCACAGCTGAAATGCATCACGCAGTAGTCTGTGTGGGCTCTAGGACCTGGTTATAGATCATTTTAAATACAGGATCATGGATGCATATTGATTTGATTGATTTATTTCCATGTGCAATGTAAAAAAAACACTGCTTTACTGTGTTGCATTACTTCTGGTTCAATGAGGAATTCATTTTTAATCATTTTTTAAACAGACTGCACTTGTGTTTTTTTACACAGTTCATTGTAGTTTTTACCTGCTGCATCGTCACATATAGACGTGTTGCGTACATACGTGTTGTAACGTTGTCTTAAATGCAACAGACTGTGTTGGACTGTCTGTACTCTGTACCAGCTTTAAAAGCTCCTGTCTGTCTGATGCTGTACAAACTAATAAATATTCATATAAGCTGTATGTTGGTTGTTTATTCAGGTAACTTTTATATATTAACTTTCATATATATATATATTCATGTATATGGTGGTATATATGGTATATATAGTATATATGGTATATATGGTATATATGATATATATGGTATATATGGTCATTCATCAGTCTTGCTCTGATCATTCACTCCCTTGAACAAACATCATATTACTGTCTTTATTCTCCTTCTGACCTCCTTCAGCTCCTCTACACTGAATAATCTCTCGGTAATCTTCTCACCACTGATGGATGTCGTGCTTTTGTTCGGGTACGAGGCGCCACAGGTGCTTTCGGGACATGATGTGTCGGCCTTTGGTCAGGACAGACCGGAGTTGGCCCGAGGCCTGAACTTATTTGACCCCCTCATGCTTTGCAGCATGTTTAGGACATTACACTTACCAGGGTCATCTTTCAGCTGAACGTTGGGTCTGACTGCACATCAAGTCCTGTCATATAAACACTAATACAGCTGAAGCAAATCCGATCCAATTAGATCCAACATTTAAAAAGATTAAAATAACGTTTTACACGCCTGCTCTGTGTAACGAGGCTGTTTTAAAAATGTTCACAGCTTCACTTTTCGCATCCGAGCACGTATAAAAAAGATCAGTATAATTTCTGAGAAACTACATCTACATCTCGGATCATAAACTTTATCAGCGCACCATTTCCTTCGCCTGCTAAATAAAGATCGTTGCATGCCGTTATGAAAGGCACTGTGGTCGCGGGCTTTCCCCTTCATCTTATCTACATGACTAGTTGAGTACTTAAACATCACATTAGTGAATCTGAATCCGTTTCTGGCCAATCGACACTCATGTCTCTCTTATCTCACCATCTTAGCTTAGAGTTAGCATTCTCTAATTAGCACCAAGCACAAAGTGATGGAGAAGTCATTAATTATGCATAAATTCAGTCAGAAATTATTAAAGTAGTTAACAAAAAATGATCAATACAGAAATCCAGAGCTTCACTTTGGTAGCGCGGCTCATAACACGCGTGTCATCTGGAAAATGACCCAGTAAATAATGTGAATAATGTAAATAAACCATAAGGAAACACAGGTAAAGCAACCTAACATTCACCTGAGTGACTGCTTCTACTTGTTTTTTTTATTTGTGCTTCTACTTTGGTAACGGATGTGAACACACCCTCCACCTCCAGCCTTTAGACGACCCCTCCTCTACTTACTGATCACTATGTCTGCATCTATTTCAGCTTCAGCCACACAGCAGACTTAATCCTACATCAGCGAGGCCTCTGACAGCGAGGCTGGCTGTGATGTTTACATATCATACGAGAGCTGCTGCTTACAAATTAGTCCCTTTGGGTGTATCGCAGGCTTTGGCCCTCGGTTAAGTCCAAAACATGCGTCTCTAGCAGGTCAGTCAGTCTCTTGAAAGCAGCAAAAGCTTGTCTGTCAGTCGCTAACGGATGGTCTTACTCATGTTGTCATTGGTGGCGAGCAGCTGCTCTCGTATGAAATGATGGGGTCATTGTGCAGCGAGATTAAAACTGCATTCGAGAGTGTTTAGGTTTTATTTGTGCACAGCAGCGCTTGTCTTTGTGCGGCAAATGCAGCAAAAAAAAATCACAACAAATTATTAATGACATAAAAAAACAACACATTGCATTAAGACCAGCAGTAAAATTCACTCCACACATGAAGTCTTGTGAAGAAAACGGCTTATTGTGCTGTGTATCAAACTATATATGGATTATATAACATACAGTTTGATACTCAACATCTGAGCCATTTCCAAAACAGTCTCAGAGACGTCGTTACATACATGCAGAGGATAAACCTAACAGAGACGTCGTTTCATACATGCAGAGGATAAACCTAACAGAGACGTCGTTACATACATGCAGAAGATAAACCTAACAGAGACGTCGTTACATACATGCAGAGGATAAACCTAACAGAGACGTCGTCACATACATGCAGAGGATAAACCTAACAGAGACGTCGTTACATACATGCAGAGGATAAACCTAACAGAGACGTCGTTACATACGTGCAGAGGATAAACCTAACAGAGACGTCGTTACGTACATGCAGAGGATAAACCTAACAGAGACGTCGTCACATACATGCAGAGGATAAACCTAACAGAGACGTCGTTACATACATGCAGAGGATAAACCTAACAGAGACGTCGTTACATACATGCAGAGGATAAACCTAACAGAGACGTCGTCACATACATGCAGAGGATAAACCTAACAGAGACGTTGTCTCACATACATGCAGAGGATAAACCTAACAGAGACGTCGTTACATACATGCAGAGGATAAACCTAACAGAGACGTCGTTACATACATGCAGAAGATAAACCTAAAGGTGTTACCATAGAGCACAAAGCCTCAGCAACGAAACCTGCGGTGATGTTAAAGGCTTCTTCTAGAGAGACGAACGGCGAGATAAACGCACCGACTCTCTGAATACTGAACGTATGTATATATATATATATGTGTGTGTATGTGTGTGTGTGTGTGTGTGTGTGTGTGTGTGTGGAAAAATTCACATAAAAGAGTCGATGGACTATATTTTTGCTGAATATTATTACTATTAAATAAGATAATATGCAAGTGAGGAAGAAAAAGATGACAATTACAGCTAACTGAACATTATATTCATGTTTAATACAACGTGTGTTAGAAAAACAAGAAGTGAAATCAACGTTATACATTCTTATAAAAGCCCACAAACTTAAAAAATATACAATAAGACCACATATATAAGACCCGAGGCCGTCAGCTGTTACACCAGAGGTTCACTAACCATCGCTGTCCTTTGAAAACTGTGTGTGACAAATGTGTGACGTGTGTTTTTCAGTTTGCTTTATCTCCATTAAAACTGCGTTTAGCTTATTGTTGCTCGTATAGAGTTTGTTACTAGAAGGACGTTTTTATCTACTGAAAGTTTCTTCATGCTCGCTTTAAATCTCAGTTTAACGTCTATTTAAAACGATTTGTGACGTCACCGTGAGTTTGCAGACAGTCGTGATCCGGTGTGCAACTTATACAACCAGTGAAGCAGGAGACATCTTATGTCTACTAGTTTAACTTCTGCAATGAAAAATAGGTTCAAATTCATAAATGCTTCACTAAGAAGAGGATGTAGGTGGGATTTTAACGTCTTAAAACAAGTCTGGAGGAGATCTTTAAGGAGCTTTTTCTCCATTTATTAAGGCAAAATTTAATCCTATAATGACATTTTTAAAGTGAGATTTTCTGTGTGTTTTCTTTGGACAGACGTTGTGTCATTTTCCTTGAAATGAGCATGTCACATATGTGTTTCAATGGATTGCAAAAAGCTTATTGAAAAATCGACAAGTTACTGCAAAAATAATCTCAGAATATTACTAAAATATAAACTCAATTTATTTATACACATCAGATAAAAAAAAATATGCTGAAAGCCATGAAATAAACAAGCAGTAGATTTCAAAATAAAAAACTTTTTTTTTTTTTTTTTTTTTTTTTTTTGCGTTTTCAGTCTCATTTTATACATTTGAATAAAAAAAACATTTCATACTATTTTTTTTTTCATTTTTCATTTTTTTTTGATTTGATGACAGGTCGACACTTTGTACATTTAATGATGTAAACGTATGTGGAAAAAGAGATGAAACTGACTTCATCTCACTAGAAGGTAACTTTTACTTTGTAAAATGTTAATGTGAACTTTTTTAAGTATATAAATTTTTATCAGAGTAAAAGAGAGCTCGGTTTTGCATTTGGGGTGATGTACTTTGCCAGATTGGATTTTATTTATTTAACCCAGTTTAGTCTCACCCATCTTGTCCCGGCTCTAGATAGTCATCATCGTCCTGCACCAATCCCGGAGGCGCACCTGCATCCCCTTCAGGTGTGTTTTTGGGATCGCTGTGGACTTCAGCTTGAGTCTCTGTGATCACAAGGTCGGCCTCGATGTCGTCGTAATTCTCCAGCGGGTCGTCCACCTCGTAGGTCACCCCATCTGCAAAAAAAACAAAAAAACAGTTGCACGTTAAAATTTGCTTGATTTGATTTGTGTTGTGATAATTTCGTAGATGTTCAGTATTAGTTTGTGAGGAAAGTATGTGTGTGAAACTTTCCTGAGGCCGTCTCTGGGATGCCGCCTCCTCCTGAGGCCCCGGCAGCGTAGGCCTTAGAGGTCAGCGGCAAAGCCTCCTCCACGTCATCAATGTCATCGTAGGGAAAGGAGGAAGTGCTCCGTGCCTCGTGCTCCGTGAAGAATCCGGCCTCTGATCTGATCCCTGCTTCAAACAAAGCGTTCGTAAACACACTGCCTTTCTATTCAAACCGATGTTTTAACAACAGAAGAAGGAATAAACGTTGTGAGACTCACTGTCACGACTGAAGTCGTCCATTTCGTTTGTTCTGCTGCTGGCGTCTGCGTACTCGCCACTTTCAAACTCTACTACGTCTTTTCTTGAAAATATTCTCGCTACATCAAAATAGCAAAAGACATTAAATGAAACAACTAGATAGAGAAACAACTAATGCTTACATGCTCATATATACAGTAACGCAGCATGCAGAAAGACTGCCCTCTTGTGGAAACATACCTCCAGTACACCTTTTTATCAAAACCACACGTTGATCAGGAAGTAATTATTTAAAAAGTGATTGATTAGTTGCAGCAGAAGGAAGGTGTAACACTTACATGCCATGTTCTTTGCATTCCTGGCTTTCCTGGCGATGTAGATTCGTACAAATACAACAATCAGTATCAGCAGCAGCAGAGAAAACATTACTCCCAGGATGATACTCAGGAGGTTCGGGTTCGTCCTCGTTACTTTGGGCTCTTCAGCCAAATACCCTGAAATCAAAGCACAGCGGAGTCGGCCTGGTACATTACTGATTGATCTTACTGATTGATCTTACTGTATTGGGAAAGGATTAGTTGGTTTTACCTTCACAGTAGATCACAGCTGGGTTGTTGTTGTTGCTACAAGGCCTTCGGAAGACACAATGCCGGATGTCTGTTTGCCCCTTACTGCACTCCAGCGCTGTCTCTACGTTGGTCTAGAAATAAATTTAAACTTGTTTTTAGGGTTTTATCTTTACAACATATAAAACAACATGAAAACAACTGAACGAATAATAAAGACATATAGTGAAAATGTACAAACAAACAATGAGATCCAGAAGTACCGGTGTTGGTTTTATTTTTGTTTTCCTTTTCGGTGTTTTTGTCTTGTTACAGCCGATCTCTTTACACAGCATGTCTTCGTGGTTTTTGTCTGACGAACACACTTTTTCCCACCTGTCTTGATAATTGATTTCAATCTGACCTCCACATTTTTCTGTGGTGTTGAACTTTATATTACCTGTAAAAATAAATAAATGAATAAATAAATAAATAAATAAATAAATAAAAAAAATTAATAAATAAAATAAATAAATAATAAATGAATAAATAAATAAATAAATAAATAAATAAATAAATAAATAAATAAATAAATAAATAAATAAATAAATAAATAAATAAAATTAATTGAAATAATTATAGATGAAATATGGTTGAAGCAGATATTTAAAATGACATTTATTGGATGTATGTAAACATATATGTTTACTTACCAACACAGTAAATATGCACCAGTTTTCCGCTGCACGTTTCCGTGAATCTTTTGCATTCGGACAGTTTGTTATGATGTTTCTCACAGCTGACGTGTTGGTACTTTTTACCTGCCGTAGGCTGTTTAGTAGTTAACGTATTAACAACAGCATTGCTGCAGTTATATTCTTGGCAAACCATGTGTGAGTATGAATCCTTCCAATGACTGTTGCACACTTCAATGCCGTCTATCGTCACGTCACCTTTACATTGGCCAGAGAGGCTGACCTTGGGCTCACCTTGAAAGAAACGCATAATGTGCAAAAAATATTATTATTGTTGTTGTTATTGTTATTATTATTACCTTTTTATTACCTTTCTTATTAATTTCTTATGATTTTTTCAATATCAGCAGTGAAGAAGAACAAAGCTAAACAAAAACTAAATTCATGGTTGGTGGAAATTTTGCAAAACCATGAAATTTAGCGATATTTTCATATTTATTTTAGTGAATTGTTCATATAATGCCTCTACAATTACATACATATTGTACTCCCTGTATACCAGCTGGCTGCTTGCAACCTGTACATTTAAAGGAGCAGTATGAAATTTTAGGAATTCTCTTATTTGCATTATTCTCAAGATTTAGATGAGAAAATGGATAAATCTCTTATTTCTTTACACTAATAATGAAACTAGAGCCTAGAGAAATGTTTATATAAGAGTAAGAAGAGAGTAACATATAACCACAACTATATAAATAATATATCTCAGAAATCAGTTTTACCTTCACATTCAATGTAAAGGTGTTTTATCCTTGTGGATGCTGGTGACGTTTCACAGTCCCATATGTTCTTTGGACCCTTTACATCTGTACAGTTGAAGGCACTGGAAATATTCGTTTCTTTTTTTTCATCTTTTGTCTTAAATGTCCCACAATTCAGATCCTGGCAAAGTCTCTGGCCGTCTTTGTCTGAAAAGCCTTCAGCGGAAACAAGACGTGGGACATTTTCATGTAAAGAAGGTTGAACATACACAGTTCCTCTGCAGCCGTCGGTGAGTGCAATCGTCTTCCAGTCTGAAATCAGCAGCACGGACAGGTGAGAAATAAACAAAAATAAAGCGTCAGGAAATAGAAAAATAATAAAACAACACCATGTATTGAGCATTAAGTCCACCGATGACTCCATAAAGAGCAAAGACAAAACAAAAAAAAGTACAAAAATGAAATAATGAAATAAGTTTTCAGGGCCTTTAAAGTATAAATACTTTGTTTTACAGTTAAACATTGTGTTAAGTACACTTGGTCACTTTCTCATCAAGAGTTAGATGAGGAAATCTTAGGAACGTCCCTCATATGATTTCTGTATCAAACTACAGCTTTCAGCATCTCTCATTCACCAGAAAGTTCCCGTTTCACATCTAAACAGATGATAAAGACTAATAAATAATAAAGTTATTACACATACTGGAGCATCGCAGGCCGCCGGCGGTGCAGGAGCTGCTCTTAGCAGAGATTTTACACTCTGTTAATGACGCTGCATTTTCAGGACACTCTATATTTGAAATGAAGTGTTTCATCGTAGATTTGGGTCCGAAGTAGTCGATGCTGTTGGCAGGCTGGCCGCATCCCAGCTGCTCACAGATGATGTTTTGTGTCTTGTCTTTCAGAGCGTCTTTGCACACTGGGAGCCACTGGCCTTCATACAGCAGCTCAACGTTTCCAGAACATTTGTCTCTGGAAACTTCTAGTTTAGGTTTGACGCTACCTGGAAATAAAACAATGACAAGTACAGAGTTAAAGCCTGGTGTTATAAATATGTATATGGATCAAAATATACACACATAGTGAAAATATCCCGAGTTAAAATGGATTTTTAGTGAAGTCAGATTCATCATATAGATGCATGGAGGTGTTCAGGGATTAATATCTGCTTGTTTCACATAGATTTGGTTTTAATTCTGTTGTTTTTCTTATATTTAAAACAAATATTATGTGCCAAATTTGGTGGCTGAGATTTGTATATTATATTGTGTATTATCTTAGCTAACAAATACATTTTTCTTTCTCCAGATTTCACTGAGACGTCTTAAAAACAGGTATGTCGTCCTGAAATCATCACCTCCTCAGTGAAGGTAACACAGGTCAATCCAACCAAAAGGACAAACATTACAGTCAAATTATAGTTTTAAGATTAATCACCTGAGCAAATGACGAAGGCTGCGCTTCCACAGGCGTCATCATCATTTTTGACAAAGGAGCAGCTCTTCAGATCCTCGCTCCTGTTTAAAGAGTGCACACTTTTAATAAGCACCTTAATGTCACCGTGCTGGTTGGTGGACGCCAGGCTGTTACTGCCACAGCTCTGCTGTTCACACAGCTTCACAGACTTCATCTCTGTCCAGGTGTTTGCACACACTCCTCCACACTCCCCGTTGATGCACACGTTGACATGACCCCAACAGTCATTGGTCAGGTTCATACTGACGTCTCCTTTTTGTGACAAGCGAAAAAGAAAAGATTATTTATATTAAGAGTAGAAGTTTATATGCTCACAGGACAACCGGTGGTAAACTAAATGACTACCTGAACATGTCACCGTGGCAACAAAGTCGTCGTGGTCTGATGGCAAGTTGTCATTTTCACAGTCAAACAGATTTGTAGAGTCGGATGAGCAGTTGTACGATTTCTTTGAAACAGCATTTCTCATATGAGCACTAGGAATGGAGCCAAATGTAATGGCCTTGCCGCAGTGCATCTGTGCACACACCACGTCGGCGGACTCTTTGGTCCATGTCCCGGTGGATCCTGAGAGCCAGTAGGTGTCGCTGCCTTGTTTTATCACCACTTCTCCAGAACAGGTCGCATCATTCAGAAATATCATCTTGTGTTCTGACAAACAAAGGAAAATAGTGTGATAGACCTTCACAATAAAACAGATATTCCGAAACACTAGTTGTTTAAACTAAAAAGACTCACCTTCACAGGTTATTTCTAGCGCTTCCTGGTCAGCTGATTTCTGTAACTTATCTAAACTACACTCAGATATGTCTGAGGCGTCATGGTTACAGTTTACAGTCTTTTCCAGGAAAGCATCTCGACCAGTTGATGATCTACTGCTGCTTAATTCTCGTACATTTCCGCAGTTCAATTTGTTGCAGACGATATTTGAGTTTTGTTGACTCCATTCGTTTTTATGGATTTTTTTCCATCGGCCCTCGTGCCGGATCTCCAGCGTCCCGGCGCATCTTCCAGAACCTTTCGCCAATCTTGTTTCAATACTCGCTGTATCATGACAGCAAAAGTCTTGTGAAACACTGGCCACATACTAGCAGATATAAATACATCGTTGGTATAATCACTGCCGTATCTCACCTGAACAGGCTACGTAGGGGTTTGAATCACAGGGAAAAGCCTGCAGGTCACGCTTGGCCTTACAGTGCCACAGTGAGGACTCAGTGCCAGTGCAGTCCACATAGTCTATCATCCCATTCTTTGGATTAATAGCATCTTTATAACTCTCCTAGAAAAAAGCATTTATGGTCATTTGGATAACGTGTCATCAGTTTGTGCCAGACAGAAAACAGAGCAGCTTTACAGGTGCTGGTTTTCTTTTAGAATCAGATTGGCTGTTTCCAGTCTTGATGATGACGATCTGTCAGCTTTGAGTTTCCTGGCTGTTGCTTCATATTTAGCAAAATATGAGATTGTTATCAATCTTCTCATTTAACGCAACAAGGAAGTGAAAATGTCAAACACACGTTTAAAGAAAGACTATGAAAGTTTTTAAAAAAAGGAAAACACATTCTTCCTCTTAGAAATGTTTTAATAAATTAAAGGGCATTACACCATAAAACGGGTTTTGTTGCATTAGCTTACGGTGGCTAACGTTAGAGATAGATAGATAGATAGATAGATATTGATGCATAAATGAAATTACTGATTCATTTCGACTCTATTTGTGCTACTGTTAAACTAACTTAACATTTACTGTTCAGCAAAAGCTATAAAGGCACAAATAAAAAACTAAAAAAAATAAAAATAAAAATGAAACTCACCACTACGCCGCCGTAATTCAGCTCCCTGCAAACCATTTCAGCATTTTTCTTGGTCCACTTGGAGGCACACGCGGGCACGAGGTTTGAATCATTCACTTTAATATAAACTTTACCGTAACTACCGGGATTCATGTTATTGTCCAACAGAACTACTTCAATTTTGTCTGGAGGAAAAAAAATGTCATTATATATATATATATATATATATATATATATATATATATATATATATATATATATATATATATATATATATATATATATATATATATATTCAATTATAGAAATAATAAAGACCAAGATATTAATTAGCTGTATTACTTGAGCAATTCAGCTGTGTTTCCTTGTTGGCAGTCTGTGTGTGAGAGACGTTGGTACCGCAGTACATAAGCTGGCACCACTCTTCAGGACTGTACCTGGATTTTCGACCAGGTAACCATTCGTTATTTTCTGACACTTCCAGAATCCCAGAACAGGCATTTAATGAGTTTCTTCTCAGCTGCAGCCTCTCGTGATCTGTTTAAATACACATTTTTAAAAAAAAATCACTGATATGTGAAGGGAAAGGGAAAAAAATGTCTTGAGATGTGTGTGTGTGTGTGTGTGTGTGTGTAAGTTACTTGTGCATATGACTGAAGCAGGTCTTTGGCATTTCGATGATTCCTGAGTTGCACATTGCCACAAATTCGTGTTGTTGTTAAAACAATTGGTCATCATCTTCTTTGAGCTGCTGAATCTTTTCCAAACCATCCAGTCGTATGCAGGAATGTCAGCGTTGCTGCCACAGCCGAGTTCGGCACACACACGGTTGGCTTCCTGTTTTCCTTTACATCAGAAGGATTTTTCCAAAAAAAAAAAAAATATTGAAGATTTCAATATTTATTATGAAGCTAAACATGTCATGTCACTGATACCAATTATATCATAAAGAAAAGAAATAATTAAACGTCCCTTTAAATGCAAAAGCAGAATTATGAAATGCTGAAACTTCCTGAAAGTGCATTGTGGGAAACTAGTCTGTAAAACCGGCCTAAAAAACGTCTACAAATACTGAAGCTGTTATAGTCATAGATGATATTATCACAGACTGATTACAAACTTATTAAATAAGTATTATCTCTGTTTCCTCAAACCTCCACCAACACAGATCTGCTCCACCGTCATCATCCAGACTGAAGCCTGCTGACGTGAACTCTTACCCCAGTTATCAGCACAGAAGTACCCTGAAGGTGTTTTCCCATTGGTGGAGTACTGAACAGCTCCTGCACATTTAAATCCATCCAGGGTTATTTTGATTTGGTCTAAAAAGAACAAAATAAAAATAATAATAAAAGATCATCATCATCACCCAGCAAGCACAGAATCATACAAAAAGTATTTATTAAAAAAAAATCCAGTCTTACGAGAACATTTAATTTTTTTCACAGTCATCTTTTGGTAAAAGCTGCAGCTGTCCCAACAAGGATATTGACAGTCCCAGAGGCTTTTCTCTGACCCGCTGCAGTTCACCTCATTGAGCCCGACTATGTGTGCAGTGGTTCGAAACGTGTTTTCTGTTGAGTTCTCCACCGGTTCCCCGCAGTGGGCGCTCCTGCACACCACCCGTTCTGTGTTGCTGCTCCAGTATTTGTCCCCGAGGTAGCCCCAAACGTTTTTATGGTAGAGTTTAACGTGGCCTTCACACGGGTTGCTTCCCTCGTCATCCTCGAGGATCAGTCGTTTGGTCTCAGCAGCTGGTTACATACACGAGATTGTTAATATAGTTTTATTTTGTGAATTGTGAGATTGCTGTTTGTTACATCTGCCATGAAATATTATGTAGAAAAGTATTTTCATGTGTAGCTATTTAACATATTAAAACATAACATATTTAACATATTTTAATGACACAACAGGGAAGTAATATCACAAAGGAAACACTTTATTTATGAATATTGTCTTTGCATATATTTGCTGGATAGAAATTTGTTATTTGGTGCTAATCATAAAGAAAATAAACTCAAGTAAAATCCATTCAGTATGTTTGAAACCTGATTTTATGTTGATTTCTATTGTTGCTCGTGTATATATTTTATATATTTTACATCGAAGGAGGTCAGCTGTAGATGGAAGAAAAGACGACGAGTCGACGTTAACGGCTGCACACTTAAAAACGATCAGGTCTGAGATCTTATTATCAAGAGACAGATAGCAGTTTATATTATATATTTATATCCTACCATATTAAAAATATTATAAATATGTATCTTGGTATGGTAGGTTTTCTTTATTATGACTATATATGTATATTTTAAAGGGCAGTTCACCCCAGTTTTTGATTCAAGGTCATTCAGCTCCATTATATTAGACTGACGGTGAATCACACCGAAATGATCTAGATGGACAGAAGATATATTATTTTTAGTTTTTCAACATTTTGCATATTTATTTATTTATTGCAACTTTATGATGTAATTATATGTATGATGAGTGACGTCAGTCTGTAGTGAACCAACATTTTTAATGATGTAAAATAACCTGATGAAGGTTGAATATGTTCCTCATAAACAAAAATATTTATTATTTTCTATTGATAAACTGTTGAAACTAAGATATGCTTTGAATATTACAAAAATAAAAAAAAATTAAATAAATAAATAATAATAATAAAGTCTGCTTGGTACTCAAACAAAGCCTTCCATAAGTTTTGTAATTTTAGTATTTTTTCTTGCATGTTTTTTTCTTTGTTTTATTAGTTAATCGTGATCTGTAACATCAACATCTTCATTTTCACAGAAGCGTCACGGTGACATTTTGATGCTTTACAACATGTTTTACTTAAAATTTACTTTTATACTTTTACTTTTTTACATTTCCTCACAGAACTTTTCTTCGTCCATTCTTTTCATCAAATGTCCGTTATCAGGAGAATAATGATGTTTTATGTTGTGGTTGAAGTCTGGTTGAGTTCAGGCATAAAAACCACTTGGTTAGGGTTAGGAAACGACCCTGGTTTGGGTTAAAATAACCAGTTTTGTCGATTGAAGTGGTCTCGAACAGCGCTCACTGCTGCTGTTGCAACTTTCTGCCAATCTAACCACCTTCAAACCCACCGTCTACATATAAGAGACAGCTCGTATCATCTGAACTACATCACGTATAAATGTTGATTATTCTGCATGCTCAATGAGAAGTGACCAGAAATATGATGCTCGCCATCAAGAACGGATGTTCAAGAACTGGCATGAACTGTATGCTTTGTTTGGTAGGAGTCTATAGTTACATGGACGTATACACGTATTCATTATAGTGTAGATGCAATGACTGATTTGTTTGGGCGGGAATGTAAAAATATTGCAAGGTAATGCAAAAAAAAAAAAAAAATCTTGTCGTGGCTCTTAAGTGAATATTTGTATTTAATTTTATTAAAACTTTTAAACTATTTATTTAATTCATCATCAACTTTGCAGCATATATAGGTTTGTTTTTTAAAACAATAAAATTAAAGTGCCCTAACAGCATATATGCTGTGACTTTTTGTCATTTTCATAAATTTTGTCTTGAAATTTAATAAATTGGCAAAATTTTTAATATTTAAAGTTGTTAATTCCATCGTAGACATGAATGAAAAAACTTTAAAACAACTTACAGCAAGATTTTCCACGATAAAAGGAAATAAATGTAAATATATATATTTTTTTCAGATTATCTTCTTCTTGATTTTGTAATAAATGATAAATGTATTATTTTCTGTTTTATTTTACTATTTTTTTTGTTTAAAATTAAAATTTATTTGCACATTCTGAACAAATATTAAAAAAATATTTGATAAAAAAAATCATCATAATTAATAGAGAGAGTGAGTATCTGTAACTTGCCTTGTGTGATCACCTGCCCGATGTGAGCTGTGTAGAGGAGAAGGAGGAACCACATCATCACCACAGCTCATGTCTACAGAGTGAAGCACACGCATGATGTGCTCAGCTTTATATTCACAAGGAAGTGCCACCAAAAATAGACATGAGCTGCTGCATACATGTGGTGCACACATAGATTCACATATGAAAGAAATTAAAATATAAAGATGAACATTATATATATTTTATTTTATTGTATTTTTTTTGTAATACATCTTTGAATAAATGTGTTAAGGAAGTAATAAATGGTTGAAGGACAGCTTATACTTACACACAGTCTGAGACGCGCTGCAGACTTCATGGTTTTATGTTAATTTGATGGTTTTTAATACAGTGAAAGATGCATTTTAAAATGTTACAACTGATATAAATTCTGCATCTTCCACGTCGCAGGTTTGTTGCTTCATTTTTACTCTTTTAACAAAAACTGCAGTTGTTTTACATCCATGAACAAAGTGTGATTTTTATTTTTATTTTTTTAATTGTTTTTGATTAGAAGGTATATTATATGTATATAAGTATAACAGGTATTTATTTTTCATTAAACATGTTAAATCTGTAATGACTTGGTAAATTTTTTCTTAAAATTCCCATTAAAAAATTAATATTAGTCAATTAATAATAATTAATTTAAAGCTAAAATGAAATTTAAAAAAAATAAATAAATGTAGACACACATCGTTATTTCAACATGAAATGTAATTATTATAATTATAATTAAATTATTGCCAACAGAGTACAGAGCAAATTTTAAGTTTATTGTACATGTATCTTAAAACTAAAAAAAATAAATATATATATATATTATAAGGATTAAGGCAATTCTGAATTTTTATGACTTTTAGTTTTATTTGTTTATCAATAATTTAGCTCTTAATAATTCACATAACAAACAAACAAACATATAATACAGTCGTGTTAGAAGCGACACGCCTGATCGGTGATGTGAGTTTTAATAACGTCTCATTAATCTCGGTATCAAGCAGTTATCATCACATCTCACAACAATCGGCCCCATAAATACAAACATTTAGCGTTAATGAGAAACACACGCGGCACTCATCAAAGGAGCCAAATGTCAACTCACATCAGAGAAATGTCAAGCTAATAATATTCTTAGAAATTATTACACTGGAAAAAAAAGAAAAAAAAGAAAACGTCTACAAACAGTCTTCCTGAAATAAAAAATCTCTTTTATTTGAACACATTGAATTAATTTAATTTGACAGTGTGTTGTTTGAGATAAAATCATAAATGCTAAAATACAAAATGTTTCAAAACATGTGACCTGAAGGATATGATCATATTTAAGGACACAATATACGAGCTTTGTTTTATAAAAATCACAACATCGATTTTATGATTCAACAAACGTTTTGCAACTCAAAGTAATTATTAAGTAGTTATTATTTTTCTATAAAACCTCCACGCTTTATTAAAAATGTTTAAGTCATCAAACAAACAACTTAATGGAAACTTCAAGTGTCATGAGGTCAGATTTTTCCCATAAATGCCGCCTGGATGTGTCTGGTTACAGGTCTGTTACTGGTTACAGGTCTGTTACTGGTTACAGGTCCGTTACTGGTTACAGGTCTGTTACTAGTTACAGGTCTGTTACTAGTTACAGGTCCGTTACTGGTTACAGGTCCGTTACTAGTTACAGGTCCGTTACTGGTTACAGGTCCGTTACTGGTTACAGGTCCGTTACTGGTTACAGATCTGTTACTAGTTACAGGTCTGTTACAGGTTACAGGTGCAAACTGAACAACAACACAGAGCTGCATGGAGCTGTGGGTTTTATAACACACCAGTAAGTAGAAAGAAACGACACAAGGCTACTGGTGATACTGCTCACCAGTAAAACACTGCGGCTGTAGTGGAAATATTACATCCAAACATTATCTGACAAGACGGGCAGAAATTCTGCCATCAGGGGATCTAAGTCAAAGAAAAGAAGCTTTAAGCAGCTCTTGTTCAGCTCTTTCTTTTTTTTTTGCAGGTGTGCAGAGTGTTCGGTGAATTCAGATCCTTTACTTCAGAAACATCCAACCGTAAAAATGCCCGTTTATGAAGAAAAAGGAACCGACATATCAGCAAAATGGACTTAAAGTACTAAAATCTGCAGAAAAATGTGCTGTGAGTTTCACACATTCACATATTTTATCATTTTATTATCTGATGATGCAACTAACAGGTAATAAGGGTGTGAAAAATATGCACAGATGGTCAGATTGTACCTGCACCACCCTGCACCACTCTGCACCAGCAGCACCACCCTGCACCAGCAGCACCACCCTGCACCATTCTGTACCACCCTGCACCAGCAGCACCACTCTGCACCAGCAGCACCACCCTGCACCACCCTGCACCAGCAGCACCACTCTGGTTTGTTTTTGTGTCTCCATAATCCATAAATAAGATAAATACATCATATAATGTCATATAACAGGTGTGAAATTACTGATCAATGTTGAGATTAATTTAAAAAAAAAAGTGTAATAAAATTCAAAAATCAAAAGGTGATTAAAAACATTAAGATACTTATTTAATTAATTAATGAACTTTTATTACATATGTTCTTGTATTTATAGTTTGGATTATTTAAAGCTTGTTCATATATGTTTATATCATAGGTTAAAGGAGCATATATATATATATATATAAAATTCTCATTACTGTTATTGCTTTTCAAAATAAAGTACTATAAATAAATACATTTAAAATATGTTAAAGTTAAAGCCGCAGGATATTACGGCAGAACATTGTTAATGTCTGATTTCACAGCAGCGTGTGTGACTCATGGAGAGCAGTTTTGACCACGCATTTTAGATGTTATCAGTGAAGCGATCAGAGATAAAGTATAACTGACTCAACCGCGGGTTTGTGAGAGGAGCCAGTTTAGCAGAAATAAAGCCACAAACCCCTGGGTTGAGTTTTTGAAACTAAATCTTCTATCTACGCAGGAAACAGTGAACCTAGACTTGTTGCTGCCTCACATGTTTTCTCAGGAAACATGAAAGTACCAACTTCTAACTGTGTTTATTAGAGTTTATTTGAAGGGGGGTAAAAATAGCTGTTTACGTAGACTGAGGCTTTTATTTATTTATGATGTTTTATTGAGGAATCTCATCCACTTTTATCAAACTGAATAGAAGTTTAAAGGGCAATTTCACAGCAGCTACGTCTGCGTTCAGGGTCTCACAGTGTGACTGGAATATTTAACCTGTGACATTTATACCAACCACAGCACATGACAACACGCTGCAGACACGTCAGCATGTCAGTGTATCCACAGCTAAGAGAAGACGTGATGAAATGACCATTCATGTGGTGCAACATGCAGTTGCTCATGCTCTAAAGTTTCAATTGATAAATCGAAGATAAAAGATAAGATTTGAAGGTTATGTTGTCATCAAATGTCACTTAAGAAAATAAATAAATAAATAAATAAATAAATAAATAAATAAATAAATAAATAAATAAATATTCATATGTACTGTACAAAACTAAACCCAAAAAAACTGTATACTATATAAAATTATATATTCATAAGTATATAATATATTCATTTTTCTCTAATTCTGCAGTATGTAACTGTAGCACATAGTGTTACTGTATGCAATAAAAAAATAATAATACTATAATATATAATATTTTGAGTACTACAGTGCAGTAATGTGTAATTATGTAGTAGCCTCAAACAGCATTAAGTTTAAAAAAAACTAAATTAACGAGCAGTACTTATAAGTACAAACTGACTTCTGCAAATTCAACATCAAATGTAAAGAATGTGAAGTTGGATTGTAAAACTAAGTTTTTATTTTTGTTTTATAGTCTTCTTTTTTTTACATCTTATATTTGATTGAATTATCCATGTTATTATTTCTTTACATTTTGTTAAATTTGATTTAAAAACTGCAGTTTGTTGCAACGACTTTCAAATAAAGTGTAAATCAAAAATCTAAAATGCAACGTTTGATCTGTTTTATGTATCCGTGCTGCATCTTTGTGTGTAAATGTTACCACCAACAGGATTTGGATATTTAAATTTTATGAGAACGATGTTGCTTTGCATAAACACCTTTGATCTACCTGAAAGTAACACGTCTCTGCGTGTGTGTATGTGTGTGTGTGTGTGTGTGTGTGTGTGTGTGTCTCACTTTGAATCTCATGGTACCGTCTCTGACCGTAAAGACTCGCCGGAAAGGGAGGCGACAAACAGGAAGATATTCATCTGCCAAACACGTATGCATGTTTATCATCTATTAGTAATATATATATATATAGATATATAGTACATAGAAAAGTCCCTTCTATCCTAATATATGTTTATATTATATCCTAAAATATTTTAGTTTTAAATGGGAAAATTAACTGCAAATGTACAATTTATATTTATTAAATTGTGAATTATTAGTACAGAAAAATTATATATTTTAAAAACTAAACTTTATATTATATTATATTTTATTATATATTGCTATACATCAGCAGACAGACATATGCATTTATAATATTTATATTATATTATATTATATTATATATTGCTATACAGCAGCAGACAGACATATACATTTATAATATTTATATTATATTATATTATATATTGCTATACAGCAGCAGACAGACATATGCATTTATAATATTTATATTATATTATATTATATTATATATTGCTATACAGCAGCAGACAGACATATGCATTTATAATATTTATATTATATTATATTATATTATATTATAAATTGCTATACAGCAGCAGACAGACATATGCATTTATAATATTATATTATATTATATTATATTATATATTGCTATACAGCAGCAGACAGACATATGCATTTATAATATTTATATTATATTATATTATATTATATTATATTATATTATATTATATTATATTATTGCTATACAGCAGCAGACAGACATATGCATTTACTCTTTCCACACTTTGTCCATTAATCTGTTGATGTGACTTTACATTAAAACCAGCCCCAACACCAGTAGCTACAGCATTATAATGTATAAGTATTACTTACATGTAACCAAGTCCAGTTCAGGTTCACTTGTCAACTGCAAAAAAATACAAAAAATACAAAAAATACAAAAAATACAAAAAATACAAAAATACAAAAAATACAAAAAATACAAAAAATACAAAAAATTAAATGAGACGATCAATAAAACAAAACTATAAACACAAATAATCCTGAATTGAGGCTAAAAGAAGGCTAGAACAAATAAATCAGATAAATAAATCATCAATAACCAATCAATAAATCATCTGTGTCCATAAATAAAGTTACACCTGAGTTCATTCATATACAACAAATCACCTCTGAACTTCTTCACTGAATACATTAATATAATAACACAATATAATATATTTCATACTATCACACTCTGAGAGGAGCCACACATCTCTGTACTTTTACTCATATTTTTGAATGCCGGATTTGTACTTGTAGTATTTCTACTGTTACTGAAGTAAAAAGTCTGAATACTTGATGTTGAGCAGAGCATTGCAGTGGCGTGTTTCCACCACTAGATGGCAGAAACAGACAACTGCTTGGATTGTGTCCTCTCAACAGGAAAGAAGTAATTTCTACTTTGTAAAAGTATTTCTGTGGGAAGCACAATCCTGCCTGATGAGTAAAAAAAAACATGCTGGCATGCTTTCATTTTTTTTCTCCTTTTGCCTTAAAGGATGATTATAAATGTCATTTTTCTGGGCTTTAATTTGGCCCTTTGTTAAACACAAAGAGAGAAATCATGGAGGCCAGAGATCGACTCCCATCCGCTGATGGAGACGGAGCGGAGGGCAACCTATAAATGAACAGCCATCATCTCCATATTCTCACATACACACACACACACACACACACACACACACACACACACACACACACACAGAAAGTTAAAGCTTAAAGATCCCCTTCAGACATGATCAGAAAAATCCTCTTTTTTTCAACAATAACTCGGGTCTGACATGTTTTTCATATAAAATGTTCAACTATCTTGTTAAATTGTTCACTGTCTCTTATTGGAGCTGCTTGTTGACCAAACCACTTAAAATCTGATTTTCAATGAGCACAGAGAAACTTTCCAAATCGAGCAGATGAATGTGAAAACAGCTTTTCTAGTAAACATCACACATCATCCTGCAGAGTGACGCCGTGGAAACGTCCAACTGGAGCAACATGAAGAAAAATCAATCAATCAGACCTGATGACCAAATATGTGTGTGTATAATCAATGTGCAGACAGACGTGAAGGCCTTGATCCGTACGTGCTGCCGTCCTGCTGTTAAATAAAACATCCAGCATGTTCATCACACTCAGAGTCGGGATTTTTTGCTGTTTATTTGCTGTTTTTTTGTCTGACTGGGGAAAATAATAAGGTTGCAGTATGAGCCAGACTCCTACCATCGTCAGTGTGCACGTTCCCTGTGAGAAACTGCCCTGATTATTCTTCCTCGTGGCCCTTTAACAGTTGGAGACATTAGAAACCTGTTTAATGTGACATTATTATGCACAGCCTCAACTAACTTCATATTCAGCTTGAGTTCCACCTTATATTTCTGCATCTTCAACGTGTTTATCATCACTGTTACGTGACATAAATTAGAAGAGGTTATAGAGTTATCATTATTCTTTTATTACTAATTATCATTAATCAGCCTAATGCTCTGTTTGACTTGAGTTAATGCGAGGTAACAAAGAGCTGCACAGGACACGTTTCCTCTAATTTGCAGTGCAGAAAGTAACTGAGTAGTGTTCATCACTTTAATTGCTTTGCCCTTAAAGTCAATTTGGACTAACAGTGGTTCAGCAGTTTCTGTGGGGGTGTTTCTGTCTCACTTTTTCCTCCTTGCTGTCACTGTTATCTAACGCTGTCTGCTCAGTAGTAAAGATGAGGAACAATGGATCTAATTGCATGGATTTAAGACGCTGGCTTTCTCCTGCAGCCGTGTCTTTTTCTTCCCTTCTGTTTCTATGTCCAGCTGCAGACAAAAGACTTACAGTAGTAACGGGGTGGAAGCTTTAGTTTCCAGTGCCAGTGACTGTTGTTG
Source organism: Pampus argenteus (assembly GCA_036937835.1). Classification (NCBI taxonomy): domain Eukaryota; kingdom Metazoa; phylum Chordata; class Actinopteri; order Scombriformes; family Stromateidae; genus Pampus; species Pampus argenteus. The sequence goes on along the minus strand of CM072864.1, from coordinate 1,613,109 downwards.
GACTGCTGGTAGCATCAGAGGTGTTGGGACAGCTTGCAGGCTGCTGCTGGACATGCTCGCTCAACTCTTGTCTCTCTGGCTATTGAGCCGATTCAAATCCTCCCAAAAGATTCACTGGTTGGGCTCATCAGCATAAGACAAAAACACCAGAGAAATACTCTAGATAGGACTGTTCAAGGTGCTGGACAGTTTGGACGTTTAACCAACAAGAAATCAGAAGAAAGTTGAGAAGGTTCCTCTTACTGAGGAAACGGATGACGACATGTTATCCTGAGATAGTTTCAGGTTTGAGCTGACGGAGAAGCTGCAGACATCCTAAGAACCAAGTGAGCTATGAGGCTTATCCGATGAGGTCGGGATGCTTGTTAGGGTGTTGCTGGTCGTCTCTGTGGCACCAAATGTTTTCAAAAAAAGACAAATACATTCATCCGGTCGCCTGTGTAGACTCTGAAGTTCATGTAGTCGGTGTCATGTGACCTGAAACAGGTGGAGAAACTAAAGCAGAGCATGAAATGATAAAACATCTTCTGTGTAGATTGTTGAGTTTTGCCTTGGACATGCAGCGTCAGTCTATCATATATATTTAATCATATCTTGAACCCGTTTTATAATTTTCTTCTTTTAAAGACAGTCAGCTGGAAACCAGAACTGATGACGACGCCTCTTCCTCATCTCACTCCAACCTCTAGTTTCAAGCTTCAGACAGCACTTACGATGCCAGCGGACGCCTTCATCTGCTGTCAAACTCTCATTAGTCTATAAAGTGACGCTTTACTGATCCTCTGTGAATATTCACCGGAGGCTGAGGTTCATTTGCAGCTAATTTCTCACTTGCGTAACGTGCATGAAAGGCTTTCTGATCACCTACAGATGTAAGAAAAACTGTGAAAGCATCATTTCACTCACAACATCACAGTGTTAATGAGTGTTTCCTGAAGACGGCAGCTTGTATTTAACATGACGCCTGTTCTGTGTGACAGACTGTGTGAAGAGGAGCAGCTGACCGTCGTACATCACAATGTGTGTGAAGTAATGCTCATTTAAAGTCTTCTTTCCCTCTACATAGGTGCTACGTAGGTCCGTCCACGTGCTGCATTCGAAGTGGGTTTTGATGTCAGCTTCATCTATTATGGATCAAATGACATTTTTTATGGAACTAGAACGCCTCGTATGCTCCTTTTTCCTGTCATTTCTTCCTCGCTCCGCTCTCTTTCTCTCTGTCAGTCCAAGAAGGGAAAAAAGTACACAGGACATATGTAATCAGACAACAAGTCAAAATAGTTTATTATAGAACAGGATTGATAGTTGAGGCACTACCTCACATTTAGTATAGGCACTGAACTACTGCACTGGAGTCACAGAAAACCGAAGCCTGCCAGCCACACTGACGCCGGCTACAGATACAACACTCATCACCCTGATGGACCTGCAGCCGAACCACGACTCCAAAATAAAAGTCATGTGATGTTTTTGTCTTTTTTATTTGTAGGTGGTAAATGGATGCAGGGTATTATTATTATTCTGTTTATTATTCTGAAGTAATGAATGGAAACTTATTATTAGTGACCTTAAACCTGTCAGTAAACTTTTCATTGAACCTTTCTGATTTGTGTCATGTGACGTTGTGATTGGCAGGCTTGTTTTCATCACATCATCCTTCATCTCTTAATATTATTAATAATAATAATTCAGTCCTGCTCTGGACTCTTTCGTACATCCTCAAACTCTTTTTGTTTTGTATGTCTCATCCCAGCCGACAGCTTAAAAACACACTGCAGTGTCACGTCAATCTACTACAATGACAACAACAACCACAACAATTAGTATTAATATGATTACTATTATTATTATAATGACAATTATAATAACAAAAGTAATGCCCACATATCTCCTTGTTGTTTCACTCTGTCGGTCGGTTTATGGAAAAGAAAAACTCCTCCTGACGTCTTGTTTGTTTCTATAATCAAGCAGCATAAATTATGTTAAATTAACTTTGCATCAGCAAATGCATAACGTGTGTTTGGATTAAAGGAATAGTCAAACATTTTGGATAATAAACTTATTTGTTTTCTTTTTGACTCTGGGAGGAGATGTTGTACTAGAGCCAGGAGGTTATTAGCCTAGCTTAGCATAAAGCCTGAAAACAGCTGGTCTGCTGTATGTTGTTTGTCCAAAACTTAATATCCCTTCATTGTTTGTTTACAGATTTAAAAACAAAAAACAAAAAAACAAGATGTAACGTTACGTTTTACTTTTTGATGCTAGATGTTATTTATTTATTTAATTTATTTATTTATTGTTATGCTAAGCTACGCTAATCGCCTGCAGGTCTCATATGTTTCAGAGTTAGTTACTGCAAATATTGTAATTATGTTTAATGCTATAATTCTATTTTTATTATTATTATTGTATTAAAATACAATAAATAAATGTGACAGCTTTTATGATGTTATTGATAAAATGTTTAGAAATTACTGAATTGATCTGATCTACGTTTGAATGAAACAGATGTTTGTTGTCTCCATGAATGCAGTTTAATTATTATAAACAATATATACATGTGTGAAACCTAAAATAATAGTATATTTTTTAGTCAATATTATTATTGAATGTATATAATTGATCCTCAGTGCTGTTAAACTGGCGTCTCTAGTTGATGTTAGCGTCTCTACGGGAGCATCGTTTGTTTCTGTGCACCTGTAACTTCATTTATAAGGATAAAAATAGTATAAACATAACAATAAATAAGAATATATGTAATTTTTAGTGCTTCTTACACATTGCCTTACTGCATGGCATCTAAATGAGTCCTCCCTTGTGTTTAATATTCTGTCTTATCACGTTCAGTATACATTTCATCCACTTCTGTAAATCTCCCTAATCACATTTGCACACACAGAGCACATGGCAATACTGATCCACTGAGACCACAAAGCAGTTCACTGAGTTTCTACCATGTTAATCACTGCAGGGAAACAGCACAGTACAGCGAGAGAGAGATCAGAAGAGGAGCAGGTTTCTGTCAAAATGTACAAACTAGTTTCACTGAACACTCGGCAGCAGCTCGGCGGCTCTCAGGCTGCGTGTGTTGTGAGATGTGAGTCACAAGATAAAAAAAAATAATAATAATAATAAGATGCTGAAATTCACCAGTATTTTCTGAATTCAGCAGCTTCCATAAGTTGAAAAAAAACGTTCTTTTCATACTAAATATAACAATTTCTAGGTATTTATACTCGTAGGAAACATACATTGAACTGTGGGTTTACATATTGTATATCTCATCTGACCGACATGGTGAAAATAAACAGATTTATATCCTCATATTTAGAAAATATTTGCTGCAACATCATCCCAAGCGAAGAAATACTGGAACACATAACATGTGACAAACCCAGCTCAGATCTGGATAACACCACGACACGTCTGTCACCTCACAACCTCAATAAACAACACAAACACCTGGAGGTCAACACAGTGAACAAACAAAATATTACTGATAATCCTGATCACCTTATCCATAATCATGATATAATAAAAACAAGGGGATTTTTTTACAGTTTTTAAACTACAGGTTAAAACACATTTATGCTACCTGCGGGTGTTGACACCACCCACTGTTGACCAGGAAGTTGTGTTCAAGTTTCCCCGCACAAAAAAAAAACAAACAACAACTTTATAGTCAAAAATAAATGTTGATAAAACTGAACACAGTGTGAATTCAACATCTTCCACCTCCATCTTTCATCAATAAACCCTCCTCCCCCCCGTCTGTGAACCAAGGCACAGATACACAGAGCGCCGACACCAACAGAGGACCCTGAATGTGTCTTGGACAAACGGGGATCTACTGTTTCTACAAATGTTTGAGAGGTAATGAAAGACAAGGCAACTTTTTGGGGCAATGTGAGCCAGGTCTGTTTGCTCCTGATAATAAATAATAATAATAAACATTATACATATCCGTACTGTTAAAATGTTAGGGCACTTATTGCTGGTTAAACTGCTCTGTGCCTTCTGCAGATATTCTTTAGTAAATCCTAAAAACTCATGCTAATTAAAACAATATTGATGCTGTTGTCATAAGAAGCAGGTCTACAATATATTTTAGCTTCCAACTAGTCCTGTATGAATACATTTACATATGCTTGTGCATCATCTGCTCATGGCCCACTAAAAAAGTACAGCCTGTAATTAGCTGCTACCTGTACTGAAGCATCCTGCTCTTGTTGTCGTGTGTTTCTGTGATTTCACTCCAATGAGAAAACAACCAAACACGTACGTCACATCAGGAGCCAGAAAAGCAGATTTATGAAGCATGATCTCTAAAAAAACAACAAAAAAACAAGCTGACACTGATGAAACAAAAGAAACCAGACAACCAAAAGAAGGAGCTATCTTTGGCAAAGTCCCAGAATTCATTCAGGATTCAACTGTATCATGTAAATTGTGTCAAAGAGCTTTTTTTTTTCATCAAGTGGCTAGAAACTCTGAATAAATGCTAATGTGTAATTTGTCAGCTGTCTTAAAGTCATAATAATACAGTCCTGTGTTTACTGCTTGTTTCTGTTGCTCCCAAGTAGCCAATAAGAAATCAATTAATGCAACTTTATTGTGTTAAAGTTGCTGCCAATTCTCTGCAGTGGTCAACTGTGGTACTGCAACATAAAACATCTGCTGTGACACCATGAAAGATGCATCTGTAAAACAACAACAGATGGGCCACATACTCACATTCGTTGTATGATAACTGTTAAAACGTTGTATTTCTTTCTTTATGACATAAAGGTTTCTGCAGCCTCTTACCCTAAACTGAACCTAAACCCAAGTCTAACCCTAAAACCAAGTCTTAACCTTCAAACATGCTTGCAAACATTCGTTCAGGCATGCAGGTCTGTGTACATGGCCTGTAGAGGACTGTGTGTGTGTGTGTATATATGTGATGAGTATGTGGCTTGTACCCAACACACTCAATTAGTTGCACAATGCAGCACCAGAAATAACCGACTGTCAACTGGCATCTCATCTGAGCTCCAACAGCATCTTATGCTCTCACAGCAATAGATGTCTGACTCAGTTAACAAGGTGTGCAGACCAGAAGGATATATGAAATGAGGCAGGTGACAGTGAACAGGTGTGTGTGTGTGTGTGTTTTGAGGACCAGAGATAGCTCTTTCTCTCTTTGTGCTTATCTGTGTTTCTAACTGATTATTGTCTTTCTCTCCCTCTATGTATGAATAATATAATAATATTAAATAGAGGTTCAGTCCTGTTCATGTATCACATTAGATGCTCTTCATACACCTGCAACATTTATTCAGGTATTTAAAATAGTTTGGATGCATCAAATAAAAGCATAAAGACGATGCACCGTGCAATCACAACGCCGGGGTGAGTCTTTACTTTGAACATGTGTTGAAATAATTAACTTTCCAGTTTCTTCCTCACTGCTGTGAATCTCATGTCTGTTTGTGATTTCGTTGCACCTTTAATCACCCAGCCACCATATAAATGAAAATAAACTCAAAACTTTACTAGAGCAAACAGCATCACTGGTATTCTCCAGGCAGCAGGGAAGAAGAATAGAGCAAATTAAGCTGCTAAATCACCAACTAATGAGGATTTCACTAAAAGTGCAACGTAGTACATCAACTGTTATAATGGAAAAATGGCTTTACATAATACATAGATTCAATATGTGTGGCCTTTTATAACATATTATCTCAATAAACATTTTTTTCTGTTTAGGTGGAGCCCATAATTCTTTGCTTCTTTACCATCATCTCGGACCACATCAGCCAAGTCATAACTGATATCATCGTGTTATGATAATTCATTCAGGATGGAGGAGCTGAAAACTGGTGGAGGCCTCGGTAGAAGAGCTGCAGGATAAAAAAGACCCCGCAGTAACACACTACAGAGTTATTCCTCTGCAGCGCCGCTCCATCATCGCTCCGGTACACAAAGCCTCACACCTCCACCAAAAAATCTGTCTTTACCAGCGTAGGACTGGAAGAGGGTTATGAAAGGTTCGTAGCTGCTTTAGTTACGATGGATGTTAAAACATATCAACATGTGAAAACAGTTCAGTCCACCGTCACTGATTTATATGTTCAGTATGTTTCACTTCAGCTTTCTACAACACAGCTGACCAGCTCCTCTATCCTAACAAACCCAATAATAATGTCTAATAATCTACTCTAACAAGCCCCTCAGCTCCTAACATCTAGACTATGACTATGCAGGTTACAGGTTAGGCCTTTAGTATGCGAAGGATCAATTATCATTATCAATTATATATTAGTGAGACTCACAAGCACTTGTGTCGCTTCACTAACTATCTGACTGCATAGCTTGTGACGTTGTGGTGAGTCCCTGTCAGGTGTAACTTAGAGAAGGCATCAAAGACGGTGACAGGTTGACCTGCACTCGACCCGTCATGTTTAATTGATATGTGATGACAGATTTTTAGAACAAGCATGTGTCCTGCAGCGGCGTATTTCTGATAGTTTGAAACATACTGAACATGGTGTGCAGGAGCAGATAATGCTGCAGGATTGGAAACGTTTCTATGAGTGGTTTGATATGTTTTAACATTTGTTTTTGCTTTGTATTGGCTGTGAATTAAAGCTAAGTAGAGCTGCAAGCCTCCATAAAGGAGAAAAGCCTAGAGGAGATTATTAATACATTTTAAATAGACAACTCTACCATATGTTCTTATGCTAATGGGCAGTGCCTATGATCATGGACTGGACACAACCATAAGAGTTAAAATGAAAACTAATCTGTACATACTGTTGCCCAGGTATCCACCATCCCCTGATATCACTGAGGTAAAGAATACAGTGTGCTGCTATCAGTCATAAAACACAAGGGAAATCCAACATGTCAGGAAGTTGATGTTGAAATTATTATTTATCTGTGTTACGATGCGTCAGTGCAGCAGGGATGAGAAACTGCATTCACTCCACAAGCCGCTTTATCTCCCCGTGCTGCTGTGTGAGGAACTATTTGAGCTCGGTGACTGATTACTCTGGTGCTGATGTTGTAGCGGAGGTGGACAGATGTGCAGCAAACAAGCTCGACCGCTGTCAACTTTTCTGCAACTACAAATAAAAGAAACACAGCAACAAAAAAAACAGAAGAACCGAAAGAGACTTTCACATTCCCAGAAGATCTAAAACTGAACCAGGTGTTTCTGAAGTCATAGAAAAGAGTCCGAGCTTGCTGTTCAGCAGCAGGGGAGAGAAGAGATACAGATATGGCCCTATGTTCCTTTAATATCCAGAAAAGTACCCTGCTTTTAATCAGAAAAATGCTCAACAGTTCAAAGGCATGTTGTTTCTTTAGACACTGTGTGTGTGTTTTTTGTCTTCCTCGGATAGAAAAGCTGTCAGTTTTCTGTCCTTGCGTCTGATTGGCTGTCCAGCTGCATCAGAAACTGTCTCTACAGCTCCAATAAAAAACAACAACAGTTGTTTGAGTGGAGAAGAGGAATCCATCAGGTGGGCATATCGGTAGAAAAGTATCTGAGTGTGGAGAATTTCATCTGTGGATCCAGTTCATGTGTTTTTACGCACATACATGAATAAAATATCAATGCCAGTTTTCATTTATTCCCCCGTGTGTGTGTGTCTGTGTGTTTGTGTCACACTGTTTCCTGTAAGCAGAGGGCTTCCACGGCATTACTGGGTCCCTGGGCGACTCCACCGATAACAAAGAGCATGCTGGTTGTCTGCAGGAGAGCGGAGGAGCAGCGTGCAGTGGGCATAGGTGCCACGTACTCCCAGCGCCGCTTCACTGGGTTGTAGCTCTCCACCGTGCCAAGTGGCGACGGCTCGTTACCTGCAAAATGGATCGTAAGGTGTCAGCATCGAACAGCAGTAATGTTTCTAAAGCAGCTTGAGGGCTTTAAAACAACTGGAAACTCATTCAAAGCTTGATAGAGTTATTTTAAACCAAATGCATTGAGATGGATGGTTTGCAAGGTAAATATAACGTTATAATGATTACATTTAAAAACAAAGGTATTCAGTTCCTCTCTCTCACACACACATATATATAATATATACACATCATTAAAATCAGACACTTTCAGATTACAGTTGGAGCTGTAGGAGTGCAATGAACTCATCAACTCAATTACATCTGAACACAAAGCAAAGATACACACAAGTTGACACTCTCTAAATGCAGGAAAACACCTCCTACAGCAGAGTGATGAAGAATCTCCCACTGCTACATCATAAATAAGATAAGGTGCTGATATTATTAGACTAAGATAACAGTCTGAGAATATCAGAGAAATATCAGTCCTTTCCTACATGGAAGGTTGTTATAGCACAAGGTGTGGTAACATAGATAAGGGACTATCTTTACTAAGATTATAGAGAAAGGCTAGCCAATCAGGGGCCAGGCCGAGTAAGGCAGGTCATTCTGTCACCATCCTAGGAAAAAAACAATATTCAACATATGGGAGGAGCCATTGAATGCAATAGCTCAGCGTTAAAACTGGCTGAAATGACTATGATGTGAAAGACGATGCTTGTAGTGATGAACCAACAGAGAACAGACACAGTCAGCAACCAGCTGGTGAACATAGTGGAGCATTTAGCAGCTAAAGAGCCACATATGTCCTCCAGGAGCAGCTAAAGAGCCACATATGTCCTCCAGGAGTTGGTAGAGATCCATGACGGAGCTAAAACATCTACGTTGTTGTTCTTAGTCTCTGTTTCATTGCTCGTAATAACTCATCAGGTTTCATAAGTTAAAGCAAAAGAAAATCATCTGAGAAACGTTTGAGTAAATGCTTCGAGCAGCAGATCAAACTGCTGCTGTCTCATATGACGAAAGAAATGCAAAGTGAAACAAAACTGAGATTCATTTATATGCAAATGTGGAACAGTATTAATTAAATGTACGTTTCTGGATTGAAAACCAAGATGTCTTCAACAAAATCAGAGAGAAATCATAAAAATGATAAAACCAGACTGTTATTGAAGAATTTAGCTGTAATTTCATCGACATGATGAGTCTCTCTGAGTGGTCTTTTCTTTCTTCGCTGTGTTTCTCTTCCCTTCCCCCTCTTCTCCCTCCTTTTCACCTCAGGTGCAATGCTCACTGTCTTTATACATCAGCCAGCACTAAGTTGTTGCCGTTTCCATGGAGACCCACATCACAGCAAGTCCCCAAATGATATGGACTGGTGAGTGTTGTGTGTGTGTGTGTGTGTGTGTGTGTCTGTCTTAGGAAGACTATTATTATCATTTTGTTGGAAGAACAAAGTGACAGCGCCGATTCGGCCTTTTCAAAGCAATCTGGGCCTGTTGAGGTCTCGGCTCCTTTATCATTTTTTATGAAGACACACACACACACACTACACACACACACACACACACACAGAGCACAGAAACACACTCTTGCGGCTCTTGGTGCTCAAAGGCTTCCCCTTGTTGCTTTGATTCTCAGCCCACAGACGTCACGTTGATTCGCTGGCCGCTCTTCTCCTCCTCCTCTGCTCTCCTTTTCTTCCATCCGTCTTTGCTCATCTTATCTTTCTCGTACTTTTCTATTTTCTAATTCTTTTATTCTACGTTATAGCTCTTTAACCCTGCTCATCTTTCATCTTCCTGCTGCTCTGTTCACCACTATTCTCCGTTCTCCTCTACTAACCTTCCTCTTCTCGACTCCACTGATCTCATTTTGGCTTCACATCTTCTCTTTTCAAACTCTTCCTTTCTTTTGTTACCGTCACCGCTCCAACTCTCAACCTCTTTTCCATTCATCGTGCATCTTTTTTCCTCTTTATGCACACAGACACAGTACAGAGATTTAACCTTGTTAGGTGACACATCACATTAAAACTGTTGCATCTCGTCACTATATATTGATCAGCCTATTTAAGATTTCTATTGATAAACTTGTTGATGGATATTGATATTCTCCCACAATGCAATGCACAGAAGAAATGAAGGAGCGAATCACTGCTGGAAAAACAGCTGAACATGGTTTTCAAATCACTAACAAAACATACTTTTGAGGTGTATTATGGGAAATGTAGTGTAGCAGGTTTGGATCTTGTTAAGGAGGACTCATATTAAGGATTAAAATCACAAGTATTATCGAGTATTATCGAGTATTATCATTATATTTTTTATTATGTCCCTCAATTGTCCTTGAATTTTGTGGAATTACTAAATCAGCCGAGTAGATCTTTGTGTTTAACTGGTTAGTATAAAATTATTGCATATTTCGTTTTCGTGTATGCTAACTGCAAAAACAGTATATTGCATGGATTAGTATGTAAGCCTATTGAATGTAATTATCGCCCAGTGCCAGATACGTGAGGATAGATCATGGATGTACTGTATGTGTATATATATATATATATATATACACATATATATATAGACACATTTTGTGGCTGCATTGTCTGTGAAGAAACAGGTTTCTCTTTCTTTCTTCCTGGAGGGTTTTTAAACATCTTTGCAAAATGAAGCGCCGTGAAATTAGCCTTTATTGTTAATTTCCAAACACTGACGTCAAAACTGACCGTGCTGTTGATTTTTAAATGTGTAATGTGTGTAAGTGTAAATGTTCATCTTGTGGGGGAATCACTACTTGTACCATGTTCCTTTGAAGCTTTGTATCCTCATTTTATCCTTTTTCAGGGTCAAATTCACATGAGACCTGCCATCAGTGAAAAGGTAAAACTAGGAATAGACCTTAATTACATTGAAACATCACCTAATTAGAGTGAGGTGAACTTCATGTGAACTGTGATATTCTCATTTACTGTACAACACCCTGTTTGACCCTTTTGCTTTAAGATTTCTCGTGCTACACGGTGTCACATCTTAATAGAAACACCAGCAGCAACTCGACCAGAAGGCTAATAATTAATATCCTGAACCGAGTGGTTTTTCCATTCATCCAGGGTGCTCTGCTTTAGTTGCGCTGTGCCAAACTAACCAGTGATGAAAAACATTCCCACAGCCTCCCAGCAAGCATTAACCAAGCAGAAACAGTGAGATGTCAGATGAAGAGCTGCAGACAACAGGCTTCTTTTTCCTCGCCATGCAGCGAGTAACAGCATGGCGTGGACCGTGTGTGGAGCTAGAGGTTAGAGGTTCACCAGACTCACTAGAATTCATCCTCTGGGAACCATGAATGTCTGAACAAAATAAGGTAGTGTCTAATAGTTGTCGCGACATTTCAGTCTGAACCAAAAGGCCGACAGACATGTTGCCGGGATACGAACATGCATAAAAACGTTTTTTCATTTGCAGCTCAAGTCTCAGTTGTATCCTCTAAAGGGTTTCCTTTCTGTTCACGCCTCTATGACCTCGTGTTGCTTCTGTTTTCGGACAGCGAGACAGTAGCACAACACACTTATACGACATCCAGATTGTGCAGGACTCATCCCTGACCTCTCTGTGTGCATCCTCCAGTTCTTTATAACTGATGTTTGTATAAGAAAGATACTGAAACACCACTACACGGACCCGCACCGTCACGTCTGTCTTAGCAGGGCTCAGAACAGGTCACACACTGCTCAGTCCCAGCTGGCTGCTGGTTGTGGATCTACAGTCAGGTTGACCTCTGGATGGTCACTAACAAGCTGCTACAGGAACCTTCAGTGCTGACAGACTCAGCAGGAGCAGGGAGGTCGACATTCAACACAGGATTGATCAGAATGTCCTTCTATTAGCTTTATTGAACTTTATTTAACTTTATTGGACGCACACAGACGATGACCTCATGTAGATCCCAGCATCGCTCCACCCAGCTTCAACCTGAGATGACTTCTAATCTAAAAACACCTGTGTGGGTGTGCAGGGCCTTTAACCCGAGTCACCGGGGCATCACTTGATGAATAATTCAGTCAGTTTATATATTCCAAGTTCATCATTACTGCAGAGTAGCGATAAGCTGTGAAACCTGTCGTCTGCAGTGTTATTCTTTATCAAACCATTAGCATCTGCAACACACCACAGGAAACAAGCATCCACACCAATAAAATATACTGAAGAAACGATATGGCTGAGAACATAATCGTATCTCAAGTCGCTCTTCTCTGATGAGTTGCATTTAATTACAATTTACATGCACATATCAAGTTATCAGGCGTTTGTCATGAAGTCCAGACGGGCTGCGGATGCAGCAGGGTGGGCCAAAAATAAACAAAGAGCAGATGGACGGATACAAGGTGCGTGGGTGAAGACGATCATTAGTCTCACCCTCCTAGACACACACACACACACACACACGCACACTGGTGTCTTCTTATTATAACTGAGTGGCGTATTTATGTGTTTTGATGTATTTTTGTATTTTAAAAGCTGTACTAATGGCTTCGGCCGGCGTTCCCCGGTGCACCGTTTTAATTTGTAATGCCTGGTACAGAGTTAGCAACGAAAACAAAAAGCTATTGTTTAGCTTTTATAAATGAATAGTACCTTGAATAAAACCCTGAATAAAACCACATTTGAGTTCTTCTTTATAGCACTTGTTCATTGTTGTCCATTAGCAGAATCAGTGAGCAGAGAGGATTCATCTGGCCTGTTTCTAACCGCTGTCTTCTTCCTGCTCTGTTTACTTCACATGGCTGTAGACTGTTATATATGTCCAAACACATACATCTGGTACAGGCACATTATAGACGCCCTTTGGTCTTTGTAGATGTATTTCCTATGTTAACAGGTGGAGGGATGGACATGTGCCATTAACCAGCTGTGACTCACAGGCCCAAAATATCCTGATGAATTAAACCGTGAGCCAGATTCACAGCTGACACTCACATAGAGAACTATAACATATCTTCCTCTTCTTCCTCTCACTCTGTCACGTGCAAAAAGCAAACACACACACACACACACACACACGCACACACGCACACACACACACACACGCGCGCGCACACACACACACACACACTTTTCATCCTTTCTGTAAATCAGTATCACATTCAATCCTCTCTTTTTCGTTTCTCTCCCTGCCGCCTGCTGAATTTCTTTTCCTCTTTCTATTATGGTCTGTTTGCCTTGAGCTGCAGACAGAGAACAAACTGCTGCAGTGCATTGAGTCTACATGGGGATGCATTAAAAAAAAACCCATCAGCAGACTACTGTTTCCGTGAAAAAGAAACTTTGCATTTTTACATCCCTACAAAACAGGTAATCAGTGGCTGAGTAGCTTTTACCTTCAACATTATTGAACAGGTTAAATTAGCTGAGAAAGCTCCCATTAGTTTACAAAGACAGAGTTGGTAAAGGCTCATATTTTTCCCACCACCTTTACATCAGTCAGAGTTCATTCTATAACATCGAGCTTTACACCAGTTTGTGTGTGTGTGTGTGTGTGAGTAACATCGCTGATGCACACAGAACAAAGAGTCGATATCTGCTTAATAAGCACGTTGTTGAGAAAAAAAAGCTGACCTGTGATTAATTTGTAGCATTGCTCAGTCTCTCTTCACACTATATTTACTTTAATAAATGCAGCTCAGTCAAGGAGAAAATGAAATGTTAATGGAAAATGAATGTGGTTGTGTGTGTGTGTGTGTGTGTGTAATGTCATAAATCAGTGTCGTGATATTTGATTTACTGTCATCCTCAGTGAAGTCAGCACTGACATGTTTACTAGAAGCAGACAGGCCTGGTTTTAAAATGGGTTCATATTTGCTCCAACTGTCCACAGGTGAAATACAGGTAAGAACTAACGGTTTACTCATTCTGGGGATTAAGAAGTCTGCTAAAAAAAATTATTTTGTACGGAAATTATTATTTTAGTAGTATTTTAAAAACAGGATTAAAATTGATGAAACAGAATCAGAAATATTAATATTTTTAGTCATGTGAATTCTTCTTCTTCGTCATTAAAATCAGGCACCTACATTACCCACAATGCAACTGGCGCGCCAACATTTTGGTGGGTGATTCATGTGTCATCACTTGATTTTATCCACAAAACGCTTCATACATCGTTTGTACTCTCGACATCTGTGACTGTGTAAAATCAATTAAAATCGAGTTCCCCTTAAATACGAACCGTCCACTAATTGGACGCACAGGGACGTGGACGAGGCAGAGACAGGACACATGGACTCTAACTCAGGTGGGAAACTGTTATTAATCTGTAGGTTTTAAAAGTGTTATATGATAGAATTAATACATTTAAGTAGTCATTGACTATACTAGGGAATAGCAGTAGGCCTATGGGGATAAACACTGGGATATGTTCTCATAAGGGTATAAAACATTGTTATCATTGGTATAATTGCTTCTACTGATACAATAACAGAAATTTATAATTTAATAAATGGATTAATACACTCATTGTAAGGTATACTGTGTCCATTAGCAGAGAAAAGGTTGTGGTTGTTGTTTCCTTTCTTTCTTTCTTTCTTTCCTACTTGGGTAAAAACACAGCACTGTATTTAATTGACAGGAAAGAACACAATTAATAAGGAAGTGAACGGGGGGTAAACTGAGGGTCTGACCTAGACCGCCGGCTGCGATGACCCTTCCTCCCAGGCATCCTGCCACAAAGTCGGCCCTCTTCTCCCTCATCCTGGACGTTCGGCTGGGTTTAATCCAGATACCTGCGAGAGGTGAGAGGACGAAAGATAATGTCACGTACCACCAATGTTCCCTCTGAGCTGCGCGCTCATTCACAGCACACAAAAAAATCTTGTCTTCGGTACCATTTTGCATTGTAACTCAGTGACAGGTGGCGCAATCATATCAAAACAGCATCAACATTTGGACCAGCTGATGCACATAAAGTCAAAGCACAAAGCAGACGAAGCCATCAACCTGGACAAAGCGTACAACCATTGGAGATTTTTTATTTATTCATATTAATCATTAAATGCTGTTACTACTAGATCATTTATGGGTAGCAGAACAGGACCCTAAACCACAGCTGGACCTCACCGAGACCAAAGCAGGACTCACATATAACATATAACATACTACACATCTCATGAATAACACGATTTTTGTCTTTTTCATTTTAAGTGGGCCAAATCACTTATATTAAAACTAAACTAATGAAAATTGCTGCTGTAGATTGATTCTTTTAATAAGTCATATATGTAACTCGCTATGATCCAAGGTTTTGAACACGTGTGATACTGGTGTGTGGCCACAGCGTGCACATCTGATGTTGCTCACAGTGGTCGTCATTGTGAAAAATTAGAGGGAACGTTGCTTACCACTGCTCAGGAAAAATACCGCGTTATATAGCCAAACATATGTGCTTTCACTCTTCTCAACATGGCTGCAGGGATTTGTCATGATGAAACAGGAAAGAGTAGAAAGTATTTCTGTAAGATTTCCTGTAATTTGAAGTAAATGGCCAAGACCAAGATATACATTTGTCCATATAGTCCATGCAACATGGTGTTATCCATCTGTTCATTTGAAATAGACCGTTAGATGATTCAAACTCTACCATTGGCAGTGGCTTCAGTCAATCAGAGAGCCAAGCAGGGGAACGTAACGGCTCAGCCAAATTAAAATTGGCATTTAGTCTATTTTCTCTCTCAAATGTTTGCTTGTTTACTGGACATCAAAGTGGACAGCAAAAAAAAGAAACAAGTGGCTGGTTCACTACCAAAAGTAATAGTTCAACATTTAGAGAATTAGATTAAAAAATTAATACTGTAAACGTAAATAAACTAAACAGACCAACAGCACCGACAACAACAGATTAGAGGAGAAAGAGGAAGACATGGAGTTCTTTTCACACAGATCTGTATTTGACATCCGCCTCAGCTGCTCCCTCGCTCTGCTTCTCCTCCCTCGCTCTGCTTCTCCTCCCTCGCTCTGCCTCTCCCCCCTCTCTCTGCTTCTCCTCCCTCGCTCTGCTTCTCCCCCCTCGCTCCTTCTCTGGCTTGAAACCCACCACCTAACAGCAGACTAACGCGCTATATTTGGGACGGTGCTGGAGCCACATCCTCTTTCACAATCCTCCACCTCTTCTCTGCAAAAATACATGAAAGCATTAAACATGTGCTGCATAGACATAATGCAAATTAAGACATGACGTTGAACATATGATCAGACGTCATTAATGTGGATTATGGCGATTTTCGTGCAGCCATGTTAAATCAATTCGTAGTGTTTTTTCACTCATGGATGGATGATGGTGAGGTGATGTGGTCATTCATTGGTCGTCACTCATACATGGAAACCATTTCATTGGACACCCTTTGGCATTGTGGGATTAAACAATTTAGATTGTGTTCTTTCATTTTTGTGTTGTTTTCCTGAAATGAGTGTTTGTCAGAGTTCAAACGTGCTCCACACAAATACACAAACGCAGCTCATGGCTAAGCCGTGATGCACGTACTCAATGTGCATTTATGCACCAGGCAAGCGATCAATATCAGTCCTTAATGAGGCGATAATGGCTTGTTTAAGTTAATCCTTTGTTTACATGACAGTAGTAAACAAACATGGTCTATTTACTACTGATGTACCGATGCTAAGATCAGCATGCTAACGATGCTAACATGCTTATGTTTAACAGGCAAAATGCTGTTTAATTTGATGGCATGCTAACGTTTGCTAAATTAGCACTTGGTGTTGGTCATAAAGTTGCTCCAGGGTAAAGTGACGCTTGCTCTGCTAATACAGCTAACCTGATGCAGATAAGACGCTTGGATGGGTGAACAAATGAATCGTTATTTGACAACACGTTCAGTGTCCCGTAAGTCAGACCACTAAAGTCTCATTAGAGAGCAGTTATCTCACCTAACAGAAAGTGTGTACTTCTACTGCAGCCAAGGCTCCAGCCCTGAGAAAACACACTGCCAATTAAAACTTCGCCAACACTGAACATGACAGAGACCGAATGCCATCAGTTTAACGAAACATTTGCTGAAGTCTTTGAGAATCCAGTGTTGGTTTACTTTCATATTGCTGTTTATAGTCATTTAGAGAAAACTAATTTCTGTAAGTATTACGGCACAGAAGAATAAGAGGATGAAGAAAATAAGCTCTAGATACAAATAATACATTAAGATTTTCTTTAAACTGTTGGTAAGACCATGGAGCAGAGAGAGGGGAGCAGGGAGAAGAAAGAAGGAGGAGAGGAAGGAGGAGAACAGATGAGAGGAGAGGCATGTAGTATTTTCGAGATAACCAAATGTGTTGCTAGCTGTAGGGAAGTGATGGCAGAGTTGCAGAAGAGCTAAATATTAATCTCTGAGTGAGAGGAGGGGAAGGCATAGCCACCAGCAGCTTACTAATAGATATGCTGGCTGCAACAGATCAGCTATTCAGCCATAGAAAATGAAAAGGCCAGATAACATGCAAATATACCACAGATGTACGGGAGGAGAGGACTGAGGAGTAAAGCTTTCAAACAGGCGTGCAAGCGTGTTTTTCTCTTCTTACGGTGCAGTCTGGAGATAAATTGGCAGAAATAGCCATGACAGTGTCTCAGAACAGCCTCTGCACGTCTTCTCTTCTCTGACTGATAAATATGTGTGTGAGTTTATTTATTTAATGTTTATTTTTATATTGCATGGATTAATGCCACATAAAACGATATTTATAGCCTAAGATAAAAATATATTTGGTCTTTATACAAATAGATTTTGAGTGGATGAAAAATGGGAGGTTATTGAGCATAAAGTATTAGAAGTCTGGTTATTTAGGCAGTTTTGGGGGAGTTTAATTTTCAGCTAATTTACTGAAATGTTGATTGAAATCCTTTTCAAGAACATGGCAGCGGTGGGACGTTATCACCTTTCTCTCAGACACTCTACAAGCATGATTATGTATCACCTGAGGAGGCGTGTGGTTATTTTAGAAAGATGGGGCTATAAGTGCTGCGACAGATAAATAAATTCCACCTATACATATATATATAACGCTATCGTCTGCATATAGGTGAGAAGTGGGCCAAGGACAGAACCCTGTGGGATTCCTGTTTTACTCACTCACAAAGAGGATTTCTACTTGTCAATAATACTACTACAACCGTTGTTGAGTTTTATCAGAGGATTCAAATTTTTAATCTGAAGACTTTATGAATGAGGATGTCATGGTTCAACGTGTCAAATGCTTTTTTAAGATCATCTTAATGAAATGAGAGCGGAGGTGGTGCCTGTGTCTTGTGTGTGTCTTCTCACACACTCCTGCTCACAGAGCTGCCAACAGTACAGAGCAAACCATCTTCTAGATGCAGCTCTCTTGCTGCAACACGTGCAGCGCCCCCGCCTCCAGGTGGCTGACATCGTATTGGCTCATTTGTGTTGTTGCATTACATCCTGTCTGTAATGATAGAGTGAGATACGCAGCTCATGTACCTGGTTGACAGATGTCGGTTTCGACCCAGAACCTGACGCAGCTGCTTACTACAAACATTTCCCTCCACCCCTACCAGTCCCTGTAGGCTATATTGATACTTCAATTATGTCGAGCAGTACAAGCTTTCCAGGTGATTCTTTATTGTGTCTTGTATTGATGTATAAGTGCTTCTTTTAACAATTTACTTTCAGTAATTCAGTAAACATTTCCATGCGCCATCCAGTAAATATTTAACGTTTAATCAGCTAAATTAAAAGCTGTAGCTATAAACCTGACAGGGCAGAGGAAACAGCGCTGATCTCAGTTCAGGATTGATCAGGAGGACGGCTGCTTTAATCCAAACTGTTTGACTGAATGAACCTGTGTGTGTGTGTAACAGCTGACCTTCTGGATGTGGAAATAAATGCAGAACATTAATTATCATGTCTGGAGATTTAAATAATCAATGAAGATACACTGCTGCTCGCGAGCACCTCTGTTAATGCACTTACCATTTCTGCTGCAGGGGGAATGCTGCAGGTTTTTAATAAGGACTGAAATCACTAACTCTTCTTCATATAATGGGCATTTTTCACTGTTGCCTTAAACTCTAACACAGTACAGTACAGCGAGAGGACATATGAGCCACTTTGAGGAGGGAAAGCTGCCATTTGTCTGCATTTATTCTGAATTAAATTACTAACCACCTACAAACTTGAGCAGGCGATAATTTACTTTGACTGACGTCCTTTCTGTTCTTTCTGGACCAACTGACTGCCGGGGCTGCACACACAGACATACATGCATAAACACACACTATCAGTGGTGGTGTACTAGAGCTGTTGAGTGGAGTGACGTGTGGAGCAGTGATGTGTCTGGTGGACTCAGCTGGAGGAGAGGACAGTGTGTTTATTTAAAGCTCAGAATCAATCCTCTTCCTTCTCCTGTTTCGCCCTCCCAGACTCCAGCATGTCACTCTGCACCCATCACCAACCTCAATGAGACAAGCACACACTTAGAGGCATAATGGAAGCAGGAACACAGATGCACGTACACACACACACACACACACACACACACAGGTGAGCAGAATATAACATGCATGTAGGCAGATGTGGACACGTATCTGTACAATTTCACCTATGCATGCAAAAATTCAATTCTCATACTCACACACACACACACACACACATCTGCCCACTGGAAGTATACAGTTACACCCCCATTTTCAAATGTCATTACGAGGACAATATTGGCAAGGAAATGAGGTGATAATGACAGCAGGCTCCTCTCTGGGATTACATCCCGATAGATGGCTGAAAATGCATTGAATATTTCAGGCAGAAATCAAACAGATACACTCACTGCATGTGATCACGACCTACAAGCGTCTGCAGCCAGCAGCCAGCAGACGTCCATTACTTTCATAAAACCAGAGAAATGTTAACATAAACCATGTTTGCTTGATTTCTCAACAGCTTATGAGATGATTGAAACCAACATGGTTACCATGGTAAACATGACATAAATGCTGCATGTTAACATGAGGAAAAGAAAGTCAGAGCCATGCTGCTAGCACACCTAAAACCAGAATATGTTATCATCATTATCAGATGCACAGAAATATTATAAGATACAGATGCTTCATGGATGTCCTAAATCTCTTTTTATTAAAAATATACCGTACAATCTGGGCTGCATTGAAAAATGATAACATTTCACATTACCTTATCTACAGTGCAGCATATTACCATTAAGATATATAATAATAGTATTCACCACTCATACACAACACTAACATCAGCGTGTTTACAGAATGAAGAGAAATGACTTTAATATATCCGAGGTGTTGAAAATAATCACTGTCAGAAGCGTCTTGTTGTCCCTACACACTGAGCTGAGTTATATCAGGGTCTACAGCGTGTACGGTGGCGATGTGTCATCCCCATATGGTCCAATGTATGTGCGTCTCCTGGCTGACAATACTGATGATGAATCCTCACTGACCTGTGCAGGCAGGTAAGATGAGATTTTATCAATGTGATGTAAAAAGACGGAAGCTGCAAATTACGTTCTTGTAGTCGTTCATCCAGAAACAAGCCAGCGAAACTTAAACACTTAAACACCCACAAACATGCTCCAAGCTGTCAGGCAGGAAAACGAGCAGCCGTACGGCAGGTTGAAGGCCACTCAAGCAGGAATGGCAATCAGTGAATTAATGTACCTGGATGCAGGTTATTCTTAACCCTTTAAATGCTTTTCTCTCTGTTTGATCGAGCACATAGCTTGAGTCAGTCTGTTGGCTGAAACCAAGTTGTACGGGGCGATGCCTTTTCTGGGGAAGTCAGCGCAAGAGGCCTGTTTATTGTTTTCAAAGGCAACCATATATTTTTAATATATATAGTTCTGCGTGAGAAGGCGTAATGAACATAATTATGTAGATTACTACTTCCTAAATAATTCAGATTATAAACGGTTGTTTCCACAGTACAGCTAATGTTATTAGCCTTGAAATCATTATATTAGGATGATTTTTTTAGACAATTTTAATGCAAAGGAAAGAAAAATAGGTAAATCTACTGCTAATAATGAGCCAAAAAAAATTAAACACAATAACTATAAAGCCATGGATTTAGTCTTTTATTTCATTTTATGTGGATCTCAACCATTTGGCTCATTATTTAACAAAAAAAAATTAAATTGAACAAATAATATAAATGTTCCCAAAGGAACAAAAATATTGCAAATAGTAATAATTTCATTGCTTTTTACTGGAAATCCACCAGCTTCTATCTGTTCTTATTCTTTATCTCTCAGTAGGGTCTCTTAATGCTCTGTTGAATCACGTTACATGTTTCTATAAAAAGCCTTCAACGCTTTCTCTGCCGTCTTTCTCTTAACAAGGTTTTTTTCTGGTGCAACACAAAGCCTTTAAAAGTCTCTCTTTATCCTGCTCTCTCATAGTGAGTATTTATTCCCCTCCTCTCTGCAACTGGATTTGCATCCCGGACGGACAGATAATCACCTACACTCACTGAGCTACACACACACACACACACACACACACACAGACACACACACACACACACACTTGAGAATGTGCAATGCAGGTTGGATTAATACCACTCTACTATCGATTAGAAGGATCAATACACTAATCCGCATGTTTTATGAGGATTGAGAGGATGTGCAAAGCAATCTGAAAAAACAAACCACCCTGCAGGACTTAGAAACCCTCCAGTGTGTGCAGAGATAGTACAGGATGTGTTCAAGTGAGTCCCTCAGCACCGTGAACAGGTCCACGTACGAAGTGGAGCAACAGCTGCCTGATGATGAGGGAACATATGAGTGGAGATGATCCTAGCGGCTCGGTTTTATACAGCAGGGCTTTGGGGGACACTGAGGACCGAAACAGTGAGGAGTCCCATTAATATTCATGCTTAGTGGGTGGCCTGCAGGTTAACATGGGCTCTAATCATGCACATTAACACTTCTAAACTATAAACTGATTCTTATGAATTCCCTTAGCTCCATGAGGTGGAATAGTTTTCAATTAATAGATGTGCTTATTAAAAGTTAATTGGTTGAATTTCAGGTATACAGTAAATACTTAAAGACTACTTAAAGCAACTAAGTAAAGAGAAACGACAGTCCGTCATTACTTTAAGACACGAAGATCACTTCTTCACATCCAGTCTCAAACCTGTCAGGTTCCACCTTGTTACCGCGTCACCTCTCTGTTCTGGTGTTAAAAGATCAAGACACGTTAGTCAGCCTGAGGTTCTCGAACATCGAAATTGATCATCAATAAATACGAATGACACTGTGACAAAATGAATTAATAAATTATAAATACACAATACTTCCTGCATTAGCACTGAACGTTGCAAACGTTCCCCATATGGAGGTAATACCAAAATACTGTTACATACAGTTTATTAATCAATGTCATCACAAGCATAATAAAATTATGTCAACAGAGACCTATGATGGACAAAAAGGAGAGAAAACAATGTGTGGATGAAAGCAAAAAATAGTCATGAAAGACGAAAAAAAAGAAAGAAACGAAGTGAAGAAGATTTGAGCTAAACAAGCATAGAAGACATAATGTGGTAGATCTGAGGGCCTCGTCGGACCGAAGATTTTAAATGCAAGATATTGGATCAGCACTCAGAATTGAGAAGGTTGTGAAAAGTCAGTGCATGAAAGCTACCGTCACGGTGCGTGACTAATAATAACGGCCCTCTCTGGTATATTTCATCCAACTACATTTTCACTGTTTTACCAGGATTTTCAGATGAAATCTTAATTGTCCCCAAAGGGAAACTGTGTCATTGCAACAGTATGGAAGAGCAAACACTAGAGTAGGACAGAGTAGAAAAATACAGCTGGTACAAAATCCCGTTATTTATCTATTCATTTACATGAATACCACACTAATAACTAGAAATATAGTGTCCTTGTTTTTTGCATACATATATGTAGGACTGAGGTTAATATCACACACACGTCACACACGTCTTTCATCCACGTTCACTCATTTATATATAAAAAAAAAAACAACAACAAAAGAGTGACGACACGGGGAAAAAAGCAAAGAAAAATCCAACATCCACAAAATCCATTCACAGAGTAGCAAAGAGACGACATGGAGGGAGAGTTTAAACATGACAAAGATGATTCAGAGGGTCTGACGCCAGTTGACAGGCTTTGAGTCATCACTCAACACCTCCGCGGTTTTCCTCTAAATTATTCTACACACAGCGCTTTAATAGAAAAAAAGATGCAATCAGCAGGAGGCCTAACGGATCTGTCTGATAGTTTAGTACAATCACAGGATAATATCAGGTTTGGCTCTGGCTGAATAACAAGAGCAAAGATGACAGCTGCTGTTTTAAGGCCACCGTGGATCATAATGAAAACATGGAGATGATTTCATGATAATTCTGTCTCTCCACTTCTTTGTTCCCTTCAACTTGTTTCTTTCATAAACACCTTCTTTCCGTAACACCTCCCAACAAACAAGTGGATAAAGTGGAATATAGTTTAATTACTGTGTGAGACGCGTCCCACAGAGACCAGCTGAGACTGCTGTCCGTGTCCATTAGCCTCTTAGCGTGTGTGTGTGTGTGTGTGTTCACGTGTGAGACACACTGTGCCATGTGTGAGTAACAGAAACTCTGTTCATACTGTGACAGCGAGTTCATGTACGATAGCGACTAAAGGGTCAGTTCACCAAAAATTATAAAAAATGACCCCGGTGGTAGTATAGCCGTGTAGACAGTTTAGGTTTTCGATATGCTTTGAGACATTCGCCGTCACCCCAATACAGCAGAGGTGAATGTAATTTTATATCTGGTGCTCACAGCAGTGAAAAACACTTCTTTTCCACAGACTATGATCTGTTTTCATTGCAACTACTTCCTCCTGACAGAGCATCTTCTGTTGATTACCAACATCGCTTCTGGAAAGAGAAATTGTTGATTTTGTGGAAGATATATTTATATTTATTATATTTTTGGATCAGCCTGTTCATTTCCCCAAGATGTAAACCTCTATATAAACAGGTCACAATTATATATTTACATTTTTAAATATAATGAATGAATTCCTAAAACAGGTGGGAATTTTTAATTTTTAGCAAAATGGACTCAATGGTGAATATATTTTCAGCTGTGAATTAATACATTTAAATGCTCTATTGAATATTTGTGTGGCTCACTGGTGTGTTTTTATAAATAAGATATATCAGGTGACAGACAATATTTGTTCATGATCGTTTCATAGGATTTGTGTGCAATAAGAAAAAACATAGACCAATATCTCAAAACCTGAGCACTTAAAACGAAACCTACGATCCTTTAATGTCAGAGAGAAGTAGTGCCAGAGACAACATGTTTGTGTTAACAGCATGTCTGCCATGTCTCAAAAAAGACCGGGTCAGGGAGAAAACTGCAGCAGATAGAAGCTCAAAGGTCAAAGAGCGATAAACATGGTGTCAACACTTTCCCACTGACTCATGTAGATGGTAGAAAGGAGCCTGGAGGAGGATTGATGCTCTGATGGATCACTTTACACTGACAAGGTCACTTTCAAGAGATGATGGAGCTCTGCCTATAGAGAGATTAAGAGGTTGTGTTCAAGTCCTGTGTGTGTTTCTGTGTGTGTCTTTGAATGTGTGCAGTGGGCCGTGTCAAGTGTTTCTCCTGAGCTCTTGATAAAACCTTGTCTTTGTCTGCCGGGTGATTTAATCACTCTCTGGTCCTCCTTTAATTGCCTGGAACAAACTTTGGTGGAGATCCTTGTGATCAATAACTCAAGGTCATTATTGAATTTACATTCAGCCCAGATACATTAGCCTTGATATGTGTTACACACTCAGGTATATAAAGTCTGACACATATTGAAATATAGTCATTTCCAGCATTTCTGTCTTTGCAAGTGCTTAATTGAACAGGGCTGCTGTCAAAAGCACACAGTCGGTGTTTTATGCCGCTGACAGATTAATGCCTGATTGAACTGTGCACTTGAAATCAGACTCACAACAATCGCTTTACACAGCTTTGAGGGCCTTGTTCAACTGAAACGGTACTGAAACTAGGGAGACATGCGGTTATACTGCCCCCACTGTTCATGTGCATCTCGCAGACGGATACAGTACCATCATACATGTACTTTATATCATGAGCCTTACACAGTGGCACATATGTTTACAAAAAGGAAACATGCATGTGATGAGATGAGCGTATCATATGGTCCTGCATAATAAACCTATTTTCTATTTCCCTCTTTCTTCATCTCACATGTGACCACAGCTGGGAATCTCCTCCGCGGTGACAGTCGAGGAGGGTTTGCATCATCCTTTCATTTGCTTTAAGGCACACACACACATAGAAATGCACCAGCACTCCCATGAGTCTATTCATAGGCTTCCTGTGACAGCGTGTCCCAGTCAATAATAGTCTGAACAGTAAGCTGGTCTTTTAATCACGTACTTAGACAACAGATATGTAATGCCTGTTCTGTGAAACAGCTTTATACTTAACATAATTACAGTTGTTCGTAGCACCCGTCAGTTAGAGGATCAGTTAAATATGCATGAATATAATCACCATAAAGCCAATGTGCTCATTTGCGTACTGATATGTCTGCTGCGTCACATCTTTGCAGCCGTGCTCCAACACGTAGGAGGACAGCAAATCACCGTGATGACCTGTTGCATTTCTCCACCGCTACAATCTCTTGAACAAGCGCTGGAAGGCCACTTTTGATAATGAAACTCATTATCAGCATCGGCTGAGGGAGGGAAAGAGAGCGAAAGTGAACGCAGGTGAGGTAAACAAAATTAAAGAGAGCCGCCAGCTTTGAATCGTCTGTTTTTCTTTTTCACAATTTAAACTTCTACTCAACAGCCGCTCCTAATAAAAAACACTAACATCAAACTGTCTGTTAACAGATGCAGTTACAGAAGACCACAGCGAATAGTGAAATGGTTTATCTGTCTGCATATTTCTAACTGTGCTTTTATGTAAAATGTTTTGTTTTTCTCAGTATCTCTGCAGCCGAGTAGGAGTTCACTTGGGACAGCGGGAAGAAGAAACCATCAAAGAGTTCAATGAGACAGAAAGTGAGAAAAAGTGGAGACATTAAACGAGTGAAGGGCCAGGGGAGTTGGAGTATGAGAGGAGGAGGAGGAGGAGGACGGTGTGAATGGATGGGATGAGAGAGCAGGAAGCTGAGAGGAAATGTCTGGGGACAAAGTTGGAGATTATTTGGTTTAACAGATCTTCATTCACCCAAACACACACATAATGGATATGACTCTCTGTTGCAAGACATCAGACCTAAAACCCTCCTGCAAGGCTCACACTTTGGATTTCTTAGTTCCCGAAGCACCAGGCATGATGGTAGTCAAAAGGACGTCATCTTTTTACAAAACCAAAAATATGTTTTCTCACTGTGTGGTTGGATTCTGCAGAGACTGTGGATGATGTAAACCAGCCTAAAACCTATGACATAAGTAGTGTTTTTAATCCATGTTTCTCTAACATTAACAAAATGATCATTTTAACTCAAATCGTGATCTTTCCCTGAACATAACCAAGTAGTTTTGTGTCTAAACTCGACAAATTTCCTGCAGATTACGGCCGATATGGGTGACAGATTAGCAAAACGCTGTGTTGTTCTGGAGCGAATGAAAAAAAAAGACGTATTTGGAGGATTTTTTGATCCTATTGTTTCGCCAAAGGCTCCATCTTGCTCTTTGTTGGATTTGGGAATGATAAAACATCATGACATCATGTTTGCTGTAAACAACCTAAAAGCATTTTTCTCCTGCGATGTTCAAAGTGAAACATCCAGTTTGAAAATGCAAAAACCAAAATTTGATTTTTCATTGGTCCATAACATTTCAGGTATGAATCCTTGCAGATATCAAGAATATTTGATATAATCAGTGAAGCTCAGATCAACTTGCATTTAATCTGTAAATGTTTCACCCATCAGATAATCGGTGATGAGCAGCAGATGAAACCAAGGCTCAGATCGGAAGGAAGGAAGGAAGGAAGGAAGGAAGAAAGGGTGAAGGGGGGGTTGGAAATGACGAATGAAATATTAAAAATTCCCACATTCATTCCTACTAGAAGCCATCTGTTAGCAGATCAAAGCGCTGCATCCTTTTAGAGGAGGGAAGCAAGACTGCAGGCGTGTGGGGTTAAAGCTTTGTTGTCTGCGTGAACTCAAAACCTCATATTAACTTTCACACAGGTTTCAGCATGACTGCATGACTTTTAAGATGAGAAAAGAGCCATACAGAAAGTATTAAATCAACCCGGTGACCCGGTACAGACGTTGGTACAGTCGACGGTACAGACGACAGAGACGACAGAGACGCCAGCAGGATGGAGAGAAGCTGTCAGGTGATGATTGAATTATGACCCAGGTGAACGAGGGCAGACAGACGGAGATGCTGATTGTAAGATTAAGAAAACCAGAAATTTGGAGAATATAGAGGAGTTTAGTGCTTCCCTCGTCAGTCAGTATTATCAGATAGGTCTAAAGTGAATATACTGCAGTACTAGGCTGTTATATTTTCTCTTATTATAGGAGGCAAGGCAGGTACACCATAATGCTTGTAGATGTAAACGTGTACAGGCACAAATGTACATCTTGTAAATATTACTGTGCTGCTTGTCTCCAGTTTAAAGCATCCTTCATATTTTTTTTCTTTGTACAAATGTCATAAATTCACATTTACGTATTACATTTTAATTATTATGCTGTAAACAATATATATGTGTAATATGATCCTAATCTCACAAATAAGTCATTAGTAAGAACTGCAATAAACAGAGCAAAATGGTGCTAAAATAATACAAGGAGAAAGATTTTTTTTATTAAAAAGGAGCTTAAAGGTGCTTTATGTTTGAAGTCATGTTAACTGGGGATAGCATGTCACCAGATGCTACATTAGCGCTGAATCAATAGTGCATTATAAGTGCTCTGTTAGCTAGCAAGCTAACTAACAAGGACTTTGACTAAGTAGCTATGCTAGCAATATCAATTCAGTGCTAACATTGAGCTAACGTTTACTTGAATCAAGCTAACCTTCTCATACGAGGAGCCGAAGCTAACTGGTTAGCATGCTAACTTAAGTAGATATCGCTACAACACAACACATAGACGTTGTGTTGAACATCAAAACTTCTGCTTCTTCACATCCTGTTATGATGATTTTAGTTGATTTTTGAACATTTTAAACTAAAATTTATTGTAAACTAAAATCCCTTTTAAGACAATAACAGTAAAATATGTAACTGTTTTACCATAAATGTGCTATAAACATTTTTAAAAATGTGATAAGTAACTTTTCATCAAGTACCATCATCTGGTCAAAATGTTTACCTGATTATTACATGTTAACATGTTAAACTAGCATGGTGACCTGCTAAACATTAGCACTTTAGCATTGTCAATGCAACCATGTTAGCTTGCTGCTGTTAGCATCGAGCTAAAAGCACTGCTGTGCCTACATGCAGCCTCACAGAGCAGCTAAAGTTGTTCATTAGTGAGCTGCAACATTTAAGTGTGTGAGAGCAAAATGAGCTTAATTTCCCAGAAGATTCACAAGCAGCCATTAGTTAGAAACCCAATAAGCAGAGCCACAAAGTGCAAAATGCTATAACAAATAATACAATAAGCTAAGGAGAAAGATACAAGGGTGTTGAAGCAATGCTAATGAGAGGAGGACAGGGAATAAGATCAGGCAAAATGTATTAAATGTATGTAAAATATATTAACAGTTTTAAAATAAGAGATAAATACTTTAAAAAGTTCATATCAAATTATATGTATATAATCATTTGTATTTTTTATAATGCCTTTTACCTCTTTTTCTTTTTTAATTATCAGGCAGTTAAACAGATGAGTATTTATGCCAAGCAGCGAGTCCATTAGTTTGACCGCCATTTTCTGCAGCCTAACAGTGTTACTGCCTAAAAAGAAATAAAAAAACAACCTACTTAAGCTAAAAGCAACGAGATGCATTACTTAAAAATAAATAAGATAAAATAAATCTCAAGATGTACACAGCAGAGACGGATAAATGCAAAGACTTGGAGGCCTAGTAAACTCCATCCTCTGATGAAGACTACGAAACCGGACCTGTTTGTCAAAAAGGTGACTGGTTTCTGTTCTCTGTTTGCAGGATATGTTGAAGAACAAGTGTTTTTGATGGGTACCTTGATCATTTTAATAATATATATTTCATTTTAATGCTAAAAACAAACTATTGAGGCTACTGTTGCTGGAGAAATAAGCTTGCTTCTTCCCCGTTAAAATCATAAATTTCATCCTAAATGAGTGTTTGTCAGCACTAAACAACTAAATAAGCCCAGAAATGCAAAGTTGTTGCCCTGAATGAACCAATAAAAGTACCAGAGTAAATGTATAGTATCATGTTGACAGATTATCAGTGTAAATCATGCACGTTATCCTGTTGTTTACAACCTAAACGAGGCTGCGTGCATTAGAAAAGCTGTTGTGTGATGACTCAGTGTTGATCTGTCTGGTGTTGCAGGTTTTTTTTACTGTATCTTCCTCTCTGTGACTCTCTGAACACCAGAACATCCATTAACTCTGTGTGCTGCTCTGCTTTTCGCCAGCGCTGAATGTTAATGTGGGGAACATTTAAATGCAAATCACCTTAATTAAAATATTTCAGGCACTGTACAAAAAACATGAACCTGCTCAGTGTTTGCAGAGACAAGAAGGGTTATAACCTCTATTGTACAGGTACCAACCAAGCAATCTGATTGGCCAACTAGCCTCATAAATGTCTAGCTGACCAATCAGAGGGGACTGAAGCCTCAGGAGAAAGACACCGAACATGAATATGATGAATATGTTTTTGTTGTTGCTTTGATGGCGAGCTCAATGGTCCGCTTGTGTTTCTACTCTCGTGATCTATCATGTCTGCGTGTCAATCACCCCCCCCCTGTACACACACACACACACACACACACACCACCAGTCGACACAGTCAAAGGGACAGAAATGAAAGAAGGAGCGACGGAGATAAAGCACAAAACCCTTAGCAACAACAGAGATGCATGAGAAATCAGACACATGCAAAAACACACACATGGTGACAAAGCACACACACACACACACACACACACGCACACACACACACACACACAGAGGGCAGTTGCTGAAATGAAAGTGAAACACGTGACTCAAGATTTGCTGCTCATACTGTGTATATGAAATATCAACACTGCCATGTTCTAAAATACACTTCGTATGACAGTGTTTGTGTCATTTAAGAAAGTGCTCAACGTGTCACTTTATCTGGAGGACATCTTCAGTCTGAAGCTATAACGAGAAGACGATGAGCTATTTCACGTTTTTTTCTCCAGATGAAGGTTTCTAACTGTTTTTACCCAGAGGTTGCAGCACCATTATTGCCTCGCACTAACCCGTCCACCTAAAGTCTCCTTGAAGCAATCTGCATCGTCATGGCAACAGCAAACACCAGGACATTATTATGTTTATTATAAAAAAATAAAAAAAAATTTTGGTTTGAACACTCACGGTTATCAACGGGATGCTAACAGCGTTGCTAACGTCTCCTGCAGCTCAGCGCGTCCAACCAGCCTGAAGATGTCCGTTACTTTATATATATTCTATATTCTATATATTATATTCATGTAATAAATATACAAATGTCAGTTAGATGGAACTTTGCATGAGAAATAAATGGTATAAATAATGGTATAGTAATATATAATCCGCTTATAATGATCCATTTGGTTTCTACTGTACTACTAGCACAGCTACACACATGCTGTGCAGCCATGCAGAATTCAAGCCACACGCAGGCATTGCTGTAATTATCCTGACAGCTCTCCAGCTCTGGGTTTCCTCTCCAAGGCAAGGTGAGAATGAGGCCTGATAGTTGAGAGAAAGACTATTATCCTTCAAAGCTAAACACATTTAACTTGACTGAAAGGATTCACCGAGGTAAAAGGATTAATCAAATGTTATACCGCAAGCTGACAGGCACGGGGTGTGTGAAAAGATGCATTGTTAATGTAGATGGATGGAGGTTAGATTCATTTTTTACACATAAATGCTCCACAATAAAGTACTCTGCACTCACAAGTGAGCATCCACATGATTCCCACATCTGCACAAACTGAAACACTTCTCACTCTTGATCATCTGTCTGTGGGTGTTCGTTTAGTCACACACACAAACACAGTAGCTAATAATATCTCTTCTTTATGGTTCAATCCGTTCATCCAACAAAGAAGAGGTAAATCATCCAGAGTTCATTTGCAGAATATCTAATCGTCCTCCTTCACCTGGCGGCACCGCAGCCGGAGGACACGTCACAAGCTCACAGTCATTTGACACCTTCTCTGCTGTGTGTGTGTGTGTGTGGTCTGTGGTCCGAACATTAACTTTCCAAATGAGTTTTATTATTGATTAATATTCAAATGGCAGACAGTCTCAGCAGTTCGTAAAAGAAGGTCACTGCTCAGTGCTATGGCTGCTATGACGAACCACTACAGTGCTTCTCACCATTCGTCCATCACCTTCCATCCCATAATGCTTTGAGAGGAAAGTCACTCATATGCATGGATGTATGACTGTCCATTTTTATCATTTCAATAAGTGGATCTGAAGTGAATGTAGCAGCATTTGGGGACTGAATGATTTCAGTCTTATCAGATAAAATATACTATATACTCAATGAGTCATGTATGTGAAAACAGCTGCGTTTTGTTCTGATTCTGATATCTTGTTTCTTTTGTGTGTCCCGTGCATCGTACTTCACTCACCTTGAAGTGTACACTCATACATGCCCACACAGTATTACATGCACGGCCCTATTTTAAACTATCAGCTGTTATTCATGCAAAGAGCTCAAAGAGCTCAGTCACACATTTACACTAAATGTAAAAAAATACCTTTGTGATAAAATTCACAACATGTCAAACTCACTTTTTAATCTGTTGATGGAAATTAATGGAACAGAAATGTTTGAGAGATATAAAAACAACACTTAGCAATGATTACTGCTGCATTATGATGTGTGAAATGACTTCTTGATTAAAACACATTATATGTAAGAGGGCTTTTCTTCCATCTGGTGCACTTTAAACATTAAATTACACCAGAACAAATGGGAGTTATAGATTTCAGTTATAGATATGAAATGTCAGCTGGTACATTATCATCTGTTCATTGAGTTGGTCAAATTAACTGCAGAAACAGGATGATGCAGAACGATATAAATCACTTTTAGTAGTTTTACAAAGGTGCATTTATGAAGCGTGTCGCCTCAGACATGGTCCTGGACGCTGGAAGGAGGCTGCAGGTTTCATGGATGAATATAGAGTTACTATGAATGTGTGTGGATGTGTGCTGAGAGCTTGAGGACAAATGATGATCATATCAGATTCTGCCACCACAATAGAGGCCTCGGTATTGATTTACCCTTGAGTTAAATAAAGGTCAGCCAAAGTAATGCCTTGAATTTGATTTCTATAGAGTCTAATAGTGTGTATGATGGAGGCACGCTCAGTTCACTTTGTGCACTTTCATGGTGCTAAAAAATGAGATTTAGAGCAGATGTTGTGATGCTACTACAGACAAAATAATGCAGGTTAATTCATATATAATTCACATATTCATATCATCATAGTCCAAATCAAAACAAAGCAAAATATAGCTTTAAAACAAAACGTATGAATGAGGCACAAAATCTCTCCGATTTACAGCAACTGAAGGCGACTTTAAGGCACTGAGCTTTTTTTAGTTATTACCCTCGTTGCATTAATGCATTTGTTCAGTTATGTTTTATGCAGCAACATTTCAAATGAGCCAAAACTCGTCAGCAAAAGACCTCGTAGGAGCATTTGTTCCTTTTTTTTTTACTGTTCAGAAAGCTGGTGAACTTTATCAGCTTCACTGTTCACCGCTTTGATATGATCTGACTCAACTGATGCATAATCTTCCTATATTTGGGTTATGAGCAGAGAACAGATCATATTCACAATGCTGCAGGGTGGACACCAACAACAGGATACATAAAGGCAGCTTTTCTCTTCTCATGTAAGGAACAAACCAAAAAGGATTTAACTCTATAGAAATATAAAACATACTTTTTTATTATTTTTTTATGTTTTGACCTTTAAGAAGATCTTGTGGTTAAAAACGGTGACATCAGGAATGACGGTGCCTTTGTTTTCAACTGTTTTTGCCTTTTTGCTTTGTATAAAAATTAAATTTATCATGTTGGCGGGGATGAAGTGGGAATAACACACCGGCCCAACAAAACAGCATCCCATGTAGCCACATTTAAGAATTACAGAAAAGAGAAAATGATTCAATTCAACTATAATATGTAGAAAAACAAATATCATGATAGAAATACTAATGATAACAACACCAGATCTGCCTTGAAAGTGTGAATGTCACCACGTACCTTGATCCAGATCATACTCCTCCATGGTGCTGACGAAGTGGGGTCTTGAGTAGAAGTTATGCGGCCCCGGCTGCTGGAGACCCCCCAGACTGAAGAGGCTTCGCTCATTTGTGGCGCAGCAGGAAAACGCCCTCCGACTGGGGATGCAGGGGTAACGAGTCCAGCTTTTCATCTCCAGGTCAAAAGCCTCCAGCGCCGTCACCGGCATCTTTCCCTGACGACCACCTGGAGAAGAGAACCAAAAACAGATGTATGCATGTCCACAGAGACTATTTATTCACTGACATCTACTATCTATATGATGATATAATAATCTGCTACAAATACAAATGAAAATGTTGGGTGATTTGACAAAACCTGCATAATTATTATTTATTCCAGCTTATAAATGTGATATTGATGCATTCTAACGTTTCCAGGAATATTAACACATGTTATGTTCCCGGATGACATTGTTTGTCCTTGTTTTCAAATTCCTATTTATTTTCCTTTCCTTTAATGCACCGCTTCTTTCACAAACTTTTCTTGGTATTTATGTTGAAGTCTTGCAGGCGTGCAGAGCAGCGCCGGGACCGCATTTCATTTTGGACTCAATGCAGAGAACAGCAGCAGGGTGCCCACCTGGAAGGTGTTTACTTACTACTACCACGAATCATGTATTAACCTTGTAAAATACAACCAAAGGGGAAGTGTTGCATAATGGAGAACGGAGAGACAACGTCAGAGGGGTGTTGAGAGGGAGAGAGATGAGGGAGGGAGGCAAGAAAATGAGACACTGGCACAATGAAATTCTGCAAAATAATACATGGAAGAGAAGAGAAAGTGGAAGAGGGTCAAGTAGAGTAGGCAGAGTACGGGCAGGGAGATCGATATCAACAGCGAGACAAACAGTCGAACTGAGTGGGAAGGATTTGAGTCAGAGAGGGGAGAGAAAGAAGGGAAACTGTGAGCATAAAGACGTGTTGATTACAGTAGAAATGTTCAGTATGCAGAGACGTTAACACAGAATTCATATAAGCAGGCCGACAACCCTAACCCTAACCCTAACCCTAACCCTAACCCTAACCCGACAGAGAAATATACCAACTGAAGAGAAGCCATATTTATTATCAAATCAGAATATTTTATATCTGAAAACATGCTCTCCATTTTAGGCTTTTTAGTGAGCTGTAAACCGATTGGAGGCTCTTTAAATAAACAGTTTGACATTTTGGGGAAATTGTTAGACAAGAAGATTTTTACCGTTCTCACATCTGAGCATGATATTGATCTGAGTAAATAAGGATATTTTCCTTTCCAAAGATCACTAACAACAAGGTTAAAAACAAGCTGAAATAATTTTAATTTGAAATGCAGACAGAAGGTGCTGCACAGGTGTCTCCTCACAGCAAAACAATGACTGGTGATCACATCTTCACTGGCCATTAAACATGCAGCTTGTACTAGAGGAGTATGGTATGAACATTAGTGACAACTACGCTCCAACCATGAGGCCGCACGTCACATGGTACCTGCTGATGCAGCGCTGCAGCAGGAAGAAAGCGCTGCAGGGAATGCAGGTTGTTTGTTCTGATTTCTTATCAATCTTTGCAGCTGCAGAAAGGTAGAGTCACTTCCATACACCTGTCCCCACATTCAAAGCATGCACTAGGATGCTCATACAGTAGAGCAAATACTGTGTGAGTGTGTGTGTGTGTGTGTGTGTGTGTGTGTCTTGTTTCTATGTATATCTGCATGTTTCACAGAATTTTTGATCATCCTTGACTTGCTGACAGCCTCCTTTCAGATGCACTTGTGTTGTGATTTCCAAACCTGACACTGCCACCAAATCCTCGACTCAAATTGTGTACGTACACACACACACGCACACACACACACACACGCACACACAAAAATTTGAAAGCTGTATGAAGCCTGATGAGTTACGTGATATGTCAGTAAGTCTGTTGTTGACTGGGAACACACAGAATTTAAATCAAAGGGGGTTCAGACACCCACTGATCCAAACATCCCCCCCGAGCAGAGCGGCAGCTGAAGAAGCAGCTTGAATTTACAAGCGAGGGTAAACTTTTTCAAGTACAGCAATGAGCATGAAGCATCACATTCACATGACATGACTGAGAGACATGGAGAGAAAGAGAGGGAGAGAGAGAGTCCTGCAATTCCTGTTTGAAAACAAACAGCATGAATATCACATTATTCTGTATGTAATGTGATGGAGCTACTGTGAGCGTGTGTGTGTGTGTGTGTGTGTGTGTGTGTCCATACGGGGGCACTTTAAACTAGCCATTCCTCGCATCATTACCTCCAGCCACCAAAATGAATTATCTCAGGAGGTTATGGATGTTTTATTTATCTCATTTCCAACTGCATCGTTTATAACATATTTTTTATTTCTTGTCCTATAAACTGCAGCAGCTTCTCAAACTATTTTGGTATCAACTAACTTCACAGACACATGTTTGTTTCCAGCGCATCGCCTCAGAGGTCAACCCCTCCTGAATCCCAGCAGACAGTTCAGGAAGTGCACGAGTCAGGAGCTGAAGCCATGTAGTGCACTGAAACACAATCATAACACACTTTGTGTTGCAGGCAGGTTGGTTGGGAGTAAGCAGAAAAACAACAGGTAAGATTATTAAAACCCTGCAGAACGAGTCTGGACATGATTGAATCTTTAAATGTCTTTATGGGTCTCTATACAACTATGAAGTTGATAAATAAGATTGTTGTCTACTGACTGATCTATTTAAAATATAGATTATGATTTGGTAAAATTAAAGAAAAAGTCACTTTAACACTCAATGATTCACATGTTTGATAAGTTAACATGACATATCTCACACAAAAAAATGTGTTTCATTCAATAAAGTCAGAATTTCTTTTTCATATTTTCAAGTTTTCCATTTTTACCATTCAATTAAAAGAGTTCAATTCTACCAGATAAGCAAAGAGTCAAAGTGTCCCTCAGGTGAAGCGTGTGCTATGAAAATGACCAAAGCTGCTGTTTTGTGTCTGCAGAAGGTTGAAGATACTTTGTGCTGGTTGTGTTGTTGCTTTCATGCGGTGACATGGATTCATCCCTTTGTAAAATGAGATAAAATGATTGTACCGAGCTTCATGAATCCAATGTCTCTCTCAGCATGTGTGGATGACCAATAGCAGCCACCCAAAGAGACACTATGAGAAAAGATTTAACATAATAAAAAGATGAAACAGAAGCTGCACCACATGCAGCTTTTAACTGCTCGGACCTGAGAGACACATTTATGTCTTCCCATTAGTTCATCCTATGCAGCTCTAAAAATGTCAAGCAAATAAAGAGCTAAAAGGCTGATGGTGAAAACACTCACACGTGATTCAGTGTGTGTGTGGAAAAGGAGCAACACTTTATAGGTAAGGGGTAAACTTATCATTTCATACGCTCTCTGTGCAGCAGATGCAGCAAATGAAGCCACAACATCAAAGCCCCGAGACTGAGACACATCAAATATGCTGTTCATCTCCACCCATCTGTGTCCTTGAGAAAATGACTGAAGACATCCGTCCTCATTCGCTGCTGAGTCTCTGGATGAAATCGAACACTGAGGTGATGTCACGGAAACGTCAAATTAAAGATAAATACAGGTAGTGGGAGTGAACAGCGGCTCCCAGAATAGCTGTGGTTGGATCCTGAGGTGCCGTAAGAACCGGTGCCAAGGGATTTGCTCTTTTCCATTGTCTAATTATACATTTTCAACAACAGTTCACGACACACCTCGTTGTCATTGTGGTTAGCAGTTGTTGAGTTTTTCTGGTGCACAGCTGTCATATGCAAATGCCAAAAGTCAATATTCAAGATGCAAAGCAAGCGAAAAACAGCTAAACGTGACCGTTAGCGTCCTCGGGGAACCATGAATGTTTGCAGGAAGTTTCACAACAATCCATTTTAATAGATTTCAATCTGGACCGTGACAAAAAAAAAAGACTGCAGTGGTTTTAAAACATGTCTGTGAATAAAACTGAAAATAAAAAGAGAAAAAAAGAGTAATCAGAGTGCAGGTGGTTCCTACCCATCATGTAGATTTTGTTTCCTTTGACGAAGGGCGTGGCTCCGTACCGCGGCGTGGGGATGGACGTCATCGGCTGCCATTGGTCTTTCTCTGCCTCATAAACCCTGACGAGGGCCTGCGGTGTGGTGTCTGCTCCCATACCCCCCAGTGCATACACCTTCCCATCTGCAGAGAGACAGAAACACTGTTAAAAAGCTCATTATTATTATACTATTATTATTATTATATATTATTATATATTGTATAATGACTAATAATGTAATAATTATGTCGTCAATAGACATCTGCTCTCAAGCTTGTTGTCAGGTTAAACAGAGGTAAAAAAAAAAAAACTTCCACATGACCTTTTTTTTTTTTTTTACAAGGACACATGCAAACATCCCAACTACTGCAGCGTCATTAGAATATGCAGAGCAGCAAAGATTAAGGAGAAGAAAAGTGTTGAGCAAGCAAACATGATGATCCTGCTGAAATACTGCAGGGAGAGAAAAAAAGAAGAAGAAGAAGAAGAAGAGCAAATAGCAGATTAACAGCCTATTAACACCATGAAAGTTGTGACAACGTAAATCTGAAGCAAAGGAAGAAACTGAGAAACATGGAGGAAGAGGAGGGAAAGAGGAAGATGAGGGAGAGAGGAAGATGAGGAAGAGGAGGGAGAGAGGAAGAGGAGGGAAAGAGGAAGATGAGGAAG
The DNA here is from genome assembly GCA_036937835.1 of Pampus argenteus. NCBI lineage: Eukaryota > Metazoa > Chordata > Actinopteri > Scombriformes > Stromateidae > Pampus > Pampus argenteus. The sequence continues at coordinate 1,575,072 of CM072864.1, read as the reverse complement.
AGTAGGGAGAGAGGAAGAGGAGGAAGAGGAGGGAGAGAGGAAGATGAGGAAGAGGAGGGAGAGAGGAAGAGGAGGGAGATGAGGAAGAGGACGGAGAAGGAGGGAGAGAGGAAGAGGAGGAAGAGGAGGAAGAGGAGGGAGATGAGGAAGAAGAGGAAGAGAGGAAGGGGAGAGAGAGAGAGGAAGGGGAGAAAGAGAGAGGAAGAGGAGGGAGAGAGGAAGAGAGGAAGAGGATGAAGAAGAGGGAGAGAGAAAGAGGAGGAAGAGGAGGAAGAGCTTCTCAGTCACCCAGACAGACGACACATCTGCTGTGGCTCAAACTGTGAAGAATAAAGCAATAATAAATCTGTCACTCTGAGAGCAGCTCAACACAAGTGTGCAGTTATGAATCCGAGTATAAATCCTATTTTACTGTTGTACTTAAAAAAAATAAAAAATGGTGCATCACATGTCGCAGTGCACACGTGTGTGGAGAGGCTGGGCAGGCATGGAGGACATTATACATACAGAACATACATACATACATACATACTCAGCTCATCATGTAACCGTGCTGCTTTAATGAGCTCTAAAATTATTAACTTTTAAATAATAAATCCATATTTAGGCTAATTGTATTTTCACCAGTGTGACATTAGTGTGAAACACGACTAACAGCGTTTCTACACAGGAGGTGTAGCGTTAGCAACACGTTAGCAACACCTTAGCAACACCTTAGCAACACGTTAGCAACACCTTAGCAACACTTTCTGTACAGACACAAGACTACAAGCACACTAGTTTAATAAGAAACAACATACAACGTCCTGAGCACACACGCAGTAAATAACAACAACTAGAACGAGAACAACAAACAACAAATAAACAAATAGTGGACATAAGGGAACATCTCTCTGCTTTTCATTTACTGTCATAATCATAAAACTTCTCTTGGCTATTTGCAGTTATCGTACCTGCTGTGTATCTGTTTGATAAGTAAAGAAATAAAAGCCTGTTTTCACTGAGATTAAATGTTGGAAAAAATATAATATATTACACATTAAAAATAAAGATATTTTCTTTTATGTTTAAAAGATTTGACCAACTATATTCAGGAGAATATTTCATGTAATTCATTGAGTATAAAGAAAATTAAACACCACAAACTGTTCACAGCTCTGTTTCTACCTACTGCACGCTGCCAACACTAATTATTCCAAAAGTCAATTAGCACTAATAGATTAGACTGCACCCACTTCACAAATGAGACACTTAAATGTACAAAGTACCAATAAATCATAATCACAAGAAACCACCACAGAGTCCAATTAAAATGAGTAAAAAGTAAAAAGTTTCTGTTGTATGATCAGTAAAACACACAAAAAAAGACACAATCAGATTTAATAGAAAATCTAGAAAACACACAAACAAACAAACTCTGAAAACTGATCATGATCTATAAAAGATGTATTGATTTAATTTCTACTGGAAATTAAAATCTCTATTGATCAAAGATGTGCAGCTTTACTCGCAGCAGAAACACGTTTTTATCTCTGATTGGTTGTTTTAAAGCTTCAGGTGTTTTTACAGCCTGCAGACAAAACTCAGGGCTGAGAACAAATACCTACTCATTACAGTAACATCATTCAAATACAATGTTGTAAAGCTGTGGTCTTGTTAGTTTGCTTAGATATAAAGATTCAATATTATTCATGATAAAGAGCATTAATAATGCTGCGGTTTACATTACATATCTATGTTTTTGACTTGACTGATGATAAATCCACCAGTCAGTCGATCTGGGCTGTTTCTACATGTTTGACGTCTCCCTGTCACTGTGGTCTTGTTAGTTTGCTTAGATATTTGCTTAGAGATACGTCTCCCTGTCACTGTGTCCAGGTATTCATCACGCTGTGGGGACGTGAATCTGTTTTAACATGTTGTTGACTCAAAGTTCAGGTTAGTTTCGGGTCATGTTCAGGTTAAGTCTGCAGGAAATGAATGGAAGTCAATGCAACAACCTCTGAGATGGAAACCCAACGTCCTCTGAGATGTGTGTGTGTGTGTGTATGTGCGCTCCAGCCTCGATCTAATCATGTACAATCTCCTCTAATTAAGTAAAGTGTGCTCTATTTTCTGCCTGTCACCCGGGGAGACTCCATGGCAACCACAGCGTAACCTACAGCCTGTTATTATGGGCTGTGGCTGTTTGGCAGGTTGGTGCTTGGTGAATAAAATCAAAGTCAGACCTCTGAGTCGCTTCCTGCAGCTAAGTGATAAAGAAATAAGCTGTGTGTGTGTGTGTGTGTGTGTGTGTGTGTGTGTACTGAACGGACACATGATACATGACAAGACTGTAAATGTGCCGCTAACAGCATTAAAGGCAAAGCAGATGATATGTGACTCACTACATGTTACTACAAGTTATGATTCTTCTTCTTTCAAAGCTCTTTCTGAGTCCTCTTCATCAGTGTGTGTGTGTGTTTCCCTTGTTGATATCCCGCCGTCTGTCCCTCCATCATCCCTTCTCTGCTACTTTCATTTTACTTTCATCATTTTCCATCCTCCTTTTTTCTCTCATTCATCCTTCCTTTCTCTCTTCTTCTCTCTTTCATTTTATTCTTCTTCTTCTTTTTTCATTACTCCTCAAACATTTGTGTTGCCCTCACCATCCTAACGCAGGTAGATAATGAAGACATGTACTGTCAACTTTTTCTATGACACATCTATAAATGTTGTAAAAACAAAAAATAACATATAAAATATAAACTATTTAAAAAACGTCTTCAGTCTCAGTCAAATCAAATCAGTGAAGCTTTCAAACTATTTTCAGGGTCAAGAATTAACATTTAAACTCAACATGTCTTCATACATGTTTATAAATTGGAGGATTTGTTCATGTGTGTGATGGTATATATATTATTAAATATGACTTCAGCTGTGTTTTGTTGTGTTCATGAATCATTTAATATTTGTTTATAGGAGTCGGGATCGTTTGCATCCAATATAACTGCTGTATTTTATGACAGTTAGAAACTATAGAAATAATATCCTGAAACATTTTACTTACTCCTAAATGATGAGCTTGAACAGATAATCACTGCATAAATACAGTAAAATTAATCTTTTTTTTTTTTTTTTAGAAAACCAGAAAATCTAACAAAAAGGATAAAATCAACTAAAAAAAAACCTGTCAAATAAAACGTCTGTTATACAGATAATTATATTTAAAAATATAAAGCTACTGAAACTAGCTTTAAATGTGCGATCAATCTTTAAACTGCTGTTTGGCTGCAGCGTTACTGATAAACTACACGTTACAGCACAAAGGCAAAATTCAGTAATTAACTAATATTAATTAATAGTTAATATTTAGCCTTTTAATCTGTCTTTTTCTCACTTCTAATCGTCACATTTGGCTTTGTTGTGTTAATTTGTTCCCTGCAGCTTTCACTTTAATTAACATCCAGTTCGGTGCGTTCACAGTCTGTTGGACATGTTGGAGTTCATCACCCAGTTTGCTCCATTCAAAGGATAAATAACACTGAACTTTAGAAACGTTTGTTTACTGACATCCTGTCGGCTCGGTGTTTATGTTACTGCTTATATAATCTGACCAGACATTAATCATCAGACCAGTGCTTCTATATTTAGAGGCGTCTTGAATCCAGATGAAGTCTGCAGACACGTAGAAGCAAAACGATCAAAACCAGCAGAGAAAATCTCCTACATGATATATTTATATATATTTATATACGTCACCACATTTTAAAGAAAGAGGAACGGCTGCCTGGATTATATTCAGCGGCTCTTTTATTTTGTAAATTTTACTGGCTAGTGAAAAGACGTCGTTAAATATTTAAAAGGTTTTAGTTTTTTTTTCCATTATTACGACTCAATGATCTTTAACGTGGAGCTTTGATTCTGTTTAGTTTGTCTGTTGTATTTTACAAACCAGGAAGGATCAAATGTACTTCACAGAAAAGGCTTAAAGTTCATCTTCACAGAAAGATAATAATTAATATTAATATTTAAATAAGATGACAAAGATTTTACTGATCAAAACGCTGTCAGTGGCTCAACTTCATATGGTCGTATTTCAGCTCCCACAGAGACATTTAAAGGTCACTGCACTCTTCCTAATGAAGACTCGTCAATACCTGATCAATAAAGACCTCCTGCCTGCTGTTGGCTACAGTCACCATGCAATACCGATGGAGCTTTATCCTCACCAGGACAGAAAGACAAGTCTCTTCTGTCTTCTGTCTCTCATCCCTCGTTTCTTTTGTCCTTTTTTCTCTTGCACATGTATGAAAACTGTCTCCATAGATCTGTATTCAGGGACAATGACGGCTCTACAGCTGCATGTTACTGCAGGCTTTACAGAAGCACACAGAAACAGAGGGGTCAATAGTCAGGGTAGAGTCCTCTTTAGTGAGGCTAAGGGTCAATCAATAGTCCACCTGAAGACCGCCGTGAGAAAGGAAACCATCAAGGTGGAGAAAAGGAACATAAATAAGAGTCAGACAACAGAAGCAGCTCGAACACAAACCTGCAGCTACAGTTAAAGAGTCGAGGCCATTTTCTCTGATACAGACTATGTATAAATATCAACTCGTAGGTATATACGCTATCCCATATAACCAGAAACATCTCAGTCCAACAGCTGATATCTCACATTGACCGCAGAGCGCTTCGGTTTCAACCTTCATGTCACTATTTCCTCTTTATTTCTGACACAGTACAGAGCTGCTGTGATGACGCATCATTTGGCAGCTGGATTCATATGTTTTATTGTTCCTGAGCCTTTAATTCATCATACTGACACTGATGAACCTGTCAGCTGATTTCTGACAGCAGGACTGTGAGATGCTCATCAGTCCGACACCAGAAACAAGTCGACAACAACAACTTGAAACACAGATGATCAATGATCGGCACAAAGTTGATATACTAAATATATTTCTTTACTTTTTCAACATTTGAGTGTAAAAGTGCTAACTGCTGCGTTTCCTGCAGCCTGAGAGGAGAGTGCAGGTATGTGACTCAGAGATAAGCTACACAAACGAGGGATTTACTTTCTGCTTTAATGCTATTATTTCATCTTTATGAAAGAAAAGGCTTCAAAGACGAGGACGCTCTTCTCCTTGAATTCAGTTAAAGGACGAGTGTGAAAAGCGTCGTCTTATATTCAGATAAATAATTATGTTGAGATTTGTTTCACACGTCGGGACTGAAACGTTAAATTAAAGTTTGACATTCAGGAATAATTAGAACATCACCGCTGGGATTTCTCACATTAACTGAGTCATTTCAGTCTTTTCATGCATGTGTTCATCAATACTGTACATTACCTGCTACATCACACACGTACACACACTGTAAACACACTGTACACACACACACAGCTCTCAGCGTTACACTGTTAGTGCGATCAAAGGTAAGCGTGTGGGTGGACGCTGAAGGTCAGGCATCAGCAAAGTCCAAAAATAGTCCAGCCTGAGCTTCACAGCGTGACGTGTACAAACCTAACCGAGGGAGTAACATCCACCATATATAAGGTTTGATCACATGCAAGCAGCATTAAAGTCGATGAAAACTGAATAAGCAAGAAAATCAAGCAAATGCTCAATAAAAAACAGACATAGCAGCAACATGAATTACTGAGAGTGGAGCAAAAGAGGAAACGTTACGACGAAACATCAAACTGATGCAGGAGACGACTGTTCATGTCTCCAACTACCATGAAGACGAAGAACCCAAACCTTCATCCAGCAACACTCCACATATCCACTACTGTCACACAACACAACAACACAACAACACAACAAACACGTCATGAACGCACACGAATAACAACCATGCTGGAAATTTAAATGAATTAAAAAAGGCAGGAAAGAAGAAGAAGAAGAAGAAGAAGGTTTATGATTATTTTGGAGCCGGGGTCGGCAGCCATCAAACACTAGAACATTTTTTATTCTATAAATGATTATAAATGATTTATAAATCAGAGCCAAGCGCAGGCACAGCTTTATAAATCTGACTGTCAGGTTCAGTTTTATCTTCAACAGTCCAGCTGCCCGACCGCTGCGTGGTTGAGTTGATAAATGTTTCTTGAGCAAAGACAGAGAGAAACCAGCCGGTTGCTCGGGTCTGTGTTGAGGCTGCTCTGGAGACCGGCCGTCCTCCTCCTGCTGAGCCAGGCGCTGTCTGCCTGGACGAAGCTCCTTCTCAGCTGTGAATTTAGTGGTCACCTGACAGACGGCCTCCAGTCCTCACTCACCCTTCCAGGATGAGACTTTATCTCCGGTTCAAGCCTCTTGTCGGTTAAACGCTCCACCTGCTTCCACAGTGCTGCCGATGGCTGAACTATAAAACAGTTAAAAGTCAATCTTGCTTTTAGCTGTTCGAAGCGAATGTTGTCAGAAAACAATGGAAAGACGCTGTTGTGTCTCATTTTGAGACTGTTGATTGAAAACATTTGCTGTGCAGGTGTGAGTATATAAAGTCATTTAGGAGACAGAGCGTCTCTGTTACTGAAGCTGGTCGTTCTTCAGCCTTTCCCTCCACCGGTTTCTTTCATCTCTGAGCTCATTAACCTTTTCTTCCTGACAGCCAGTCTGCACTTTAAAAGGTGAGCTTTGAGCACCTTTACCTGTGTGCCTGGAGCCTGCTTCTCTACCTCACAGTCGCTCCGCTGCCTGGCCTTTGGGCTCCAGGGCCGATGGATTCAATCTCATTCTTGTCTTTGTGTTATGAGTTTTTATTTCTAGGACTCAGTGTTGGAATCGCAGTAAAAATACATTTACTTGTGTAAAAGTAAAAGTTCAGATGCTAATTGTGACCTTTTCTATCCAACGAGCTGAAAGAATAAATCAGAGTTTTAAAGTCAGCTGGAGTCAACTTAACTTCCACTGTCATCGTTTAAATCCATTTTACAGATATAATATCTTTGCATGAAATAAAAAGGTCTTCCTCCTCTGTAATTTCATCCTCTATCATTTCTCCCAGGTAAAAAAAGGCGTCTCTACGTTTCAAATATCCATATTCGACATAAAGTACTTTTATTTTATATTTATGCTTTTAGAAAATAACTCAGGTGTGAAAAAAAAACTCTTTTACAAAATTATCCAAGTACAAAAGTAACAAGTAAAAACATCTTTTATAGTTTTACTTTAACCTGCAATCAGTCAATAAAATGAAAAATATATTTTTAAAACTTTTTCTTCTTGTCCGTATGTGCAGAGTTTGACTCTCGGAGACACTTTTCACATTTCTATCTGCTGAAAGTGGAAAGTTTCTCTCTGATCATTAAAATATCTGAGCAGGACTAAGACGCCACGACTGGTTTAGAAGTCAGTTTATATAAATGTGATGTGAAAACATGAAACATGAAGCCTCCAGTACACCGACTTTAACATAAAGCACGAGACATCTTGTTAAATATATTTGTATATTCAGAGAGTCGGGATGTTTTTTAAAGAAGGAGCAGATTTTACATTTTCAGGATGTTAAAGTGGTGATTATTACACATTATGAGTATTTTTATATGTGTTAATACATGTCTGAAGGGTATTTTTTAAACTAATTTCACTCCAGTTTTGATCTCTTACTCGCTCATTTCATAACATTTAATAATTTATTTATTCCATGTTTTCTCCACACGGCGTCTCCTGGTGTTTCCATGGTAACGCTGTAGCATCTTTGTATGAACTTTGACCTGCAGGAAGACGCTTGTTGACCTTTTTACAACTTAGGTCATAATAAATAATTTCATTCTTCCTCTTACCAATGAAAAAACTTAAACTCATAAACAATAAAATGTGTTATAATAAGACTGAACAGCAAATGTAGTTTAGGATAACGGCAGCGTCTCCTGTTTCACATTCACTAGAAGAACACGATCAATCAGAGGTCAACAGTGCAGGGAAGCAAGGCATCATAGGAAAAGGAGCAGCTGTAACGCGGCAAATACATTTTTTTTTGGAGTGAAATGACTCGTTTCAGTATTTTAGTGAAAGTCTAAAGGAGCAGCTTGATCGCCGCTCGGACATGTGCGTCCACACAGATGCAGAAGATCCGAGTCATTTTACAGCCGTACGTTGAACTTTTCTGGCTTCATGAGCAACGTTCAGGAATAAAAACGTCCCGCCTGCGGCCGTTTCTTTACACATACAGAACGAAGCAACTTTCAAAGTAAAAGTTCACGCGTCTCCAGACTAATCAGCCAACAGGAAACAGCACCTGTTTCATTCTGACCTTTCCATTTCCTTCACTGCTTTTACTCACAATCTTGCAGCAGAAAACCTTTTTTCTTACAAACTTACCAATTACTTTTGCATCCACTGACGTTCAAGTATCCCCTTGAAATAAATGATTCATATGGCAGGATTACACCTGCTGCACTCCTAAAATAGTCACAATGCCGCTAAGGCAGGGATTCAACATCATAATTAAAGTATCTGCCTGTGGCTCCAGGGCTCATTAAGCTTTTTACTGCTTTTGTTATGTGGGGACCTGGCAGCAGTGAACCGGTGTCCTCTTTACACTTCAAACTGTGGTTTAGGAAATCAGGACATGAGCTTTTGATTACAAGCCCAGTTTAAAAAAAGGTGGAAACGGCGGGTTTGTAGTTGAGGGTGTGACTGAGTCGTGGCCAGCAGGGACAGGCTGCGTTAATTACTGAGACTGTGGTAAAGATAAGAGACTATAAATGATGCTGAAAGTTACTCGATTTAAAACATTAAAGCAGCATTTTATGTGTGGTTGACGTTAAAGGCAATGCATGTCTGAATTAATGCTTCCACTCCAATCATACACTCATAACACTACAATCATAACAGATGATTGAACACATATAAGTTTTAATATTACTGGAGAAGTGCAAACGTTGAACTGCTGTAGATTGAAAGTTGGGGGTCATCAAGGGTCACAGACTCCATGAATGTCTGTATACAAATTCATGGAAACTCAATCCAATAGATGTTGAGATATTTCAGTCTGGACCATGCTAAAAAACAGCTTTATATAAATATATATATATATATATATATATATATATATATATGCTGACAACGTGGCTAAAAAAACCTCCAGAACCTCTTGAAAAATAAAATTATTTTAGTTTTTTAAATGCATGTAAAAAAAAAAAAAGAAAAGGAAGTAATGTCAAATGTTGAGTTGAGCAAAAACAAAAACAAGGTGAAGAACTTTTTGCAGACAGGCAGGATGATAAAACCTGGAAAAGACGGAAAGTGTTTGACAGAAATGGAAAAAGTCAAAGCAGAAGAAGGAACGAAGGAAAATAAAGTTCAAGCTGTCGCTGCCAACAGTATATGTTTCTGAAAGTGCAGCGCTGGGTGAAAACTTTCAGTATACAAGAATAGTTTTATTCTCATTGATTTTAAACCCACTTTAAATTCACAACGGAGCATCAGAAGCAAACATTGATCTCAGCTGACAGGTGATGAAGTACCTGTTGTCTGTTATTGACATTTGTCAGCGTCTCCTCTCCACAGATAAACTTCTCCAGAACATCCGATTTCCTGATCTGTGTGCTGATCCTCCCCACTGCGCCCTGACATTTACGTCACTGCTACAGCTGTACTGTATATACATAAATTATCTTCTCACTGAGCAGGAGGCAAATGGAAAGGACGAGGAACCTGAAGAAGCCCCTACGATCATCAGAGAATAGCTGATGAGAAAGAAAGCTCCCTGCTCCTTCAGGATATGCCACTAATGTGCTGAACTCCTGATGGGTTGGGTGCAAATGGAAGAGGATGTTCTGCAAGATTGTGCAGAAAAAGAGGACGAGTGCTCAGTCCTTTCCATTTGGAAAGCATATCCATCAATGCAGGTGCTTTCTCGCAGTCTCCGCCCCCTCAGTCACAGACTTCCAGTGAAGCTGAAATGATCAAATGTTTGTTAACTGTTGTTTTACAACTCTTGTACTAAGCAGATTCTGAGTATTCAGCAACACGAGGTTTTATTGAGCTGCAGAGGGTGCATCGTAGCTGCCAAGGCTTTGTTTATGATGTAAATGTGTTTTTATGATGAACACTTGATGTGACTAACTCAGACTGACTAACTCCTGACTGCAGTTTTAAGACTGTTTTTGTGAAACTACCCTTTAATTTTCCACACGGTCAGCACAAACAGCCACCTGGTTGCCGCCCAGACTCAAAAGGATACTGAAGAAGATATGAGAAGCATGTGTGAGTGATGCTCATTACATGTCACAAGGAGAGAGAGAGAGAGTGTGTGTGTGTGTGATGATCATGAGATACAGAGACAATCCAGCTGTGATGTTGTGCAGGCTTGTCCTTGTTTGTCAAACAAAGCAGTGGACATAAACCTGATGTGACAGCGCAGGCAAAGGAAGTGTCAACACACACACACACACACACACACACACACACACACACAGAGACAAACACACAATCAATCACGCTCACTGCCCCCACCTCTCTGATGCAGACACACACATCCTCGGCGGTGACCGTATTGTGTAGCAGCAGGATTAGCATCGTGCAGTTCAAACATAGTGAAAAACAACATGATTACCCATCATTCAGTGGGTGTCGACACTGGCGCCAACAGGCTGCGACATCTGTGTGTGTAAATGCTTCTCTGAGGATGACGGAGGTGTGTGACTGTATATAGCTCTATATTATTCATGTGTAGAACGATTCAGGCTGATTTACTGACTACTGGATGCAAACATGTATTTGTTGGAGAGTGTTATTATATTATAATACTTTATTTTCATGACCATTTTGCTTCTTGATAGCGCTGCTTGCATTATAACTGCACGTCTACGCCGTCCCGTAAACAACGTCCATCATTTAAAACCTGACGTACACCAAACCGATGATTCACCTTCAGCTGCTGTAGTCTCCTGCTATCTCCCACTAGAGTTGAGCTCAACAGGCATCGAGTACGCGAGGATGCTGCTTCTTCCATCCCGTACGCACGCTTTCCTCTGAAAGCCCCGAGATTTGATGAAAAAGGCTTCACATCACTGCCGCCTCACGTCTCCTTCAAACTTATCTGAGAAACTCCAGATCCCGCTGTAATCATCCGTCAGCATTTAGACAAGTGGTTTTTCTCCTGTAGTAAATGGATGCAGGCAGCGCAGTAGTTACCACAATGACTCACAGAAATTAGGAGAACTTGGGTTTGATTTGCTGTTATTTCTTTCAAGACATGCTGATTAGGCAGATTGTGTCTTCACAAAGCATGCTGAAAGGAACAGGCGGCTAAAGACACATAAACAACACCTGAATAACTACCAATAATAACTATAAAAAGTTACCATATGAGGCTTTGAAGTCATAAATCTTTTTATTTGCATACGTTAAACTGGACCTTCATTTTATGCAAGTGAGGAGCAATCAGTGTGAAGAGCCTCCTGCTGCCACAATGCATACATCACATGGGAAATTAATGGGAAGCCTGCAAATGACATCCCCCGTTGGGATGGGTTGAAATGTACCATTAGACTCGAGTATAGAGGCTGAGAGCCAGAGGACGTCACATGTCACATGACCTAACAGGCCTCATGGTGACATAAAAAGTACATTCAGCTGCAGGAAACGTTCAAGTTTAACCAGACGAGACCCTTCGATCAGAGAAGAACTCATCTTTTCATATCAATTTGCAATATTGTTAATTTTGTCAACTAAAATTATGTAAGAAACTTTTCTTTCATGATGAAAATGAGACTTAAATTAAATTAAAAAAAACATTAATCCAAAGTCTAATTTAACAACCAGCATACATACAATCACACAGAAATACAGCGTCTCTTTCCTGTTGCACTAATAAGCATGTTGCATCAAAACACAGAAACATGCAGAAAGTTAACGTTAGTTTAACAAAGACTCTGCATGTGTTAACGTTACTTTTAGTTATCTTGTGTTGTTTACAGGATATCAGTCGACATTAGTGCACGATTAATACCGAATTATAACCATCTAACTACAGTAAATGAATATTATTAAGTTAAAACTAGAAGTTAAACGCTGACAGTGAACAAATGGAGTGAATGACCTGCTTTGTATTAAACAGCTCGTCTGCTATTCCTTTAAGCTGGATATATCTGGTTATATTTGTGTCCCACTGCTGTCACACCAGCTCTTTATTACACTCCAGCTCAGTGTAATAAACATTAAAGACTTCCCACTCATCCAGTACGGCCGTGAACACACTTTAAACACGGGTCGAACCTGCTCTTCGTCACCTGACTGTTGAAGCCGTTTTCCTTCTAAGGCAAACTTTGTGTCACAGGAAGCCATTTATAGCTGCAGCGTGCAGACGTCCATGTAAACGGCGAGAAGAAAAACAGAGACACACACGCTTTACATGTGACATCAATAAAACAGACGTGCATTAAAAACACACACACACACATAAGACACAGAGGTAGAACGCACGTTGGTAGATAACAAATTAGTCTTCATTATGGTGATGTGTTTCTTGACAAAAGGCCATTAGTGGAGGGCGGCATGCTGTTAAGGATTCATTGGTTGCTAGTTTTATTTGCTCAGGAGAGATGTGAGTCATTTATCAGAAACAGAAGGTGTTGGAGGTGTCAACCGTAAAAGTCTTTAAATATCCGTCCAGCTTTCTTCGCTGTTGTGACTCAGTTTTAATGTCCAGTCTCAATCAGCTCAAACAGGCAGATTAAGGGCCTTGACTCACTACGTCCTCTTGACTGTTATCATGTTGAGTCATGTGATGGAGCGATAGATGGAGCGATAGATGGAGCGATAGATGGAGCGATAGATGGAGCCGGTTCTGGCAGAGACGGTGATTCTTTTCTTCTTCTACTAACAAAAGACCACAGCTTTAATCATACTGAGTCACGACATTACGCGCATGCATTAATTCACATTTTAAAGAACTTCCCTGCAAATCAACAAGGACACACACACACGCACACACACACACACACACACACACACAGCATACTGGTCTCTCGGGGTGAGATGTGAAGAAATTGAACATGAGCAGATTTCAATATGAAGGATAATTATATGGCGCTCCAGTCCAATAATAAAGCGAAGCCTGGCTGTCATAAGAACGAAGTGGAGGGTGAGAGCTTTTATATTACTGAGGTTGTGAAGTCGGACGCTCCCGTCACTGATCCTTCATTCACTTCAGCCCATAATGTCAGCAGAAGGCATCCCATAATAACCCTCTGTACACCTGTAAGGCAGCGTCTGATTCAGACTCCTTCAGTTATCTGTCAGGAGCAGGAAAAGAAAAATATCTCCTAAACTATATTTCCAACCATCCAAAATAATCACTTCCACAGAAGTTTGTCACTCTGTCTGTCTGTCTGGTAGCTGCAGAAACGCAGACTGCATCAGACACCGAATATGATTTCATTCAAAACATGCTCCTCTTATGCATTTATGATACATCACCGCATAAAAAAACGTGTTTCAACTAAGTCTGAGAGCAGACGAAGCCGGGAGCAAGTTAGACCAGATGCATACGTAAAGGTGCTTAAAAGAGTCTGTGAACGAACACGTGAGTAAACCAGCGATCTGAAGCTGTCTGGCACCGATCAGGGAGTTTCAAAGTCTGGCTGATCAATGACTTTAAAGTCAATGAATGGTTTTGATTTGCTAACATTTCTTCACCAATCAGGATGATGAAGATGTTTTAACTTCAACGATATATTCTGCACATTTCTAGATCTATATTTAAAATCTGGGTCTCTACTGGAATATGATTTATAGTTAAAAACCTCAAATTTATTATTATTCATTCTCATACAGGCCTCAACTTATACAGCAAACAACATGAAGTTATATACCTGAGACATCGAAGCGAAACCTCTTCACACCTTTAAATGATAAATTACTGACTGACACAAATATTCTCACTGACCAAAGAGTGAAGAAAGGTGACAGAGAAGCTGCAGATAAACAGACAAGCTCAAAATCCTTGGATCTGACCCGCCGTCAGTCGGCCGGTGTTCAACTGATAAAAGCCCGTCGGATCAGTGAAGAAGTCAAACGTGAAGCGGAAGTACAGCAGCCGTAGAGCGAAAGATGAATCTGCTCAGGCGTCGACCCAGAGATATTATACTGATAGAAAACTCAATACCAGCAGATGACAAAGAGCTGCACACACTGCAAAGAAAAGAGATTCCTGCAGGTCCACAGAGACATGATCCACAACGACACACACGCATGTTCGCTCGTTTATTTCTCATTTTTATGGAGCACTGCGAGTATTCAGCGTTTGATGCTCTCCAGTAGCTGTATGGATAATAATAGCAGCGGCTGTTTAAACCGGCGGGGTCTCCACAGCTGAGACCGCTTCTAAATCTCTTCCTAATCTTTTTTTTTTAATAACATATTAAAAATATATCATATTAGAGTGTAATTTACAGGGCGTCGGCTGCGGTAAGGCTGCTAATCATCACATGACGTCACTTTTTATTGGTACCAGCTCAACTCAACCAAGAAACTTTAAAATAATATATTCCCCCCGGTCGTATCCAACACTGGTTTAAACTTTAACTGCTTCCTGGAAGAGAAACCTTCATCATTTTCTTTCTTCACTGTTTTCTTTCTTCACAAACCTCTCCAACTTCCACACTTTACACAGTAAAATAAAAAAGATTTCACTACACAATTTAAACAATAAATATATTAACAGAAAACCCAAACGGGTGCGTGCACGATGCATCAGAGCCACTCATGTTAACGGATATGAAAGCTGCTAAATCATCTCTGCAGCCTGTTGAACTCTGCTGTCATCCAAACCACAGTGACAGCAACACACGAACACATCGCTTCAATCCTTAATGAACTGCAGATGATGTCTGTTGCTGCTCTTGTCACTCATTTCTGCTCTGCACACCTGAGCGTCGTGAAGACTGCTTTACTCCTCCTGTACGCAGCTCGTTGCAACATGCACACGTGCAGCAGCTTATGAATAAACATGCTCCTTCACTGGCACCAGGAGACGGCAGCACTAAGTGTATATAACATGTTTATTGCATCTGTACACTGGCCTACATTTCATGCCAAGCAGCTCCTCACACTCGGCAGCTCCGTTCATATTTAATGTAAATCTGTGATCATTTAAGCACACATGCAGCGCCTTGTTTCCTGGTTATTTATGCATGTGGTAAACAGCTATGCTTGACCCTGCAGTAAAGGATTTATTCATCAATAGGTGCACCTACACCTGGTCCTCTGTGGTTGTGATGTGTGCAACATTTCCTACACAGACTGGCATTGAAGCTGGTCCTCCACCATTAACACATCCAGGTAGGGTCTCCAGGGATAACACCGTGTTGCTTTCATTATTTCAGTGTTTCCCTGCAAACAAGATGGCTCATTAATGCACACGAGACAGCAGCGTAAGGAATGGGACTTCATTATATATCCCAGATCGTTCTGGTCTGTACGGATGGAGGGATGAGGAGAAACAAAAAGAAAGAGATGGTGAGGGGAGGAGAGAAAGATGTATTGATAACCGAGGAGGAGCCACACACAGATACGGATACACACGGACCAAACAATGCAGCTTTATGCTTCCTTTCTCATTAGTTTGACCTCCGACCTGTTTTCTCATCATAAAGAGACAGAATCTGATCTGTGTATCCTAAAAGGTTCCTGGTCTGTGGGATGAAGCCTGTAGTTTCAATGTTTCCCACAAAGACCTGCAGATGCTTGTAAGCCAATTACAAGCTTTGCTGACTCACACTCTTCCCCCGTTTGAAAGCGTGTTGTAAAAATCAGCGTGACAATAGAAAAGATTGGTGCAGGTGATTCTGGGCCTGAAGCTGTTGGGCAACACCTTGTGATTGTTATCAGTGTGACCTTTGTTTGCTATGAGGCTAATCAGTCAGCTTTGTATTCATGTGCAGTCGCTATTCAGTCTTAAAGTCTATTATTAATCTACACCTACAGTAGATGGACTCTGAATCTTTAAAACAGGTGGGTTTGTTTTTTAATTATACTTTTTCAGCGCCAACGGGAACATTTCAGACACAAATAATCCCAAGAGATCAACTCTGCTCGATTGTTTCTTAAGAATCAACAGCTCAGATGCAACATGCTAAATGAAACCCTGCTTTACCAAATAAACGTCACGATGCAAGAAGACTGGAAACTAGTGTTAGGAACCATAAACACGTTAGGAAAATGTTTATCGAGGTTATAAATCAGGTGAGTCGAGTCATGTTCTCATTGCAGCCAGTGGAGTCGCCCCCTGCTGGCCATTAGGCACTTTCGCATTGGCTACTGCAGCTCCGCCAATGGTCGTATCAACACATTGTGGTGTAGTGATACTGAATTAGCCAAGATGAATGAATGGTCTTAAATACCAGAAATTACACCACGAGGCAGGAAGTGGTTTAATAAAACCTGCTGCTCCTGGTCTTTAGATAATCTAAAGATAATCTCATCTAATCCTTATCAAGAATAAAGATAAACATGCATTATCTCCCAAAATGTTGCACTATTCCTTTAACTGATGGACGTCATATCACCTGGATCTAACTGTACTTAAATACCGCTGACATTTATCATAAATACATATAATAATACTATAATAGTATAATAATTATACTACAAGCTACGATCGTTTTATCAAGCAGCTCTTTAATTTCACGACATTTTTAAATTAATGTATTATTTACTTTATTATTATTTATTATCAGTAGATTTATCTTTTATCTAACATCTCTTTATTTTATTATCAGCATTATTTTTGTTTGTTTTGTATTATTAAAGTCACATTGAAATTCTCCCAATAGTAACTGGATTACATATTATTATTTGCATATACAGTATATACATAATATATAGATCATTTTATTTCATTGTCTGTCTATTCACTAAAACTGTTATTCACATTATTTTTGTTAATTTAATTCCTCAACATTGTCTTTTATAATAATCATTTTTGTGTTAAACGTCATGCTGAACTGTATTCAGCCTGTTTGAGCAGACGTCCTTTAGACCGGCAGCCAGAACATTAAAGCCGTTTTATCTCCTGAGCGCTCGCAGTCCTAAACAAACCCTCTAATGATCCTCAGCTCTCGAATGAAGTGAGCTTGTATTGAAGAAAATTACAACACAAAGCCTCGAATGTGTAACGCTACAAAGGCCACAGTGTGGAAGAAAGAATGAAAACGAGAGCAGCAGTACAGAGAAGCATTATTTTTACCTGCAGAACAGCAGGAGCTATGTGCTCATGAGCAGGTACACACCTGTCTGCTGTGTGTGTGTGTGTGTGT
The DNA here is from genome assembly GCA_036937835.1 of Pampus argenteus. Classification (NCBI taxonomy): domain Eukaryota; kingdom Metazoa; phylum Chordata; class Actinopteri; order Scombriformes; family Stromateidae; genus Pampus; species Pampus argenteus. The sequence continues at coordinate 1,557,821 of CM072864.1, read as the reverse complement.
GTGTGTGTGTGGGTGGGTTTGTATTTGTGTCAAACAGAATGTGTCATATGTGTCAAAGTATTTCAAAAAAGTGGAAAGAGGGAGGATGAGGGACTGGCGCGCGCGCGTACGCGCACACACACACACACACACACACACACACGCCCACCTTGTTTTTTCAGTGCCATGAGCTTTTTCAGGGGTTCAGTATTGGACCAACAAGCTGAGCAGCCAAAAGGCAACACACTGGGCTGTATGATCGATACTGACGTGTCCTGGTGAGACCCAGAGAGACAGAGAACGAGAGAGAGAGAGAAAGAGAGGAGGTGAGGAAGAGGGTGATGAGGGAGAAGCAGAAACAAAGCAACAAGGCAGTGAGAAGAAATGGACGCAATGGAGAGAGAACAGAGAGGAGGCGTTGGTGATGTGGTCATGATGGGAGCGGTGGAGCAGCTACTCCCCTCTTGGAGGGAGATAAATGTTGCATTGGGAGGCGACACAGCGAACCCTTATATATATGATATATGATGAAACAATGTCAACGTTACAAGCATCGTCTTAGCTGTGCATATTGTTTTATTATAACACTGTAAACGTGTCACCACTCATCCAACAGTTTAAAAGAAAAGCCTAAAGCAAACTACAAGAGACGTCAAAGTGTCACCACCCGCCTCCACCCGCCTCCACCCGCGGCGTATGAAGGAGCGCTGCAGCCGCTGTTCTCAGTGGGCCGCAGCAACTCCAGCTCGACCTATTCGAGATCAAGAGTTCGAGCGATTGTCCGCCTCTTGCTGGTGAAATGATCCACACGTCTGTAAAATGACACCTGGCTCCTTTACAGTTTTTCTCCACTGATTTGAAAGAGAAACACAATCGATGCAGAAACAGGTGATACGTTATTAATCCTGTTCTTCAACATCCACACTGCAGCTACTCATTCAGGCTGTTTAGCTTCATTTAGTTCACCGATGCAGGTAATATTGTTCAATAAAAAGTTACTGAAGAGGGAAATAAAACACAAACAACACAACTGTTGTTTTGTAATAAAGTATAAAAAAAAGTCTCTGAAAAAGGAGAAATTAACGGTACAACGCAGCTAATAAGCTACAAATGGCCTCCTTCATGTTTATCAGGTCAAAGTTCACCAACACCAGATTTACTTACTTCCACCCCTGCATGAAAAACAGGCAACACAATCTGTTTCTGAGAGGACGTAGAAACACACCTGGAGATGTGAAGAGAGCAGTTTGTTTGTTTGTTTGTTTGTTTGTTTGTTTGTTTGTTGGTGAGATATCACAGTCAGCACATATCTGGACAACAAAAAACCTGAATGACAGAGATAAAAACCTTAAAGACATTTACGTTAAGTATGAGAAACACAGACAGCATGGTGCAATAAATGAGCAATCTTATATTTTTATATTCATCTCTGCTGCCGGGAAAACGTTTCAACACATTTGTACATAAAGAGTCTTTTATTCTGAAGTTTTTTCCTGTTTAACATTCAACATGTTTCTCTACTTATTGACTTTCTTTCTGAGTTTGATGAGAAGATCAGATACGTATGAAGCTACAGATTTCATTTAACTCCAGTTGGTTATATTGTGCAATATATTCACTGTATGCCATTTTATAAAATCGATGCTTTATATCGTTCCTCAAAGATTTCAATAATAAAAGAAAAAAGGACAGAAATGTCACGGACACTACTCTGTTAGTTTTATTGCATAGTTTCATTTCTGCATCATATTTTATAGACGGGAAATTCACAGCTGTTCGACTTTATTCCACTTCCTGTTGTGTCTCTTAACTTCCTGTTACTTCACGTTTACACGCTCTGAAGGCCGTTTTAGAAAAGCTTCGTTTTCAGGAGAGAAAAAGATGCATTTATGTGTTTTTCCAGCTTCAGCCTGATGGCTTCACGCCGCTGGACATGTCTCAAAGCTGGGACATATATTTGAGGAGGACACGTGTCCTGACACGACTGCATCCAGCACGCTTACTGTTAATTATAATACAGCATTTAAAGGCTTTTCTCAGATGCTTATTTCACTTTAAATGATGCAGACAGCTGCTGTCCAAGAATATTTATTCAACAACATATTTCAAACACGATGACTTAAACTAGAAACAAGACGAATCTATTTAAAACCTGATTCAGTAGGAATACGATGCAGCGTTTGCAGGCTGGATTTGAGCAGTGATGCAGCAAAACGTGAAAGACTGTGACTGCATGTCTACTGCAACCTCTCCCTTTCTCTCCCTTTCTCTCCCTTTCTCCCCTCCATACATCCCCTCCCACCCCCACCCTCACCCCTTTCACTATTTATCTCCATCAGTCACTCTGTTTCTCACCTCCTCTCTAATGCCAGAGAGGCTGAGAAAGACCCAACTTATCTCCTAAAGGACACTGCAATGGCAATGCAGTCATGTGCCACTCCCACACCCACACACACACACACACACACACACACACACACACACACAGCCCTGCAGCCAGTGTGTAATAGAAAGAAAGAAAGAAAAAGTCTTTAAATTCAAGACTTGCCTGCAACATCTTGTTCTATAAATACTCAGTTATTAGTTTTCAGAGATAAAACGTTGTTGAAAAAGGCTCTGTGGGACTTCTGAGTGTTACTACAACAAGAAATAGGAGCCAACTCGGTGTCTTTTTATTCTCATTTCATTACTACTTTAAGCACATTATGCTCTGTGTGTGTGTGTGTGTGTGTGTGTGTGTGTGTGTGTGTGTGTGTGTGTGTGTTTGTGTGTGTGTGTGTGTGTGTGTGTGTGTGTGTGTGTGTGTGTGTGTGCCAGGCATTTTTTGTTATGCATATGGCTGGTTTGAGTCTCTGATTCTTCCTCTTTGTGTGTGTGTGTCAGTATTTTCAGCAACCACCTCTCCTGCACCTTATCTGTTTCCTCGCCTACAGTCTGGGTTGACGGGACACTTTGCGGCTGCTTCTCACTTTGCAGATTTCCTCTTTTCCTTTTCAGGAAAATCTGCAATTCAGATGAGCATCGAGAAGAGAGGTAAGGCAACACCTGAGGATGTGTAGCCGTACTGAACCAAGCACCGGGAGCTTTAATGCGGAGGACGAAGCACAGATCCATTTCCAAGACGCAGCCGAGGAAAAAGATGGTTCAAGAGGTCAACTGGCTCTACCTCCAAAATAAGTAGTCCCTACGTGTGTGTGGTGACAGGATGGTTGAACATCTTCACACAGACTTAAATAGAGTTCAAGAATGAAGTCAAACTCCTCCTGAAGCTCCTTTGACCAGATGTTCTTCCTTCAAACATGTGGAGACTTTCCTCTTAAAGAAAGGCGCAGTAATGATCGTACTATAAACAGCTGAGGAAGACAGCAGGGTGGAGGCGTCTGAAGCTGCAGGGTGGAGGCGTCTGAAGCTGCAGGCTGCTCTGCTCTTTATTAGCTGCCTGGTATTTATGTCAGTCTGTTGAATGTGCACAGGTCAATGACAACGACTGTGAGTGGATACGGTGACACGAGCAAAGCTATAAATACTGAAATAATGTAATAATCCAATAAGTCTTTGCTATAATAAACCGTGACATCTGCCTCTAACGGAGCCTGTGGTGGATTATTGAGTCAGCTGCTGTTTCCAAGGTCAAGTATAAACTTTCAACATATTAAGTTTGTATGTAGAAAACTCTTTAGAGATTCAGTGGTTACATGTTAATAGTTGGAGCAAACATCTCTGCAGGCCTGCTTGTAAAACACCATTAATGTCAACCTTGAATGAGCCATTATGATTCATTATAATACATTAATATTAATATTTTAAGCAGTAGACAAATCAAATTCAACTTCGAAAAAGAAATCTGCTTTTAATAACTGATGTCTGATGTGCATCCGTCCAAACGGTTTACTGTCAATCAATAAAGGACAAATCGATAATGTTTCAATAGAAAGATCAATGGTGAGGTAACATAAAGCCAACAGTCCTCGGCGTCTGTGCCTCGTTTGAAACAGCAGGATGGTTTTAATATAACTGTTGTCTTTACTTTATACTGACGTTAACAAGCAACTTAAAGCCTTCAGTGTGTATAAAATGCAGCTGGAAGTAACACGGATGAACAGAAACGTCTTTAGACATTCACGCCATGACTCTAGTATCTCAGCTGTCACTGCACGATCATGTGAACAAGATCAGACTTTAATGAGACAGATCTAAAGTCACGAGCCAAAGTCCTCAACCGTCAATCCAGAGGACGGAGAATGAAACAGGATCAGTCACACTGACATTAAAGCACCTTCATGTTGAATGACAGACAGAGCTTGAATCCAGCGAGTAGGTCTGACTTTGTTTCCACGGTAGCTTGTTGAAATGTCTTAAAAAACGGCACACGAGAAGCCAGAGTCGACGCGTGCAGCTTCAGCAGCTGTTTCCCCCCTTTATTTATCCTAAGCTAAGCTAACTAGCAGTAGTTTAATATATAGTGTGCAGGTATGTGAGGGGTTTCATATTTGGATCAACAACATACCCAGAAGAACCAACTATGATGTTTCCATTATTTACACCTGACAGCATTCATCTCACAATTAATTATGATCAATAATCACATGAGTGTAACAACATTCAATAATTATCCAGCGACCTGCTGGCTGCGACGGATGCTGCAGTTATGTCTTCAAACTCTGGCTTAAACAAACTGGGCTTAAACAAACTGGGCTTAAACAAGGCCAAGTTTCTCAGGCTTATCTGGGGCAGCCTGTGATGGGACAGGTCATGTCGACCCACTATGATATATGTGGTCTACAAATATCTCTAAATTGGGACACTGATGCAGCATCGGTGTTAAATAAAAACCTCTCCTGACCTCAGCTCCTCCTCAGACGGTCTGTCTGTGAGCCACGCTCCGCCTGTTGGTCCACATTGTCCTCGAGGCTTTATTCTGTCTGTACCTGTCCTGAAGAACATCTGCTTTTACCTGTCCTGATTCCCTTTAGACCGAGAAGAGACCTGTCCTGCCTCCTGAGTCTGAACCTGTTTCAGATCTAATGCAGCGTCTCTCAAAGTGGGGTCCAGGGATCCACATCTGTGGTCTAATTTGTGATCTGATCTAATGAGCCAGTGAGCAATTTTCATTAGAAAGAGTGATGCGTCCAATAAATGGAGCCACCGTGGCTCGATGTGTCATGCTAACTTTGCACCCTCCAGCTCATATCAACGTTTCTATGAATAATTTCAAACGTTTGTCTCTGAGTTACACCGAAAGTAAAAACAGAAAAGCGTCATTATGAACAGACATGATGACTGATGAGGATCTACATGCCAACCGAACCACTCTGTGGATTCATCCACACACGCCGGTTTGACTGAGTACTTCTTTGGTGCAGTTGCCATGTTTTTACTGTCAGACACACCTGACCTGTTTATACAATCTATCCAACACCAGTGTGTACTTGTGTTACACTGAGGAGCAGCTACATGAAGCATATGTCATATTTGTCATAGATGGATGAGTATAATCCAGCCGGCGTGGCATCCTGGTCACATAAAGCAGCTGACGCAACAATAAAGTCAAGTGGAAGATGAGCTTCAGCTTGCCTAAATACTCCTCCTGTACATCTTATGTTAATTTCTTATGTTTTTCAAGGTGCTTCATTTATAGTTAAACACTCTTTCAGTGACTTGCATATCTCATATGCTCTTTGATTGCATCCCGAGTTGCTTTGCACGCTTCGAAATAAGATGAGATAATAAAATATGTAACACATATTCCTATAGAGACTTTTTCTACTCAGTCAGTCAGAGGAAATCAGACCTGTGTTATTGTGTATGAAATGATGGTGTGAATGTGGAGCTGAAGATGGATGAGTATAGAAAATGATATACAGTGACTTTATTTAGCACAAATAACACATCACAGCGGCTGAAGCTTCGCAGTATGATGCTATAAATATGGGGGCTTCATTGATTACATACTGTAATACTCTAGAAACCCTGATGTGCAGTCGGCAGTGTGTGTATGTTCAGTATGTGCATACACAAGCATGCACAGCTGCGCTAACATGGATACACACGCTGCAGTAGAAAAGCAGAAAGAACGACCTGTAACCTTTCCAACACAGCGGCCCGCCAGGACTCCTCCATTATTCATCTGATTATCCAACATACACATCCTGTAGTGTCTCTAAATATATTGATCACTACACCAGCTCACCACGTAGTATGAAGAGAAAAACACACACACACACAACTCCGAACTCCGACCAGATGCATGAAACTCTGATTCATCACTAAATACATAAATATGCATACGCATTCATATCATCAGATCTATAAAGCGTCTACACGGTTCTGGTTTATAAATCCATTGTGCACGAGTCTCATTTCCACTCCTATAATTAGCCATGAATGGATAAAGACACGCCCCCAAGCAGCTGTTTTCATATCAGTTCACCGCCTGCTCCGCCAGTCTGTCAGTAAAATAAACCGTTTCACCGATTCTCCAACAGCCAGAACAGCTTTTATTCATCTAACGGACCAAACCAGTACTGGAACATGTCCACTACATCATTCATGCATATGATCGATCTATAGCTATGTTACCCAAAAGATGCACTTCCAGTATAAAACTCCCCCAAAGGTTTTTACACAAGAGATTAAACCCTGTTTGAATAATGAAGGGATTAGATTACAGCGGGGGAAAGATGGAGGTAGATGTAGCAGCCTACAGAAAGCAAGGAGGAGGTTTAAATATGAGAGAAAATGAGAGCTGGGTTGGTAGAAAGGGGCCAGATGGCATTAAGATGGATAGTTAGGAGCTGTGTGTCTTTAAGTGACCAACAGAGAGTACAGAAGGATGAAGGTAGAATATATCTTGCTTCTTCTTTGGGTCCTTGGCCACTTAAAGTGATTTGGGAGGCGGTTGGCGAGCCCGAGAAAACAGCTGAATCACTAGTGAAGGTTTCTTTTCCTGTGACAGAGGTTCCTTCCCACCACGCAGCAGCATCCAGCTGACATCCATCACGGACATCTCTCACATCCATCCTCTCATCCCCTACATGACACTGTGGGGTCTCTGAGCTGCTCCTTCAGCAGCAGACTGTTACACCCACGGTGTAAGAAGGAGAGGGTCTGCAGGTCCTTCATCCCTGCTGCTGTGAGGCTTTACAACACCTCCACCTGTAAGACTTTACAACACCTCCACCTGTGAGGCTTTACAACACCTGCACCTGACATGTTGTAGTCTCCTGGGTTTGTTCTTGTTTATCTTGTTTGTTCTTCTTATATATATAGGGAGGCTGGAAAACTGAACGGTGCAGCAGGGGTGCAGAGTGAAGGGTCGGTTGTAAGTAAGCATAAAAATAAAAAGTTTGAAGTCAAACAGTAATTTAAAACCGCCTCACTTTTTGTGCAAGGAAATGTAAAGTATTAAGAGTAAGAAGTCTGTCTTAAAACAACAGTCCTTAACTCTGACACAAATCAAACAGAGAAAGCAGATCTAACGGTTTTTATGTAAAAAGGATAAAAAACAATGACGTCCACAGATGTGTAATTAGTTAGAAAAAGCATTAATTTAAGTGGTTGTTCAGGAGAGAGCAAGACTCAGAGTAGGTGACGGAGAGGGTGAGAGGAGGAAGTCAAGAAGTCAAGATGAAGTCGAGCCATTACTGTTAATCAAAACCTGTTTGACTAACCTGGGAAGGTTGTGAGGAAATAACAAAGGTCAAAGTGTTAAAGAGGGACAGAGCGAGGACAAAGTAGAGCAGAAAGGCCACGAGAGACGGAGACAGGCAGGTAACGGAGGTGAGGGAGGTGTGATTAAGAGAGAATAGAGACGAGGCAGAGAAAGAAGAAAGGATGAATACCCGTCATATCTCAGGTGATGTTTCATTTACACGGGTCAATAAACACGTATGTAATCAAGTGATCTAAAACCAACTCATGAAGGTACAGTGAGAGGATGCAGCCAACAGATGCTTTTTCTCCAAGTTTCAGAGTTTCAAGTGAAAAACGTCCAACATTTGCTGGCTTTTATTTTTTACTGTATATCTTTGGGACAAAACAACCGATATGACTGCGAGTTCGAGCTCGTCATCCATCATCAGTGGTCGACCTCATTAATTCTCTTCTGGCTGAATGGGAGTAAATCTCTGCAGGGAGGCTCCAAAATGTCGTGGAAAGCCTGAATGCAGAAGAATGGAGGCTGCAGAGAGAAAGAGGAGATTTATAAAGGATTGAAGAGTCAGAGTCACCAGAGAGCCAGATATCCTGATTTTATCCTAATGAACACCATTTCCCACGAGCCCTTAAACAGGTTAAACATAGACAGTAAATCTATGGTATATATCATGTTTTCTATTTGCACTCATACAATACTCCAGTTTCCCAAAAAATGATCAATAAAGTTTCATCATATCTTAACAGGGTGTTGTTGTTGTGCTGTTGAATCGTTGTTTGTTCCAGTCTGAGTCAACACTGAGAGAGTAAACAGCTGCACAGGGACCAACATGTTTGTCCTCTGCAGTGATGTCCTGAATAAAAGCTGCTTCGTCTATTCGGGTCCCAAAACAGCTCTGAACTTTCAGTGTGGTCAAAGAAACTCGACTGTCCTGTTGTTGTTGTTGTTGTTGTTGTTGTTGTTGTTGTTGTTGTTGTGTCCTGACCTCATTTAATATATAGACCTTAAACCAGGTTAGACAGATTTATTCTCAGATGAGCGTTCATCATTTTTAACGTAATCATCAGAATTAATCCCCCAGAAATACTGAGACTCTCATCCATATTCACACAGAGCCATCAATACTGATACTCTATTATCTGGCTCACTATTATTATGCACGGCGTGCACGCGGAGACAGAGCGACGGCCAGAGGCGGCCGCAGTCGAGGAGACGGCATGAACAACAATAAAAGTGAGAATGTGTAATCACTGAGAAAAATGGGGAGGAAATGGAAAAGATATCCGAGGGGGAGAGACGTAACGAGAAATGATTAAAAAAAAACAGCGTCAGGAAGGAAATTTCTCCAAAAAACACAGAATGAAATTTACAGGAAATAACCTCAAAAACAGAAAAACAACAACAACAACAAACAACATCTGGAAACGTAATATTTTAAATCTGAGCAGAAACAGACGTGATGAAAGAAAATGACTGGAACCACATTAATGTGACATTAGCAGCCAAGCGGCTAAAATGCTAAAGTGTGTGCGTGTTGTACGAGGAGCCGCGCTGCATGTATTTAACCCTTCGTCCCCTCATCATTATATCTAATGGTGCATAAACGAGGGAGCAAATCAATCTCCATTTACATCCGAACAACTGCGGGTCGCGTGTTGAGAGTTTGGGTCACTGACTGGCTGGATGTTAATGGACGCTGTTATTAAATCTTCTTTCCTCTCATCTATTCTTCTCTCCATCGCTTTCATTTCTCCTTTTTATAGCTTCTACTCATAAAGTTGCTGTTATCCCTCCTTTCTTGTCCTGATATTAAGCTGATATCAACAAACTTGTGCCGAGAACAAATGTATTGGTAAAATTATGGGAAACTTGCTTATTTCTTTGTTTTCAATAACGAGACGATCAATCGTCACATCCGCTTCATGGCGCCTCAACTACGAGCAGCTAAATTAGAAGCTGCGTTATATCCAACTATCGTAGTGAGTTTAAATAAAATCTTACATTTTCTACTGGACCTAAAACTGCAGCGTCTTTATTATTTCCTGGTTGCCTTTTTCCTCTTAATGTCCTCTAACTTTATTTGTTACTTTCCTTGAGCAGCTACTGTCACGTTGGCCCTGGAGCCCACCAGAAGAGGAAAGCTGGGTGAATAAATCCAGGTATGAGTCAGTTTTATCCAGACAGACGCAGCTTAAAGAAATTAATATGCTGTGAAATGTTCGTACCTTCCAGACTGTTTTATCTTTAAATGATTAAAGCTTTTACACAAAGTCAGTTTTTTATCTTTTCATCCGTGGACGCCATGTAGTTTTGCATCTGTGTTGCTCTTATCATGCTGGTTGCTGCTTGTTTAGATTTAAATTCAAACACAAGCTGTAATTAATTAAGAAACTAAAGATTTAACGACTTTAACCAGCCTGAAGGATCCAACGGAGTCAGCCAATCATCAACACGCAGCAATCAACAACACATGGCATTGATCAGATCAATAACATACATTGATACATACATAGATTTGAAATAAAGTCACATGTGTCCTCTGATCACAACTTTAAACTATATTAAACTATAGTCAGGTTTCCATCCAAATGTAGTGCAAATTTTAACCGTAATGTCTGAAAATGCAAATTAACGTATTAACGAGGAGGAGGAGAAGAAAAAGAAGAAGAAGAAGACGGGGCAACATGATAATAAAATGAATAGAGCGATAGTCAAACAACTGACTGTTTAATGAATGAATTTGCAGGCTCTGCGTCAGCTGTTTAACTGTATAAAGACTGACCGCAGTAGTTATAGCCACAAGTAAAAACTAGCAGAATAGCATAGAAACGTTAAGCACAGTTCAAGCTGTTCAGCAGTGTGTCTGTTGGGACAAAAAGCCTCCACTGAGCCAAAGCAAACCAAACCAACCAGATATGCCAACGTCATGTAGTCTATCAGGAGGAAACGCCTGCCAGGAAGAGCTTGACAGGAACGTAACTGATAGACAATAAAACATCTCAACTTCAACTCTGCAGTTTCTGAATCCCGTTTTCTTTTTATTTCCTCATTTTTCCTGAAGCGTGTTCTTGATTCGGGGTGTTTGCAGTGTGAACTCTTGTACTCCATAAATCAATCTGTGGTGCTTTTCTCTGAATAAATAATCAGACAGTGAGTGAGGATGTAACGGTACGGTGTGTTTCTGTTGCAGTGTTACCACAGGAGAAACTCCCGCCTGCAGCGAGATCAGGACACGCCGTCTCCAGCAACCGGGAGGACGTCTCTCTCTCATCCCTTCATCCCTTCATCCCTTCATCCACTATGAACTAATACTCAGTAACAGCAGCACAGAAGCAGTTAGATGATGTAATATTATGGCCTTTTGTGACTGATTTATATAAATATTTTAAATATATCTGTGACATTATATTCCCTAAAAGTTGTTGTAAACTTAATCTCTTAATCCCTCTTTCCTTACAGCTCAGATTAACCAGATTGCCTGTTTATGCCCAGATTTTAACGAGCACGCTTGTTTTAAAGCTTCATCCAAAGACTGAAGATGAAAAAGCAGAAATCCTCCAGCATGCTGCATCTTTAAACAGGCAGCCGGTTGTAAAATGTGCTGAACACACACGGAGGGAAGATGAATTTCAGCCATTCCTGATGTCGGTTTCTAATCTGTGAAAGTTTCCTGCTTTCCTCCTCATCTTGCTGAAATGCAGAGTAGAAGAGTTTCTCCACAATACCAGACCTGTAACTTCCTGCTATTGTCAAATAAAAATCTTTCCATTTATATCTTTTAAAGAGCAGTTCACCCCGAGATGTAAATGATTACATTAACTATTCACCCTCATTTCAGCTGAAAAACACCTCGCTTGATTTCGATCATCTTTATCAATCAGCTCCTGTTGGAGACTTTGGGCTCTCAGTCATACGCACTGAAAAGAGACTCCACATAATTGGATTTATTACTTCATTTATCAAATTAGCATCCATATACCAGAATGAAAAGCTGTTATATTTTTACACGATGCACTCACGTAGCCTGCATGTTTCTCCTGTTTTAATTTGCATCTCATTTTTCTCGTTCACTCTTTTCCAGCTTTTTCCAGCTCTGCACTTCGTCTTTCATCCAAATCCAAAAACAAGAAACACGAGTCAGAGTTATTGTTTTATGCCACCAGATTTCACAGTGTCGGGCCGCCAGCTCTCGTTTGTGTAGGTTTTCCTCTGTAATCATCCTCTCTGAGCCTCTAACGTAAGCTGCAACAAAGCTCCAGGCTTCTCCTGGTAAAGAGGATGAGGCACTGCCACTAACGTCACCAGACACCACGCTTCAATATATAAATAAATAAAGACGTAATACAGGCTCTTTAAAACTTAAAAGAGTCAGCACCTCAGGTCTAGACTTATAGCTGCGCTGGACAGAGAAGAACAGTAAATATGATGTGAGTGTTTTCACTGTCGGCAGTTTATTTCATCTTGAAGGACATCAGATGCTCTCAGGTTGTTATGTGTCATCAATCTGTGATTTGAAGAGGGTGGAGAAGGATGGTGTTTCGGCAGGTGGAGAGAATAATTAGTAATGTGTGTGTTAGCAGCGCTACAGTCAGCATAAAGGCTGCACAGAAGCAGCTGTATCCTGTCTTGTTTACATGATGTATCTCACTAGTTTGATTCATGAACAGAAATGTTTGTAGTTTGAAGGAAGACACATGTTCAGGGTATTTATTGACAAACAAAAACATTTGATGGATGTTTAACTTTGTTCCAAACACAAGCCTTATTTATTTATTTATTTAATTCATAAAAATAAAAGGAAAACAAGTCTGTCACTTTGATGCAGTTATCTCAGGCTTTATGAATATAATCCTCTCAAAATTAAACATTTTAAAAGGTTATATTAAAATAAGGTTTGTGTAAACAAACGTGTGTGTGTGTGTAAAATATTTTTCAGTACATAATTACGTTAATGTCACAGATTCTTAATGCTGATGTCATGACGTTGATTTACACTGAAAGGTGCCTCAAACTTTAACCAACCAACAATAAGCATTTCTATATTTCATTTCTGCTGGTTGTGATAGTGATGCCGCATCGCTTCATTCTGAACATTTCAAACTGTTTCCAATGATAAACCTGCACAATAGTAACCCGAATTCACCTCACAAACACAGAAACTGCTGATAAAGATGCTCAGAAGCTGCTGAGGAGACTTTCAGGGTCCCACTGTGTCCTCTAGCATTGTCTGTAAGACTCCCTCTTATGAGTTTTATTATTTCAATTCTGCAACACCTGGAGATGTTTACTGCTTTGACGATATATATATATGTATATATATATATATATATATATATATATATATATATATATATATATATACAGTAACACATGAATCCACTCGTACATGCCCAGAATCATAAGAATCAAGTCTGGCAGGTCCATTAACTCACATATGAACAAACTGACCCCCAACTCAGCTTATTATTATTATTATTATTATTATATCACAGAGAAGCTCCAGAAAGCCAGAAATCAGGTCGTCACAGGTTTTTCCAAGAAAAGCTCCAACAAAGGATGTGGAAGATGTTACAGGAAGAAGCACAAGAAGAACAGAAACATGTATATTCAAATAAACTCAGTGTTAATGAGGCATATTTGAAAAACATATCGCAGTACAGCTGCCTTCAAACCGCGTTCACTCTCACAGAGGAGAGAGTCGAGTATTTCTCCGACTTCACACCTTTTCTTCCCCCCTAAGAACACACTCCTCCGCCACTTTGAAGCCATGACAGCGTGGTTTTATCTTCTTCCTTGTAGAAACATACTTTATATCCTTCAGGAGTTAAGCAGCCCTGCAGAACTGTTATTTTTCAGTCGCAGGCCAGCTGACAGACAGGCAGCGACTGCCGACGGAGGAGAGGGCAGCGTTGTTACTCACAGACTGACGAAAAAAGGAAATTATGTTCATCAGAGCAGGAGGAGTTTGACACTTCTGTGTCACGCTACAGCAGCAATTAAAAAGTGGCTTTTCAAAAGCACAAAGAGGACTAAAAGCCAAAAACTCCAACGGTGCAGCGGGTGATTGCAACTATTATACACAATGAGCAAAGCCACATGGTTCACCGTGAGGAAAGACGGCATAAAGGGACAAATCCAAAAACACCTTTTAAAATAAAAAGTTTCTGGGATATGAAGGAGAATATTCTGATTAACGATGAAGAATGAAAAGACAGAAAGAGAGAAGTGCTGAAAACAACACTGGTACATGTTCACGTCACTACAGGAAGCTAAAAACTCAAAAAAGAGACACACACTCGCTCTCTGAATGCACTTCTATCTGTTAATACACAGGAAACACACACACACACACACACACACACATTTACAACTAATTTGCTCGCTCCCACTGATTAGTCTAAAAACAAACACGGCAGCCACACACTTGTTGCCAAGCAACAGCAGTGCTCGCTTGATCAGTCGACTCTGAAATGTAGAAGAAGTCAAGATGTAGACTGGGGGCAGCTAAGGGGTGAGAGGGCAGGAGGAGGGGGAGGAGAGGAGAGGAGATGAGAGGAGATGAGAGGAGAGGAGAGGAGAGGAGAGGAGAGGAGAGGAGAGGAGAGGAGAGGAGATGAGAGGAGAGGAGAGGAGAGGAGAGGAGAGGAGAGGAGAGGAGAGGAGATGAGAGGAGAGGAGAGGAGACTTAACCCTAACCTTAACTTAACCTTAAACGTACCTTAACGTTAAACCAAGTCTTCACTCTAAGATCAATCATTTACATTAAAAGGAGGTTTGCTGCAGGATTGAAATCTATATACTATGAGCATCAATCTATTTATGATTAAGTAAAAAAACAAGGAGAAAAACACGGATCCAGTCGTGGAGTCAACACACGTTAAAAATGATCTTTAATATTTCAACTTGCAGTTAAAAGCAACTCATGTAAAAGTTGCTGTACTACTGTTAGTTACTGTAACCATGACACCCTGGTTTCTTTGTTCCATATTAATTATTATTTAAACTCCATCAGTCTTCACTTCCTGTGGACTTAATCATATCTAACAACCAAAATCTTTTCAGACGAAGGGTCCTGAAGCCAAATCTCATCAAACAGGAGTCCTAATGTGTGAATATACCGCTATTAGAGCCCCGTGCACGCTGCGTTTTAGTGTTGACGGATCCAAAGCTTGACAGGCCTGCCATGCATAGTTATGGTTGCTAAGCTATGACTGCATTATCTCTGTTTGGACAACTGCTGCATGCTGTATTCATAAGTCAAGTCAGTTTAATACCTTCACTGTAAGATGAAGTAATATTCTTTTGAATTCTTGATATATACTGAATAAAACACCTCAAATGCTGGAAACATTAAAATCAACAGCAGCTGTGTTGAGTGTATAAAAACACAGAATAAAAATGTATATCACAGATATTATAAATATTCCCTGACTTCCTGTTTTACCTTGAAAGGTCGTATTGATTCTCTAGTTTATCAGGTTGACACTCAACAGCGTGCAGCCTTAGATGTAAACACAGGAAACTGTAACATCTGTTTCATATTCATGTCATATTTTAAGTCTCTCTGTAGATATATGGCATGTGTATTTCTGCCGTTCTTATCTCACTTTCTCATGATCTTTCTCCATCCTCCGCGCCAACATACACAACCTCAGACAGCCTGCACACGTATGAACATTAGCTAAGAGGTAGCACACGTGATGACTTCCACATGAGCCACGTTCTGCTAATTAACATGTGGAAGCACACACACACACACACAGAGTCTATTGACCGTTTACGTGATGTGAATCTTGGGATTGCTTCAACATACTGAACATAAACCCAACCAAGTAGCAGCTTCGTGACTTGTGTGTTCAGCACCACTCAGCTTTAATCACAAGTGAACAGATTCCACTCAGGAGACACTTTAGCAGCTTCACAGTCACTGAGAAGCCTGGAGGGGCTCCTCCAAAAAACGAGCGGCTAATTAGTAAACTTCAGAGGAACGAGTCTGTTGCTGCTGTTGTTGCTTCAAAATCTTATAAATACATGTGAAGGCGGCTGCATACGCTGCACACTTCATCAGTTTTTAATGAGCCTACATGAAGGTTTGGACCATAATTGACAGAGATCACTGATACATTTAGAATATCAGAGCAGGAATTAAATGAAGGATTTGTCAGCAAGTTAACCAAAAATACTAAATGTCTAATGTGTGTTTGGATAACCTTTATACAGAAACCTTTGGCAAGAAAGCCAAAAGTTTGGGAGATACAGCCAGTACTTTATATCTTAGTTTATTTGGTGTAATCGTGATCTTTTTCTAGCTTAACCATACTTTAGTTGCAATGCACCGATATTTTAGAAATCGGAGGTTTTGCAGAATCATCCAATACCGAGCAGCACAGCCACATTTGCTCTACATTGACACGCGTTCCACTTTCTTACCTTTCTCCACGGTGGTGACGCCCATGGACGGCTGGCCCAGGCTGGCCTTCGGCTCCCATTTGCCCTCATCGGGGTGGTAGATCTCCACAGAGGCCAGCGGGGTCTGCTGCTGATTCATACCCCCGAGCACCATCACCTGGCCCCCAAGCGCCACGGCCGCGGCCCCCGCCCGCGCTGTGGGCAGCGGTGGCAGCTGGCTCCACGTCTGGCTCTCCACATCCAGGACCTCAACGCTGTCCAGGGGCATGCCAGTCTCACTGCAGCCCCCCAGCACGTAGAGCAGGCCTTCGTGGTAGACGGGAGTGCAGTAGACACGACGCTGTGACATGGGGGGGAACTGCTCCCAGTACAGGGACTTAACAGGACTCACCGCCATCTCCTGCACAGGCATGTCTCCGGGACCGAGAGGAGGGGACGCACCATCACACACCGCACCGGGGGAGGAGGAGGAAAACAAGGAGCAGAAGGATGGAGAGAGGGAGCAGGAGAAACAAGCGTCTGTCTCTTTGAGTGTCCACAGAGGGAAAGAGACAAGAGAAAGTGAAAGATATACAGAGGGAGAGGGGGGTTGTGAGGATGAATAAAATAATGGACAGAATAGGGAAAAGGAAAGAGAGAGGGAATGAGCAGAGTGTTGAATTCACTCCTCAGCCAGATGTCACGATTCCCTCTCTATTCAAATGTTTTATTCATCCGGCTGTTGGTGTTTTTTGAGCAGCAAAGCCATCTGCCCTTCACTCCCTCTGTTTCTTTCTCTCTGGCCATCTTCTTTCCTGCATTGCCGGGAGGTTATTTTGGTTACAGTTTTGGCTTGAGTATATTCCTGGGAAAGAGATGCTTTAAAGGGTGTATCAGAGCTTAATGCTTAATCCTTAAAAACCTCAAAGTTAAGAAAAAGAGAACTAGAATAAGCTGGGAGATGTCGCTAGATCAAAGATGACCTTCACTGGTGTCCTGATAGTCCAAGAAAAAAACCTTTACGCCAGATCATTTATACCTTCAAACAAAAGGCCATGATTTGGATGCAGCTCTGCAGTTCCTTTGCACCCTGGTGATACAGCCGGCAGAGAAAAAAGTCCTTCAATAAATGAACCAAAGTCTTTAAATTAAACTCTACAGGAGCGTAATGACCGCAAGTCTTTTTAAAGAAAGATTTTCCTCCCCTAATTAAACAAGAACTCCAGATCCCGAGTGGCGCTCTGCGACTCGCTGTCAGGCATGCAGCTTTCTGAACGGCGTGCTTCGCAGCTTCCCGGCAGCGTTGGAGAGGGTGAGCGTCCCTTGGCGCGGCCCAACCTATGAAGGAAGCACAGAAACAGGATTAGACGTGGAATCGAGAGCTAGGATGATGAAGAACATCCTTTTTTGTTACCATTTTACAGTGGTTATAAATATCTGCGGTACTTTTTATGGATTTATACCGACTTCTCTCCCTTCACAAATATTTACTCTTGCTTCTATAACTGACTCAGTTATAAACCTGATCTAAAATCAATACATAAAACAGTACGTGGCAGCCAGGATGGGGTAGTAGGGGGATTTCTACTACATGAACCATTGTTTCCATATGTTTATGTTTATTATTAGTGAGTGCTGGTGACGTACTGGAGTGAGTTATACGCAGTAGACCAGATAGATCCTCAACGTCACTAACTGCTCCGCTTGTGATGGCGGGAAAATCACCACCAACACCTGGTTCATAATAATCGTAATACGGCAAATGCAAATGTTTTCATAACGTCCGTCGCCTTTACATTACCTCAATGGAGGACATTTATTTAAATTTAAATATCAAGTTAATGTTACCTGAAGCGGATAAAGAGGAACGAGTCACTGTTCATATGGACACATGACTCATGTAAAAGGTGTAAAATGGTGAACATGTCCTTTAATTCAACTTCAAGGACCTTTTATCCTGTAAAGGTGACTTTTTTTTAACTAATTGGTTTAAAAAGAAGCATCCTGGGTGATTCAGTCATTATTATTTATAGATATCAATTAGGATATTGGGTATTTTCAGTCATGTTAATTAGTGCACTGTGTATGTTTACTGTTCCCGGGTGATTTATGAAGTTATTTCCCCATAATTAAAAAATTATCCCCAAATGGAATAAAAAGCAAATTAACATTTAATCAAGAAAGCTTTAAATCTGCTAACTATCATGTCACCTGTTGCTGTGTGCTCCTGGAGCATGGACGAGTCAGAAACAGACGTCTCAACATGAAGGCGTCACGTTCGGATCACAAAGCATGTTATAATCAGAACCGCATTCATACGGTTGACAATGAGGTGCCTGGCTGTGTGTGTGTGTGTGTGTGTGCGTGTGTGTGTGCGTGTGTGTGTGTGTGTGTGGCGGAGGCGAGCACACTGACTGAAGGAATGACAGGGAAAGTGATGACATTTAGCAGGCAGGAGGAGAGAAAGACAGCGACACAATACATCTCTTTATTCCTTATCTTTCAGCTCACACACACCAAACTGTATATATAACACTGTAGATTCATAATTAATGACATCTTCATCCACGTCCCAATTAGTGGCCTGAGCCCTGTGGACACTCTGACCTTTTGCAAATCAGAGGGGGGAAAGAAATGAGGACGGCAGCAGAGCGGTTAGTGTGTGTGTGTGTGGATGTGTTTGCATATGAACTTTGGTGGTTCTGCAAGGTACTTTTGTGATGACCATATTCATGGCGATATGATAAAATACTGAAAAAACAGCTTCAGATGGTGAAATGTGGTTGTTGTGTTGCCTCTTTTTTCACTGTGCTTTGTTGTAGGTCTGACCTTTAATATCTAAACCACTTCAACATCACCAAACTCGCTTCGTTTTGGGTTTTTTTGGAGTATTTTTCCCCTTGGACTCTATTTTCTCATCTTTCTGTATCTTTTGAAATTGGTCCAGTACTGAGCAAAGACGCTGCAGCCGGCAGCCGTGAAACAGGCTGCAATGTAATCCGAAGGGACAACCAGCCATGACTTTGAAGGTCTTTAAGATAACACGAAGCTACACTCTTTACGCTCCAACACAACAAACTCGTCCCGACACTCCTCTCTCCAACTCCTGGATCAGGGCTGAATCTGATTTGACAACTCTCACAAGATTTCAGAACAGGAATAAGAAAAAAGTAAAAAAAAAAATGGTTTTAATTCTTTGTATTGTCCTTGATATTTAAAAAACTAAAAAAACAAACAAAAATAACACACCAAAGTTTCCCTTTAATGTGATGTGATGAAGAACATTTACCAGATTTACCAATTTTATGGTATTTAAAATGTTCTTTTAGCCAAACATATATTATATTATATTATATTATATTATATATCTAATCAGGAAAAGGCAGCTTTCACTGGGTTAAAATGAGCAATTTACAAGAAATGTGAGACGTTCAGAGCGTTTGGTGAATCTGACTTTGATCAAGTAAAACTTATTCAGGTAAACTGTGAGCATTTTTATGAGTGCATGGTATAAACAATATGCAGATGGCCAAAAACTAACAAAAATAAAGATGTGAGAAAGTCTCATCTGTTGAAGCTGAAGAAGAAGAAACGAGGGTATCATATGAAGTGATGGATCATAGAGGAAACACTGCAGATTTCAAAGATCATTGGTTATTAGTGTGCAGTCATTTTATCAACCAGAGGACAGTTTCACTAAAGTTATGTGTAACTGCACATTTAGTTTGTGTTTGTCTCCGCTAACATTAACATGTTTGTTTAATTGTTTAAAGTTGGAGCTACTTCATGGCGACCAGCGCAGTGATTTCTTTACACAACCTGCAATGATCAAAAAGGTTTATATCTTCAGTATTTATCTTTAAACTGCAACTTTCAAAGGTGAAAACATTTCAGTTTGAACATGTCAGCTATCCACCAGACCTCTAACATTAATGCTACGCTAAGCTAAGTCCCAATCTGGCTGTACCGACACTCACAACCCACAAACGTGCTTTTAAACGATGGAGGAATATAAGTGTGAAAATGGAAACAGGGTAACATTTGATGTGACATATGCAGGTTACGTCTCGCTGCTAAATTTACCATCTGTAGGTTATCGTTTCATAAACTCACATTCATTCTCAAAGACATCAGTCCTTCCTGCAGCTCTCTAATACCTCCACTGAGTCGACCACAGACGTTATCAGATATGACAAACTCAAAATGACGCAAATATATTGGATTTAGTTCACAGTTCATTACAGGAAAGCATCATCTCGCTCCCTTCACACTCTTTCCATCTTTCCTCACTAGTGCTGCGCTCGACGATGCCAGAAATCGGTGATTTGAAGGTAGATGCATCAAGAATATGTAAATTTCCTCTGTTGGGACTTGCTGTTTCGTTATATAATACCTGCAGGTTAAAGAGTACACGTGGTTCTCCGAACGCTACGCTGCTAGAGGTTATACGTTGTGGTTATCAGCTGTGAATGGTGCCATGTTAGAGCAGATGTGACCATGACAGAGACTCCCTGGGGTGCTCCATCCTACTAACACATGGTGACAGCTTAATACGGTGAGCCAGCGACACAATGACAGCTCAATGCAGGGAAGCAACCATCTAGTGGAAAAAATAAGTTCATGTAAAACAGTGACGGAGAAAGACTGAAAATACCAACCTGACTGACTGTAGAGGTAATAATGGACCTGTTGTACGTGTATTGAACGTGTCCTGTTGTACATGTATGGTCACCTGTTAGCCGTTAGCATCTCTACCATACGGCAATAAACAATGAAAACTCCCATGATCCCACACTACCACACGACGTCATCCAATGATGTGTTTTCTTATTGTTTTGAGTGAGAGACTCGTAGCAGCAGAAAATAAATATAATGAGCAGCTTGAAAAACAATCAGGAAGGCTTTGAGTTAATGCAACATACTAACATGGGAACATAATACAGGTTGATGGATGCGTGTGGTTACAGTCACAATCCCACGAGGGACTCATCCAAGGACAGCCAAGTATGGGTAAAATAGCCTGAACTAGCACACAACCATATAGAGTTAAAGGCTCACGGATCAGATGGAGGTCGAGGAGCTGTTTTACTTCAAGTATCTGCTATGAACAGTAAAGAAAAAGCACAGGAAGAACATAAAGTGAATGATGAGAAAGCAAAAGATATGTAGTCATAAAAACAAGTCAACCTAAATTTAGTCGACACCAGACACGCCTCAATCTTTTCTTAGCATGAAACCAAAATAGGACATTTACTGTTATCCTGAGACTCGGCTCTGCTTAACTGAGAAGGAGGATTCACAGAAGTTGGCTTGAGGGTTTTTACTAAGACAGGAAATATAATGATCAGCTGGGCGTCGTCTCATGAGACAAGAGCAACATCAGCGGATTACTGCCAAAAGCCTCCCGGGGAAACGTTGAGTATACGTATGTTTACCAGGTCATTAACATGCTGCTGACGACGGCTGGAGCTGCTGCTTTATGAAGGTATACAGATGTCACATAGCAGCAGGTACTCAGGATTAATAAAGCATGCAACGTTTTAGGGAGACTGACACGGTCGACTTAAGACTCTGGACTATGTTTGTAAGTGGATGAGGGCTTTAAAATTATATTTAAAACAATTAATGGTCCAAACTACGGAGCGCCCCAGAGGTCATGTCTTAGAAAATAAATACTGCAGGTATTTATGTGTGTTTCCTCCATTTATTAGTTTAACCAGTCTGATATTTATCAACCTGTTCGCACCGGTCGGTTTTATTCTACCACATGACGCATGTTTTTTTTCCTATAGTCATTGTTCAATTCAATCACAGAGGACACGAGCAGCAGCCAAGGAGAAGCGAGGAGCTTCTGCCAATCAATTCGAATAACAATCACCAAAATGGACGGCGCTTACTGGAAACAGGAGCAGCTGTCTGGTGTGTGTTCAGACAAAAGCCTGTAAAGGTGGACACGTTGGGCGCTGCTGCAGACATCACTGACCCTCTACGGGGAAACTCGCCGCTACGTTTGGCAGCTCAGTGTTTCTGTCTGTCGTGACTGTTCACAGCCTCCAGTGATATTCATTCATTCATTCATTCATTCATTCGTCTCTTTACTGTCAGGGAAAATTACTGACAGAATTATTCTTATCATGGGAATGACTCAGAGAGAGATTTGTCTTGCTAACGTGTACATATTAAATTTCAGACAAAGTCTATAAGCTGATGTGATTAAACTCAAGTGAGTTTTCCTTGATAGAAAATGTAGAACGAGCAATAAAAATCTCATTCTGGCTGGTTGAAAGAAAACGAAGGCGATGTTGTAATAATGTCAAAAACAAAGGAAATATACCGAAGACGGTTCTAATAACGGAAGATGAAGATGAAGCAGTGATGAAGTGGAGGAAGACCCAGAGGAAAATAATGACAGAGATGATGCTGCTGCTGCTGAGATGATGATTGATTATGATTGCTTGAATAATTAACTGCTTTGATGAGTATCTTTAACTCACTCATGTCTCCCAAATTTTATTTCCTCGCTTTCTAACAGGAATCATTGTTAATTAGTGCCCAGTGAATGATGTGAATTTCAATCAGAGTAACTGTGAAATAACACCAACAGGTAGCTGCATTCATGAACTGCCTCCTATTGATTGTTACAGACGCAGCACAAACACGAACAGTACACAAGGTTACAATCAATAACTGAATCTTATTTAACATTTATCAAATGTCATCAAATGATATTTTAAACTTTGAGGAGAAAACAAATGTTTTGCATAATAAAGTCTAATAGCAGCACAGATGACAGATAAGGATAAAAAGTCATAAACCTAAAAGGTGACAGCTGATTGAGAACCCGATCAACGTTTGATAAAAGTGATTGATTGAACAGGTTTAAGGCTGAACTGGTTTAATACGACGTTCACAACTTTCCTCACTGACAGAAGCGAGACGCAAAAGTCGTTCAAATGGGGATAAAAGTGCACAGTCGGCCCCTGAAGTCATTCATGAGGTTGCAGGGAGGAGCGGAGAAAGTCCCACAGTCCTTTAAAGAAGCTGCTCATGAAACGTCATCAACATTTCCACCGGAGATGAAGGACTCTGTGATGAAGGAGTCCACCAGCTGCTCATGTGTGTTCACTTTTTCACACTCAGTCTTTAATTTGCCTTTTCATGAAACGCTTTAAGTCTCAGTGAGAGAAAAAAATCCACAAAGACGTTTTTCATCTTTCATTCATAGTTAATATTACTATTGTGACTGTTGAAAATGTGTAGATAACTCTGACTTTAACCCCAACACTCTTTACAATGTGAGCTTTACTTATCGTAGACCATCAAAGGGAAGCAAGAATAAAGCCATGAAGAACATTCACTAATGACCTTAAAGTCCTCTCCAGTCCGAAGGTCACAGCGAGTCAGATGATCAAATCTTCCTCCATCTGTCTCCTCACAAACTCTAATCCTCCTCCGACAGGCCTCGCGCTGCTCACAGCGTTCAGCTTTCTTCTGCTGGCACATTTTTTACATAAAAGAGATCTTGGAGAACAGAAAGCAAATAAAGTTTTTAAAAAAAGGCAGCGTATACGCGACTTCAACCAGAACAAGAAGCTGAGAGGTTCAGCTGCTTAAAGGAGTGATCATGGACTTTATGTGACCAAATATATCACAACATCCTAAAAAAGGAAGACAAGGAGTCCAGCCTAACAACTGTACGTCAGGTATAATGGTGACAGTAAATAGAGGGCGAGTGAATGTCTTAAATGTCTTTTTGAGGTTTTGGTAATAATTCGGTAACTTTTTGAAAACCAACAAGCGCAGCCGCTTCACGCTCAGATCGATCCGTCCTGCAGGATCTGAACTTGTCTTCAGGCTGTTTTTTTTTTGCCTTCGAGGAACGACTGTCTGCTTTCGGCCAGCGTTCGAGCGATTTAAGCTGGCTTGTAAAAAGCTTCTCTAATGAGAAACTGAGAGGAGCTTCGAGAGAGAAGCGTCTCCTCTCCTCTCCTGCTCCCCCTCCTCCTCTCCTCTCCTCTCCTCTCCTCCCCTGCTCCCCCTCCTCCTCTCCTCCCCTCCCCTCTCCTCTCCTCTCCCCTCCCCTCCTCTCCCCTCCCCTCCCCTCCCCTCCCCTCCCCTCTCCTCTCCTCTCCTCTCCTCTCCTCTCCTCTCCTCTCCTCTCCTCTCCTCTCCTCTCCTCTCCTCTCATCCCCTGCTCCCTCCCCTCTCCTCTCCTCTCCTCTCCTCTCCTCTCCTCTCCTCTCCTCTCCTCTCCTCTCCTCTCCTCTCCCCTCCTCTCCTCTCCTCTCCTCTCCTCTCCATCCCTGCTGCTTGCTCAGATCCAACGTGAACATGCATAATTTAAACCTGAGGTTCACTGTGAGTTCCTGTTTCCGCGCCTCCACATTTCCCTCCCTCGGTCCATCACTCCCCTAAGTTCCTCCTCTTTCCACTCCTCAGCTCTTTTACTGTCACCTTCCAGCTCCTGTCCACTGTTCACTACCATGTTCATTGTGACCTGAGGGACTTTACTCACTGTAGAAGAAGAGGAACAGTAAGTGAAGTCAAAGCTGAAGAACAAAACGTCACACTGGCTGTTCCAGAGAGCGACTTTGCAAAGCCGATTTCACATCCCTGTACTCAGCATATTCAGTTATTCCTACATCAGTGCCTCAGTGCTGTACTTACATGCATCAAAGGCTTCTGGTCTGCTGCAGCAGCTGTAATATTTCCCTAATTGCACTTTTATTGGTCCAGAAAAACCAAGCTGATCAAAAGTTTGCAAGAAAACTCTGTAGCCAAGACGATTAAATCATGTAATGCAAACATAAGTTCAACTGCAAACTCATAAAAGTACTCTTACATAAATTGCTGTACGTGAAATATGATGTGATTCATTCCACATCGACGCAACGCTGTACTGAAGAAATATGACAGTTGGAAACTGGATTCAAGGATGAAACCACAAATAGAAAACGTGCCGAGAGGAAGTTTTCCAGAAGTCGGCCTGTCAAACCAGTTTACAACGTTGTGCTACTGCTACTGATGCTGAATGCATTTAAACCATCGTTATTGGCAGCAGCAACACTTTTTACTTCATTAATTAGATATCTGTGACTATATTTATTGATATTATACATATATATATATATGTATGTATGCTACTGCACTGCAGCATTTGGAAGGAAAATCTCATCTGACAACGGATGTTTACAGCTTACTTCCTGTTTACTGTGCAAGCTGATGACTGATAAGTGATGCTTAGAGACTGAGCAGAGATCAGTGGTTCACAAGCAGTTACACGTCATAAATTAGACCACAGACCCTCATCTGAAAATATTTTTTGCTTTAGTTTTATCACAGGAAGTGTATGAAACCCAAGATGCATTGTGTCTGTGCGCTACTAATCAGGGCCGGTAAGCACAGCATGGTGTGCATCATTACAGACTCGTAGTATCAAAGGTTTGGACGCTGTTTCCCATTGAAGTGAATGAGAAGGTGCGTCCAGACCTTTGACTGGTGCTGCAGATTCAGTGTTTCTTCCGCAGCGTTTCTGTAAATGAATCAAGCTGTGTCTGTGTTTCCTTCCTGAACTGAACAGCATCAGTCCTCCCAGGCTGCAGGGCCTTTTATCAAAGAGATGTTTGACCAAATGAGATGATGAGAGGGGAAAACAAATATCAAATATGTTGGTTACATAATCCAACCGTATCTGAATATCATCACAGTGACTGGCTGCAGAGGCTCAGGCTGGGTCTATAAACGGTCTGTGTGTGTTTCTGTCTGGATTCGGGGGGAAAGTGTATTTTCTGGTAATGAGGAATCAACTTGTGTGCCATGATAAGGTGCGTTTGGTCCTCATGTACACCATGTGTGTCTTCACGATAACTCTGCACTGTCTCCACTGTTTGACTTGACTTATAGTTCTTGTATGTTTGCAACCATGTTTTTTCATTTCACCTGTAAATCCACGTGGACTTTATAACAAATACAAATCTTTTTATTCAAGCCTCAAGCAATGGACCTTCTCTGCAGGATGACGAGCCTGATAATCATTTTCTCCATCCAGCTGTATTCTACTCAAATCCTAGAAAATGTCTTTTTACTGTCCAGGAACTAAAGGGATAATACGCTCATGTGCTCCTGCTATGCTGGAACAGGTGGTGCTGCTGGGTGTGTAGCTGCCATCCTTTAACTATATGCTGCTATATAGAGGAAGATAAATGATGAGCCAGCTGTCACTGCAGTCTGAGCCTGAATTCAGCATCTTCTCCTGGGATCTTCTGCAGAAACTATACAGACTTCATTAGAAGCCTCTAAAAAGTTCGAGACTATCTCCTGTGGGAACACATTAAAAACATTTGTGTTGATTTACTCTCTGAAGTGTTAAATTGGATCCAGTGAATCATCCTAAAAACATGACCAGGAGGGTTTGATAGAGGCCTGAATGTTTTAGGATTGTTGTTCCAATGCTGCACTAATACTGATGCTGTGGCTCAGGCAGGTTGGTAATAACTGTTATCCTGAGGCTGAAATGTGAATTTGAGATGCATAAATACCCACTGAGGTACTGCTGCAGTACAGTCTGAGCAATATATGTGACAGTATGTGGCATAATCAATTAGATTAAACAGCTTCGTGTTGTAACATCAATGCAAGACAAACGTGACATGAATATTCATAACAAATATATGTATATATGTTTATATGTACGCTGCACATGATGCCAGTTGCAATTATGTGATAGAAAAGGTTTGCACAAGACTGCAAAGACTGGCACAAGAAGCATATAGTGAGCCTTGCCAAGCAGAGATATATGAGAGATAAGAGTTGTTATGAATGAGTAAATCCCCAATACGTCATTCAACTACAAAATATTAACAATGAAAAAACTGAAGTGAGTCATCCTTAACTGGCCAGTACGAGCAGCAGGGAACTTTACAGAAAACGCCAGGGTCTCTAAAACATGTTGATGTGCAGTGTCACACGCTGAAATGTGAATGAGTCACCAGCAGACCAGAACCAGTGTTAACAGAGGGTTTCAATGGAGATCCAGGCAACCAGTGTGAAGAAAAACACACTGCACACACACACACACACACACACACACACACACACACACACACACACACACAGCTGAGCCGTATTATGACCAGAGCAGAACGGAGAGGAGAAAGAAGAAGTATCAGAGTATACTATATACTCGCTGTATATATATAATAGATGAGAACACAGAACAGTAACAGAAAGTAGAGACATGATGGTCACATGAACGCCTCGTTGTGACCTTTCATTTAACCCGGCAGGCTAAATGAAAGCACACATTTCCCATCAGTCTCACCAGAGGAACAGCAGGCCCAGTCAGCACAAACGCCCCTGAGGTTAACCGTCCAATCAGTCGCTCCACGGAGACAGCGAGTGACATCATCGGGCGTGACGGCTGGTAACTGATAAGCAACTACGTCACCAGTGCCGAGACCCTCGGGGAGCATACAGACGTGTGTTTTCTGCTGCTTGTTTCTGCATCATTTAATCCTCTTTGTTCAGTTTCTTTTTGATGTTAGCTGAAGGAAAACTACGAACTTTGACAAAGAAATGAAATATCTCGCTCACAAACAAAAGAACAGAAAACGTCTGATGAATTAAATGAACGTTAAATTGATCAATTGAATGGTGATTCATAGTAACTATGAAACCAAACCGAACCTTCACTCAGATAACAGACTGCGTTTTGTGTGTCTGCCGCCGGCGTCATCCGTCACCATCAGATCTGAAAAGCCTCCAGCAGCCACGCGTCACACTAGCCTGACCTTTACTTCAC